>CM029534.1:12942032-14142032 GCA_017141395.1 Laodelphax striatellus | reverse complement strand
TAGCAGCACAGCTGATTCCCCTTTATCAACCCGATAACGACATGGATTTGCCGAACGCGGCTGCATAGGAATGTGGCTGTGTGGCAGTGGAAGCTGCTCCCATCCTAAAATCAAACCTATCTTGATGCAAATGGAATACTCCCAAAAGCAATTCCCACATAGCGCCGAATCAGCATTATATCCGGTGATCTTTCAACTTCGATCACCTAGGTAGTGGATCACTTTCCCCATATGTTCATGATAGTATTGGTGGTCTTCTTCTAGTCCTGGTGGATCTAACAACACATATGCATGTTTTTGCACATTCCAGCTTTACCCTGTGATTGATTCTCAATCAGCGGTGTCAAACCTTTGTTTCGGCGTACTTTAGTCTCGGATACAACACCTAGGCCAGTTAGTAATGGTGGTGTGTCGAATTTCAATGATTGCTATTCGCATTGAATTTCCATTTCAGTTTCAGCTGAAACTGGAATTACAAGTTTCCAATTGTGGAATCACCTAGAAACTCATAGAACAAAATATGTGATGTGGGATTAATAGTTGCAGATGGAACATTTTAACAACTTTCGATGCTAACCGTTGAATTTTACCAATGGATTTCCATCCTATTTATTATTATTCCATCCTATTTGTTTAAGTGGAAAATACTACTGATTTTCTACCTGAACTACAGATATATGCAGTCATTTTTACTATGTACTAAATAAACATTTTTACTCACATTGAATGTCAAACCTACAAACCTATTCGTGGATAGTGTTAATTTCGCAGTTTGTCGTAGTTCAAGATATTTAAAACTTGAATGAACTTTTAAATTGCTCATGTCCTCCCTTGGTGGATTTTTGTGTGCTGCACAGCATGCGGCCAATGCTTAAGCAAATGCAGCATGCTTGAGTCGCACACCAAATCGACCAAGTGTGTTTGTAGGGAATGGAAGTTGTCGGTTAACGATTTCATCAATTTAATGTAGACAACAAACATTAAGCAAATGCAGCATGCTTGAGTCGCACACCAAATCGACCAAGTGTGTTTGTAGGGAATGGAAGTTGTCGGTTAACGATTTCATCAATTTAATGTAGACAAATAAACATTTTCAAAATCAGTTTATCACCATTCATACTTATTTGTCCCTATAGTATGAAATTTCTAAACAGTTTTTCTATCATATAATGAGGTTGTGAACTTATGTTGGCAACTTCACCTATGCAGAGCAATCACATTATGTGTTCTTGTGTTGTGCGTTTTGAGACCTGTAAAATCTGACCTGAAAACATAAAACTCATGTTAATGGAAATACGCAATGGAACAGCGAAATTGTTAATGTTATCTTACGTCAGTCATAAAATTCAGCATTCTGCTCGACTCGTATGGGTGTAGAAGTTTGTTAAAAGAACCCCCTTTGAGAGGAGAAACTTGACGTTAGAAGAAAAACCAGTGAGGGGATCAGATATTTTTTACCCTTTAGTGCGTTCGTGCTTGAAACTACAAAGCTTCAACGGGTAGGATGCAAACAAGCGAAAAATCAACTGAAGATAACTTTTTCATATCTATTTTTACCTTGCATCAATAATATCGTCCAAAGATATTAACTATCTCAAAAACACATCCATTCTGTTGGTCCTAGATTCTAGAATAATGATTTTTACCTAGATGTTTCATAGAATTGGAATGAATGAATCATTTCTTAATTTTCTTATCATTTCAATCTTTGTTTCATCTTCAAATTCTCTAACCCCTTAATACTCTCTGTTCCTCTTAGTTGCAATCAATCCAATCCCATATGTGTGCGGAAAATAACAATACTCGTGAACCCGCTCACTTTTTAGAGATCATCCTACCATCAAAATGGCATTCCCATAATATTTCATTCTCTAATAAAATTTTTCCTAGCATAACCAATCACCTAATCCATCCCTCATTCTATCATTGGTTGAATACTTGCCAGTGTGTGTGAATGTAGTGTTTTGCTCTGCATCATCTCCTCATTTTGCATTCAATCAAACCCACTGTAGCATCCTCTCTGCATTGCTTGATTTTCCAATCAGTTCTTTCTAATAAAGTTTTCATTCCACTTCACAAGAATGTTCTGTGTGTTATCAGATTGAAAATCCATGTTTGCCACAATTCCTGTTCGTCATGGATAGATGGTTATTTTATTACAAATTTATCCGGATCTGAGATTTCCAGAAGCAATGCCGCATTTGTCCAGAGTGTATGCAGTTCATTACACATTAGAACCAGTTTTTTTCTGGGATGATGCCCGCATGAGCCTCTAGGCTTGCAAAGTGTGGCGTGGGTAATGAGAGAGAGAGGTGATAATGAGAGATGACTGACTATTTTTAATGGTGTCTGGACCGACAACTTTCATCTCCTCCGAAGAGACGGAGTGGCTGAGTGGCGTTTCTGTCCAAAATCCGTTCCGGCAATCGGCCTGTATTCGATTTTGAACCTTTGGATTATCAATTTGGAGGCAGGCGCTGATAATCACTGAGAGATTCATAGTACGTAGAACAGTATTCATATACAGTCTCCCAAAAAAATACTGACTGATGTTTTATTTTATACGGTATTTATTTTAATTTACCACGGTATTTTACAAGCCAAAACAAACTGAAAATGCCGAATTCTTCTTAGTTTTCATGTAATCCACTATTTTGTTTTTTTTTAAGAGTTTACATCTTATCTCGTTCATGGATCTACATTTTGTGGTAAAATTTGGTAGAGCTCACTAATAAGTTTGTGGTTCACAAAGTATTGTAATCAGGTCTCCGAATTTTTCAAATAATTGCATTTTTCAAAATGGCGGCTGACCGAAATTTTCAATTTGAGTTTACGGGAGAAATTATAGGTTTCACAAAATTTGTTGGCGAACATTACAAAAAAATGTGAGAGCTTTTCATCAAGTAGGTCCTGCTTTCTAATTTTTGTAAAATCCGATAATGAATAACTGAGATTAGCGATTTCTCGGTTCGCAAAGTTATGTCAGTCAATGTTCGAAATCGTTAGTCTTTCTATGTACTAACTGCATCATCTCTATGAATGCCTAACTTAACATTATATTCATATGCATCATCAATCAAAATATTTCTGCCTAAGTTTTTTTATTTTTATCATTTTATTATACTTTATAATCATTTTCTTGGATTATTAAGCGTGAAATCGTGAGCGTTGGCAAGAAATCGCTATATCTCAGTTATTTATTATCGGATTTTACAAAATTAGGTATCATTCTCTTCAGAGTATGATAAAATATGTTCTTCAAATGAATATGGGTCTCTATCTATATCTATTCAAATAGCCATCGATAGCAGTGCAACATGGAGAGCCAATGACCAAGCCATGACAACAATGCAAATATTGCAACATGACCGAATGGCAACACATCATTTCATTGTTGACTATTGTGTACTAATCGCCGCTTTTGGTCGCCAAGCCTGATACACAGTGACCTTGCTGAGGAGCGAGTGGAAGGTGCGGGGGGTGAGAGGGATGATGGTAAGCAGTCAGATAGAGATGGGAAAAGAGTGAAAGAAGTGAATGAGAAGAGGTATGAGCAACCAGAACGGAAATGAAGCATCAAGGATTGAATGAGTGGATGGCAGTAGACCGTGCTGTGCTGTGCTAGCTGGCTCGGCCTTACTCTTTCGCGACATGAATGGCAGAGAACCACCTTCACCCCCCCACTGACACTCACTGGTCTTAGCTAGATGGCGCACATTAGTTTTGACCGATTTTCAACTCTTGACGCCTCACTTCTGTTTGCTGGGAATTTTGATATTTTCAGTTACACATTATGATTTAGAACGAACGTAGGTGGAGTATTTCAGGAAGTAGCATGTAGTAGATCAAAATCGTAATAAAGTAATTCAAAAGCAGGAACAGTAACACGAAACAATTGACTTTTTAAACACAGTTCCTTCATTCATGTTTTCCATGCAAGAGCACCTAGACAAGCAGCACACAAGCTAAAGTAAATAATCTAGTTTTGTAAGCCCCTATCAGTCTGTTTCGAATTATGATTCAATGGGTATTTTAAAGGACTTGTTGCTTGCGCTTTGAATACTCCTTGCATCCATGAGATGCAATCATTCATTCATCCCAGAGTTTTACACTAACACTAACTTCATGCTGTACTACACAAACAAACTCAGAAACATGAGAGACTTTAACTGCATGTAATTCAATTTTCAACATGCAAAGTCACGAGAGAATTCAGTGAGGAGTGAAAATTTAATTTGATCTAGGGAGATTTAATGAATAGTACTATAGGAGTAGCGATACTCTCAGTTCTAATCTGTTCTCTGACAGTACTGGAGAAATTAGATTCCATATTGTAAAACTGGAGCGAGCTGGGATTTTTCTTGCATTTGGTTGTTTGTGCCTCTCATGTTATTCCCCTTCCTCTATTCTGCATAGTGCATATGTAATTCAGGGGGTGTAACTTCCATTGGTAGGCAAAATTTTATTTTTCTTTTGAAAATTTGTTTTGATTTTTAAAAAGGTTTTAAAATAATAAAGATTATGTTAGGGCTTATCTCTGATCAAACACATTCCTATTAAGTGACTGCATTAGCATTAATGTACAATTGATTTCATCTTGCTGTATATGATACCCCTCCCAATGACTCCTCCGTAGCTAACACCCCCCCCCCCCCCCCCCCCGTTACTTGATCCTAGTTACGCCTATGCTACAGTGAATGTAGTCATACGAGTATTCTAAAGTCACTGTACTCTATTCTGATTTGTTACTAAAACCTTTGAAAATTTATTTCAGTTCTGTGATTGTAGAACAAGTTCAGTAGTGTTCGAGGAAATATTTTCCATGATTAACATTACAAAGCGTAAAACAGTCCAACTCTTATCACCCTCTGCTTGAAACTCATGTCTAATATCTCCTGCTAATAAAACCTTATTTCAAAGACGTCTCTCTCTGAAACATAATGATATTGAAACTATTTAATACATAAAATTCAACCGTGTGGTGAAAATTCTGTAATTAGTAGTCCAAATTGCCTACAAACTTGAAGTCTCTAACAACTGTTCCCATACAATATTAATTAGTAGAGTTTCGAAATTGAACTAGTATACTACTTTTGAAATTGCATGTGAGAGAATGACCTTTAAAGCGTTTAGTTTTCAGGAGTGTAATTTTAGAGGTTATTAGAAGCCTGGAGCCTCTTTTTCCAGTTTACCGTGTGATTTCGCTTGACCTCCGTGCTTTACCCACTCATGAACTCATCTATCACCCTACATTTCTTCCTCGTCCACCTGTGACAGTCGCGCAATGCCGTTTTTGCTGTTCTTGTGGTGACCGTCCATTCTCGGTTATCCGGCAAAACACTCGTCAGCCTGCTAGTTGAATGCTCGTTCGAATCGACGCCGCCGCCTCCCTTCTCTGATACAATGATCAGATCCCTGCACCGAAAAGCCCGCCGTCTCCTCTATTAATATCACGCAACATTCGGCCACAGAAAATCGCTATCCATAACGTGATTAACGATAAATGACCGTTGATTTGACAGCTTGACTTTGACTGGAAACAAATGAAAGTTTCTGTGTTGGATTAAACATGACTAGGGGCTTGGCAATTTTCGTGCTTTTAATAGATTGTTCCATTTCTCGGATGATTCATCATTTGTGTTGTTGATACGTTGGATCATTGACAAGCGGGAGGGACATTCTTTCACATCCAATTCAATTCACAATCACTTAGATCATTAGTGATGCAAAAATGCTTCCTGTTCACATACTTCCATTTAATCTTCCTTTGACTCAAAACTGCTGATATCTTGTAATTGTATATAATTTTGTTAAATCTTCATCCATAATCACATCCTTTAAAGTCTTAACTATTTTTGTACACCAAATTCAGTCTTTTTGGACCAGTCGTTCTCGAAAAATCTGTAGTAGAATTTCCCATGATTGAATGAATAATCTATGTGTCATAAATAATATTGATGGTTGTCAAACTAATCACTTTTATCAAAATTGAATTGAAAATTTGAGTATAGTATTGAAATAAATATTTCACAATATAATACACTATTTTATACATTATGAATATTGAATGTCCATGTTCAATAGAAAGAATCTGTTCTTTCCCATTGGATAAAAATGAGTGTAGAACACCTCTGACATCGAAACGGCGGAATAATGAAGTTGTAACTTGAATGACCCAGTAACTGCTGCCATCTTACGACAGAATTCAGAACTAGCTGCGTTGTGCATTGCCGACCAATCAGGGGAGAGAGGCGGAGCTTGGAGGCGTGTCTGTAAAGATTGAAGCTATAAATCACCCAGTAACTGCAGCCATCTACCGGTCGAATTCAGAACTAGCTGAGTCATTCATTGCTGGCCTATCACGAGATAGTAGGCGGAGTTTGGAGGCTACATGACTTACAAATTAGGCTACGATTCATGGAAGAATTTTAGACACAGTTCAAGCATTGTTCAAGTATTTTCATTGCTGAATAAATAAATAAATAAAATATTCGTCTTGGAAAACACAATAAATGATTGAATCACCGTTCCTAAAAATGTTTGAATTTTTTTTCATAATGAAATAGTTACACCCCATTAACCTATCTTCTATCTATTCTTCTATGTTCTATCTATCTTCTTCTTTATATGATTTTGGGCGATCTTCATGTTATCAAAATCCGTTCTTAGTGTCTAAAGGTCCAACTGAACATGCATGCCAAATTTTGCTTTGTTGTAGATTTTTAGTTCTGATAGTTTAATGGATGGATGAGTGCCATTTCGATTTTATATATATAGATACAGAAGATTGATATTTAATGTTTGAATAATTTTATGTGCATTAAATTCAAATAAAGACAAGGTGAATGGCTACTTTCCCATTAATGAGACATTTGTTAATATAGAATGATTCCATTGATGCTGTTGTTCAAATAAATTATTTAATACACAAAATATCAGCTTAGATCAGATGAACATGAGGTAGCTTTGTTATTTATCTTGTGATAATAAGATAATTTCTCATAATTTTATGTAGTCGGGTAGATTTCAATGCATTTTCCAGAATTAATTTTCCAAATCCATACATCTAGCGTTATGGGGGGTAACCAGCCTTTGTAATCTAGTTCTTCAAAATAAACCTATCCCTGGCTATGCATTCAGATAATAAATTTCAACAAGGCTAGTACAGAGGGAATTAAATTAAAAACTAAAATTGAAAAAGTTTAGTAATTGATCGATTTGTTGTGTAGTAAATAGATGTGCACATATCTCCTTTACGTATATGCTGGTAACTAGTTCTATGTTTGGTGATGTGCGCTCAATATTGGATTTTGTAGTTGAATTGCCCATGCAGCTAACAGTTGGGAATTAATTAATTAGTTGAAAGCCAGTTATTTGAGGCATTATCAACCTACTATTCAATGCTGTCGTGCTCTTCCTTCCTTCGCTCATGTCGATCAATTACTTGAGTGGTGAGCCAGTATTAATAATTACGTGCGATTCATTGTTGGTATAAGTCAATTGCTAATTGCAAGACATGTCTTCGTCTTCGCCCAAATTGGTGTTAGAAGGTTTGGCTACCTGACTACACCAGATTTCGCTAAACCAGAGATCAAATCTCACACCTTATGTTATACCAACCTATTACTGTAAAGAAGGAAGGAAAAATGCTTGTTTTCAGGAGAACGTCTCTCTGTTCTACTACTTCTTTTGCAGTATTGACTGTACTCTGATGTCTTATGTCTTCCAGGCTTAAAAACTTGGTGAATTCTTTGTTTTCCAACTTCCTAAATGTGGAACCTTTGGATAATTCACACATAATAATTCGAATGTATCAGAGACTACCAGGATAATGCGTGATTTCTGCAAATCATCTTAAATCCCACCCTAGCTAACAGAGGATTTAGCAAATGAGTGTTACTGTAGATTCCCATTACGATTTAAAGGAATTACCACGTCAGTAACGAGAATTTTCATTCTTTTGCAAATCATTTGTTGTCGACAGCAATTGCAGCAAGTAAAGGCAGTACGTTAGAAAATTTTGGTAAATTTTCTCGTTTCAAATTTTCATCAAGGATTCAATGTTTTATAATGTAAAATGTGTTTTTGTGGGTTCAAGTTGTAGGAAGTTGTGAAGATCTTCAAACAAGTCGAATAAAATAATTTGATTTGAAGACTTTTTGGGACTGATAATTTGAAATTCAGTGTTTGACTTCTTAATTAACTTATATGTATTCCATATTCTCCATTGGAAAAGAGATGGATGATTCATGAGCCAGGATGCCAGAACACCCGAGAGGTCCTCTCCATCCACAAAAAAAGTCATAAGTTTAATAATAATGAGTATCTTCATAGAGGTCTTACTAAGTTTTGCAAAAGGATATTTATTTTGTACAATAATATTTCTGTATTGGAGTAATAATTAATCATTCAGCATGTCTCCGGTAAGTACTATCCCCTTCTTCAATTTACAATTTTAATAATCAATAATTTTAATTGGGTAATTTTAATAATTGAAATAATGCTTCATGCTTGCATTCATTTTTGGAATAAGTCTCTGAGTTACTTAATTTTACAATAATTTTATCAATGTATCTAAACTTTCAAATTTAATTATAAAATATCCTTCTCCATTAATCACAATTCTTTAAGATATCCTTTTAAACTATTTGTTCATTCAATAAATACACCAAAACTGACTAGTAAATAGCAAGGTTTGCTTTAGAAACAAGCAGTCGCTTTTTGCAATGGATTCTATTGAACTGTTGTTAGTTAACTAAATCAATATTTCGTTACAGTAATTTTCGTTTCGCAGTAGTTCAGTGCAGAATTGATTGGGATAAAAATATTGTGAAGAAGCATACTTGTTACATTTTGATTTACTCCTTGTTTAGAGCAGTAAAGTTTTGTGTACAAAGCGCTGTGCTTAGCACATCGCAGACAACAACTTTATAATCCATAAATTTCAGCTGCCATATTTTATCTAAGTAATATTGTAAAACTCAGTTTGAAACTAGAAAATCACTTGTGAAGTTAGACACAGACTCCAATGTTACCATGCAGTAAGAAAGTTGAAGGATGTTTCACCTCTCGACAGAAGCAATAACAGCGTAACTGACAATACTACTCCTTACTGTATCAGTATGGTAACTTTCCCACTCAGTGTTGAGATTATTTTTGCAATGTTGTTCAATTTTACCCATTATTCTTGTTATTGGTTGATATAGGAACTTCCCTGTTTAATTTGCAAATTGAACGTTATTATTGTATGATGGTTAATTAGTAACTTCCTGCATGATACTCAATATCAATGTATCTTACATTATTACATTGCTCCTAAATCAATAGAATTTGTAATCTGCATGCTTGGAATAATAAATAATTCTGCAGGATAAATAAGATTCCAATTCTATTTCAATCATTCATGAAATGAAACACTAGCATATAATCAAAATGGAAACTTCAAAATTCACTTATTAAGGTGCTTGATGCATCTACCTAATACAAGTTGAACTGGAATAACTTTTTTTGTGAGATCTAAAATTATTTTCTTGGGAAGACTGTAATCTACTGAAGGTAGAGTACATAATCAGGAATAAAAACTTATCAACCACTTAATTCATCCAATATATTTCATAATTATTGTTGATCGAATAACGATAAAAGAACATACCCTTCTTTCCACTAGTTTTCATGGAGGTTGCCTTGCTTTTCTCATTCTCACTATTTAGAAAAGTCGGTGTTGAACAACATTTTCTGTCAATTCAACTCAAAGGTCATTGGAAAAAGCAACTCAAGGTTTGGCAAGAGTTGCGAAACTAGTCTGGGATCATATAGAAGTGCAGTTCAGGATCTTGTGGTTTTCTGTGTTCCAATGTAGGCTAAGGTTTCACCATGCAAAAAAGAGGTTTCTTAAAACTCCACTATTCCATATAGATTCAGCTTCACTATAGTCAATAAGTATACAGATTTACGGTAATCTATTACACACTTTGGTCCCAGTTGAATATTTTATTGTATTTCATTAAAACGTTTGTTGAAATTCAAGTTTTAGGGCTACTTGGTTTGTATTTGAACCTATAATTCAGCTCGAGTTTTTCAATGTCACGTCCCTTGTGGTTGTACTTTGCTGTATTTAGAAAAATTATGGCTTTATATGTGAGCTCTGTATCTCATTTGGACAACCGATGTGGTATTAGCCATTAATTTCATTATCGTCTTTGTCATCATGTTAACTCCATTTGTGTTTCCACTTCCACGCAGACACTCATTCAGGAATCTTGTAAACACTGTCCATGTTTCGCGATATTTAGTAGAAATTAGTAGATACATTATCTCCCAGAACTCAATGGTTGCAGTTAATTAATTAATGGTTACATGGGTAGTATTTATTTATAATTGACGATGTACCAGTAGTAATATTTATAGAAGTGTGGTTTCCAATATTATTTGATTTTCCATTTATAAGTATTTTTATCAGTACAATAAGCTCAAATTAATTCAGTTTTGTAGCAGACTTTGTTCTTAATTAATTATTCCATTAGGTTTTACACTATTACCAATAAAACTAAATTTTGGAGGAAATGAGTTTATTAAATCTGGAGAAATAAGGCTCCTCTCAATATAATACTTCTGATTTCATTTCATAATTTCAACAATTTACAATCAAAACCTCAGAAACAAGGGTTACCATCTCTATTCATCTACACATTAATTCTCTGTTGAAGTAACGAGAAAGCTGATTTTTGAAAGTTTGAGCTTTGAGGTTTGAAAGATCATGATTCTACTTCCTACTCAGTTTTCAAAGTAGATGTAATCAATAAACACTTTTCATGGTTTTCAGATTTTAATGATTAGCAATAATAAACATTTTATATGTCTACTCACTATATTAAAACTAAGTATTGAACTGCGGTTTTCCTTATTTTTTTTTTGTAAAGAGGTGAAATATTCAATCTTCAATGTGAATTCTTTTTGATGATTCGTTTTCAGAGCTCTTCATATCTTACGTTTTCTGATAGAGTATTTTACTATTTTAGAATGTGTAATTGTACTTATCAATATAAGTGCAATTGTGAATGAATCAAATTTGCTCTTACTATGATAAAATTGCATTCCATCAACCCTTCGACCAAAGGTGTGCCAGTCTTGTAATGGAGATGAATATTATGGTAGGCCTAATAGAATGCAGTGGTACGACAGTGTACATGTACGTGGAATCTAAATGTTTGTTCAAGTTTCAGATCAGGAAGTTTGCAGCTACCAAATACTGCAGGTTCGAATGAGAACACATTCACTCTTCATATTTCCTCCAGCTTTGATCCACCAGTTTTCAATGTCTGGTTACTGGACATAAAAATTAAGTGCCGAATTTTCTGGTGAATTTCTGTTAATTTCCACATTTAAGAACCAGTTCTTAGTCTAGCTTTTTAATTCATTTTTATTCCATAATTATTATTACATATAATTAGTTATTTTTTACTGCCTCCATTCTAAGATCATCTGTTCTCTAGTTATACAGACAATAATATGTATTAAGTTCCCACTTCAGTGATTTAATTCCATTAATTAAATGGTCAATGAATTAAACCACTGATCTTTGATATTTCAAAAGTTCATCTCCATTCATAGTTACGGGCACAATGTTATTCTATGGTTGGAATTACTGTCTCACATCAATCACTCAGGAGGAGGTCTCTCTGAGTCGATCAATCGTCTTCAACTATTCATCAGCCTCAATCAATTCGAATTATTGTTTTATAAGCCAATCTCTCTTCTAAATCTCTTCGTGGAATTGTGCGTTACTACCCCAATGATGCCAATCTTTAGGAAATACATTGAAAGTTTTTCACTCCTTCCAACTATCAACACTGGAAACATTGAAAAAGATACCATGTAATCCGTAGTTTTAGAATTCATTTCTTTATTATCTCCCGAATCTAGTTGAAAACTCATTTTCCTAGGTAGATTTCAGCCCACCCCTGAAGTTATGAGTTGAAAAACTCTCATTTTTCTGCTATCTTATCTTATCTTCTACTTATCTTTTATCTTCTCTACTGTCACGATAGATTACCCTGAGTTTTTCTAGAAAAATATCTGCACCTCAAAATACATTTTCACAATACCATTTTATTTTGAAGGACCTTGGGTTTTCTGGAGAACTCATCAAAATGTTCCACGTTCGCTGTCCTTTACCTTGTTCTGGGGAATAAAGAACAATTCGATAGACTAGATTTGCCTATTCAGTGATGATGCGTTAGTTCAGTTCTTACTAGCTATTGTTGCTGTGTATGATGAGACCATTGTATTTCATTGTACGCGTGCCTTGCTGAGGCTACATCCTGCGGGCTCAAGGCAAGTGGGTCGCCCTCAGAGATCACCTTACATCCTGCTGTGCTGGCTCTTCCTGGCGCTTGCAGCTTGCTGCTGCTGCCTCAGTCAGCCAGGAAATCTCTCTTGCATTACCGTGCTGACTATGTTGTATAATTCATCATGGAAGCTCTCAACTTCATCTGGGCTTCCAATTGCTTCTCAAAATCCTCCTGAAAGCCGAGGATTGGGAACATTGTTAATCTATGAATGAATAAATTTTCACACGAATTTTCAATATGAATTTCTGTACTTCAGGTCATTGACCAATTCAGGAACTAATAAAGGAACAATCCAATTAAATCTGTTGATGTGGTTCTAATTGATATACAGAATGATAAAACTTTCATTTTTATTGAATTGAATTAGATCGGTAAATTCAAACACTCAGTTTTATTCAAGACACCCTTGACCATTTTATGTCTTGTGTGATGCACCTGTTTCGGATGCCACTATTACAGGTGTTGATATAAGACAGGCTAGTTTTACTTTTCCTCTCGAACACCACTCCAAGAGACAAGTTGACTGTAGTTGCCCTGTAGTTGACTAAGAATTGGCCGGAGGTCAATTGTTGGCCCATCGTTGAACACATCGACGTAGTTTTATTGATGGGAGATTTTAGTCAGCTCGATCCTCGGCATACGAATAGCACCACTGTCTGGCACTGAAGCCGTACTATCTGGGGGTTGAGGTGCTCCCGTTGTAGAGGGGGATATACCCGGGCAGAGGCGCCGGGGCGCAGCTTTGCGAGGCTTGAGAACAGAGCTTGCGCGGGGGCTGGCGCATAACGACCACGATCAATACAGCGCGAGGCCCCGCCATTGGAATCAGGGTCACCCTCATCCCTCCACGTATGCACCCCCCCATATACAATCCCCCGTTTTGCTACCACTGCTGACAACATGGCACTCTGTGCTTTTCATCCCCTCTCGGCTGCTGCTCCACTCCATGCTACTACTCAATGATCAGATTTCACAGTTTCTTTAGCCTCATTTTCAACTTGGTCATCCCTGCTGTATATGTTGCTGTTCAATG
The DNA here is from genome assembly GCA_017141395.1 of Laodelphax striatellus. Lineage (NCBI taxonomy): Eukaryota > Metazoa > Arthropoda > Insecta > Hemiptera > Delphacidae > Laodelphax > Laodelphax striatellus. Next base: position 14,128,649 of record CM029534.1, on the reverse strand, counting down.
TTAGGGCTCCCATCCCGACTCTACTTCCAATGGATGAGGTATCTCTCATTACACTGCCAAAACTTCGATTACCTGCAATTTCTTCGTCTGTCTCTGTTACGGACTTTTTTAATAGAGAATTCTCTCAGAAGTAGCTCTCTGAATAGTTAATTTCAGTTCTATGAGATAAGGTGTATGTACTGTTCTTATAAATTGACATTATAGTACTATTTTGTTTATTGAGTGAAATAGATTAGAATTGATTTACATACAGTGCTCTTTTAACATACTTTGGAATTCCACAAAGCACCGGTGACGTAATTGCCTGATGTCGCTTCCTTTCAAATCTGCAAACTCTAGGGTGAGATCTTCATTCCTTTGATTCATTCTTATTGCCCGTTTGTAATTAACTTATTTTCAGTGCTCAAATGGAACTTTAAAATTTCGTAGTATCGACGCTTGATCAAGCTAAGGTTTACGTATAGTGACAATGTTACTAAAATATGGAAAATGTGAGGATACTAGTAGTTGTGCTTGAACTGAAAGTAGACCACTCACGTAATATTTGAGTCCTATCAACCCCTTATAAGGAATTAGACTAAACTTACTCACGAAAGTTTTGCTCACTTACACGTTCAGTCAATGATACAGATTTTGCTTGAGATTAGAAATGATGCCAAGATTTTGAACAGCAACTCTTTAACTTGTATTTAATTAAAAGTATAAATACTTGTATTTAAAAGTATTCATTTGAATGAGGAAGAGCTGTTCAAATTTGTATTGTAATTTGCGATCATTCGATTGTATGTAATTAACAGTTTCTTGATGATTCTCTAAAGCTCTGGCTGAGTATTGCAACCTTTAATTTTGCGTCATTGACAAGTTTCCCATATTAGATTGTTGAAACAATTACATGAATTAATTTCTTCATTATTATTGTTACTGCATTATCACCTTCAAGCGATTAAATGAAGATGTTACTGACATCTAATTTTCACATAATGCAGTACGAGTTATTGTGTTGACAGTGGTTAACATATTTGAATAACTAACATTATTAAAGTTAACATTGTTTTTCCAATAACTGGTTCAAGTGAAGGTTTTACTAATATTCGAAAAATCAGTCGCTTGTCTTGTCTGCTAACTCTTTCTTGACCATAATTTTCCAATCTACAGTACTACCCTCAAACTTGTTAGTACTAATTTTATTATGTACTGACAACTCACTGATTCAATACTCAATACCTCATCTTACCACAGCTAGGTATGTTACAACCTCAAACTAATTTTGCAGTTATCTGGTTCCTTTTTTTGGAAATTATTCAGTTTAGGATAAGAACCATTATAATTCTTCCAAGAATGTAAACTTGGGCAGTTCATAAAACTCGGGATTTCCAAGTCCTCAGGCTCAAACAGGTGACTATCGTAGCATCGACAAACGTTTGTCTCGATGACAGGTTAAAGTGGGTTAACAGCATGAAGAGCCCTTAGTGCACATAGTTTCGAGGAAGCTAACGTTTGTCATTGCTACTGGTTTGCCACCCGTTTAAGTCTGGAGACAGCTTAATCAATCGCAGACCAATTCAGATTCCAGGGATTGGCGGTTGCCAGTTATTTTTGATTATTTTGTCATTGTGCTTTGGTCTCAACAATAGGATGGTGATACTTCGCGATGTAGGGACTCACGATGAAGTTTTGTATAGGACATTGAGAGAGGTGGGACAGGTCTGACCATGGGAGGAGAGCGAGGCGAGAAAGAGGAGGGTGCTGAGGAGAGAGAGAGGGTAGAGTTAGTGAGGGAAGAAGTCCGAGATCTCATACGAAGTCATACGGTTGCTGCCTTGGAGGGTAGCAAAGTTTGGATCAGCAACCCCTGAATAAAGGAAAAGATTACAGGAGAGAGGAGGATGACTACTCCACAAGTATTGTTGAAGATAACATTTATATTAATCCATCAATGATAATTAGAATTCTATTCACTTAAGAGCCTGCACTTTTTGAGTGTTGGGATTTTCCCTAATAAGATAGACATTGTCCATTTACAGCCATAAAACTACCAAGCCTGTATTGGACTGCTACAATTTAATTCATTGAGGCCAAGAAAATTTATTTCGCTGAAACAAGGTTTTCCTGGACAGGTCGGAGAAGAGAAAAGACCATCACAGGTCATGTTATAATCAGTACTTTTCTAACAAAGACAAAGAGTGCAGCTTACTCCAGAGAATCAGTCAGGGTTTCCTACCAGATTGCCAGAACCCAGTAAAATAGTTTCTTTTATAAACCATTAGGTAGAATATATAGATAAAAGATGGAAGTCAAAATAAATCAAATTTTCCATAACGCATAACCTATTTTCTTTGTAATACATATAGATACCTAGAACTGCCTTACTATGGACATTTGTTTGAAATTATTAATATCAACAATCTTTTGATGAACAATTAAGGTTCCGTCTCGCCATCACAATCGAGTCAGATCAATCAGATGCTGTTTGGTGTTGCAATAATATACAGGACCCTAGAATTTGTAATGCATTTTACAGCCTAGTTCAGTGGATTTGAAACCAGGTTCCTCAGCCTTTATTGTATGTGTGTTTGTCAGGTCTCCTGGTTAGATATCCAGCTATATGGGCTTTTGTTTACTGTAGGAAATATTTGGAAAATATTAGTTGTTAAACAGAACTAGTTCGACCCGTGAATTAATTTATACAATTTTTTATTCATTAGAAATAAGTTAAAATCATATATTATATATATGGTCCTAGGATTTGTTCTATACAAATTGTAAATGCTGTAGCCCTGTTCCTATTAGAAATGACACTACAAGCCCCAGTAGTTCATACTGATACAAGACAATAATTGAATAATTTTGGTATTCTGTCATGACAATTTCTTCTACAATTGTTGCAATCCAATATCCAAGCTGTGCTTACTTTTATAAAAGAGTAGTAAAAATCTTGTTATTGTTTTCACAATAAAACTAATGAAATTTGGAAGAAAATAACTTTGGAAAATAAAGATCATTGATATATGACCCAATAAAATCTGCTCCAGCTATTGGGTCCATTCGAAATTTATGTGTACGTCCGCATAGTATTTCTCTTGTCATTTACGACTAAGTAAAAAAGTGGGGAAGGATGTGTGTGATGGGCATACGGTGGGGATGGAGGAACAGGGCCTTGGCGTATTGATCTTGAAGGGGAGCTCTCTAGTTATAGTGGGTGAAGGTAGACCCACCGACCACCCTCTTGGTACAACTCAATCTTTCGTGTTTTCCTTTTCCTGCCTAGCCGAATTCATCCTTGGTTCGATCAGCAGGCGTCCAACTGTCTATCCCCAAATAAATTGCGACCAACATAGTCTAGTGCCGCTACTTTCGGCGAGCAAATTTGATTTGAGGTGCTTTGATTTTATTACGTTCTACTGTGTATTCCTTTGGTTTCTCCAGTACGGAAAACAGGGTTCGTCTAAAATGAAATTTGTTTTTGGTTCCAGAATATCTGTGAGACCGCCAGACTCCGCAGTGCGGGTGGCAGGTGGCTGAGAGTTCGATTAGAGCCTACAGAAATCAGAGCATCAGTAGCCTGAGCTCAAAATATTTATTAAACTATTGTATTATTTCTATTTTACTATAATTTGATAATACAGATGCATACACTGAAAGTCTTTATAGCTCCAGAGTCCTTCGTTTTGTATAATGTAGTTTATTTGGGCTTTTTATAATGGAATAACATAATTTTGAAAAGACAATTGGTGACTTAATTGTATGAACATTGATTCATTTGCCAGTAATTATTGGAGGGCAGAAATATTACCATAGTGTCAGACTGAATCCTACTACCTGATTTAAATCTTGATGCTTTGTACAAGTTGATTGTAAATTTCTCAGTTATTTCTCTAATAGCCGTTCTTCCTCTTCTCTGTCTCTATTTCCAGTTTAACGTATTTTCTCCTTTCTGTACTAAAATTTAACTTGAATATACATTAAAGTAAATACATTTCATACGTCTAATTAATTGAATTTTAATTTATCATTAAATTATGTTACTCTTCTTATATACCAATTTCTACATTAAATTTTCAAATTTCAAATTTAAATAAGAGTTCGGTTACTTAATTCTATAGATTCGCTCAATCAATGTACTCAACAAAGTACAGTAATATGAAATGTCAAATGAATAAATATCATTATGAGAAATATTGCGAAAGCTGGAACTAATGTAAAAAAAGGAATGGCAATGCTATTGTAGTAAGTCACGCCTCAAAATTCAAGGAGCCGTTTGATTGGCCAATGGGTTGAACAGTCGCCATTTGATTATTTCGACCAATCAGGAACCAGCTGTACGAAAACGTCACATGACACCTGACAGTCCAACTGACGAATACAAGCTGCTAGCTTCTGGTTGGTCGAAATCGTGAAATGGCTTCTATTCAACTCATTGGCCAATCAGACGGCTCTTTAAATTTTTTTAGGGGTTCCACGTTATCAGCATTGCCACTCCCACTTTATTCAGTGCTTGGTGTTTGTTAGTTTCAACTTTCTCCGCGATTCTCATAAATTTAAATATCTCAATCTGAACGATAACACAATTTCCAGCTATTTCTCGTTTCATTTCATAATTTATTATACTTCTTATTGTTGAATTTATCCCGCTGAAAATTATTCCTATTTAGATCAAGCTTCAACTCATATTAACAACGGGTGTTTCCATGCTCTAATTTTTGGGAAAAATAATTGTAGATTTGCTACTCTAACCTCTGTAATGGAAATAATATGTATTACTGTTTTAGAAGAAACATATAGATTATGTAATATCTAGGTTATTATTGTTGTAAAACAAAAACACGAATCAACAATCGAAAACGAATAAAAAATTGATTAGTGATGTAACGAAATAGTTTTTCTCGTGAAATAGTCGTTGATTTTCATTCAATCACAGGCAAATACGAATCTGAACAAGTCGATTATTGATAGTGAGAATGCCATTAAACAGTAGTATTGTAATGTTATTATAATACAGGAGTATTATGTATTGCCATCTAGTTTCCTTACTAGATTTCAATCACTAGTAACGTGATAATCAAGATGTAATTTAGCAAATTGGTATCAGCTACATCCACTCCATCATTATTAAGTAAGCCTGTGAATATATTCAAGCTTCACTTTACTCTCTATAGAACCGAGGAAATTAACTAATCAGCTTTATGCCCTTCAGCTACTTATCAGCAACTGGCACTTCCAGTCTACTCATCAATTATTCATAAATTTGGCGCCTTCCTGTGGATTCCATTCTGTGTTATAATTCTGTAATAGATGCCAACCGTTATAGTTTAGCCAACTTACCTAATTATTCATCAACTTCACTTAATATTTAAGTATTTTTTCGTTGAAGGTTTCTTTTATGAAGAATCCTGCTTGGTCTCCTTGAATTTCGAGGCTGGTCACTGGTGAATGAATAGTTAGATTATGATGAATTGTCTTACAGTTTGAGGTGGGTTTTCAAAATATGTACCTCAGAAGATATGGACCGAATCTTTATAACATAGTACGGTGATTGTATATTGTTGTATACTGTATTGTATGGGGTTTCTTGCGAAGCATAATGCCTATCTATCTATGCCTGTCTATCTTTCTATCATCTATCTATCTACCCACCTACGTAGCAAACGGGCATTAGGAGTGAACCCAGAAATTTGTTAACATCCAGATACATAGAATACAGATATCGTAGAATATGTATAATATAGACATCTATGTTTTATGAGTCTATTATTTCATTTTGTTCCAACATTCCGGGGAGTGGGGATATATCTCAGCTATCAGCCCCCCTGTGGTTCACCCCTGCGTGATTTCAGTTTATTTTTCGAGTTGTAGTGAAGAAAGGTCAAGTATACCTCTAGCAACTTGCTAGTCTAGCAATAGTAGACTTGATCTATGTGTAACCACCACAATGGAGCATTAGTGGTTGACTGTACCTGTACCACAAATCGATGGAAGGAGAAGGGATGAAGACCTTTCACTGGTACCGATCGCTCCATTCAGGCGTTAACTGAGGAAAGGCTGCATTATTGATGTTGCAGGTTCATTAATTAATTCCCACGTCACCTCAGTGCTCTGTCATGTCGTGGTGGTGACTACGATTGCTTCTATTCTGTTGTACTATACTGGTTGATGTGATGTGGCCAACTCCCCTACAACCTAGTCCGGCTACATCATTCAACATTTTCATCTTTGTGGTTGTTCGATCACTCCATTGAATAGTTTCATTCAAGCCTAATGTAATTCTATACGAATATGAACAAGGTAAAAGAGAAAAGTGACGAATAGGCCTTATTAGTACATTCGGTAGGATCAGGATTATAAATTTATTAATTCTTTTAAAGACTAGTCAAATAAAGCTTTTTAACAAAAAACAGTTCTTTATTTCGGCTTTCTTCCAAATTCGTGTGGAATCAACCAATTTTCCAAGATTTGTGGTGATGACAGTATTGGTTATTTATAATCAAATATAGTCTGTATAAAATTTGTTTGAATCTAATACACATAATACTATTTAAGTATTCAAGTTGAAACGTATAACTTTATCTATTTTTTCGTAGAATGCGAAAACTTGACATTGTAGTCTGATAACCCGGTCATTGCAACTCTAGAAGTTCTAGAAAACTAGAAACATTTTGTAAACAATCGTACAACCGGTTGCAAAACCGGTTAATGCATTTAATTCAAAATGTTTGGAAAAAACAGCTGTATCAGAAAACAAAAATAGAATTGATAACAGCCTGTGCAGTTTACTCTGATAAGTTAGAGGTATTTGAAGGTATAGCAGGAATCACTTAATTTGGCGAAAATCAGCTGATTTGGGAACATTAATCAATAATAATCCAAAGACTTAGAAGTCTTGAAGACCTTTTTAAAGAAGACCTTTCAAAGAATACCTTTTTAAAAGACCTTTATAATCTGCGAGATTCAGCATTTGTAGGTTAAGTATTGTGTTACTGATGTCCAAATCAGCTGATTTTCGCCAATTTAAGTGATTCCTGCTATAGTTGCTGTGAAAGCAGACTGATATTCATTGGCATGTTATACAACAGTTAGACTAGACAATAAGCTTTTTTTTTGTAAAATCCCTGCAATATGATAACCACTAAAAGATATCATTTTTCGCAAGTTTCAAGTCCCAACCGATCTGCTCCGAACCAGCGTTACAAATCCAGTTCAATCCAGTGGGTATTGGTTTATGTTGAGAGATTCATTTCATAATGTAATAAAAGTAAAAGTCAACCAAGTATTACTCCACTGATAGCATATAGGGATATAATTAACTAAGTGTGAAACTGTTTGAGGAATATGAATATCAATGACCATAAAAGCAGTCTAGAAATGTAAAAATTGTCGTTGAGAGTTTTTTGTATTGTTCAGAGCAAACAGACAATCCACTCAACTTGCAAAATAGTTTTTATGAGTCCACAAGACAATATGAATGAGTCCTAATATAGACTTGATTCAGGCTGGATTTAGACCAGATCCAGAATGTGAAGGATTTTAAACTTGAAATATACTGAAGATTTGAAATAATCTTTTGTCTGAGACCCTTTGTAAATATAAATTAATATACCTAGACTGATTATTATTCAGTGTTCGTTGAATCAGAGGAATTAGATTCAACATTTTCTAAAATTCACAAACTCGAAATATTTTCTATTCTCTAGTCCTTGTAGTTAATTTTCTGGTCCTAGTTGAAAAGTAATTAATAAAATTGAATGAATCTCTCAGCCTGTTCAGAATCCCATTCAAGGAAGAATCCAAAAATCATATGAAACAAAATATCTAATATATTAATAAAAATATCTATATATAATATTTTATATATCTAATATAAAATATATAATGATTTACTTAAAAAAAATGTAATGGATAACTGAAAAAGTATACTGTACTATGGATTTGTTGATTGTGACCATGCTCTGAAGTTCTAAGAAGTTGGAGCGTGCTCGAAATTCACAGTAGGCAGAATTACAGTAGTCAGTAGACTATACTCCACTCTATACTGTATTATTACAGAGAACAGATTAGGACATACTATAGAGCGTATCGCTTCTCTATGATATTATGTACAAATACTGTAATAGGATGATATACCTTTCTCCATTTTATTCTTGAATATTCTGACTGAATAGATAACATTTCTCCAGGTAAAAAATATCAACAAAAATTGAAGGAACTCTTATATTCTTATTGTGTTTCCACTCCTGTGAATTTTTTTTTTTCATAAAAAGTAGTTTCATACAAAAGAAATTGGAAGAATCGCTAGACATAATAGCAGGGCCTGCTATGAAGTGAACTTGAAAGTCGAATGTGTGAAACCTTTTTCCCTGGTTATTTAAAAAATAGGCCTGGGTTATCTTTTAAAAAATTCTTATTTGGAGAACAACCTACTGATTTTTTTTCACTCACTTTTTTTTGTAAATTCTGAAACAATCTGTTGCAAGTTCATTATTGTAATCGATTGACCATTTGCAGCCAGATGAGCACCTGCGTAGGATAATTTGCCTGTAATAATAGCTATGGCAAGCAAACGAATTGGATAACAGATGGTTATAATAGTGATCCAACAAGGATAACGAATCACAAGCAGTTTGTTGCGAACTGTGATGTTTGCTTGCCTTGGCTTAGCTTATGCTGATGCTCAGCTCAGGAGGAACCTTCCACCTTGCCCCGGACATTTTCCCTTATAATCCTATTATCTCTAATTGCCTCTTCAGAGCAAAGCTACTTCTGCAAAGCCAGTCCAGCTCCAGCAGTTCCAATCTTCTGATGCTGCTGCTGCTAATTCTGCTGTTGTTGTTGTTGCTGCTTCTGATGCTGCTGTTACCGGCCGGCGTTCTATAAATATTGTTGTTCTCCGCCTCCTCACTACAACGGTATCATTCGGATTTTGCATATTACAGGTTTGGCTCCAGGTCTGGCAGAAAATAAAAAGAATAACCGTTCCTGCTCTCCTCACACTTTCGCAGCATCCTTTCAAAAAGCTCCATCATTTGCATTTTTTGTCTATAGAAAAATTATGAATGCAGGCTATCATTAAACACACCATTGTATTTCGAGGAGAACTCGGTTTTGGATACTGCTGAAATAATTTGATTCAAGTGATACCTTGTGTTGAAAAGCTTCAATATAAAAAGACGTTTTGGAAACTCCTTAAACAGTTTTAAGAACTCAATTTCCTCAAGCTTTTATTTGAAATGTTGAAATATCAATCTGTTTAAAGGTGATCTTTGCGTTGTTAATTAAAACTTTAGTATCGCATCTCAGGTTCATTCGAAAAGAAATGATTCTCAAGAAAATTTCTACCAAAGATTTTATCTTTATAATTTTTGAGCAATTTATGATTTTATCAGTCAGTGTCAAAGATACTCATGATTATGATTCATTTATTCAGTACATTATTACGTTTATTCCAACACCAAGAAAGAGTTTACAGAATCACCTGTTACAAATCCATTACATTTCCCATCTTGACACCCAAGCCATTTTCAATTGTTCGTGAATACATTTTATCTTGAAATATTAAAATATTTTCGGACTTTTTCACTTCCCCTTTTTTAGAGCTGTGCTTTTCCAGTTGTCATTTGATAAGACCTTATATCCTACTCTCTGAAACCTATATTGATAATGGATTTTCTTCACTATTTCTCTCATCATCAATATTAACGAAGCTACAAGTTTTCCTTTTAGTTTACAACATAAGAGTGGTAGTTTATGACCATTCTATGTCGTCGAAGTTTTTATGGAGCTGGCTCTCATATCTTATTTGGTGGTTGTAACAACTAATAAGGTTTTTGCTATTTCAATACTTTTGGGAATACATTAGTGAACTGCTCAACTGGGGGGATGTTCTCCAGTATACCAACACTCTACATGAGGGAGTTGTCCATGTTCCTTGCTGCAGCTCGTTTCATATTATCATGAAGTTTAGCTCGTTTCATGTTATGGAGATGTTGGTTGTTCGGGAGGGGGGTGGGAGGTAGCATGTTTGATGATAGGAGGGGTAGGGGGGCGGGGTAGAGAGGCGCAGTGCTACAGGAGAGGTCAAGGTCGTCGAGCCGCTAATCCATACGTTGAGCACCGAATTCGGCCCCCACTCAGCGTTATGCATTATTTTCGCCCAAAATTACTTACTAAACCTATTCTGGAGAGGGAGGACTTTACCAGCTCTAGTTATTAAAACGGCCCCTCATAATAATGCATGCCTTCATGATGCATGCCTTCACGTCCACTTAAATTTCATTAATGAACATGGAAAGTAATTATCGAAAGTGGTTTCTGGAAAGAGATGGCCAGTGGTGAAGCATAGGTGGAGCGCAGGCGCGGATTCCCCTCAAACTCAGCTCAATTCCACGAATCTGCTCATTGATTAACCATTATACTAGGTTGGTGCTACTTATTACACACTCAATTGGGGAATTTAATCTCTTTTGGTGAAGTTAGCTACAATAATGACACAATTTAATCAGGTACCTTTCAATCCTACAATAAACTACTGTAACACATTTTTAAATTGTCCATTCTGTTGTTTTATTTTTGAGTACAGGATCCTGGTATCGTGGTTCAACTATCCACTTCCAACTCATATTTTTCACAGATGGAAGGAATCATTAGATATTGCAATAAATAATGTTCGCAGTTCAATTCAATTCAATTAATAGTTACATCCTAAACATCTGGTGATCAGACAGAGGATGAGTCAGAAAAGAGCAACCTTGGGAAGGTTCTTAATGTAAATAACAAGACATATATCTCAATACACATAAATCACATTGAAAAATAAATAAATAAAAAATGTAGTAGTCGAAAGTGAGTTATTCCTGTAGGAATTCATCCACAGAATAGTATGCCCTTTCAAGCAACAGCATCTTTTCTCTAAGTAATAGTCCTCTAAGTTGTGGTTGAGTAAGGCTGCAGAGTTAATAATACCATTATTTGAATTCCGTTTAATAATTTATTATAATGACAATGACTGATATTCATAAATTTTAAAAAGTACAATAGAATATCTCAAGGTGTGCCATTTTATTATGTCAATTCCTTTTGAGATTTTATTAATGAATTTTACAATAATCAATACCACCATACAATCCTTCATCATGCTCACAATGCCCACAATGCTCATCATGATGGAAACATTTTCTGGTATCTGATATCTCGTAAAAATATCGGAGCAGTTCATTCGTATGATTCCAAATATTTTCTGTGGTCTAGTACTACGCTTCTTATGCGATGGATAGAAAAATGTTGACTTTCAAAAATTGAATATCCAGATTTAAAATAAATTATGAGTATATTGTATTTGTTTAGCTCAAAAGTATACCATATTAATTGGCCTTGAGCAATAATTTTCATACATTATGATTTTCACAATAGGAATAGTCAATTATTTGCCTCGTAGGGGTAGTACCTATTTTCAAATTAAATAGAACTTTAGAAACCAATATTTTGGCGGAGTTTTTTTGAGTGTGTTTTTTCACAAAATAATATCTCTAATATTTCTGAAAATATACATTTAGTTCAAATCATCAATTTTAACTGTTAACCAATCTTTAAATTAATCAAATGTGATTTAATTTGATTAAATTTCTTCACGTGAGTTCTATTAGTATTGAATTGTAAATTTATTATTCAAACAATTAATTGTTAATTGGAAATTTTGAGTTAATTGATTGGAAATCATAGTTCGAACTTAGCAGGATCCAAGTTTGTTAATGATACCAATCCACTATTAACATGATGTTCGACACAGTTGAATAAAATTGTGAAATTATCAGAATGATTGTTTTTTGACACATTTTAGCATTTCATCCAGGTTTTTCAAACATTACAAAGGGAGGTACGATGAATTGACAATGGGTTAGCCAAACAAGATGTGTAGAACAACTGCTGTATTGAAGTTAAAGTCCATAAGAAATTACAAGCAATGATATTCCATACAATAGCACCGAACATAATGCATATTGATTCTCAGAAGTACTTAGTAAAATTTTGATTGGAATGTTTAATCAAACGCATTCCATCTTTCAAAATTTTTAATGAACATATCATATAGTGATTTCATTGAGGAACAACGAAATGTATTTTATCGAAAGCTATAACATGTATGTGACATACTATGAAAGATAGAGGAAATGTGCGATTTAAGAAGTGATAGCCAGATGAATTCCACAATGGAATTGATTGACCAATATACTAGAAATTTGCATAGTTGAGGCTATTTACTGTCAAATTTAAATTTAATATTTTTCTAATAATTAATCTTCTCATCAGGTAATCATTTTGAAAAATCATTGGAGGCTTAAACACATTTATGAAAATTGTATAGAACTCATATCACATTTGTAGGATCCTTTCAACGTGGTCCTCATGTCGTGAATCAATTCAAAGTTTGGATTTCAACTTAAGGTCATTTCAATTTCAAAATAAATATCATGTTCAATTATAGCTATGATACATAACATTATCATTAATTGATTCCATAAAACTGCCTTGAATTTCAATGCTGAAAATAAAAACAATTCTCAATTCATATATCACTTTGGTCTCAAATGAAATAATGCATTCTCTTGAAATGAAAACGTTTCATAATACGAATTCCATAGAAGGCTTTAAACAAACTCTCAATATTTTTGAAATGTTTCGAGATAATGAGTTTCCTCAGTAAATTGATAATCATTTCATCTAATGACAATGACTATATTCATAAGAATTTAAAGTAATAGAATATCTCAAGGTGTCATTTATTAGTCAATTCCTTTTGCATTCTATTGAAGTACAATACCATACCTTATACTGGACTTACTTCAAAATTTATTAATGAAATATTTTTCATGCTCAATGCTCATCATGATGAACATTTTCTGGTATCTGATGTACCTCTTCAAAAAATGTCCAGTTCATTCGTGACAGATTCCAAATCTTTTCTGCTGGATCTATTACTAGTACTAGCGCTTGCGATGGATAGAAAATGTTACTTTCAAAAATTGAATATCCAGATTTAAAATAAATTTGTAATTTATTGTATTTGTTTCGCTCAAAAGTATAATATTATTCTGATAATTTTTTATACGTTATGATTTCACAATAATATAATCAATTAGCTGTTGTCGTGGGCATATTAATGAATAGAACGATACATCATTCAACCATATCCCTATGTTGAAAACCTTATTCCTTTATTTTAGTTGAACCAGTTTCTAGATTAACAAAACAGTAATTTAATATGAATGTTTGTGATCAGATTTCAATTTCTGATACTGAAGGAGTTGCTGTTGAATTTTTCAAAATTTACTGTATTTAATTTGATCAGCTTCACTTTTGTTCTATTAAGGCCTCTTATTAAAAGTTTTGGAAAGTTCTGGAAGTTCTGTTAATTGATTACGCTACTTTTCCCGAAGTTATGATTTGTGTCATAAATAGTAATAATTAAACGGGAAGTCGACGTGACAGATAATCATCGAAACAATTTTCTTCATATAGTCCTTTTAAGATTTTCTAAATAACTGTAAGGAGAGGAGTGCTGCGGATATTTGAGATTCAATGTTTACATACATCCAGACGTGGTATTTTGTAAGGGTGGGAGTAGTATAGTTGCGGTCTTGTCGCAGTGTGACGTCACCAGCTTGACTCAGAAAGAAGTCGAAAGTAGATGTGACAGCGATGTCTTGATGTATCGTCCGGTGCCCTGTGTGGAAAGTTCTATAACTTACAAGAATTGATACTAATTTTTTATCTGCGACCGACGTCTGACGCCGGTGTTTCCTGTTTGTTGTGCGTAAGCCCCGTTCTTGTTTAATCGCCTCTGACCGCTGGAAGCACATAAACAATGGCAATTGAAAATTTCAGAACAGACCCTCCGCCCAAATATAATGGAGTAAGTATCAAAATGTTGTTGTTCTCACTCATTTATTATTACTTTTAATCAAACGCATTCCATCTTTCAAATTTTACAATAAACGTTTATTTCAGCTTGCTCCATTATAGGATCAAAATATGTAGGCACATTCTTCAAAAACATTTCGTGCTCCCTCGAATGTCCTCATTATGTGATAGATGGTATGAAAGTTTTAATTGAAAAATATGAGTTCATTCAATAGAGCTTGTTATAGGTAGCACAGATGAATAAACCTTTTATTAATCGCGATGTCTATATCACTGGAATCCTCAACTCATCTACACAGCTCACACTTGAAAGGCTATCTTCTGAAATAATTTAGTATTTTATCAAACAACCCTTTTTTCTGGAAAGGTTCATTTAAATATGCATTTTTGTCATTTCGAGCCAGAATTTTTTGTTATAGCGTTTTTTTTCAGTCAAGGTAGCGTTCTTTTATTCAGTTCTATACAATATTGTTCCTTGTCATTGGATTATAATATTTCTAAACTTTTGAAATTATCAATTAAGTATTATTAATCCGTTGGGTAGTGTCATTATTATATTAGTCTACTGGGGTAGTAGTTTTTTTATAGCAAAAATGGGTGTGGGATTATGGTTCACAATAAGAACTTGTTTGTTACACTAATTCTCCCATTTCAACGAAGAACGAAGAAGTGTTACTTTATTGATTTGAGTTGATACCCTTGCTTCTGCGGTTATCTGCGACCGACGTCTGACGCCGGTGTTCTCGTTTGTTGTGCGTGTTGCCCCGTTCTTGTCTCGTCTCGCCTCCTTGGACCGCTGCCGCACCCGCACCGGGCCCTGAGCAGGCAACTGCCCAGCCACCTTCTACCGAAACAGACCCTCCGCCCAACCAACCATGGATGACAAGGTTAGTTCGTTGTTCTCACTCTCAAAACCCATACTTTTATTGATTTGCACTCGTTATCGACCCGGTCGATCGGCTTGCTCGTCGACTCATTCCACCTTGCTTTGCCTCTGCCGCTCCATATCGATGTATCGATTCGCGAATAAATCGATACTTCCAAGTCTATTCTAACCTAAAATTCGTACCACATCGCAACCGATCAATAACCCTACTTGGGGTTTCCAACTGTGCCCACCCAATTCTACGCTACCAATCCTCTCATCTACACAGCTTCACACTTGAAAAGTGCAATTACTGCTCGAAATACGTAGATAATTTAGTATTTGAGTATCAAACAACCAGAGCTATGCTTTTTCGGTCGAAAAGGTTCAGCAATTACTTTAAATATGCCTATTTTTAGTATTCAAGTGGCAAGCAAATATATTATCTATCATTTTTTTGTCAAGGTAGCGTTCTTCATTCAGTCTTCAATACTCCCAAATTATTTCTATGATTATAATATTTCTAAACTCTTATACTCCAAGGAAGTTAGTGACAGTTGTAGTTCCTTATCAATTAATTATTATTAGTCTACTGGGGTAGTGTCATTATTATTCCTTCAAGCCATCCTTATGGCTAAGTGTAGTGTGACCTAATTTTCCCATTTCAAATAAGAACTTGTTTGTTACTGTCCAACAGATTTTGATGAACTGTAGAGTAGAAGTAGTGCACTCCGAGAAACTAAACTCCCTTTTTTGGTTTTTTATTTATATACTTGCTTTCGGAACTCTTTGATTGTTGTTTTTAGCTGACAATCGTTATTTTTGCTAACCTTTGCAACTTCAACATCAAATTCGTTGTATGCAACTCAGCCGGTTTATCTATAGTTGTAACACAAAGCAGTACCGGTGCCTATATTCCTATTCTATTCATACTATTTAGGATTTTTTCTCAAAATTGGAATTTAACTTATACTACTGTATATCAGCTATCAGTTTACCAATGTTTTTGTAGTTCCCATTCAGAATGATTTAGTTCCCATTTCAGAAGCTAACTTATCATATTGATTTGTAGAGAATTACTTTTGTTTGGTAATTTGTTTAGTGATGTTTGTTCAACTCGTTTAGTCATTTAAAGTTGAAGACGATGTTGTATGTAAATTGGTAGTAATCAGTTGTGATCAAATATATGTTCCAAGGGAACCGACTGAGTAACTGATCTGAACTTGAACACCCTTGTCTTGTGTGATTCAATCACGTCTGCCCATTCTCATCGCCGCTATTGTTCCGTTGTAAATATTTAGAATGCAGGTCAAAACGGCTCCAACCTTGTCACAATGGAGAAGTTTGAACAAATGACTTGCCAAGAGCCTATTATTTTCAGGATTCCCGTTTGAGCTGACATAACAACGCGTCTCAGATTGATCTCATCTCGAAGAGCTTTTGTTATCAAATGAAGAATTACGTTTCAATTTGTCCAGCCCATCATTTCTACTGCATCACCTAGTTTGGAATCGGTTGAACCAGACCATTATTTTTTGACTTCCATGACCTACATTCCGGTTATATGTGTGTCCTTGCTGAAGGAATTTTATTGCTTTGTCGTAAGCATTATTCAAATTTTTATTACTTGTAACTTATTAGACACCACTCTACTCAAAATAGTGACTGTCAAAACGCAAATTTAAATGTTTGTCATGGCACGACTTTTTTAATTTACATATTTTAAACCTATGCAGGCATTCAAAGCATATCAGAAAATCATTCATTCTCCACTACTAATCCATTTACAAAACCTTTGAAGTAACTGGTCCACTCACAAAAAAGTATCTTAATTGTTTCTGTAGTTGTTTTAGCACTTTTCCTAGGCTACCTAATAAATTTCAATTATTTCTAATACTGTACCTCGAATCGAACTACCAAACACTCATAATTTTCTTAAAACTTTTTATCCCTCTTTCACATGTTGATGTATGATACAATACTTCCATCCAAAGTTTAATCTATCCACTCTATTAAAATTAGCAGCATACAATATTTCATTGAAGATTTCCATGCTAAATCAGATTAATAAACCTTGAGATTTATGTATATCATATAGCACTGAAACTTTTACTAATCAGATAACAATAATAAGGCATTTATTTGGTCTATCTTCCTTGAAGTAGTAAGAAGTGAAAATATTATACTAGACGATAAATTCAAGCACAACGGTCCTTTTTCTTTCCTTGAACAGGAGGCATAGTTATTGATTGGGGTGGATGTACGTAGTCTACATTAAACGAAATCTGCATATAGTAAAATAGAAGTATTAATATTAAATTAATATTATTAATTTCTGATTTAATTTATTCTCTTCATAACTATTATTTTCCTTGTGAATAAGTTGGAAATTTGTTGGAAATAGTTGACCGAGTGGATCCTTTTCTGATGAAGGGTTGGTCGGCCATCTTGTATTCACTCCTTTCTAGGCGCTGGTGCTGCTGCCACCACGCCATTTCCAAGCGTGACGACTCCCTCTTTGTAGGCAGGTGGAAAACCGAAAAAAAGTATTAGTCACTTACCAATTAAAGGAAATGTTACAGTTGGCTCACTTAGTAGACTTAGCATAATGCTAATTTAATGCCAGTGAATGAGGGGGTTTATTGAGGGAGGATTAGTTTCAACGACAAGGGTCGTTCAAGAACGTATTAATTGAGCGTCCTGTCAATTGTTGTGGGGAACAAACATGATCGTTTTTAATAATTTCATGTATTTTAAAGTTATTTTTGAATTTTGTTAGAAGTATTTGTAGAAAATGTTAACTTTACAACTCGGACGAGCATGGGGCGTAGTAAACGGCGTTCGGGAATATTCGTGTTGGTTCGTGCTCGAACGCCGGGTTGAAAATCGATTCACCACCACCCCCTTCACCCATTTACAATACCTCCACTAGAACTCTCTGCTTTCTCTTGGGTTGGCTAATAAGTGCTCTGGTTTCTATTCTGCTTTATTTCCTTTCAAAGAAATGTTGCAACTGTCAAACAAAATGGAAAGTTTATTCACCAGGGAAGCAAGCAATTTATCAGAGAGGCACTTATTATAAATAAATATTAGTTCTTTCATATACTTAATTAACACAGTTGAATAGGATTACTATTGACAGAGCGAGTTGAACTCCGACATTGCAATTAGGCTTTTCAATAGAAGTTTTCCACGAGAGAAAAGCTGTTTCATTGATTCTTCACTTCAATATGGACGGTTTTCAACTAAGCACCAAGTCTTTTAATAGAACGAATTGAGTTGACTTTCAGTTGATATCGTACTCAATTCCCGATGGGCATGTACATTGGAATATGTTACTAGATCGATTATCCTTCGAGATTACCATCTTGAGTGTCGTTTCCTTGAAGTAACAGATTGATCCTTACATCGAATAGCAGTCTAAATTGTTCAGTGACATTGATAATAACCAATTGAATAACATCCTAGGAACGACCAGGTTATCTCGAATCTGTGGAATGGATTAGAATTCTAATACCTAAAATAGCCTATTGTTGTAGTTCGCAGGTCATAGAAAATAAAAAGCATGATTTCATTAGCAGTAGAATAGATTGTAGTAATTACGTTGGCATTGAAATGAATAAAAGTTTTGATGATGTAGTAAGTACCCAAATAAACTAAAAATTTCCTATATGAAAGTTAAGAACAATTATGACTGATTTTTTTTATCAGAAAGTCTTGAACTCTCGTAGATAAGTGAAGTCTGAACGTGAATGGAACATGCCGGCTGACATCACTTTAATTTCATATCAATGTTATGTAACTTTGGTTAGTGCAAAATGTTTGTATGTAAATTTCGGATTGATATTTATTACTTGGAAGTTATTCAGGTCAATTGAATTGCAGTTTTAATTGTATAAAAGCAATCAATGTTTATTCTTTGATTGAAACGTTTCGAACTGAGGCGCAGCAGTAATCAAATAAACTTGTGGGAGGAAAGATTTGCAAGCAGATTGACCTGTGTTCTCCACAAGCTTTCAAATTGAACCTCCATATTATATTTTCGGGCTCCAAATCTAATTTCAAATTCAAATACTGTACAATCTTGAAGTGTAGACAATCTATGCGTGTAGAAATTTCGAGTTTTGATAAATTGAACTTCAAGGAACTATTTTTCTTTTTTTTCTACCTGACTGACTGGCAATAAGCAGTGATGTATTGACGAACAATAATGATAAACTGTGACCGTACTGGTTGATTGAGCTGGCGTTTGACTGTGTTATGTAATAGCCCCGTGAATTTCACCATTATAGGCCGTCCATTACGTTAATTGCTCAAATAAGTTGAGCTTTTATCCTTGTTGAAGCGATCGACTCAAACGTTATGACCGTCACCGACTATTTATAATTCAAGTCTCGTTTCGTCCACATCCGTTGTTTATTATCGTTGGAGTTGATATGAGCCGAGCTGCTAAGTGTAGAGCAGCCAAAGCACTGCAGTTTTAGTTTATCTTGAAATCTAGTGACAATGTCGGCTAAGCGACTGTTCTGAGTTACTTGGGTACACTTCAAAAACTCATGAATACATTAAGTGCGGTCAGTACTTCGGGAACTTGAAATACATACTCGAAAAATGATCAATACTAAATTGAAGTTTGATAAAACACTCAACTAAAACATGTGGCAAAACATGCTTTTCAATAAAGTGTAGATACGATGGTACAACGTTTTCCAGGAAAAACAGAAGAATAGTTTTACTGTACCTCATAATTTGAACAAAGATAATATTGAACGATTTGTGAACAAGGCAACAAATTTGATTCTCTATGAAAAAGAATGTACAGTAATTTCAAGTTATAGTGTTGGATTGCTATCTTGTTCATCTTCTATTAAAAACTATTTCTAACTTCCAAAATAGCGTTCGAAACGTTAAGCTGCGAAGTAAATTGTTATCGTGGTTTCTATGAAAGTATTATGAGGACTTTGATATCCGAATCAAAAAAATGGTTTGAAAAATTATTGAACATTTTTGAAGAAAGTTAAGTCAGTACTTCAAAGTATAGAAATCATACAATAAGTTGTATTGGATAATTTCCATTCACTCGTGTTTAACAATTGAGTTTAGTTACTAAAAAAACGAGTTTGTAAATGACTTGATTATTTCTGCACAAAACTATTACGTGTTATGTGCAATCAGCAGTCGATCGTAATAGTTATTGAAAACGATAATTAAAAGGGTCAAAACGGCGGTGGGGTTAGTTGTGTTTACGTATTGTATTACGATGATTGTGCTAGAAACCTGGCGGGAAGGTCGTTGTAGTCGCCGGTTGGCATTCAGGATGAATCCAGTTGTAACCAGAACGAAAGCTCCAATGCTGCAACTCACAAGCCCCATCTCCATCACAATCACAGTTCACAAAACTCTCAGTTATCAGATCAGTGTGCTTTGGGCTGCTGGATTCACGGCGCTAAATAGTCTTCTCTGTCAACTCAAACTAGTCCGGCTGGTCAACTATCCAGCCCCTGCCGTTGTATTTACTAAATCAGCTTCTAATTTCAATCCCTGACATACCGTCCGCTCTATTCATCTTCTAATTACAGTACTATATTATCGAAGTACTACAGATCTATGTTATCGTTGTCTTGGCTAGCTATTGGAAGTTCTATACATTGGAAGTTTACAGTTTAATTATTATTGTTGTCTTAACTAGCTATTGGAAGTTCCATTTTCAGGTTCCAGAGTAGGAGAAATTTGTATTTTATGCTGTACATTATTTACGACGAGAAGTCCCTGCCGTCCTATCCTATCACACTGCACGTTGTATTTTAATGACACTATTCTAATAGCTTCTAATTACAGTACTGCATTATCATTTTTTCCTTCTGGAAGTTCCAGTTTACAGTGTAGGAAGAGTTTGTAACTTGGACTAGAATTTCTTCTCTAGGATAAGTAGAGATTCAGAGAAGTTTCTAATATATGTCTTCTAAATCTTTTATGCTGATGATATCACTTGTGGGTTTCATGTTGGATTCTAAACTATTATGGGAACCACATGTTGATATGATATGTACCAAGCTAAGTAAAGTTATATACCTATTGAGAAGACTGATGTGTCAATTGCCTGTTCTTTTCTTTAGGCAGGCATATTATGATTTTTTTCCATTCCATCTTATCCTATGGTATCAGATTTTTGGGGCCATTCCTCGAGTACACAAAAAGTATTAATGTTACAAAAGAAAGCAGTCGGAATTATAAGTAATGCAGGTTATCTGGATCACTGTAAACCATTGTTCAGGGAAACTTCAATATTGACAGTGATTAATGAACTCTTGAATGAGCGTTTGAAATAAATAAAAATGAAACAAGATGTATTGATAGTTGGTAGCAATATTCATGATTATCCAACTAGGGCCAGGGGTGATCTTCACGTTCCTAGGTGCAGGCTGGGATAATCTCTATCAAATTTTCCAATAGTAGGAATAAACATTTTTCAACCTCCTTCCAGCCTCCTTTTGTGCCCTTCCCTTGCCCTTATTCCTTAGAGCTTTGAGAAAATGGTTGGTTACAGATCCTTTTTATTCTACAGACTATAGACGAATTCAAGATAGAAGTATGTGGGTTAAATTATCAATCTATAGTTATATTATCTAATATAATTATATAGGTTATCAGTTCAATGTTGTAAAGTGTAAGACGTATATGCTTTATTTTATTCCGAATGATTGACTTTATATGTGTGCAAATTGTGACTATTGCGAATGAATAGTTTGTTTTGACGTAGCCTTATGACCTGTGCTTGTATCTTCTGGCCAAATAAATTGATTTGATAAATCTTTTATGCTGATTGGGTGAAGAGGTGAAGGATGATACGGGAAATGCCATATACATTCGAAGTATTTAAACATAATTATATAATCTAGCTGAATTCTAATATTCTAAAGCTAAAGCAATAAAATTATGTTTCGTATCAAGCTAGAGTTGGTTGGGCCCTTTCGTTTCATTCTGAACCCTGTCGGGAAAATCAGGATTTTGGCAGTTTATTCCAATTCAGTGTTTCCTTTTTAGGACATGGTAGCTGTAAATCTCTCATCTCGACAAACATTCTATTCTCTACATCAATTATCATTGTAAACCGATCACTGAAGAGTTCATAAAAATCTTGAGTAGTACTTATTTGAATTGAGAATTGTTTTTAGGAATGAGGTTTTGCTGAAGAGGTTTATTCTCAAAAATAGTTTCATTGTTTTTGTAATGTCCGACTCTTCAATGTGTTGTATGATCTATAATTAATGACAAATAAGATATTATTCTATGAAATTAGTGGAAATGTAGTTTTTAAAACACCAATACAACATTAAAAAATTGATGAAATATTATTTTTAATCGTTATGAAATTGTTCTTCTATAACGATTATCTTAAATCTGATTCTAGAGGATAATGAAATCTATTTCATTAATGATGAAATAGATTTTGTTACTAATGGAATAGATTTGATCAATAATGAATTGAATTTAATATAGAATCGGTTAATAATTAAATAGATTTGATTTTGGCTAGCCGTCTACTGTAACCGTTTTCGGCCAAACGTATGATTCGAATGAAAATGGTTCCATTGGTGAAATGTATGGCGTTATTTGAGATCTCAAGTCCTAATTACCATTAGGACTATTTAATTAGGTATTTTCCATAATTTAACCGTAATCAAATAAACGTTTTCCATTATTTTAAAATAAACCTCACTAACTGTAAATTATCAACAGTATTCTTCTTCTGACCTAAAGCGCCATCAAGATAGCTCGAAGAGTTGGCTTGTTTAGTGGTCGACTCCTCTATTGCTTTTTTTTGCAGAGGTTCAAGCACAGTCGTGCAAAATGTGAGTGAGGAGGGGGGAGGGGCACATTAATCAAGTACCAGACATGTGTGAGTGTGGATACCGGATACCGGTTTGTTGGGGGAACAAGTTCTCTTTCACTGAACAATACACGAATAGAGAAACCTTAATTCCCCTTTTGCTGGAACGGGCTGGATAGGGGTGAAGGTAAAATAGTAATAAAACATAAGCGGTGTGACGTAAGTTTGAGAAGCACTTGTTAGTTTTTATAGTTGGTTTCTTCGTGGAATTTCTGTTTGAAAATAATAGTATGTTGATTTTTGAAACTATATGGAGTGTGAAAACACCAACGTCCAGGTGCACGAAAATTCGATTGAATTCAACCGTTGTAAACTTATGTCATCTAAACGGAATCGATGCAGGAGAATCAATAAACGAGTTTGACGCCAATACAATGATATCAACTTATAGTGCTCAAATTCGTTTGGATTTTTTGTTCAATTTTTTGATAAACTATCGAAAGCCCTTATTTTCACTACTTAATCTAGAGTCTGTTCAAGAAAAGGAGAGACGATGTAAATACACCTGTGCTTGCGAGAGTCTAGCTAGGAGCAGCTAGACCGATACACAGTAGAACTACTGACTCGTAATATTATTATTATCTGTAGTACGTGATTCCAGTCTGACCGTGAATGAACGTATTGTGAACTGGAATTGGACAGAAAATTTATCGAAAACAGCTGTGAGTAATCAATCCTACAACGGATCTCGAAAACCTAACGATTTTGACGAAATTTGGAATATAGGAGGTTTGTGATACAAAATTAGTTTGCGATAACTCGCTGAAGGATTCCGTCGGCTGTGAATGATGAGAAAGAGTGAGAGGATTGTGGGAGTGAGACAAGATTATTTCAGCTGCTGAGACAATGCATTTCAATCACATGATCACTCGTGAAATACACAACTGTTCGATTACTAGAATTGAGAAAAATATCGGTATTCCATATTGTACTGTATTGTTATTTTTAAATTTGAGGCATGAAGTTAGCCATGTGATCTGTTTTTATTTATTTGAGAAAATCGTCAAGAGTTCATCAAAACAGCTGAGCTAAAAATTGTTGTGGCAGGAAATATTTAAATTGTAACAGCTGATTGATGTACGCTCGTTTACTGACGTTGAATCAGTTGTTTTCTGACAAGTTAAAATGATATATCAACCCATATTATTATTTCTATGAAGCAAAATTTTATAAGTGCGATTTTTCAAATGATATGCATTCAAATTCGATTATTCATAATATTTCTCGCTTCTATACGCACACAAATGCATTGTTTTGGCCGTCTATCGATTCCGTGAACAGAGTATAGTGGATGTTCTGTTCTATTCTATAAATTTCAACAAATAATAAAGGAAAGTATTTTGTCATTTCCAGTAAGTATTATTAGTTGAGCGGTAGAAAATACGAGTCCTATTGCTGTTGGAATTTGAAAAGAAAATGCTAGAACTGTACATGAAACTCTCTTTCATTCAATACTTAGTAGCTTTGAAAGTGTTTGTAATGACGTCATGAGAAAGACTCGCCATTCATCACTTTCATTATCAGAAGAGAGATCTATGGCTCATTTTGTCACTACTAGCTTTTAAAGTAAAAACTGTTAACGGAAAATACCCCGGCTCCTACATTCATTTTGTTTAATGGCTCTTTTTATTAAACAAGCGTTGACATTTTGATAAGGGGGGCTGTTATCTTGAACACCTTTCAGCTTTTATGGGAACTTCCCTGTCATCTATTGTATTTTTTAATGGGTTTCCGCAAATTTGCTATTCTTTTGGTCGGTTGTTGATGACTACTTGTAAACATTGCCTTTTCTGGAAAAGGGTACCCACCCTATTCCAAGAATTCATGGTGAATACTAGAAACTACATGCATGTGTGAACGGATTTGGAAATAAGCTACTTTGTTTGCTGCTCGAAAGTTTAGTTTGCCCTTTCAAACTCCTAAACTCTGTCAGGTTTTTAGTGATTTATTGGCAATTTTACGTCAGTTCTATTTGAAACTGTTTGGAGAAACAGTTTGTTTTATTTTTGGCTCCAATATTGGCTATTCATTGATTGGTAAGTTAGACGATCTGTTGCAATCCTAGTTTGTGTAGGCTAGATCATAACCACATGCAAAAATCTGTTATCGATATTTTCCTCAATGTTTGAGTCATAAATCATCATGATTTACTGATTACCGAAAAGTTCATTTGAGTCATTTTTTTCTTAAAAACAAGTAAAGGCATATCGAAACATTAGTATAAAAACTTTTATGCGCCTTTTTATTTTTTGTTACACAAAAAATGCGCCTTTTATCTACATTACACTAAAAATGATCATTTGTGGAAGATATCCTCTTATCATCGCTTATGGAATTGATAGTTGTGGATTGTAATGAATTACTTCGCCTGAATTGTTCTTTCTAAAGAATTTTATGTAATATATTCTTATAATTCTTATTGCATTTCTTATGCCCTTAATTGTACAATTCTTGAGTCGATCCCAACTTCTTGTGTAATGTCCGTCCCCCTATCACGCTCTGC
The DNA here is from genome assembly GCA_017141395.1 of Laodelphax striatellus. Lineage (NCBI taxonomy): Eukaryota > Metazoa > Arthropoda > Insecta > Hemiptera > Delphacidae > Laodelphax > Laodelphax striatellus. Next base: position 14,103,482 of record CM029534.1, on the reverse strand, counting down.
TGAAAGTTAAGGAACACAGACTCTATACACACCTTTCAACGAACAGAATTTTTGGTAGTACTGTAGTTTGGGGTTGTACTGAGTTTTTAATGTCTGTACTGAAAATCGATGCAAACATGGAAAAGCTTAAAAATGTTGAAATAAGTTCATTATTATCAAATATTGCACCCACTTGAAATTTTTTTATTGCATCAATGTTTATAGGATGAAACTATGACTATTTATCAAAATAAATATTACTTAAAGTATTTTATTTGTTGAGTTTAAAACTTGAGGAAGTTAGATGAGCCGAAAGCAATAACATACTATGTATTTTAATTGTTGCAAATGTAAGTGAATTTCGAATTTCAATGAGATTTCTATGAATCATAAACATTTGATAGAAGCTCAGTGTCGTATACTTTATTAATTATTATGCATGATAAACTATGATATCAAGTATTTGTTGACTCAAGTGCATACAACTCGAACTGAATTATAATTATTTTCATAATACAGTATATTGGTTGAGTTTTTTACTAGAAGTCATGAAATACTACATAATTTTAGAATACATACTACATACTTTAGAATAACAATCAAAATGTATGCGAACTTTTGACTTTAACTTTATATCTTTCTAAGAATAAAGTCAGGAATCCAAGTTAGAATAACTTTAGAATAACAATCAAAATGTATGCGAACGTTTGACGTTAACTTTATATCTTTCTAAGAATAAAGTCAGGAATCCAAGTTATCTTTCTAAGAATCATATGCACAGTGAAAGTATTTCAACTTGAAAGGTTTCTGACAACATATAGATGCTGTAAAATGCAAGTGCATGCTTTTGGCAAGACAGCGGCCAACTCGATGTTGCATGTCACCATTTATGGTGACAGAGTGACACGTGTATGGATATGGGATTGGCATAGATGCACTGGTCCATCGGATGCTGTATTCTGACTCGGCTGGCTCTGGCCGCTGGTCTGAGGTTTCCTTGACCGCCAGCTGACCCGCTCTCGTTGTATTGTCTTCAAGGCCGACCGGCTCTTCACTCGAAATAGATTTCGATACTATACGATACGATAGCACAACATACAAATTCGCAATTGATCTTAGCGCTGGTATAAAAAGAATCTCCTCCATCAGATAGCCATTTTTGGCTGGTGTCAATTTCGACTAAATTAGAGCAATGACCTACTAGCCAATTTGTAATGACGAGTTATGATTAAGCGTCTTCACACTTCCATGTGGTGATATGCTATTATTAAAACGAATGAACTGTATGACATATGTATTATCGTAGTTTTCCAAACCATTTACAGTTTCCAGTTACACGGTGACCAAATTTTTATTTTTATTTGATTCTCGGAAAACAAAGTAATGATATTTTTAAACCTTGGAAAATTGCACACTTGGCAAACTTGGACACTGAAAAATTGTTGTTTTGTTATTTTGGAATTAGGAAGTCAAGCTATATTCCAATAATTTATGTAGTATTCATCCTTCATGATCACATAATAGTGTGTTTTTCGTATATTACTGTCCGAATGCATATTTTTCTAACCTTTTCTTCCCAGTTTTCATTCAATAGCTGTATGTTGGTTTCAATTCTCTTCTATCTGAGCCATCATTTCCCATTTTATATTCATTCTCCGCCCATAATTTATTCCTTGCATTCCAATACTAACCATAATGGCTTGGTTTCACGATTCCAGTAGACGTTCAGGTTACTGGAGTAGATAGGCTTCAGGTAACTTGTCTCCAGTAACCTGAACGTCTACTGGAATCGTGAAACCAAGCCATAACAGTAATATAATTATGATTTATTCTATATTTTTCTCATAAAACTAGATCATGTAGAGTTTCTTCAGTTTCTAAGTTGGATTGGTTATGAATTTATTCTTCACCCAACGTAGAGTTTCTTCAGTCTCCAAGTTGAATTGTTTATGTCTTTTTGCTTTATAGGCCAACAATAATTCATTCTTCACCCAACCCAAATTTTTTTCGATTGTTTTGAAACAGATAGAGATCCAAAACACAGCTCTGTCGGTAGTGTAGCGTAGCTAATAATGTTGCCATGTGGTGTTGTGGATAGCAGTTTCCAATTTAATCAGCTCTGACTGACCTTACGTGCAGGAAAGTACATAAAGGTAAGGAAGGTCACAGCTGATTGTTGGCTGTGATAACTGGCTGCGTTGTTATTGTTGCTATCTGCCAGCTAGAGTATCACGTGAGTAGTTTTTCCATTGATAGGAGGTAGAATTAGTTTATTGGAGTTTTTCAGTGAATTGATGGACATGAGATCATTGTAGCTGGATCAGGGTAATGGAGAACGGAATCAATGTTTCGCTGGCAGCGGTTATTGATGAACAGGTGGGTTTGCAGTCGCGGCCACACCCAGCATTGTTGCAGTCGAGTTTGAAGGTGTCTTCTGTGTCAGTGAGCTGGCGTTGAACGTGAATGAAATCGAAACCAGCCATGAATTGTGAATGAGAAGACTCTGTCTCTGGCGACTGCGATGATCATTTCGACCATGATGGCCTGTTTGCGTGCTGGCCGGTGTAGCTGGAAAAGGGACGAAGCTGAACTAAACTCATAGACCCTTTTAAAAAATTCATGGACCGCTGTTGCGTAGACAGTCATTGTCATCGTCTACTATGTGCTCTTGGCCAACCTCCGTCTTTTATTTCCGCCTCGACTCCTCATGAATATTTAAATCAACGCTTTTCCCTTCAAAATTCTCCACCCCTTCTTCTTTACCACCTTTTCACTATCTCCTTCCCCTCAAATCCCACTATTCACCTATAAACTATCTATATTTAAAACAACTTCATCATTGTATATTTATCAATAGACGTTTATTTATTTAACATAGACTAGATCACGTCTAGTTTGAATGAGAAGTAACAAAAGTTGGTAAAATAATAGCATTAGGTAACTAAATTTATAACAAGGTTGCACTAACTCTGCTACATTTTTAACGCATCGTTCTTATTTTTGTCCTAATCGGTCGACTGATTTTGTCCTTCATCAATATTTAGTTTAGCATGCAGCTGATTATTTCTGTTCGTGGACGGTCTGTTGAGTAATCGTGTACTTATCTCAATCGGTTATAGATTTTCCAGCGGGCATAGGCTAATTATTTTTCGAGTGTTATTTTTAGTATTGTTATTATTAAGATTTCTAGCTGTTAAATTTTCCCACTTCTTTAATACTCTTTTCAAAAAGTTGAAAACTAGATGTACACATTTTTTTCTTGAATAAGAATTTGTTATATAAGTTATATTTGTTATATCAGTCAATTCAAATTGAAAATAATTCATAATTTTGGGAATGATGGGAATATCCGAAATGCTTTTAACTGAGTTTAAAACCCTTCACAGTTCCCTGAAAATTTATAGTAGTTATCAATGTTAGCTATTGAAATGAGAATTCGTTTGGATTGATGACTATTATAATGTTCTAAAATGTATTACCAAATGTAACTGGTTCTAATGTATTAAGTGTTCATGAAACCGACACAACTACAACTTGCTGTAGAATTCAATGTTCAAGACCCTTGTATCGTATTTTTTAATAAAAACTTACAGCTTAAAACTACTGCTGAAACTTTATATCAACACACACTCTTATCTGGATTCCATTTCATCTTTCATTATGCATATTCGAACTTTGTCTACCAGCAAGTTTCGCCATATACGTAACAATTTTATAAAGTGACAACGTCTGTCTACTGATAAACCTTATCTAATGACAATGTGTAGACATACCTCAAACAGCATTGCACTGACTACCACTATCACTATCACACGGTAGCTGAATTAATTGAGAATATTGCGCTCCTGACGCAGTTTCAATAAAATCAATGTGAGACAATGTCAGTAGTTATTTTTTTCCCCATTCAAATGTCGCTTGGCCATTCATATATCATGAAAATAAACAGATGCCAGTTTGATTGATAACAGTTTCGTAAGAAACAATTTTTTAGCTCAACAAATGCTGAAGAAAGCATCAGACCTTGAATTCGAATTGATGGCGTTATCTCTTTTCCCTCTATTCTTGTTTATGTTACTGTCATTGGCTTAATGGAAATGTTCATATTGTTGCGATATCAATAATATTGACCAATAAGTCAGGCTATCATCACTCAACGTGTAAACAAATTGGGTTCTGATCCACTTGTGTTAATTTGAATTGATTTTTAACTCACGAATTCCAGAGTGATACTCACAAACCTAATTTCACAACTTTCAATTCTCATTCACTTAACCATGTGATGACTTACCTCATATTTGAAACTACATTGTAATCATTCCATCGTCAGTTAACACGTTGTGATATTCATATGGGCTGCTCTTTCGAAAATATAATGTTCAATATAAAGTCAAACCGGTGTTTTTTGCTCCTCGGCTTCAAGGTTGATATACATGAATAAAATCGACATGGAATAGATGAATAATACATAGTGGATGGATATGTGCCTCGCTCGAAGATCCTGAAGCGGATTGCAGTCGTTGGTGATTTTCTGTTTCAAACAACAAAATTATTGGGAGCGTTCATTCATTTTTCATCTGAATTCGAAATATTGTTGAAATTTAAACTAGTTATCAATATTTTGGTTCAGTCTTGCTTAGGTCTCTTTTACATGTTATCTAATAGATCTAACCGAAATTAAGAAAATGTTGAAGAAAATTTGTGATTGAGAAATGTTAGTTTGGAGGACTGCGTATTGTAGATTCAATTTTCGAAATTTCGTAAACGTTTTCTAAAATGATTGAGGAAACTCGTTTCTGTGATAATACTGGTGGGAAAACAACCTTCCTGGATTTCCCTATTTGTTTCTACTAATTTGAAGAATTGAAGCGGCAAAAGTCGATTTATTCAATTTGTTTTTGAGTTATCTCCGGTTGAAAATAATAGTGTATGCATTGATTTCTTTGTAACTTAGTTCTAAATAATCATTCAGAAGAGGCACAGGATACTGTGGTAAACAATAATACAAGAACACACCCAACGATCCCACAAAAAACTAAAACAAAAAGAAAATAATGAACTAATCGAGTGCACTAAAGTTAAGTTGGCTGCTTGCCAATAGTCGACAGACTTGACTTGAATGCGTCCTCCAGATGAACCGCCGCTCTGCTGTGAGAATAGAGCAGTGCGAGTGGCTTCAGGTTAGTTGTTTTAATAAAGGCCCACTCTTTACTTGCACTTGTGCCTTCTTTCTACGGCTGAAGAATATCATTAGACTGCTGAGTTCTTAGCCGATACGACCCACTATAAGTCTAAAATCGAGCGAGATTCTATTTTCGCAGTTGTTTGGGAAGACGCTAGGCGTCCGCCCCTTTGAGGTGACACAACTGACTCGGAAGTTGCGTCTTGGGGGAAAAAGAAGGCAAACAGCCAACAAAATATTGACAAGTGATCGATGAAATCGGAAATCGTTGGTCGGCTTCTGCTAGATGCTTTTCGAGGATTGCATCAATGTCAACTTTCAATAAAAAGGATACTATTGCTAGCTGAATAAGAAGACTTGATGTTGTCAAAACCACATATTTAATAAAACAACGAGATACTGCAGTTCCGGTTGTTACACCATTATCAATCTCTGGTAAAGTAAAGTACAGTGTAGCAGAATTTATACTCGTGACCGAGCGCTGCGATTGGCAGTTGAATGGTCTAACAAGGTGAACGACTGCCATTGGCCTAGATAAGCTCCTCCCACAATGGGCGGTTTCTACAAACATCACAGCAATGGCGGTTCAAACATCTAACATAGTAAAGAAAGAAGGTAATTGATATTTACAAAAACAGATGAAATAAATAGGAATGCTTGAAGAGAACAACGTGGAATAAAAATAGCAAAAAAATTCAATGACAAACTTGGACTTATGATAAAACTAGATTTGTGGTATTGTACTGGTTGAAATGAACCTGGTCATTTAAACTGTAATTTGGATCATTCCTAGTTACCCTGATTATTTCCAGAGCCTCTAGAATGTTCAATTGTCTACCTTTGTTATTCAAATGTAGAAACTCAACATTCTCCTCAGCCTTGAACTTATGATTGTGTGTGATAAAATGCTCAACAAAATTAGAATTAAAAAAAAAATACTATTGCCAGATTCATTAATGTTCAAATATTTCATAGACATTTTTGGTAACTTTGGTCAACAATAAGTTCTTTGAATCTTTGTGTCTAGCTCCAATTATTCGGATAATATGTCTATCAACTGATCAACTCTATTGCAATGAAAACTCTACATTTTAAATTGATGAATTTTTAAAACTTAGCCGAGCAAATTTTAGAGCCACTCAGTGTGCATTTTGTCACAGCATCCACTGCCAACTATTTTAATTGCTTGTTCAAAATTATGATTATTTATTTGATAATAAACCACTCACTGTCGGATCCGAAATCCAGAAGAAAGAGTGTAGGAGGAGTCGCACCAAGCCTGTCATTTCAACACCACCGCCCAGTTACCCGGAAATCCAATTGAATATTAATGCAAGTATTCAAATGATGTCTACAAATTTCCAAGTTCCATTGAAAACATCAGTATTTATTTGGGAAATATCCTGAATTTTATTGTCAAACTTATTAATCTTATATTTGAATTGGTTTTCCTTGGGATCAGGCAATTTCTGCTTCGGTTCACCTGATTTTTTTTCTTTATGCTCAGATTTGATGCTTTGTCTAATAGTAGGCTATATTGTAATTATAATTCTCTGTTGTGAATAATTCATAACTTAATTATAGTTTTCTGTTTTAAATGTTCAATTACTACAATGACAACTTATTAATGAGGTTCATAAGAAGAGCCTTTGAGGAAATTAGTATAATTCATAGTATAATAGTAAATTGGTATATCAATTGCTGGTTACGTAAAATTTAAACTCAATACTGTAATAGACGTTTAAATTTATGTCAATTTAAACTCTTTCGCTGGTATAATCAATTGGTGTCAACACTATACTATAAACTAATTGATGTTCGTAACTAAACTCTTCTAGGAAATTGGGTTGAAATCTATCGCTGCTTACGTCAAATTTCAACTTAATGATAGAAGTTGAAACTACTAGTTTTCGGTAGTTTTTTTGGTGTAGTAGGGCAGTTGTCGAACAAAATGTCACTGTACGAAATGATCACTCGTTAACATGATTAACGAAAGCCGTATCTGGAAAGACAGATCCCTTCAGTGCGTAAGCTCATAATGACATCGAAGTTTCCCAAACAATGCCGGATTATACGGGAAGAAGACTTACAATGTCATTTAGCGTAAGGAGATGCCTGACAGACTGGTGAATTCCTAATGAAAGTTCAGTCGACAAACATGATGAAGTAGCACCTTAATTTTTATCATCATGACTTGAATAACTAAAATAATTTTAACTGTAAATTTTTGTCCTTTCCCAAATTAAGTCATTCCATGACATATTTATACTGTTGCCAGTACATACGAACTCTTTTAAATCTTATTTTGAAGTTATTTTCAAATAATGTCTCTAATATCGATTTATTCTAGTGGTATTGTCGTGTCGTGATAGCGTGTGCACTTCAAGAATCAGAAATCACTGTAAATAGAATAAAGTACTGAACGCATATGTCTCAATAAATTGAAGATGATGAAGGTGCCACAATTTTCAAGGCTAAACAGGTAATAAGGAAATAGTGTACTTAAAATAGAGTTACTTATCACTTTGGTATTTACACTACTCTAATGAAAGTAAGCTTGAACGATTCTGGTTATTTGAAAATTAACAAACTTTTACTACGCATTGTATTTCCAATCGGTGACAATTCAAGGTATAATTTATTTTAGCCACCTATGTTATCACATCAGGATCTTTATAAGAACGTATTTTCCGATAGAAATATAGATCCTCTGAGAAGTTTTTCTTCTTGTGTCTTTTTGCTCATATTCAAGCAATTGAACATTCGATTACTGATGCATTTTACAATTCTACTTAGTGCCGTACTTGAACCTTCTTCTGGATAAGTTGTGATTTTCTTCGTATTCGTGCTTTATATCTAATTCAAAGTATTCAGTGTTCTAAAGGTAGTCCGGTTAAATCTTCAACCACTGTAATAGAAGTTTTTTCCCAGTAATGGACGTTTTATGTGATGAGTTCTCTCTATGTTAGCACACATAACAGATTAGAACTCCTTACCTATCTCTTCTGTATGTTGTTAGTTTAGTGTTTTAGTTGAGTTCTCTCTATGTAACTCATCACGCTTTATTACTAAACTTATAAATAAGCCACCCTTTTGAATTTTTATATTGCAAGTATTTTTCGTCCACATGACATGAACTACTAAATAAAATCTACAATATTTGGCTTTCAACTCAGTCGGTAGTCGCATTCACTTTCAGTTGAATATTTCCTTCTTATCCTTCATATTGCATCTTTTTTATCTTTTTATCAATACAGTATTTTTGATCATGGAAAAATTAAGTTTTATTTAATTAATAAACTAAACTAATTGGTGATTTATTTCCATCATGTATTCTTTGTACATACCAATCTATCTCAAAATCAAACAGTTTCCAATTCACAGCGTTTCAGTTCGAAATGTTTATTTCTGGATAAGTTTTTGTTTTAACAGCACAATAGTTGTGAGAAGCAGGCTGGTTTGAGTGGAGTGAGTAGTCTCCCCGGCAGAAGCGGGCCCTAAAATAGACTTGTCTGTAGGTCAAAGGTAAATGACGAGTAGATTAGACACTGCTGTTATAGTGTGGTGGTGTGCTCTTCTCATAGGGGGGCGCGCGCGAATTTAGTCAAAAACGCGCGCGAAAAGCCCCAACTTTTGGACGGCGCTCAGTGAGGCCGTTCAGAATAAAGCAGCAGCACGCGGCGGGTCGACTAGAAATGTAAAAATATTTCTCAAGTTGGCACCAACTTCGCCATCACAACGTCAGCATTATCCTTCGGGCATTCTCACACTTCACCCCCTCCCCTCTCTCCACTTCACTCTTTTTTGTTCTAGCTTTTGAATACAGTGAAAAGGCGTAATTATCCTCGCTTATTACACACACTCCCTTTTCGCTTCCATCGCGTTGATTCTTCCTGTTCTTCGCGCGGCTCTCGTTTTGTTTTGTCTTGTCCTTGTCAGCTAGTGATAAGAGGGGCAATAGACGACCAAGTTTCCGATAACTTTTTTCACCGCGCTATTTCAACGCAGTCAACGTTGATACAACAATATTTCGAGATACAATATATACAATATTTTGAGATCTAGGCAATCGGCCAGGTTCGTTTCGGTTCTCCACTCCGCCCCGGCCCGACACGACCCTTCATGATTCATCAACGGCTACCGACATTCATTATTCGATTATCATTTCACATTTTCCAAACCACCAGCTGGCCTGCTTTCCTCCCCTTTGTTAATTGCAAACTGACAAGCGATTGGTCATTAAAATTCCGCATGTCCGTTGAGTAGAGTTGTCATTCCAGTTACTCTTTTCATGAATGATATTTTTTCTAAGTGTTTTAAATTTCGTGTTATATCTTTTGATTATTTATGACTGGAATGAAATTTCAATTTTAAAGGTTTGATTCATATTCGTTCACTAATAACTAATGTAGTTTGTCACAAATGTAGAATAATATTTTTTTTATTACAACAGTACAAAGTAGATCAGTAGGGATAACATTATACTGTATTATAATACATTAACATTCTATAACATCCAAAATTCCAACTTGAATACTCGATAACAATAATTGTTGATTATATTAACAATTGAACAAATAATTAGGACATTATTATCTGCGTTTAATTAAAACAGAGATTGGTTGCTTTCAATTTCTCCAAAGTTTCTCTTCTCTTACAATTTGTACGCACTACCCCTTAATAGTTCTAAACTAGCTTATTCAATAGAAACTTTCATTGAGTGAACAGATTGTTCATATGAATATGTTTCAAATTCATATTCGCATTAATATTTAGTTTCAAATGACGCTGCAAAAATGAATTGATTGCTGCTTTTATAATGTTTTGTTTACTTTTTATAGATTAGATTTACCTGCGGGTCATGGTCTACCTCTATTCACATATTATTCTTAACACCTGCTTTTCTGCATTAACGATCAAGGATAGACTATCTTTTGAATCATGGAGTAACCGAATAACAATTTTTCCACTTTGAACAACTTGACCAATATTCTAAAAACTGAAAATATATTCTAAAGGAAAATATCCTTCCTATGTATGTTTTTGAAATTATACAGAAATTAAAAATATCCTTCCTATTCAACCTTCGATTTTTTGTCAATTTTTCTGAAATTCAATCTCGGTGAAATGCATATCCGACCAGTTTAGTTGTGTTGGGAAGCCGCAACAATCAGCTGACCGCAGACGCTATCGAAATCCTAGAAATCCTTTCACAACATAGAATGGTGTGGCCACTGACACACGCACACGCGCCCACACACGCCAGACGTGCGTCGTCGCACCGCTCCGCGCTGCGCCATTTATAACTTGCGATGTTAACTACAGGACTATCGCAATTCTGCGAGGAAACAAAAATTCACTGACGTCAGGACGATTGCTTTGCTTCTATGCTATGACGGACCTAGATTTCGATAGGATAAAAATAAATTGAAAAAAAAACTTCAAGAAATAATGGTTGTTGAAAGTCTTTAATACGTTTTGTCTCGAGTAGAGCTAATAGTTTCTTTGTTATGCTGAAAATGTAGGGATTTTAGGGATGGAAGTACGAAGTCAAGAGCCACTCGGCCCGTAGGAACTATCTTCGTTTTTAAATTAAGTATACCGAAACAATAAATTGTTGAAATTCAGTTTAAACCGTAGACCTGTACCATTTTCGTTTAAACTACTTACTCTTGAACATTAAATCCTCAGCTACGTTTTATTGAACTTGGTTTAAACGTAGATGGTGTATAAGGGCCTGAGTATCTTGGTTTAAACAGCAGTTCTACTGTTTAAAATGAAGTTGAACTATTGTTCAATCTATAAGTTTAATTTTCGTTGATGTAAATATATAGTTGAATTTAAGAGATATATTATAAATATTAGTAGAAATAGAAGAGAATTTGAGTTATGTATGTTGATGTGATAGAAACTCGTGATCTGCTTGTCAAATTCATCCAAGGTATTTGAATTATGTCATCTCTCAAAGCTGCTAGACTCGACAAGTAGCATGTTATTGTTGCTGGTATCATTCGATATACTCGATATAACTAGATCGTGATTGTTCTTGACAATGGATGTGATTGTTCATGAAGTATTGACCCGATCAACAGCACGGTTTCAATAAAAAGAAGCTTTGGAAATTTCCAAGTTTGCGAATTTCTCGGTAAATACTGTAATGATGAATTTTAATATCAGTATTCAATACTGGTGTAGTATATAATACTAACTATTTGCAATGTTAAATTTTTTATTATTGTTACTTGAGGAGTTGTGGCATGGATGGGAGGGGCTTGTAAGCAAAATATAAAGTGCTAATGAACAAAATATCTGGATTGAATAATTTATTTTTATTTTCAAAAGTAAAATGATAATTCAGGGATGATAGCAGTATCATTCAATCTTTGGTAGAATTGTTAATTTTCTTCGAAAATATCACACTTCCTCTATTTCTATTTTTATTGTATTTTGAAAAAATTCTGTCAAAATGATATTCAAAAATTGATGAATCATGATTGTCCATGATACTATTAAATTAATTGAATTATCTAACAGAGCTCATAAACAATTTTCGATGAAGACTTTATTCTTAAAAGAGTGTATTATCTTAAACAATGTGTTAATGAAAATCGAACTAAAATTCAACTTTTAGTATGAGTGATTGGTTGATTGTCTCATGTATAATTCTGAGTTGACCAATCAGATTGTTCGTACTCGTCACTCACCGTTCGAAATTTTCATCTGCCAATAGAATTGATCCTTGATGGGAGAGGGTGTGTTTGATCTTGGATTATTGAACATTTAATTTGTTGTATGATGTCTTCATTCCAATTTTGCATTCAAGTTATAGTTGATTTTGAGGATTGTAATATTGATAAATATCATGTGGCAATTTCAATAGATGAAATTATTTAGTATTTCGTAAATTATTTCGACAGTTTGTTTTTAGGGTACTTGCAACGATCTTTTACCTCAAATTTTCTATGAGATGTTTTAAGTGACAGTGATGTTTAGGAAACAAATTTTTCTATGTATTGTCTGTTTTGAATCAAGCACAGTTTATTTTTAGATTTTAAATGTTGTGATGGCGGAAAGAGCAGAGCGGTGGGAGATACATTTGGCAATGCCACTGAATCGTTGCATACTGCATGACTAATGTTTCCTGTATACAATATTGATATAATATGTATTGTTATTCAAAAAATTTTGCTTATCGCCAAATAATCCTAACTTGAACTACATTATATAAAAACTAGTATCCTCAGGTTTACATCGACCTATAACCGACGGTAACCGGCTCAATTCCGTCAACACAGTCCTTGACCTCTGATCGGAGAATTCAATACACATTTCATTTTTGATTAATGGCATTAATGACTATTACATTTTATTTTTATTGGCACCAGCTATGAAAAGCCTACAAGCAAGTTGCTACTTGATTGAAGTTGAATTTCACTTGATGATGATGATTCAAATAGACTTGATTCAAGAGGCACTTGACAGTTCTAGGCTCGATTACTGAACTCTCAAAATCTTGAACAATATTTTTAATTAAATGTATGCAGTAAACTTTAAATGGTTTTATACGCTCATAAATTGATGTGTCTATAGATATATGAATTAGTAAGTGTAGCCTTTTTATCTTTTATCTGTACTATACAAATTAATTTTACATTATAGTTTTCAAGGTCTCTTTGACTTTTATAATGCAGAAGTATTCACAATAAAGTATTTTTAGTACCGAATCTTCAAGCGGTGTTTGATAAGATAAATAACGTTCTACTAATTCAATAGCAGTGTAACGGGTTTTATTGGAAGATAATGTCGAGGTGTAAATTATGGCCAAATTGGTGTATGCATTTTAAGTGCACTTTTACTGTATTTCTCTATGAAAGTGCATTTAGCTCGGAGTCTGATAAAACTATAGGATTACGTTTTACAATTACAACAATTCCTACGTCACTGGAATGCATTTTAAATAGCTAAAAAAAAGGCCAATTAGCTAACGCTCAACTCTATGTATTCAAGTATAATTTTTACTACCTAGATAACGAATTTATCATCTTCTTCTACTATGTTTTAGTGGAGGTCTGCTATTGTATTTCGTTGCGTTGTTAGAGTTGAAGAGAGAAAAATGATATGGTTTTCAAGAAGTCTGGCGTTCATACAAATTGGTCAAGATTTTTTCATAAGAAGTTATGGTTCGAAGATATTTGAAAATTTTGTAGTGTATGATGAAAAAGAAAACAAATTCTTGTGCTTCAATTGATATTCTATAAAATATATCTATAACTCTCTATTCTATAATTGAGAACTCTATTGTATATTATTCCACTTCTTTTGAGAGAATTATTTGAGACAATTCACAATTGTTTTGAAAATATCCAATGATAGTTTTTTTTAAGCTGTTACAAAAAAAATCCACAGCATAATACATTGCGGTGTTTTCCACTCGATCGAGCATGAATAAAATTATCAAGAAATATCTTCCAATGAAATCTCTTTAGTGGCAAATGTCTAGGCAATAATATTTTTATTTGTAGCAGCTATCCTTAACAAGGCAGGTAGATAATGACCATGAAATAATGGGCTGCCAATTATTATTTCTCCAGCAAACTACCTCGTTATATTTCACTAATCGGGGTCATCTTGAGCCAGGATCATTCTCTACACAGCTTTAAGTCAACTACATTTATCTTTTTCTCTTCAAGTTCACCAGAATGTTGAAAGCAAGAGGGTTCTTCCAGACATGAGTATCTTTTTAACACACTTGGGTAATATCCATCATCCATCATTCACCCTTTGACATGACCTTCAAGTTCTACAATTCTGTTTGATCAATATTTTGAAAGCACCCATCAACCTCCATTCTCTATTGCTCCTTTCTGTCTTTTTTATTCATGAACAATATCATAAAGGTTTTGGGTAGGAAAGCAATGAAGAAGCGACCAAATTCATTGTACAGTATGTTATAGTTGAAATATCGTTTAAACTATGACTGCAGTTTTCAAGTGAATTTTGGTGGTGAATGACTTGGCGCTACATAATTATACATTTGCTTCTTACATTGTGAATTCTATCAGACTAGTTAATCTTAAAATGATTTTAAATAGACGGATTGGGTTGACTGGTTGAAGCCTCCCAGAATCATTTTGATCCACAGTAATACGCGTCCGTACACTGCTCTACTTATGGGACATAATAATATGCATATAATATGCGTTTAATCTGAGACACACTTTGTGCCTGTTGAAATGAAACCAACATAATATTTGCTTTTCCATTGTATAATCCAGGCTTAGTATCAGTAATTTTTATTCATTTTTTTTGCTGAACGGAAATCGTAGTTAAATACCGGTAACTGCTTTTTAAAGTTGTATAGTTTAAACTTTTGGTATTTGATGGCTTTTGCTATCTTATTAATTTTCGATATCTTTATGGCCTACTATCGGAGTTCGTACACATTTACTAACTTACATTCCAAATGTCTTTTCTTGCATACAAAAGTGCAAGCTGATTAATTAGTGTGTACTGTATACTAAAAGTACCTAACTGAAGACCAATCAAAACGAATGACACTTCGCTTAGATTTTACTCTCCCTTTTTCTTCGACATAGTTTTTTCTCCATTTTTCTTTGTCATAATTTTAATGGAGAATACAGTAATGTGTTCAGGTGTTGTTGGGTTTCCAGAGTAGTGTCTTCTAAAAGAATAAGATTTGTATAAGTGGAAGAAAAAAGATCTTGTTATTAGTGCCAAATATTTCTGTACGCAGGCCAAAATCATCACGCACCGTGGTTTTTAACGCTTCCATTGCCTAAAGTTGACTAGTAAAGTCCACATTCAACAGTGAACTTTTAAAGTTCTCATTCAGCATAACCAATCGGTAATCTATCAGAGAAACAGTGCAATCAACACAACTGAACAGTTTTTACAAAAAGAGAAGCAAGTTTGACTATATGAAATTGAAAGTTTTTTACTATCGTACTCAAAATAGAACAGAAATATAATATGATGAATCTATTGAAACTATGTCTTCGCTCCTCGTGAAGGTTGGATGGCCATTATTAAAATATGAGGCAACAATGACACCGGAATGAAACTTAGATTGAAACAAAACGAAATGAAATGGAACTTACATACAGTATTGCAAACCAAACACAGCGCACTGGACGCTCGAATTTGTTGCTCTGTGATTGGTTCAGAGAAATGCATCTTATGGCTCAAATTCTGATGATTTTTAAGGTCTTGGAAAATTTACGATTTTTGTCACATGGCTTATAGAAGTATAGAACATTTACTATGTTGTATGTTACATGTCACAAATTGATGGAATTCATTTAAAACTATGTATATTTGGACATAATAATTATGCTTTTGAGTTGATTTCTATTAATGGTTTGATAAGAATTGTGAATGTTTTTTTCATGTTAGGTGGAAGATTTCCTTGATAAACATTCAGAATCAAGTGGTTGCCAAAATTTTCTGGCATTACAAGCATTGGCACTTATATTTGTCTATGTTTTAACGTGTCCAAATCAATTGTAGAAATCGTCCAAAATTGAGCTTTTGGATGTGTTTACAGGTTTGAATAGGTTAGCGGGTCAAATTTTGTTCAATATCAGGCGCAACCAGTAAATACACACAATTATTCAATTTACTTTGGAGATAATTCATCTAGTATATCAATGTTGTCTATTATCCTGAATCATATCGGAGGCTAAACTCTATTCAGATAATGTTGCTTTTTAATGCTACACGTGAAATATAGAACATTCAATTGTGAAGTGAGATTAATATTAAGATTCAACACTCAGTTATAATACAGTATGTATTTTATAATTGGATACGTAGATTAAAAATAATGAAAAGCTTTTATTAAATACATTGAAGGCAGTAGTAGAACGAGAGCTAATCAAAATCATGCCTTGTTATAATATTAATTTTATGTTGCTAGGCAACTATGTTACAGATGATGATCTGTAGAGATATAACACAGTAGGCCTATTGTTGGGTTGCACAAACCGGGATCAACTACTTTTAATCAGCTGATACCATTAAACACATTTTTCAATAAAAATGATTTTAGACTATCTACTACTGCTTCTCTAATGGCTCATGCATAGGTCCAACTTGAAAAACAAGAATTTTCTTTCAAATTTTATACTGTACTTCAAATCCATCCTTTCTCAATTATTGGGACTTTAATAGATCTTTATTATTATGATATTGACAAGTTTAAGGACAATCTGATATTGTCAAATCTCTGCACGTGTTCTCTTCATCTTATTCATTTCCATCCACTCTTTATTGTACAGTTAATGCTTTGCAGGCCCTCAGTTGTTTGTCAGGCCCCCTGATGTTTTAACACTGGACTCCAGCCAAGTCTGATCTCTTAGAAAGAGAAGGATAATGTGATTGAAAAAGAAAGTGCTTTTGAAAGAAGATTTGCTGTTTTTATCAGAGATGATCTTCAAGACCTTGAAAGGAATGAGTTTTTTCACAATCTGTTGTTAAAATGAAGCATTCGGAATATTGTTTCTAGATTATCTGTTCTCATATCCTCCTACATGTGTGTGCATCTCATAAAGGATTACAATAAATCATGATTTATGAATAAAATGAGTGAGTGGTATGTGAATGAGTATTCAAAACATAAATAATGTGAGTAACAGCTTTTACATCCAATTTCCATACTGAAGCAACTATAGCAACACAGGGATCATATTATGATTGTCTACTCTATACAAACAAATAGTCCAATGCTGTAATTGAAAGAGCTGCTTAGGTGTGCATTGGACTATTTGTTTGTACAGTATAGAGTAGACGATCATGTTCCATGTGTTGCTAGTTGCTTGTTGCTTCGGTGTGCGAGCCCACTTAGACATTGAAAATTGCCGAGGAAAATAGTAGATTATTTTCCTCACTTATGTCTTTTTACTCATCTCTCATTTTTACATTTCCTCTGCTGTTTAAATTGTTTTTTCGTCCATCTATTTATTTACTCCTTCTATTATGGTATTAATTAAAATGTAGGTTATCTAAAGTGAACATCATT
Source organism: Laodelphax striatellus (assembly GCA_017141395.1). Classification (NCBI taxonomy): domain Eukaryota; kingdom Metazoa; phylum Arthropoda; class Insecta; order Hemiptera; family Delphacidae; genus Laodelphax; species Laodelphax striatellus. The sequence goes on along the minus strand of CM029534.1, from coordinate 14,086,287 downwards.
CAAGTAACTACAATTAAATTTTTAATTGGAACTTTCACATCGTAATTTTATCTGTATATCATCAACGTCATCATCCAATAAAAATTAAATTTTCATAATATATTTTGGTTAAAATTATTCGCTTATTTTGATTGAAACTATTGTGGCTTATTTTCTTGAATTGTTATATTGGCTTGGGGTCTACAATTGGTGATTTCAAAAAATGCCTTAAGTTTTAAATTTCGAACTTCCAAAAACTGAACAGTTTTTGGTTTTCAACTAGAACTGTTGTGCTCTACTGTACGATGGCCATTTTTTTCTGTAGTTCATTGCAAATTGAGTGCAAGTATCCCGGAAATCCTCTGATGGCTACGCCTTCCGTCAAATTAGAGAGACGGAGAAGAGAGAGAGAGAGAGAGTGAGTGACAAAACATTGGTGTCCTGATGGTACAGTCAAGTATCCAGCCATTTCGTCCTTTGACCACGGTCACGTTGAGTGATGACGTCATGGCGTCCGTTGAAGTGAGAGGGTGATTCCCCCTTTGACCTTCCTCACCGGAACGGCAATAGGTTGATCGTTCCCCTTTGTACCTTCCCTGTTGACCTATTTCGCTTCGAATTGGGCCACAATTCACTAGACATCTGAGCAACAACCCAACTCGCATTGAGTTCATACCCTAAAATATTATACTGCAGTAATATTTTATTGTCATTGTAATACATCATCTTTCATTACCTTCCTAAAATTGGAAAATATGGCTTGAGAACTCGAGTTTTTGCATTCAGATAATTTCGGGAAAAAGGTAGGCCCAATGAAGAATACTAACTGGAGAAAGGTTGAGTAGCAGATGATACAACGAACAACAATCAATCCAATTGAATATATATTGTATTCATACCTCAATATTTTATGTATCTTGATTTTTCTAGGAATTGATTAAACACTATGTGAGAAGTCAATGTCTCATTTACATGCCTTTTGTGAGAAATCGTTCCTATTTTGGAAATGGGTACGATTTAACTAAAAATAGGTTTTAGATTGAGTGGTGTATGATAATATAACTTTGAAATAATCAATAAGTTACTATTTCCATTCCACAAATACTCATGAGTAGGCCTCAATAAAAAAAAACAATGCCTTACAAGCTGCGAGGCTTCTAAGCGATTATGTACTGCTTTCAAAAAACAATAATACTTAACAATAATTTCTCATTTTATTGAAAAAATATAGAATCTTCTGAGCTATTATTTCTTTCCCTGAATAATAATCTTGATTATTCTTCATGAATAATTAATTTCATCGTTATACTATTATTAGAGAAATAGGGCCTACTATAAAGAAAAATCGCATTAGTTTTGATTACAGAAATTTCCAAAATAGTTTCCAATGAATCTTTTTTCGCTCACTGTGTACGTGCCAACTAAAGCATAGCTCTGCCAAAAGAATGGGCCATCTCTCCTAGTGTAATATACATTCTCTCCTACGGAATGAAATCGTAGTCTCATTCTAATTATTCTATAAAGATTCAAATGCGTCCGATATACAGTAGGCTACAAGGGCCTTTATCATAATATTTTGAAAGTCCTGTAAAAAAGGAAACAGGCTTACATACAAGTTTATTTCACAGTAGGCCTTGCTATTAATGTTTTGCGTAAAACTCTTTCCTATTTCACAGGACTTCTAAAATTTCATGTAACAAACCCCTGTATTATTTTTAAACGAATTAAAAAACTTTTTCATTTCAATTTGATAGAATTTTTAATTAATTAGACAAATCTTTCGTAGTAAAACCTACAGAATAAAATTGAAGCCCTATTTTGATTATTCTATCAATATAAGATTCAAGAGATTTTGATGTTGAAATCAATTTTAAAACAAAAATTCTTCCAACCACCGTTTATCACTATAGGCTGCTTGGATCCGGATCAGAAGAATTCGATTTCATTCATTATACTCAGATTGAAGTAGGCCTCTTTACGAGGTTTAAATTCCGTTTTTTCTCATCAATCCAGAAACTGCTAACAGATAAAGCAAGGTGGAATGCGTTTTATGAGCCGTTTTTGTGTTTTGTTTTTCATTTTATTTTATTTTTTGCATCGTTCAAATTTTGAGTTGACTACTGTTACAGGGCAGGTCTAATTCCTATCGAGTGGCGACTGGTCCAACGATCTACGATGACAACAAAACAGCTGACGGCAAGGTCAAGGTATTGGCGAAAGTGTTGATTCAATTTTTAATGGAATTATTGGCAGGTGTTGGCGCACTGGCTCTTCTCATTCTGCTCTATCCTTTCGGAGACTCTCTTCGGCTCACTATTTTTCTAACAGCAATCGACAATTTTCGTAAAAAAACAGTAGACAAACAACTGAAGTCCGCTCTAGACTTCTATAAATCAAATTCTATTGACAATAAGTTTTAATAATTGACAATTTTCTAGTAATTTGACAATTTTCTAGTAATTTGACAATTTTATTAGATAAATTTGAAGAAGAAATTATCTCAAATAAAACTACAAAAAAATCGAGAATGATGAAAGTTTTATTGGTTTTACTAGAATTTTAATTCAGAGATAAGAAGCAAATGATCAATATCATCAGAAATTTTTGCTCAAAGATAAAGTTATCAACTCGATAAATATTATATTTATCCTTTCATTGATATTCATTATATTGCGATGTATTATCTGGCTCAAAGATTACACTCACTAATCCTCTATTAGAAACAGTCCTTATCTTTCTGATAAATATTAAATTTGTTCTTTCATTGATATTCAATATACTTTAATGTATTCAATGTTCTATACCTAATAATCTAACTCTTGATCTTTCTAACTGACATTATTTCAAAACATTGATTTTTAAAATAGTCTCACTGTCACTGATAAGGTTATTGTCTCTGAATCCCATTCTGAAAGGAATTTGTAATCAACAAATGAATTGGAAAAGAATCCTGTTTAGAGTTGATGTTATGGAAAAATGTGTTATAACTTTTTTAAAGTGTACAACTATTTCCAAAATAAAAATAAACCTATGTCAATACAGAATTAATTGTGTAATTTTTCAAACGTGTAACGAAAAGCAATTAGGATTGTTTAATTTAAGATGGTATGAAAAGCCTAAAGGAACAAAAAACTATTGAAAAAAATACATTAAAATTATAAATGAAAAATATTCTTATTTGAAACAACCTTCATCATGTATTTGTATAACATATCAAGATTTAAATCTCAGAGTAATATTTTTCTATTGGAGCCAAATTAATTTGAACTTATGAATAGTTTATCATAGCCAAATTTAACATGATTTCTATGAAAAAAGCTGCTTTTTACCAAAACTGTCGATTCTTTTCTGTGTATATCTTCAAATATTTTCAGCTGTAATTGGGTAATAATTTCGCATGCATTGTAAATTAGTTAACTGTGGTATTATGTAAATTATTATGGCTTCCTTATCATGTAATTGCTGTTTGTATATTGAAATATTTCTCTTAAATCTCACATAATTGGTGAAAATTTGAAACTCCAAAATTTCTACTTGTGGTTTCAGCTCTTCGTTTTTCAGTGACAATTATGTCAAATAAATCTGCCTATCACAATTGTTCATCTTTCTACACATCCAAACACACACACACATACTTTGCTTTTATTTGAACACCTTCATTAACATAATTATTATTATTTATGCATTGAAAGCTTCAAATGTGTGATTTTCACTTATTTTCCACGGTTTTGAGCATTTCATCACAAGAAGCAATCATCATAATTACTACAATGTGCTTCTTTCATACAGCACTGTTTCTTTCAATCTTATCAGCTCAAGATTTTAATTGCTACCAACTAGTCAAATTCAGCCATATTTCATAACAATCATAAGCAATTTTGATACATTTTTTATATGAAATCGTACCAAAGATTTCATACTATCCATGAATCATGTTATAAGCAAAGATTGGTGTTTGCTTTCTCTATGGTATAATTCCGTAGCTATTTTAATCTTCCAAGAAATATCCGTTTATTAAGAAATAATTTGATTGTCGTACAACTTGAAGTTTTAGGGCCTAATTTCTGAATACTTGCTTGTTGAAGAATTAAGCTTAAAATTGATCAAACATACGTAATGCTTGCTTCTGTAATATAGAAATGTTGAATTCTACTGATAAAGATAAAAGATACAAATATGATTAGAAAAAAGTTGAATACGTCCAAAATTAAAATAAATATTACTGATATCAGTGTCAAATTTACAAATACATATTATTTATTTTCAAATACTTTCTTGCGCTTTTTCTTCCAGTGTAATCATGAATACTTGAAAATTAAAGTGTATTTAAAAATATTGTTTTCCTCTAAAAACGACGTAAAAATTATACTGAAACATTCACCATTCATATAACCTTGTGAAAGATTTTGAATAAGAAGCAGTTGCTTCACATAAGGATGTATACCAGTAAAAGAAAATTGACACTAATTTCATAATGGCTCACTGTTTATTATCAATCTCTTCATTCAGTCCACACAATATGCAGATAAGCATCCTGTCCTAGTTGACTCAGAATTTAAAAGACAAATACTGTAATTGTATCTTGAAAATAGAAAGAAGGATGTTTCAAAATCATCATAATTCTTCGAGTTCATCTAGAATATTTTTAGTATTGCTCGAAAGAAGTTCCATGATTGAGAATTAGCTAGCTAATTCAATCCAATAATAACTCCCTCATGAATACTGAATAGCGTTATTGAAAAAAATCCCCACTCCATGATAAAATTACTAGATTCGTGGTGTTAATACTTGGTTTGAGTTGAAAAAATATCAATTTCACGTCCCTTCAATTCATTTATCCTTTGCTGTCATCTTCATATTATACTGCATATTTATTCACCCATTCAATGCATTCTGTTGAAGTGTGTCTACACACTTGAATGATTTTATTTGAAGACTACTTCTCACATTTGCTATTTACATCTAATTTTAATTTTTTGTTACTTTTTCAATATATTTTAGATTTATTATTGGTACTCAGAGGTTTTATTAAAAAAGGCCTAGACAAAAATTGTTTCAGTTCAACCAATGATCCATTAAAACTTTACATAATATCGATGAGCACTTTGAGTGCTCAAGAAATCGATATGGTCTCAAAGTGTTGAGTTTTAATGGACTATTGACGAAGTTCTCTGAATATTCATTCTTACGAGATCACAGACTTTCATAAACAAAGACACATTTAGACGAGTTAATTTTTGAAGAACTATACATTGCAGGCAAACATAAAAAACTGGTCCTAAAAGTAATATCGAATACTTTTTTATTTTTTCCTTTTGAATACCTATTCTGTCCTCGAATTGAAAATATATTATTGAAATTTATGTGTGCAGTATCATCATTTATTCTGTCCCCGAATTCAAAATAAATATTATTGAAATTTATCTGTGCAGTATCATCATTTATACTGTGTGTGGAAGTATGATATTTAAATTTCGGTAGTAGATGATTTTGTCATTTACATTGAAAATTATTCTTATCCTGGAGAATGTATTTTTCTCATTTGTGGTATTTTGTTTTGTTACAGTCGAGGCGGAAACCTCAAACGAAAAAGCAGAAAAAAGCAGGAGACTTAGATGATCTTAAACAAGAATTAGATATCGATCATCACAAAATCTCAGTAGAAGAATTATATCAAAGATTTCAAACACATCCTGAAACCGTAAGTATTCATCTAAATGAATTTTTTTATTAATAATGTCCTTGCTTTCTAGAAACTCAAAGAATACAAATAAAATCTCGTGTATTGATTTTGGTTGAATAGCTTTTATTGTGAATGAGTTATTGTGTGAATAAGATTTCCATTCTTGAAAATATTAAAATCTACCAAAAACCGCCACTGTTTTTGATTGTAATATATTTTATCATGATTGTGTTTTGTGATAGAGACCATCTCTGTTGTTTATAGTATCTAAAATTGTTAATTTCAATTACGTTACTGATTTGAAGAGAAATTGAAGTAACCCGGAAGTTATAGAACAAATCAAATTAATTGCTTATTCCATTTTATAATTTAATATTCTATTCCACACATAAAAATATTGAAGATTTCACATGTTGCAAAATGGATATTATCGCATTACTGGAACATTCTAGGATTTACTTTCAAAAGTCTAGACTTCAGTGTAGGGAAGTGAAATGACGAAATTTTGGATTCGAATAAAATCTAATTCTCAAAAAGTAATTTGTTACAGAAAAAAAGTAGCGAAAATCCACTCCTTGTCTGACTTTGAATAGAATAATTAATAATTATAATATATAACAGTAATTATAATCACGATATTATTCCATCAAACTTTCACGGCAGTGTTTACTAACAATGAACCAAACTAATAAATTTGACAATCGATTTTATAAAATAGTTGATTCTCCTCCTTAAAAGCTATTCGATTAAAAGAGAATTATGTTTTATATTGATTTAAAAAGGGGAATATGGATTGCCCTTTCTATAGGTACCTACTGACAGAATAATATGCTGCCAATCCATTTTTCTTCTTTCTTATTGAGCTCTTTTGCTTGTCTGTTCTTATATTCATGCCAGCATTCACGTTGCTGGTTCAATGCTTCAGCCTGCCTTAATACTCATAGAAGTGCTCCCCTTCAAATTGAATTTGATAGCTATTGTGTGCCAAGGTCAAAGTGCTCTTCATTTTTATTGTGATTTATTTATTATGTAGTTTGAATTCGTCTATTAGGTTGAGCGATTTTCGCGCTCCGAGTCCTGCATTATCATTTTCTCAATGGATCTCTTTCATCAACTTATCTATGAAGCCTGCGTTCATTGTGCAGTTCTAGTACACACTGAACTTCGTACACAAATTTGATTAAACCAATCTGTTAATTCAGACAAGATGATTTATCTTGAAATGTCACTAACATTGATTGTTGCAGTGAAATAATAATTTCAGCATTGTTAGTTGTGTAATAGCTTTTAGCACTTCTCTAAATATTATTTTCATTACCATTTACAGTCATTAATGCTATAGAAGTAAGAAAACTACAGGATATGATCTAAAAACTCTTCCGAGTTTTAACGAAATTACTCTATCAAAGAAATCTCGTTACAAGATCCACTAATTCAAAATAGCCTTCAATTTGGTATTGAAAAAAACAAATATTCATAAAGCACCGATGGCAAATAATCACATCATCTATGTTGAGTTATCAAAGAAAATTGTACATTGCTGAATAAATAAATAATATCTGAATGTTATACCTGATACCTAATTATCTTCTTCACTCCAATATAAAATGCCTTACATCACCCTGTTTCAAACTGCACTGTTGAGCCTCAATTTTTGAAGATTATCATGCTTTTAATACTCTTATTATAATTTTTTGTTGAAATTGATGTCCATTCCGCCTTGAATTTAAACTACTGTACTACGATAATCCACATAGAAAAATTTCAATGTTTCACGATAGATAAAGCTCTTCATCCAATACTGGTATTAGAACTGTAGTAGTATTTGATGATTTGTAAACAGTACTAGGTCACAACACTAGCCGTTTGATGAGCAATTAATGATACGAAATCTGATATTGATAAACAATGTACTCAAATGATCTCAATGATTCAAATGTACTCAATGTTATACAAATGATCGCAATCTGGAACTATATCAACCTTTCTTGACGCTTTAAACAAGTACAGATTGCTTTTGAGCTCTGAGAATTCAAGAGGTTTATCTGAACTTGCTTTTCAGAGAGATCTCTAAAAAATTCTGTCTGGTCTATCCAGTCTATTTATTCAAATATAGTAATGTAAGAATCCCAATAAACTCTCTCTATTGTATATTCCTGTTTTATTTTGAATGTTTTTTTCTTCTTTTTGTGTGATAAATTCATTAAAATAATATTTGATTTATTTGGCATAATAACGCTTGATTGCTCATTACAAGAAAGTGATTTTATATGCATAATAATATATTATATAATTGTATTATAAACACTTCACAGGATATTGTGGTATACATAATGTCATATAGTATATTATACCATAGAGAAGAGATAGTAGATTCTAATGTGTTATCTATGATTATACTAAACACCAAAATGAGCCTAAATATGTTTGTTTGCATGAAAAATTTTCTCAGTTAATAAATATAATTGGATTGAAAATACCTTCATTAAAGGAAATAGCTCTCTCAAATTCTGATCAGTAGTAGATCAACTTCTTGTTATTTAAAGTGAAAACTTCAAAATCATTTTTTTTAATTCTAACAAAGCCGTTCCATACTATCATTTACCAAAATGATAATATACATAATATTAAAGTATATTTTACTCTCCACCAAAAGGAACTCAATCTGTTTATAATTATAAAAAGGTTTTGGGTCTCTCAATTCAAAATCCCTGATATCATTTGATACAAGTACGAATACTGTTCAGTGTTCATTGTATCAATCACTGTACATTGGATACTGCAGTTTTATTGTCAAGGGTTTAGAGTTGAACCGTAGAGAAAGCATTAACTTACAAGCGAAATGTTTTCTCTGTGGTTAAACACTACAAAAACTACAGCGTATAATAATTTTCTACTTATTTTTTATAATTTATTATAAAAAATCAAACATACTTACAATAAAATGGTAAATTTTAGTTTTGGTTCCACCAAAAGGAACCAAATATTTTTGTCAATGTAGATAATACTGACAATAATACGTAAAGCACGAAATAATATTATATAATAATTTATTTAATTGTGTTTTGCAGGGTTTGACGCACGCAAAGGCGAAAGAAAATTTAGAAAGAGATGGACCTAACGCATTGACACCACCAAAGACGACGCCAGAATGGGTGAAGTTTTGCAAACAGCTATTTGGTGGCTTCGCCCTTTTACTATGGATCGGCTCCATTCTTTGCTTCATAGCCTATTCTATACAAGCGACCACGGTTGAAGAGCCAGCGGATGATAATGTCAGTTCCATATCTATATTTCATTCAATTTATTCCATCATGTTCCCGCCCATTTACACTACAATTCTCTTCGTGCTTTTCATAAATAATAGAAATTCTAATTGTGAAAATTCTAGTAGCCTATGCATTGGATGGATTCTAGAATCAACAGATTCAACAGACATCCAGATCAAATATTCAATAAACAGAAATCTAATTCATCCAGCTAATTTTTTTAATAATGTTGTGTAAAAGTTGTGACATTTTTGAAGCCTTGTCCTTGTGATACTATCTCTCCAAACAAGATATCTCAGTCAAAATTGTATTGACTGTTTTCGGTTTTCGTCAAATACCTTATGATAATCATAATTTCACCCATCATTTCATCCATTCAAGTTAATTTTTAATATTGAATTTCTATTGTTCATTTGTAATCAAAATTTGTCCTTGGAGAGAAGATTTGAATAAAGTAAACTTTATTAGCCTTGAATTTATGTCACATTCTTAATTTATCAACTCCATTGAGTTTCATTTGTCTTTTTTGACTAAAACAAATTTCTAGAAAAACGGTTGCTCTATTTTCCATCAAATTTCTACAATAGATCACATGAATATTTAGAATCCCATCATCCTATTACCATTTTTTGTCTCACCTAACCCTATTCTTTGTAACTATTTCTACTATTAGTTAATAAGGTATTTGATATATTTGTGCCAGTTTTTTAATATGATTTTATACTTATAGAAGAAAAATTTGAATTCTCTGAATCAAATGATTAAATATTAGAAAATTGTCAATTTATGTTTGAAATATCCTCATCGAAGTTGGATAGAGTCAATTTTATTAGACTTCAATAATATTTTGGTAAATGTGATTACACATTCTACTTTTGAAAGTTCTATTTTTCCACTATAGTCTATATGATGGTAGATGAATTAGAATATTGTAAAATGTGTCTGAAGTACCGTATAAAAGTTAGAGTTTGAGAAAGGTGATTTGACAATTGTCATTCTATTGTGATAGTATTTTAAATTGTCAGAATTCTCTTTTATGGTCTCTTATTCAACTTATGTCTGGTTGAGATATTTAGCATTCAAAATACCTCAAATATTTTTCAGAACTTCCCATTTTCCTCTTTCTATTCGTGAAATTGAATAAGAAATGTAATTTCTACAAGATTTTGCTGCATAAAAATCCCTCCACTTCCATGAAACGTATTTATCCTTGTTATCTGCGACATGAATTTAATAAAAAAGTCCATATTGCTTTTTCTATTCGTATTGAAGGTACTGGGCGAACCTCAGAAAATGAATATTAACAAAATGTTGCTGCAAAATCATTTCCTCATTTAAGAATCCAATTCAAGGAAATCAATATTAATAAAGTTTTGCTGCAAAATAATTTTCTTACAGAATCCAATTCAAAAAATTGAATATTAACCAAATTTTGCGGCAAAACCATTTCCTCATTTTAGAATCCAATTAAAAAAATGAATATTAACTAAATTTTGCTGCAAAACCATCTCGTCAATTTTAGAATCCAATTCAAAAAAGGATATTAACATAATTTTGCTGCAAACCCATTTTTTAATTTTAAAATCCAATTCAAGAAAAACTTGAAAACATTGAAATATAGTAGTGATTTAGACAGTGGTGGCCAGTACCTATTAAAGTGTGTATTTGTGCAATGTTAATAATGTGTCGAGTGTATTCCAGTTATATCTTGGAGTAGTATTGGCGGGAGTGGTGATAGTGACTGGAATCTTTTCGTATTGCCAAGAGGCGAAATCTTCGGCCATCATGGAATCATTTAAAAACCTTGTCCCTCAGGTAATCCGGCTACCGACCGGCATGCAGCGAAGTCGCAGTTCAGTTCATTCAGTTTGCGTTTTTAGTGTCATTGAACTGTTTCATTATTAGTCTAGTCACTCCAATGTAAGGCTTACCCAGTCGAGATCCCGAGCATGTTTGGGAATCGTCCTGGTTCGCCTTGCCTAGCGGTTAGCGCCTAGAACTCGTTGATGCACTCTTCAAATCATAATCATTATTAACATAGCGTATGACACAAAACCGAGACGCTTTTGTACATTCATCAACAGTTAGCGCACCTTTGTAAATATTTTCCATTTTATTTCGAACCATCCATTTGAAAACAAATTATGATGCATTCATTTGTTTATAAATGTTTTGCTTTCTGTAAAACTGTTTCAATTTTCTGTGTGTAGAACTCCTGCACCCAAGCTCAGGGTTCAAATTCATATATACAATCTGAATGCTCGATCAGTATTCATGTTCGATTGTGTATGCTATTTATCAGCTCTGAATCAATATTGTTTATTGAATGATTTTTGAATAGCTGTTATCTTATTCACTTGTTTGTTTATCAATTATTGAATTTTGCATGCCCCTGACTCCAGGTATCAGATTCATCAATCACTGTATTTATTTACTTTCCAATACAATTAAAAAATAAAATTTATTTTTTATATACACGCAACATATGAAAATAATACAGACTACAATGTAATGTATTCAGCCATTCCACTATTCAATAAATCCAATGTTAAGAAAGATGCCAATAGTGTCAACATCAAAGCAATACCCTGTTGAAACTTGAAATTATTAGCCTATAAATTCAAGTTGTGATGCAAAAATTGCGAAAAACAACAATGTTTTTTCTATTTCAATCTCGTATAAAAATAATCTTCAGCAGTAATAGCATACGATTTACAATTGAAATCACAATTGAAACAAAAAGAGAAATCGAACATTTCCTCATTATAAGTAGCTATAATATGCGCTGAAAACTTTTATAATAAGCTAGTAATGATTTTTATTTTTTAATAGGGTACTGAGAATTCAACTGAATGATTTGAAAATAATTCAATTTCAAACTAATCTTCAAATAATCTTTTCTAGTACAATATCTCTCTACTTCTCTGTTTTAGTAATCTTGGGTTAATCACTGTTCAATCTAAACTTGAAAACACAAATCAATCTGAACATGTTGAAAATAATTGAATTGAAATTGAAATTTATACAATTAAAATAAACATAACATAGAACATTGTAAACAAAACATATAAGTCGTATAATTTCTCAGATAATACTGTTTTTTCATTCAGATGAAGCAATCATACACATTTATTTTCGAATGCATGCATCATAATTTATATTCCAACCCCGATCCCTGCAGCGGTTATAGTTTTGAGACCAATTTTAGCTTTATTTAGTCTGCCCACGCACCCTTTCACACGAATAAATCGGCCTGAACCAGGAATATCATTATGTTTAGAGGTATCATTTCAAAAATTTCAACTAGTTTTACGGAATGCTCATACCATTTTAATCATTGCTTGTTCATGAGAAACATGTTAGTATGTAGTTACCTGCTTTGTGCAGTTATACCTGGGAATAGTATTGGCAGCTGTGGTTATAGTGACTGGCATCTTCTCATACTACCAAGAAAACAAGAGCTCTCGTATTATGGAGTCCTTCAAAAATATGGTACCCCAGGTTAGTCGTGTATTTTTTTGTTTTCATTTTTTATTATTTTTATAAAAGATTTTTATTATACTTTTATCATTTTTATAAAAATAACTAAGATATTCTTCATAATCTACCAAATCAAATACCTATCAGAATAAACAATTTATATATTCATTGTAATACAACATTTATATATATGTTTATTCTTCGATATGCAATTCAACATTGATAATTCAACACAGAGAGTGAGATTCAACTCTTGAAGTTGCGGTTTTTTAATGTTATCTTTTGAATTGTTATCTATTGTTTGTTAATTATTAATAGATCAATTTTATGAGATAAATCTCATAATTAAGTGATTACGAAAACTTCCAAAAATTGAGAAGTTTAAGCTTACTTTTAAAGTTATTCCAATTCTAATGTGTTATTCCTTGCACAGAACACTGCAGGACCATATGGAAATCCTGCTGCGATTAAAAAAGTTGTACCAAATAGAACCAACATATTCGAATATTGTCAGATTCAAATCAATCATTAAATTGTTAGTATTTGTTTTAGCCGTTTCTCACCTATTTCCATGCAAATGTTGCATCTTCTCTACTGCAAATTACTTTTCCTCCCAATTATTGAATTATCAATGTTCTGTTGTGATTTATTACAGTGTAATATTTATAATCTATAATAATTGAATAAATTTAACAGTTATACTATTTTTCAGAGGACTTCGAATTCCTCTGTTTACAAAATGCTTCATACTTATTCCTTATACAGTACTATTATTATTTAAAAAATATAGTATCAGTTTTTTCATACTAAACTCTAATATCCAGTATCTTTTCTATTAAGTTTGTAACGGAATAAATCTATCTTCAGTTTTCAAGCTATTTTGTAATTGATTTTTTGAAACAGACTGATTAATTATTAATTGAATAAAAACTATTTTAGATTTTTTTCTTGAATATGAATATTATGATATAAAATAGTTTTTTGGATTATTTGTTTTGTAGAACTTGACTTGTTTTCTATCAGCGAAGTTTGGTAGGTTTTTCCCGTTAAGGTTTTTGTTTTCCATGAAATTGGTGTAATGTAGAAGCTTTCATTTAGTTTGTATTCAGGAATTTTCATCTATGAAACTCAAATTGAAATTTTATGTTCTTATGTTACTGATAATTCAGTTTGAATACATTACTAATACTTTTTTTTATAAATTTCATCAATTAACATAGAGCTCTTGTCAGATTTTTATTTGAAGGAAACAATTTTATGGTTTCCTTGCATTATCGACTCCGGGAAAAATTGAGGTAGTGAAAATTATGTACTAAAATCAGGAATGAGCTCTCGAATTAGATACCGTAAATTAAAATTGTTGTAGAATTATATTTTAATAGAGAATTAGTCTCATTGTAGAATTCATGAAATCATCCAAACATTTTCTGCTTCTGCATGCTGTTGCTTATTTTTATAATTATTTATCTGTAAAATATCTACCATTGTTGCTTGGAAATGTTTAATTTCAAACTTTCACTTTTTATCATTAATAACCTTGTGTTAGAGTAGTTGATGTAGTTGATAGATTATTATGCTGTCGATTACATGCTTTATGTAGTCAGCTTCTAGTTGATGAGGAAGATATAGAACCTGAATGTAGTTGATTGAATGATTAATAAAATAGTTGTTATTAATCTATTTGGTGAATAGAATTGAATAGAAAAAGTAGTGTAAAGTATTTGAGAGATTGTGGTACTGAAACAATAGTTTTATTATTGAACTAATTTTTAATTCTGAAATTTTCTTGATTATTAGTGTTCATGATAATTGGTTTTATTATGACAGTTAACATGTCAAAGTTCTACGTTCTGTGTCGGACAGTTAACAGGCAGTTACAAGTTTAATTACATTTACTGGAGCTTTTGATGATCTTCAAATATCACAGCTCAAATCATGACAAGTTCAGTACAGTATCAAAAAGTTGTAACAAACAAGATTTACTTACTCTCTTTACAAGACTTGAGCAACGTCTTGAGAGCTGTTTCAAGCTTGAATTATTCAATTCAAATTGAGTGGAACTGACTACTATGGAAGTTATATGAAAAAGTTAAAAAACTTTTCATTCCTTGTTTGGAAGAGTGTCTGATTGAAAATGTCTGAAGAGAATGATTCAAATAGGGAAACATTTTTTTGATCAACTCTTCCAAGTAAAGCTGATAATAATTCTTGAGAATGAGATTAACTGCCAACACTTGAACGCTAGTCCAAATACTCATCAATCAGCATAAATTTTATTCATTATTAATTTATGTAGCTTGGCTATGAAAAGATTTTTATCCTACCAATTCATACAGAGACGTCAGTCTGAGTACTGTATGAGTACTCATTACAATACTTGTTATTACAATTTCAACAAGGGTTGTTTATAGAATTTTAATTCAAATTATATTTATACTATATAATTTGAATTGTCAATAAGATATGAATTGAACATTGAACTGTTTAATTCACTCCATGGTATTAGGTGTAGCTACAGATTTGTCTTGTAGTATTCAACAGAATACTACTCTTGATTTTCTGATTTTCACAATTTAGTAAAAATAAATTCACGATTACTCTCCAATAAAAAGGATTGTCTATCTTGAAGGATAATTATCTTTCTCTCAGGGAAGGATTATTCCTACTTGATTCTCTGTCTTTCAGTGCTTTAATGTCCTATTTTCTCTCTTAGCTTCTCATTCAAAAGAGAAAACCTTTATGCCAAATACTAATCAGCTTAAGCAGCATCTGTTATTCATTGAAGTTTCTTGTGTGGTTTTTGTACACTGTATTGATTATGTTGTACATTGACACAATTGTATTTATTTTGCCAGTTTGCGACCGTAATAAGACAAGGCGAAAAGCTGACTCTGCGAGCTGAAGACATTGTCCTTGGAGACGTTGTTGAGGTGAAATTTGGAGACAGAATTCCAGCCGATATTCGTATCATTGAATCACGAGGATTCAAAGTGGACAATTCGTCTCTCACTGGAGAATCTGAGCCTCAGAGTCGAGGAATTGATTTCACCCATGAAAACCCACTCGAAACCAAGAATCTGGCTTTCTTCTCTACAAATGCTGTTGAAGGTAAGTTCTAGATCAGCATATTTTAATGAATCGAACTAATTTCTTACATAGAATTCATTGTTTTTGAATCGAAAGAGACTCGTAATTTTTCAAAATTAGAAACTTACAAATCAGCTGTTCAATTCAAGATCATTTTTTCAATAAAATCTGTTGAAAAATTTGATTTTTCACACACGCCTCTAATGTGTTCTTCTAAATTCCATTTGCTAGATTTTTCCCCAACTTTCCATAAAGCTCTGACGTGCTACATCAATTAGCCTACAATTTTAATAGGATGTGTCTTGACTGAACAAAAACTAATGCAATTTTGATTGCTCCTCTTTTCGTGAAACAAGTTTTGTATTGTGATATTTCAAAATTTTAATAAATATAATATAACAAGCCATCGTCATTTTTGTAAATGAGAACACAATACAACGTTTTGACTACAATTTCTCCTCCAACTATAAGAAACTTGTTTACACTTGGAAGAAGAAATCAAATGAATTTAAATTTATCAATGAATAATAATAACAAACAGTACCACAACATTCAAAATTCATCTTGATATTTACTGAGAAATTAATTAAAGCACGACAATGTTTTTTCTTTTCTGAAGAAAGTGATCATGAAAATTGTTACAATGCAATTTACATTGATACTCTTCTCTCATGTTGTTCCGGTTTTTGGTGAACTTTGTTCATTGTTTAATGATTATGAATTTGACTCCTTATTATAAATATATTTATAATGCTCCGTAAAGCTGAGTCCGCACTGCTGGATGGTTATCTGTAGAAAATATAACTATATAGGAAATATCTTCAATAATAGAACACATGGAACATGATTAAGCCTAGTCGTCCACTGGAGTTTGAATTGAACTAGTCATTTACTACTCATGTGAATTAAATAAGCTAGAAGGGATATATCAGTCTCCTGAAGACAGCCTTGACTGCAACGTTGCCAAGTTCTGGCCTGTATCCAGAGTAGGCTGTGCTTACCATTCACCATCTTTCAAGCTGCAATGTGGCCTACTGTTAGTAGCTACAAAGATGGAGAACTATGAATCATTCATTTGAAAAATGTCTTATACAATGTTCATCCATATTTGTTCAATCAGAACGATGTGACATTTTGGTAAAACGTGGCATCGAAAGTGCTGTTACATTGACGATTGTTGTTGACAGGTACTGCTAAGGGAGTTGTGATCAGCTGCGGAGACAACACCGTGATGGGCAGAATCGCTGGTCTGGCTTCAGGTCTCGACACCGGAGAAACCCCCATCGCCAAGGAAATCCACCATTTCATCCACATCATCACTGGTGTAGCCGTCTTCCTTGGAGTCTCGTTCTTCATGATTGCTTTCGTCCTTGGATACCATTGGTTGGATGCCGTCATCTTCTTGATTGGTAATTATCATTGACTGCCAATAAATTCTATACAAACTGTCAGGGCCGCTTTCCCCAACGCTGCTCAAGCTATACATCTAGCTTAAGCCTCATTCGGAGAATAGGAAAAGTTTAGAGAAAAAATATTGAGCATCAGCTGTTGCGCTTGAGCAGCGTTGATGAAAGCTGGCCCTAAACTCTCAAAAATACAGTTCATTTGAGGAACAGTCTCTTATCTATAATACAGAGTGATCAAAAAGTCCCTCCGCAGTGAAATACACAAGGAAACACTCAAAAAAGGTGTTTGGGCTTTTTAGGAAAAACAAGTGCAGAAAATTCAATAGGAGAATGTTTTTTTTTTTCAAAGTAAGATGCCTAATTAAAGGAATATTCTGATAGAATAGCTCAAGGAATGATTATTTCTCTTTCTATTTTTATAAAAATTGTAGGCCTAACAAGACTACTACACGTTGAATCTGTTTGTGTTTGATATTTTCAACAAAAAAAAGAATGTTGGATGAGTGCACAGAAAGGTGAGTAACTTGTGAAATCATTTTTCAACAAGTACAGAACGCAATGTGCCTCCACAAAGCTGCTACGGAGAGATTTTTTGACCTCTTAGTATGTTATAATAATCTCAATGTCTTGTTATAAGATCTTAATTCAAAGATTAGTTATAATTATTAATTCTTAGATTAGAATGTTTCAAATTATCTTCTCAGTTTTATTACCTTCCTGCCTCACAGCATCGGGAGGAGATTTGAAGATTAAAGATTAATTATTGACATTTTTATGTTTTTATTCACTTTCAAAATACAGTGTGAACTTTTGTAGGAAATTCAAAACCACTGAATCCTAATGTAATCTTTACTCAAATTTTGCAGGTATCATTGTCGCAAACGTACCGGAAGGTCTATTGGCCACTGTAACCGTGTGTCTAACGCTGACCGCCAAAAGAATGGCCTCAAAGAACTGTTTGGTGAAGAACTTGGAAGCTGTGGAGACGCTCGGCTCAACATCGACCATCTGCTCAGACAAGACCGGAACCCTCACACAAAACCGAATGACAGTCGCTCACATGTGGTTCGACAATCAGATCATTGAGGCTGACACCACTGAAGATCAATCAGGTAATTATAGGTTGAGAATGGCTTATTAAAAATGTATTTTCTTTCCCCGCAGCACTATTCCACGATCAGTTTTTTTAACAACTTGATGTATAATGTTGAGATTTGAATAAACTCCTCATGTGGTGCTGTACCCATGATCAGAGAAATTATTATTAACAATAAAATCAAAATCGGACCTAATTCCTAATTTAAAACTTATGCAATAATGACAAAGCATGTACAATTACAGGAAACACCATTCCGATTGAGTTGTTTCATCAACAACAAAATAAAATTCATTTCCCTCTTGCAAACACTACATTATACAAAGAAAATATTATGCGTTGATAAAAAACATATACAAATGAAGGAAAGAAAATACAGAGGCTTAATTTAAAAATGATAGAGGCATAAATTAAATTGAATTTACAAGATATAATAAAACGGAGATAATATTTAGAAAATAATGATGAATTAAGAAATTAAGCTGTTGATAATATTACAGTAATTTTTTAATTGAAGAAAAACGGAAAACAAATACATGACAATATGACGAGTGAACAGTTGCTATATTAATGAAGGGAAAAGGTAACAAAGTACTATATTCTATTAACAAACAATCGATCTATTGTTCTATATAAGGACAAACAATAAAACGACAAACTCGGTAAAATCAAAATAGAAAATTTTTATTAATACATGAGAATTTATTACAAAATGTGACCGTTTCATTTTGACTGGCTACAATTATAGTTTGTGAAATTGAAAATTTCTTTATACTCGAATCTAGTTTCAATTTGAATCCGTTGTAGTTCATGAATAAATAAGATAATTCATTTGCTAATTATTTAATAATTTATTCGCTAATTTGCAGGTGTACAATACGACAGGACAAGTCCAGGTTTCAAGGCTCTTGCTAGGATCGCAACTCTGTGCAACCGAGCTGAATTCAAGGGAGGCCAGGAAGGTGTACCGATTTTGAAGAAGTAAGACTTTGCTCAAGTCTACATTTTTTGGTCCTTATCCACTATATTCCTTGAAACTAAGTCTAACAAAACTGAGGCCCGTATTATCACAGTTTAAAAAACGTTCAACTTAAACTAGCTTCGGCTCTTGATATACGAGCGACATTAATTTTTCTGCGCATGCGTCAATAACGTCGGACCAATCACAGAGCACTTTGATCATCTGTGATTGGTCAAGTGTCATTAACGCATGCGCAGAAAAATTAATTCCGGTCGTATATCAAGAGCCGAAGGTAGTTTAAGTTGAACATCTTTTAAACTGTGATTGATAATACGGGCCTTATGCCCGGTTTTTCAGTCGCTCAATAGCCAGTTTATGGATCCAATAGCACTATTGAATCAATAACATGTGTTTTCAAATGCCAAAAAAGTTATTGATTCAATAGTTTATTGAACTACTAATAAACCGGGCATTAGTGGATTAATCTGTGGATTCTCAGTTTAAAACAAGTTTAAACTTTATAGTTTAAACCAAGTTTTGTTTGACTTAGTTCAAACGAAGGTAGTGCATAGGGCCGTAATCTATTCATTCGCTTATTAATTTTGTTTTCCTTCTTGAATGTGAAAGTCGATTTTATAAGTTTTTTACATGTAAATGTTGACATGATTATCGAAACCATTTCTGCATGAATAAATGCAACCTAAAACTAATCATGTTCAATTATGTAGTAGCAACAGTAATTCAAACTGTTTTGGATGAATGCATGTTGTTGAATTACTTGATTGTAATTAAAAATGAGTAAATAAATAAAACATAACATTGAAAAATTATTATCAATATTATTTTAAGACACCTCAAACTTCGTATCAAAATGAAACTTTTGTCTATTCTAGCAAAGACAATTCTATCTATAGTAGTTAGAATAATTCTAAATAGTAGAATTCATGCACAATAAATCTAAGTAGTAGAATTGTCTCTGGTTTATAACTATTGGTAATAAATCATCAAATGTGAACTAATTTTTTTTTCTTTTTTTTCTGAGGATGATGCCCACATGAGCTCTAGGCTTGTGCGTGGGTAATGAGTGGGGTGATGATGAGATATGACGACTACTTTTTAGGTAGTCGGGACCGACGGCTTAACGTCTCCTCCGAAAGACGTTACTAATATTAGTAACATTAATAATGAAGTTGTTTATTAAACTCGGATTCGTTTTGTTTGTAGGGAAGTGAACGGTGACGCGTCAGAAGCGGCGCTGCTGAAGTGCATGGAACTGGCGCTGGGCGACGTGATGTCGATCCGCAGACGCAACCGGAAGGTGTGCGAGGTGCCGTTCAACTCGACCAACAAGTACCAGGTGTCCATACACGAGACGGAGGACGCGAACGACCCGCGCCACCTCATGGTCATGAAGGGCGCACCCGAACGCATCCTCGACCGCTGCTCCACCATCTTCATCGGCGGCAAGGAGAAGCTGCTCGATGAGGAGATGAAGGAGGCTTTCAACAACGCCTATCTCGAACTCGGCGGGCTTGGTGAACGTGTGTTGGGTATGTTCTGATTATTGAAATGAATCGATTTTTTAGCATCTCACCTTCATCTAATACAGTAGCCAATCAAATTCAAATTTATTTCTCACACAAGAAGTCAAAATTGCAACAGAAGGCAAAATTATAATAAATGTGTACCTAGTGAAAAACCTACGGGTTTAGCAGGATCCGAGGCGTAAGACAAATTTTCTTATACCTTCCTATACCGGCTCTGAAGGCCCTTTAACCATTTTTGATTTCTAGTCAAATTTCTCTTTAAATGTAAGGATGAACTTTGTGCTTTGATTATATTGTTTTGTATCGTATTTATTGAGAAATAAACATTCATTTATTTTTATTTAATTAAAATAATAGTACTTGCAAATCGCGTATTTATTTATTAAAAATTATACTTAATGGAAGTCACAACAGGCTCACGCCCAAAACTGTTTGTTTTCCATTAAAGAAAAAAAAACAGGAATTTAGGTTGTGTTGCATATATTGGAGAAACAGTCACCAATTTTCACTACAAAATCAAACACTAGACAAATTATCAATAATCCAAATTCTTCAAAAATCTCAGTTGAGCAATATAAAAAGTAGGCCTATTTTAGAACTCATTATAACGATTTCAACATCTATAATAATAAAAGCCGATTCATTACTTGCACCAAAGTCAGAAAAATTCAAGCGCCTTAGAGTGATCTTAAGGAGCTCAAAAGGAAGTAATCGCATTTGTTACATCAAATATGTATAATTTAAAATTGATTAGTGGTTAAAATTGACTGAATTTTTGTGCAATAGCACATTATTTATTTATTTAGCGTATGGCTTTTTATAGTGGGGAGACCCGAGTAGGGTTGTTCCACTTCACCAACAAAACCAATTATCCCTTGATAGGGAACATGGTGAAAGTTTGTTTTCACTTAGAAAACAGACATCAGCATTTAAAAAAAGTATTTTTAGATTTCTCTATCTAGCGTATGGCTTTGGTTGGTGGGGAGACCCGAAGGTGCGGCGCGGCATTTTACTTATTTTAAAGAACCACAAGTCAAAAAGTATTAAAGATAACAACTTAATTTTTTTATTTTTACAAAATGCTACATTTAAAGTTTTGTTTGGTTCACTTACAAGCTTATTTCTTGAATATAATGTCTTTTAGGTGACCTCCACGTTGTTCAATGCATTTTGTAAGTTTTGCTCTGCCTTTTCAAGCATATCTGGGCCATTGTCGACAATTGCAGCGCGAATGTTGTTCTTTAGCTCAGCTCGGGTCCTCGGACGATTGGCGTAAAATACGGATTTCAGATATCCCCACAAAAAATAGTCACAGGGGGCTGAATCCGGAGAGCCTGCTGGCCACTGGAGATCACCCCTTTGAGAGATGAGCCGTCGTGGAAAGTGTTCGCGCAAGAGATCCATTGACGCCTGCCGTGTGAGGAGTGGCACTAACTTGCTGAAACCACACATTTTGTGAAAAAAACTCTTCAATCATCCGCGTGTACCGTTCCGAAGTGACTGTAACTGCCCTATCGTCTCTGTACCACCCTATGTGCAAAACCACCTGCCTTACTCTCTCTACGTTTTCTGGTGTTCTAGTGGTTCTTGACGGACCTGGATTTGGTTGCCAAACACTACCGGTATTCTTAAAAACATCCACCCACTGAATGATTTATGTTCGACCAGGAACACATCCTTTGGGCGCGACATTAAACTGTTTCCTAAACGCACGCTGGGTTGCAATGATCAAACGAGTGTTGGAAAAGTATGCAGACACTGCGAACGCTCGCTCCCCTCTTGACCACTGCATGGCCGCAACTAACCTAGACTGAAAAAAAATTTTAAACTCCACCCATCTGATTGCAAATGGCCCCAACCTCCTACGACCGATGGCCGTTGCGTAGCGCGTAATTCAAATAAGTAAAATGCCGTGCCGCACCCTTTAGTTCCATCTCGCCGTTTATAACCTAATTCCATTAGGTTGAAGTTCCATTTCACTTTGCAAAATGTTCACTAATTTTGAAAAAAGTTCTTTTTGATTTATGAAATTCTAAAAGTTTATAAAACAGTAACACATCACAAAAACACGAAATTTATAAAGTGCGAAAAAACTATAACACTAGAACACAGCAATAGCACAGAATGAGTAAGGTAATCAGAATGGTATATATCTATAATACAGTAAGATAAGTAATAAAAACGTTTCGAGTAAAATAAGAAGAGCCATAATTAAATTAAGACAGAAGCTATATAGAATCGCTATCATGACAATGTTTTTATCTATTCACTATTTTTCCTAGTTTTGCTTTATCTTGAATTAATTGTTGATTTCAGGATTCTGTGATTTCATGTTGCCTTCGGACAAGTTTCCGTTGGGCTTCAAGTTTGACTGCGACGATCCGAACTTCCCGATCACCGGGCTGCGCTTCGTCGGCCTGATGTCGATGATCGACCCGCCGCGCGCCGCCGTGCCCGACGCGGTCGCCAAGTGCCGCTCGGCCGGCATCAAGGTCATCATGGTCACCGGCGACCATCCCATCACCGCCAAGGCCATTGCCAAGTCGGTCGGCATCATTTCTGAAGGTAGGCACCTGTACCAATCAATAATGATAATTTTTTTTAGGGTGATGCCCACATGAGCTCTAGGCTTGTGCGTGGGTAATGAGAGGGGTGATGATGAGAGATGACGACTGGTTTTAGGCAGTCGGGACCGACGGCTTTTCGTCTCCTCCGAAAGACGGGAGTGGCCGTTTCTGTCAAAATCCGTTCCGGCAACTGTATTATGACTCAATTTATTATGACTTGTAACAATAAATAAATTAGTTGATAAATTAGTAAATAGATAAATATTTGTAATTCATGAGCGTCACCCTAAACAAAGTAGTGAATAGCTGATTTTTACAACTATGTTGACTATAACGTGTGTTATAGATTATCTCGGAGTCATTACGAACATGAAGGCTTCCATTCAATAATCTGTTGTAATTGAAGTTTGAATATGTGGAAGAATCAAAATAAATGTATGTTTGGCAGTTCTTAAATGAGAAAACTCTCTTGTCTGTGATCTGTTTTGTTTTATTTTTTTACGTGTATTTTGAGTATATATATATATATATATATATATATATATATATATATATATATATATATATATATATATATATATATATATATATGTATGTATTTCGGAACCATTGACATGCTATATATTACCAAGCTCTGCTTGATTTTGTAGTGTAATTTGGCGCAAATCAAATCTTCAATCTTCTATCTTCAAATCTCTCATCAAACCATTTGAAAAGGGATATTAATTTTTGTTATTTAAAGAAAATGAAATTGGAGGAAAATTAGGTGTAGTTCCAAGATTATTATTATTTTATTATTTATTATACTGTACAATTGCTTATCAGGAAACTGTTATCTTAGAGAAGGTTAGTTTTTATTGTTCATTTTACCCATTTATTGTTGGAATTTCGAAAATGTAGCAATAGAGGTTCTCAACGGTGATACTAACAAGATAATAAAAATAATGTTTCCATAAGCTACAAGTTTATTAAAAGTACTACTTTACTAACAAGTCTACTTTATTTTCAAGTGGAACATGAAGGTGTTTTTCTTTACTCACCTATTGTTGGATCTTGAAAAATCTAACAATAGAAGTTAAGGCTCTAACAAGATGATAGAAATAATAACAAGACACGTTTTGAACAATTTTTGCAAAAACAAATGTATTCACAAGTTTGTTTTTTGTGTGTATGATTTAATGTTAGCAATGTTTGTTGAATAACAGGAAACGAGACTGTTGAAGACATTGCTCAACGACTGAACATCCCCATCTCTGAAGTGAACCCACGTGAAGCGAAGGCCGCCGTCATCCACGGATCCGAACTCAGGGACATTGCCTCCGAACAACTCGACGACATCCTCAGGTATATTATCTCACCTGAAGATTCTCAATCATATCTTGAAACAGAATAGAAGAATATTGGACGTAGAAGAAATACATCAGTTAAGCTCAGAGGTCTCAAAAATTCTGAGAGATACTCAAGGAATATCAACGCTCAGAGATCGCATTACTCATAATACAGAGTGTCTCAAAAAGGACTTTACAACTTTGAAAATGTAGCCTATATAATTTTTTAAAAAAGATATAGAACTGGATTTTATGTTGTTTGAACGGAAAACACAAGTTTTGACTAGCTTATTATGGAAGCGCTCTTAGTGCTCTGTGATTAGTTCGTCGTCATCGACGCAAATGCAGGAAAATTGACTCCCACGAGTCCCACGTCAACCATATGGTTCTTATGATTTCTTATGTTTTATTGAGCACCCTGTTCCTAGAAAAATGTATGCCAATCATAAATTGTAGCCCTATTGTACTTGGTACAAAAATCATGTTTAACGGTTCTTGCCGTCTTTGATTCTACATAGCCGTTGGATTGCTAGTGCGAAATTATGCACTTCTATAATAGGCCAGCCAAAACTTGAAGTGTTCTCCTTTAAAACAAGACCAAATCCAGTTCTTTATCTCTTTTAAAAAAAATTATATGTATTTTCAAAGTTGTAAAGTCCTTTTTGAAACACTCTGTATATTACTTCTATTACTTACTAATCGATTGAGATGGATCGAGGATGAATCACTTCTTAATTGTTTCTTAAATTGTTTAAAATTGATTTAAATTATAAATATATTTATAATAAATTCATTTCCTTTGAAAAACAAAAGATAATATAAAAGTACAAGCATAAAATATTTACTACAAAATTTTCAAAAGTATAGTAGCATTCATTCAATTTGGCGGATGCCATTAGATAGATAGATAGAGAGAGATATATTATTTCTTTACGGTAATCAGGAACGTCAATAAATAATATCTCTATCTATCTAATGCTATCCTCCAAATTAAATGAATGTTACTAAACACAGATATCAAGCAAAAATGAATTAACGGAAATGAACCCACTCAACTATGGCGACCCTTGTACTAGAGTAGGTGAAGGAGTAATATTTGGGTGGGGGTGGATTGCTTTGATATTTTAAAGAAGTTCCAATCGAATTTCGGTTTAGCTCTCATAATCGCACTCGTCGATACTCAATATCGTCATACACTACATTTACATATTAGAATGACTTCTTTATTTTCC
The DNA here is from genome assembly GCA_017141395.1 of Laodelphax striatellus. Lineage (NCBI taxonomy): Eukaryota > Metazoa > Arthropoda > Insecta > Hemiptera > Delphacidae > Laodelphax > Laodelphax striatellus. The sequence continues at coordinate 14,060,652 of CM029534.1, read as the reverse complement.
TGACGTGACGAAGTTTGGACAGTAATGTCCATCCACTCTACCACTTAACCACTAATTATGTGTTGAAAAGTTAGTGTACGGAAGACTAGTGATATTAATTTATGATTAATAGAACATTCAAAGATGCCTTATAATTTTGTATCGGAATCGAAAGACATCTTTGGTCCTCATTGGACAGTAATTCATGTTGATATTGTTGCAGATATCACACTGAAATCGTGTTCGCCCGTACTTCGCCTCAGCAGAAACTGATCATCGTGGAAGGTTGTCAGCGCATGGGAGCCATCGTCGCCGTCACTGGAGATGGTGTCAACGACTCGCCTGCTCTCAAGAAAGCCGATATTGGTAATTCAATAATATAATTCGTCTTATTCCATTAGTCATCACTACCGCTATCCAATTAACTCAAATAGAAGTATTAATTTTATTTGAAATTGTAACACCTAAAGATATAATTGGCAAATAAGTCACAGCTATGAGGAAAACTTGAAATAAATTAATATAATATTTAGTAGAGAAATTTAGAAGTAAAATAATACTATCTCTGACATAATATAAAATCTCTTAAGATAATAGAATGAAAAATGAAATTTATACTTTCAAACAAAGTACTGTATACAAAAAATTATATTTCAATAACAGTAACTATTACAACAATTTATTGTATTTCAACAAATTATAAATGCTGATCATCGAAATGATATTGTTATTATATTGCAGCTAGTAATCAAGACAAAAAACTGGTAACTTGAATATTATTATAGTATTTATATTATTATATTATATTTATTCATATTATAGTATATTATTATGATAGTGTTTCCTCGGCTAAAACCCACCAACCTACAAAACTGATTATCCATATTTTATCAGAATGATGAAATCGTTTTAAAAACCGACGATTGACCAATGAAATTTAAAGATATTTTATACGAAATTTGAACTTTCATCAGTTACAAATTTATGTCTTTTAGAAAACAAATGTTTCTCTGCACTTGGGTGTTGAATATTACAATTTAATTTATTTAAATATCATATTCAGAAAAATACAAGAATGAATGATGAAGATAACCTGGTTAACTCTTCTGAGATGAGTTTGTGGGTTTATCTTGTGTTGTATTGTTTAATGTGGATAGTGTTTTCTTGAATGATGTAGGCCTAAATTGTATTGTTTGATTGTAGGTGTTGCTATGGGTATCGCTGGATCCGATGTGTCGAAACAGGCCGCTGACATGATTCTGTTGGACGACAACTTTGCGTCCATTGTGACTGGAGTCGAGGAGGGCCGCTTGATCTTCGACAACCTGAAGAAGTCCATCGCCTACACACTCACATCGAACATTCCTGAAATCTCTCCGTTCTTGGCTTTCATTCTCCTCGATATTCCTCTACCTCTCGGCACAGTCACTATTCTCTGCATCGATTTGGGAACAGACATGGTCAGTTTTTATTATTTTCTGTCTTCCAAGTTTGAAAACAGCGGTAAATACCGTTCAAGGTACTTCTTCCTCCATTCCATTCAAACAATTTAATGATGGATTTGAACTTCTTGAAAAGGTTCCCTTTCAATACTCAATCACTAAATACATTTACAAGTTCATTACTACAGCCTATATTCTTCAATTAGAAAATCCGATGCAAATATGATTCACGAATGGGAACTCATATTGTCTTCTACAATGGCCTTTCTGCTGAATTGTTCTACTCACAATTGTTCTAAGGCCAATAGCAATATTATTTAAAAAGATCATCATGAACTGAATTTTATTATTTCATATCATAATATCAAATCTATCTGGAACCGGAACTTGTAATGAATTCAGGCTTCGTGAAGCTAAAACTAGATCATAATTATCATTAATTCATTTACGCCCAAACATTGATGGGTGGAAATTTTCAATACACTAATAACTCAAAATAGAATTTTCAAGTGCTCTTTGACAAGAAGCTTAATTATGAAATTCTTCAAAGAGCTTCGGAGAAAATTATGAAATTTTTATGGTGAAATAAAATCTATTTTAACATTTAATGCTTTCAATATTATGTTGTATTCTGTTCAAACACATTGTTTGGAAGAGGTGTTTTTCCACTAACTTCTATTTTTTCTGATACTTTTCACCTTTTCCTCCAATCTGGGTTAAACTTATCTAATCGATATATTAGAATAACAATATATTTTTGTTATCACGATGAAAATAATTGAGTGGATAAATTCTGATAACTCTTTCTTAAACTGAGAAACAGGAGGAAAATTCGTGAAAAGAATTGGATGTAATTTTTATTATTGTTTATCAATTTCATTTCAATTTTTAAACAATATAATTCTAACGATTTTACTGTGTCAGTTTACTTTAATTTGTAGAAAACCGTAGTTCCAAATAGTTTCTGATCAATAGTTTCCTTAGAAGTTCTTTTGATTAGTTCTGTGTTCTTCTTTCCAGACAGTCTTTAGTTAGTTCAATTACAGAAGATAACTTTAGTTAGTCAAATTTCCATTCTACTTCACAGCCGAGGTGTGACTTCTTTGCGCTCACTTGTTCCTTATCGTTGAATTTCCTTTCAAAGTTCATATCAATTATATTATGATGCAGTGCTTGTTTCAAATTCTCCAATGCACAATCGAACAATTACAATTGATTTATTTGTAATGAAATTAGTATTTGCCTATAATATTTTCATGAGATAATGAGTGTGATGATACATTAATTCGTTTTATTGGATGCATTCTAGTGAAATTATGCAATGAATTATAAAATGGCCAAAAAGACTTATGAGTTACGGTTTGAATCAATTAAAAAAATCATAATAAGAGTATTTTTCCTTTGGAAGTAACCAACATACCGATTTCAAAAGAAATCAGCTCATTGACTCAAATTGAACAGAACAGAACAAAATATACGAATTGTACTGGTTCGATGTGCGTTAAATTATTTGTCCATTTTATTGTAGTTTCTTCTTCTTGAAATTATTATTAAATTCTTCTCTTTTGGTGGGAATACGAAGTGTTAACTTGAACTTGGAACGTCTTCAGAATCGATTTCAATTGATTTATTTATATCTATGTAGATTTTCGGGCCAACTGTTTTCTCTGATTTTAACATGAAATCAATTTGCTTCGTAACTGCATTTATTTTAAACCATTCAGAGAAAGCTCAATGTTTTAAATGTAACAATTCCAGTTCAATACATCAACTTATATTGTAACCCTCAGCATCTAATAAATCTGTTTTATATTTTAATAAATATTTTATATGCGGTCTTCACTATGGTTGCGCTGGTATATAATCGCTCAGATATCAGTTAATAATGAGTTTCAAATCACTTCTTGGGGGTTTGTAATCTAAACTATTGGTCCATTCCTACCTATTTACAAGCCTGGAGCTTTTGTGGTGATCAATCTCAGCAAAAAAGAAGACATTCATGAACGTGGCTGAATAGAGATGAAGCCAATATTATAACAACTTAGTCTTCTTTATTATTTCGTTTTCAACAAATCGTATTATGTTTCTTGAATTGACAGTGGCACTTCGTATCCTCACCGGGTTATGTGACATTTTTTTATAATTCCATTCTATTTTGTATTTTTGATTGTGTGTGCGTGTGTGATTATTTGGTTGAGTAGTTAGCATATTCAGATGGGTTGATAGCATTAAGCTTCATTTCTGTTCCATTATTAGTAATTAAATTCTTGTTTACACATGAATACCAAGTTTCCAGAACACAGAACTTTGTAGTTTCTATAATTATATATTTTTTGTGTTCTCTAAGATGACTAGAGTACTTTTTTTACAAGCTCATTTACGATTTAACATCATCAACTTTGAATAAAAAGTAAAAATAAAACACAAGAATGATTACAAATTTATTATGACGTCTACTTTAGAAATTTAATTTCAAAAATGAGATCTGAAAATTAAATAAATATCAACCACAAGACTGGTTTAGTCTAGATCAGTTTCACTTGTCATCCTCTTTAAAAATTCTTCTGATCTTTTTCAGACGAAAAGTCAATGCGTTATCATGATAATAGTTGTTTAGAAAAAATTGGAAAATTAATTAGTTTTGAATTATGAAAGTTCATCTCTCCAGCCTGCTTTCAATCCATCTGAAATTGAAATTATTGACAATTTCTTGTGCTATTATTCGTTTATTGTTGCAGCTCTTATTCTATGTATTGGATAATTTGTTACCATTTATATTTGATATTTTCTATTTGCACTTTTGTACGAATTTTTGCATCAGACCCTGACAATTTTCTCTCTTTCACTATGTTTGATTTGTTAATGCAGCTACATAGTTCCATATGTCGTGTACTTTGATTCAAAAATTAAATTGTATATACCATGCTTCACTTTCAAAATCTCAAGTATTCTCAGCCAATAAACAGTCTAATTCCAACTGTCTTGAAGAAATTATTGATAAAATGATCTGCTTTCTTGGGTGATATCAGATTTTTTCAATATTATCCCTAAAAACAAGGATTATTCTTATTTATATTATTGTATTCTTATTTTATGATTACTTAATATTTTTTTGGTTGGCATTAAACTTATTTATTCACAAACTGTTAAATATTGATGTAATTTGAGTTCAGCTCAGAATGAATGTTATTTTTTTTGAAAGTGAATTTACTAATTCCAATATTCTCTTTACCTAGAAAATCAATGTTAGTAGTTGGCTAGTAATAAATATTAAATAAATTTAAAAATTTTGATTATGTATTGGCCTACTCAACGGGTTCAGATATAGTATTACTGTGCATAGAAATATACAATTTAATTTTTGTTTCTGATATATTAAATTAGTTTTGTTTATTAGAATTCTATTTATGTGTCTACAATAAACTTGTTTACACTTGGCACATCTTATGACAAAAATCGATTTCGGTTAGTTTTTCAATAATTATTCTGATCTTTGGAAAGTTAGATCATAGGGATACCTACTCTGAATCCTGATTAACGATAATTCATAAATATTTCTCTATCTTTGTTGAACTGCCACAAATACATTTCTGGCCTAAATGGGGTTTTTTCAACAATTGGAAATTTGTTGAGTGAATGAATTGGCAATTGAAATGTGCATTGAAATGTGTGGCCATAACAGGTTCCCGCCATATCACTGGCTTACGAATCGGCCGAATCTGACATCATGAATCGACCTCCCAGAAATCCATTGAAAGATAAACTAGTCAACTCCAGGTATTCTAAAAGCGGAAGTCTCTAACCCAACCGAGTGATCATGTCTGTTGTTGCTGTGTCCACTAACAAGTGTTTCAAACTAGTGTTGTTTTCAGGTTTTATTGGAAGAAGACTGATTGATTTCAAACTGAAAACTATTAATATACTGACTCCGCAAATAACCTGGCCCTTGAACAAGTTTGACCCTGTTTGTTTTCACTAATGAGAGCTTTATGTAATTCTAGTTTGTTGAAAGTAGCTAAATAATAATGATAATCTAGTAGTTTTATCTTACATGACTTCCTTCTGATTACTCTTTCTTAGGCTGTGTTCGCCTGCCATTGTAGACAGAAATCGGTTGCCTACCTGCAACTTGAGAGTCTCCTCGAATTAACTATATAACTGCCGTCTTTCTCTCCCTCCTCAACTCTCCCTCTCCTAGTAGATCCCCCGTCTCCTCCTCCTGCTCCCCCTCCGAGCTGCTTGATGTGTGTGTTTGTTCTCTACTCTTGCACCCGACTCATTCTCTCCTCAGGAGTAGCCACAGCATCCATCTCACCAAATTCATTCATGATCTCATTGATCCTGCACCGTGAACGCTTCTTATATTTATTATTACTGTTAATCACATCATCGTAAACGTTTTGATTACCACTGTACTGTAATCATTGAGAATCGCATTTAGATGCAGTTTAGATGAGTTGATTAGTTGGTTAGTTAGTTGTCTTGTGACAGTCAGTCAGCTCGTAGGCGTAGAGCCTGCAGACGTTAGGTCTAGCCTAGCCTAGCAAACGACTGCCGGTATTAGTTTGTTATTATAATTTCAATTTACGTTCATTTTATTTTTGTTTCAGTCAATTACTCTGTATATAATTTTTTATAATTATTATTTGTTTGTGAACGGATGAATTGATGTGTTACAAATTAATCATTTTCATAATGTTTTACGCAATGTCACGTCAGGTTCCTGCCATATCTCTGGCCTATGAGGAAGCAGAGTCTGATATCATGAAGCGCCAACCTCGAAACCCTTTCAAAGATAAACTCGTGAACGAAAGGTAATCTCAAACAACAGCAACTAATAATTATCGATTGATCGTTGATCTCTCTCTCACGAATCGCTAAATCTCCTCTGTTAAATATTGTAATATTACTACTACTGTACTTTAAACGTACTCTCTGGTAGGGAGATCTTTCCATGCCACTCGATTTCTACTACTGTTGGTATGAAATGTAAAATGTACGCTTGGAAATTGTACTCGTTGGTCAGCTTGGCATCCTTGCCGCTTCCTCCTTTGTATAATTATTGTAATTGACCAAACCAACCACTCAACCGGTGTATGCCAATGCCATTGCCATGGTCCAGATACTCTTCTTCTTCTCTTCTTCTACTTCTCTTCTTCTTCTTCTTCTGCTACTTCTTCCATTCAGTTTGCATGAGCTGTGTTTCTTTGTGCTCGTCGCCACAGGTAAGTCGGCTCCTATGTTTTTTTGTATATTTTTTTTAGGAGATGAATTTTTATTTTCCTTATGAAAGCATGGCAGACTCTAGCATGCCGCACTGTCAGTCATACTTCATTATTCATCAATCACAACTACCCCCTTCCCCCCCCCCCCATCCCAATCGACCGACCATCTCCTTTTTCACCGCCAAAACCACCCTGGTCCAAATCCTGTGTTGGCTCCCTATATCACACACTCTATTTTTGTGGTACTATGAATTCTCCAGGTGCGTTTTGAACAAGTGAGAGCGATTTGCAGAACAAGCCACGGCCAGCATCAACGACTTTTGACAGTAATGTTTCTCTCTCACATATTTCTCTCGCCTTTGTTTAGATTCTCACATTAACCGCATGAATCTCGCCACACATTTCGCTTTCCTGGCTAGCACATTAAGGGAAGCCTGGGAGCTCGGGTTGTGTGCTCTCTCTCTCTATCTAGATTCAGGCTAAATGATAGGATGTAATTGTTTCTCTCTCTCTCATTCTTGTCGATAACATTTAATTGAATTTGTTCTCTATCCTGCGGTGTGAATGCCGTGTTTGATTGATCAGATGCCTGCGATATCTTTGGCTTACGAAGCGCCAGAGTCGGACATAATGAAACGTCAGCCGAGAAACCCGTACAGGGATAACTTGGTCAACCACAGGTGGGTCACTAGCCACTGCTCACTTACCTACCTCTATTACCTTCCACTACCAGCTTGAAAGCCATTTGTGCAGTGCAGTGAGCCCGAGGCCACTCACTCACCATCATTCACTACTGTGGCACCATTGTGATTTTTGTGCTGTTCAATTCAGACACTCCACACCCACAACCTCATTTTCAAATGAGCCTTCTCAAGTCGAGTAGCAACCATTCAATGATGAATTCAAGTACAGCAACTCTTTCTGTTTGGAGCTTCTCAATGCTGCTCTAAATTGTTACATTCACTGCTATTGAAAGAGATTATAGAAGAAAAGTATTAATTTTCACTTCATGAGTTGAAATAACTCTTGAGGGTGGATATGTGATTTGTTTATCTCGTTTCAAAATAATAAATTTTTTCTTTGAGATTAATCTCCACCTACTGTTGTATTCAACCCGGGCATATTCATATAGAAACCTTCTGGTTTCATTTATAATGTTAAATTATCAATAAATTTTGTGTTACTTCAACCTGAGAAGGCTTATAATGTTGTCTATCCATCATCAATATTCATTTCATGACCATTAAACCTCGTTAAATCTACTATATAATACGACAAAATAATATTGTAGTCTCTATAGATGAGCAACTTGTCGACGGACCAGAAGGGCCAATTGAAGATCATGAACAAAATAACCAAGAAGGTTACTAATGAAACGAAGTTTTTGAATGCAAGGAAGCAAGGACATAAACATTTGGAAAATTATGTTGATCCGTTCTTCACAGAATAAGTAATTGAAAACTAGAAGAACTTGTATCGTTTTCCTGAAAGTTTTTGATTCATGGAATGGAGGCAAAAAAATTGAAGTAAAAAATTAAAAACGTTGATGAGAATGAAGGTCGGAAAGTGAAGTAGTTTTTTTAATAAGAGCTACATTACGCTTTGATGGTATCTTGATGCATACATCAACAAATACAACATTCAGTTGACAGAAAGAACCTCCGGTTGTCAAGTAGAGAAGAAACGGATTCATGTTGAAATATCATAGGTTTATAGAATTTTCCTATTGGTGCTTTATTTTACTTGTATTCAATTTGAACAACCTGCTTTTTAATTTTTTAGTAGGATTAAAAACATTTTTTCAATAGAATTACATCGTTCAACAGTTTATTCTTCTTCTGTAATGATGAAGATTAAATTGTGAATATTTTTAAAAGTATTCTTATTCATGATAGTTTATTCCTCGAAATCCAGATAACTTGCATTTAGAAAAAAATACAATTCAACTGTTTCCATATTGGTAATATAGAAAAAAATGAATATTGGTTTTAATGTTCAATTTTCAGATTTAAAATTTTTATTCACATTTTAACTCAACAATAAATGAAATTATAAAAACCAATAATATCTTGAAAAATGTTTCGGTTTTAACTTTGAGTTACTTATATTTGGTAATATTAATTATTAATCGCTCAGTCACACAATAATTAGTAGATACTCTTTCCGGATCACTAAACATTCGATTTCTAGCATTGGTCAAATCTAGTTCGAAAATGTAACGATATTATGATCAGTGGGTTTCAACCACCATGACTATCTTGATAAATTTAATAGAACTACTAATGAAAATTTATTAGGTTTTTCTTTCATAAAATTGCAATTTGTTCTCAGATATTGTTGGCTATTATGCTTTCGGCTACTACTAAACCAAGTAATTCTTATGATCACTCATCTTTTATGAATATACTAGTACAAGATTTTTCTACAATTTGGATTATTTTTTATCATTTGAATAAATTCTATTCAATTTTTTTCCTCACTTCCATCCGATCTTATCTATTCTTGTTATTACTAACCTTTTTTCTTATTCTACGAATAGTTCATGTTTACCATAAGCAGTTTCATTGAATAAGGTGTTCAATTATAGTTTTGGTGAGTCATTTCCATATTATCCTTTTCACAAATATTTTTATTCTTCATATCACAAAAACGCCATATTTTCATAAAATCTAAACAATTTTATCACTCTTCGCAATTTTTTCTCAATTCACTCATTTTCCACTTTTAATTCACTAAATGTTGCAGAGGTGAACTGATATAAATAGTCGACTCTTCTTCATCAGTTGTTTTTCAGTATACTTATCATATTTCATCCACTTAGGCCTACTTCATTGCTAAAGATAAGTATCGGTATTAAAAGTGTTCTTCACAATAATATATGAATATAATATAATAGTTAAACTTCTCTATCACTTTTGAAATACTTCAAATATAGCTTGCAGAAAATTCTATGCATGAATCCATTTCTATTCTGGAAGGATTAGCTTGAAGAGCAGCTTATTCCTGATGACTACATTTTGAGGCTCAAAGAATTTCCTTCTTTCTTATTCTTCATCAGTCTCTCTATTAGATTATTCTAGCTAATCTTTGTTTTTGAAGATTATAATAGGCTTTCCTACTTTCAATAATAAATTATTAGTCTATCTGTAATAATTTCCAATATTTTATACTTCTAAATTTTGAAGTACTCCATTTTTCACATCTATAAGCATCTCAAGTATGAAATTTATTCACTCGTGTTCGTTTAGATGATTTTAAGATTCTTCTAGAGCTCTAGTCGACATTTCAATCTTTACTCCCTCTATGGTCTTACTCTCAATGATCTCTCTGTATAAAATCATATCTCACGTTGTAGTGAGGATAAAGACATATTCCTTGATAATTTTGATCATTTATAATATTGGACAATTCTCATCATTTTTTCGATCCCATTTCCACTTGAACAAGTAACTAGTTTATCATCAAGTTGAACCACAGTGATTGGATTGATTCATTATCATATTGGTTAAAGGACATGATTTCATCAACTGATCCTAATTCTTGAAATATACTCTGGTGAGAAGGCGATATATGTTGCAAACTTTGGTAGAATAAAAGGTTTTCCAACTTCTTATCATCATTTTCCTAGAAATCTCAAATACATTCAGTGAAATTGAAAATTCATCCAGTATTATGTTGGCGATTGCATAACGTATTCATTGGTTAGCTACCTTTAATAGAATGAATCTTTTCATTATACAAGTATTTTGTTACCTTCATACCCTGAATGCAATCAAACGAGATCATAAATATATTGATTATTTATTTCCAATTTTAGTCAATCAATTTCTTCTTTTCCTAAATTGACAATAATTCATATGATATTTAATTTGTTTTACTAATTCTTAATTTAGTTTGTAATGGTATGAACAACTAATTGTTTTCACTGTCTTAATGTGAGATAATTTTTTTATAAAATTCAACCTAACAAGTGTGCTATCACACTCGAGATAATGAATACCAGACGAAGAAATTTTTAAGGCATTCAATATTGTGCAATGTGCAATATATTGGATGTTCTTATTGCAAATATCTTCTGAAATTAGTAATTGTCTTACTTTTTCAATAATCTAAAGCTAAATTTGTACAAGTTCCAAAGAGACTGTTCATGTTTTTGCATCACAGTCTTTATTCAAAGGAATGAAATTGAAATTTTATCAAACCTTGCATTTACACTTTGTAACAATAACAAACAAAATTTTTAATTTGAAATTGTTGCTATAGTCTTGCTATAGTTAGTTGAAAATGTGTGTTAATATTTTCAAAAAAAGAATAGGATCTATAGAGGATTTTAAATCTGATGTGTACATCAATGATTTTGGTAGAATTTTAAAATATTTGTTGTTTGTTAGTTGAATTGGTGTCTGTTGTAGAATGAATCCTGAATCTAGATAATCTTCTCCTTCAGCCTCAGAATAACCGCATCTCCCCTGCAAGACAAAATACCCTCTTACTAGGTCCTCTCTCTCTCACTCCCATCTCACTCTCACACTTTCAGTATTTGGATATTGTGTCTGATCTGTTTTTGCAAGAAAAAAGTTATTGAAATTTTCTTACCCCTCCCATATTTGTTACCCTTAACCTGTGATAAGAACTTTTAAAGTTCAAGGGTAGAGTGCTTTATCGTGTTTATTGGGCATGGGTGTTGATTGTCATCGTTTCTCTTAGTCCTTTCGATCATGGTGATGGTTTTATAGTTTTGTTGGAATCAATTAGCATGCTATGATCTCCAGTGTAACACCCCGAATCTTCTTCAGTTTGTACTTGCTCTTTAACCACTATCTTTTGTGTATTTCTTTTTGATCTATCGATCAGAAACTCTATTCTCTCTATTTCTATCATCACTTTTATCTATCTCTTAACTCTGTTGAAGTATTGCAAGGTACACTAACATTCAAATTCAGGTGAGTACTCGAACTACTATGTTCGGTACAACTTTTTCCCTTTACAATTTTCCTGCCAAACCTGTAACTATACAGAATTGCTAAAAGTGGATTCATTTCAATATTACTTCAATACTGTTGTACGATTCTCGAAATTTTCTATGTAATTATTAATTCGATTCAGTAGATTTGCGGATATTCTGCTATAACAACTCTTTGAAGCTTGTAGTCAGCTCAAATATCTGGAGCATCAGTACTATTTCTCTTATTTAAAACCTATCGCTTTTGAATATTAAAATAAATGTTTTGCTTTTGAACACGTATAAACTATCTATGTACAGTGATATGATTATATTAAAAAGTACAATTTGAATAATGATTTTGACTCCTTTACTGCTCTTGCTATAAACTTCTCGATGTTTATCATGCTTCTGTTGGTCAGTAAATATTATCTACCTTTTTGAGTCGTTAATAGTCAACTATAAAATTTTTGTATTTTGCTTCAGATTATTCTAAAATTGGAAACAATCAAATATCTACAGTATATAAAATAACCAAATATCAACTTCATCGCCTTCTGTAAACTGTTCATGCTTCATTTCTATTATAAATATAATTTAAAATTCTGGAGTCTACTATATGATCAGCGTACGATTAACCCAAGTGTACATCATACCAGATGAAAAATGAAATTAGGATGTGTTAACTCTATTTCCATCATCTCTAAATACTAATACACTCTATATTCATTTCGTTCATAAAATTTCATCACTCTTATCATTTCCAATTCACTTGTCATATTTATCATATCACATCATCGATCACTACGATTCTTTCCATTGTTATTCATACAAATGAAGTAATAAGTATTCCATATAAAATCTCATCCACAAAACGTTGAATCGATAGGCTATATTTTTTACCTGAATTTGCATTACGGTGTTAGGGCACCATAGTGTATTCATATTTCGTTCATTCACAGGAGGTGTTTATTCTTTTGTTTAAAATATTTTCATCCAAATCAATCACTTATCATTATCATAGATTGTTTTCTCACTCATCTTTTTCAGTTTTTTTCAGTTCCACTGAGTGGTCAATTATTTATACGTTTTACAAATATTGAATCATTCGACTAGTAGAATTAATTAGACAGGTGGCACGTTATTTATCATATTATTAATTTATTCAAACGTAAACCGAAATTGAATGAGACTTCTGGAAGTCTCATCAGCAGAAGTTTGAATTTTGGATCATTTTCTTGAATTTACTCTGAACTTCTAGAATACATATGTATTATTACATATTAAATAATAACATTCTTTTATTTGTGTATAAGTACAGTATTTCAAAACGACTGATAGACGGATTTGAGAACTATTATCAGTTCATTTTCTGTTTCACACCAAATCCTATTATAGGTAGTCCAATGCTTCTTGAAAGAATAATTATGTATTTTATAGTATTGAATTGAAACTGTGAAGGGATACATAGGTAAGGTAAATATTTCAAAATGAATTCCGACGTGTTTTGTGTTTTTGTATTTTGTCATTTTGCTTGATGACTGTTTAACACTGAGTGAGTGTGCTCTTGCAGCTACTAATTGTTGGCTTTAAAAGCTAGCTTTGACCGTTAACATTCTAATCTACATAATAATCATTGAATGGGGGAAATACTTTCCTACAAAATGAAAAAAAAAACAACATAATGTTCGAGAACAAAGTTTTAGATATCAATCTTACTTCATTTTGATGAAGTTATGATAGAAGTAGTTGTTCATTAGATCGGAACTATTTTAGTAATAATCGATCAAGCAAAGCATGAATGTTACTGAATACAGTGTTATTAAAAAGAAAAAACCAACTAAAATACAGTGTCAATGAAACTATTACCTGAAATATATGTGAAAAGAATGAACACAAAAAAATTATTCAAGTGAGAAATATCATTCAAATTTATTTAGATAGATATTTTGTGAGGTATGATCCAGATCTGACTTGAAATGCAAACTTAGTGTCAAATTGAAGTTCTTTCATCACATATTTCATTGAAGTTGAAACTTTCATCAATTAATATTAAAATATAATCATTATTGTTCAAATTTAGACACTAAAAATGACTTGATAAGTTAGTAAGAATAGAATTATTGTATAAGTAAATAGAATTATTGAATTAAGTAAGTAAGAATTATTGTTCAGTCTTCATTTAGAGTTGAGAACGTTGAAATTTTGATCAATTGCAATAAAAATATAATCAGTATTGCTCAGACTTGACTTATAGTGAAGCATTTAATAAATGAAATTGAAATTTAAAAGTTCTGATGACAATTAGTTTGTCATTACTGTTCTTGAATTTTAATTGTAATTGACTACTCGAACTAGATGATTCAAGTATTGATTTTAGTATTTCATTGAATACTGTTGTTCTATCCCATCAATTCATTTACTGTGATGGAGAAAACACTCATATTAATCGTTGGCATCAATCAACTTATTTACTGTGACAAAATGTGCATCATTGCCATAATATAAAGTTATAATGGGCAATTGGGCATCTTAAAGTTAAAATGCTACACATTAATGTCATAATTGAATTGGATTACTATTATAGGCTGCAATCAGATTGTATATGCAATTTTCTAACGCGATTTTCGTATTCGCAGGCTGATCTCAATGGCATATGGACAGATTGGTATGATCCAGGCGGCTGCCGGCTTCTTTGTGTACTTCGTGATTATGGCTGAGAACGGGTTCCTTCCAATGCACCTCTTTGGACTGCGTAAACAGTGGGACTCGAAGGCCATCAACGATCTCACCGACTCTTATGGACAGGAATGGGTAAGTACAGGGTCCGGAAGTCAATCGGGCGATTTTGAAATAACTGTAAAAAATAAACGGATGAATATTTCAAAATTGTATTGTTACTATCTTGATGTACATTAAAAAGCATTTAAGAAACAACATTCAAATTGTCATTCCCGATTGAGACATTCTTGTATAGGCGATTTCTGAATCTGCCCATCATTTCATGGAGAAATTTCTTCATTTTGGGATACCACCCGATTTGGAAAAACATTTTTGAGAACATTCATGTTCACACATGGATGTATGACTTGTGGAGTCGTATTGCTGGAATAAAGTTTCATTGTTCATTCCATGTTGACAGAGCTGAGGATTGAAGAACGAATGCAACATTTCCGAATAGGATTGTGCATTAACATTAACTTCACTGTTTGCTCCCTGTCATTTTCAAAAAAATACAAGCCCATGATTCCCATGAGGACATTGCGTACCAAACTGTTACCTTGCTTGAATGGAGTGGTTTTTGATGGAGTTGTTCAGGGGTTTCAACTCTCCAGTATCGGAAATTTTGTTCATTCACAAAACCAGAGAGATGAAAATATTCCTCATCGCTGGCTCAGCGTATGCTCCGTGATGTGATGGGCAGTTTCAGAATTCGCCTATACAAGAATGTCTCAATCGGGAATGATAATTTGAATGTTGTTTCTTGAATCTATTTTAATGTAGATTTAGATAGTAACAATACACTTTTGAAATATTCATCCGTTTATTTTTTACAGTCATTTCAAAATTGCCCGATTCACTGCCGGACCCTTTACAATATTGAACTTTTCTAAATATTATATTAAATTGCATTTATTATATCAATTATATCTTTACTATTCAAGTGAGAAGAAGACGATTGTTGTTGATACTCATGTCAACAGTTGCAAAAATCTCAAGACTTTTCAAATTCATACTGAGCCAGATCCTATTTCTCCTAGATCATCGGTTATGTTTGAATTAATCTCTAGATCCATATGTTCGTATTGACGAATCATGATTTCCCAAAATTAGATTTTATCTACTGGTTTTAGTCGATATTTCATCTGCTAATGTATAAAGGTGCGTTTAGACTATGTAACTTTGTAATATAACAACAGGTGACACTAAACAAAAGTATTCATTTTGTTATATAACATTTGTAACATTTTTGTGAAACTTGTTATATACCAAATGTTTTATAACAAAGTTACATAGTCTGAACGCACCTTTAGGGCGTGAAATCGCTTAGCAAACAGAAATTTCAGTAAATACATGCCTTTCCAAATAGATATAAATAAAAAATTTAATCACATTGTAGGTTCAATCGGTCCCTGTACTTCTCAATATCTGTAATTCAATATTGACAGAAAATAAAGTTTTAATAAGTAAGTGCTTTGCAAGGAAAATTAGCAATTATTCCACCGTGAATGTCATCAATATTTAATACTGTATAAATATTACGAGTTTAGAATTTATCAGTGTGAGGATCGAACACAAAAAATACCTTGTTACACAAAATATAAAAATTTTGAGCTCAAAAAATATCACCTCTATGGTGGTTTCCACTCATGGCTAATGTATGAAATTCTAGAGAGTTAACCATCACCTCATATTTATGGAACATGCTCTTCAAGAATAGTTTTTCAATTCCGAGGTATAGGAGCATGGTTGTAAGATAATATTATATTATTCTCATCGAGATTTCTTGGATCCATTCGGCAAATATTTATTTGTGAGAGTGATTGAGATGCCTGATTGTTTTACAGACCTACAGAGACAGAAAGGCGTTGGAGTACACCTGCCACACCGCTTTCTTCGTATCGATTGTCGTTGTACAATGGGCTGATCTGATTGTCTGTAAAACACGTCGAAACTCAATCATCCACCAGGGAATGAGGTATGTTCGATGATAATGCAAGCAATAAAAATGAGAAGATGATAAACAAGATGATAAAAGAGTATTTGATTTTTAACTGCTAGAATTCTTGTTCAATTTATCATATGAAAATTGAATTAAGTTATTCTTTGCTGGTTCGTCATGTGTATGATACATGACTAACCAGTTATCAAACTGTTCTCTATTATGCTTCTGACTAGTGATTAGTGTATCACTTCATTATATACTGTACTTTCAAATAAAGTTAATAGTAATGTAGATTTAGTAATTAAAAAATTTAGTATGATAAATTAGCGAGTCACATAGAAAAATATTAGTATTCACCAAAGCTCTACTGAATTTACTGAATTCTCACACACTACTCTGAACCCAGGACAGAGAGCTACTTTGTTCCTTAAGTAGACTGAAAATTATGTTCAAATATATGTTTAAA
Source organism: Laodelphax striatellus (assembly GCA_017141395.1). Classification (NCBI taxonomy): domain Eukaryota; kingdom Metazoa; phylum Arthropoda; class Insecta; order Hemiptera; family Delphacidae; genus Laodelphax; species Laodelphax striatellus. Next base: position 14,043,932 of record CM029534.1, on the reverse strand, counting down.
GAATCAATGTATGGTTTAAAGTTCATTTTAGAAAGTCACATCGATTGATAATAGAAATGTTTATATCTTACCTATTATGATATGAAAATTAATTATAAATAATGGATAATAAATTACTGTAATTTATTAAATAATAAAATTATACTGTGAGGAGTTGAAGGACTATCATATCATTCCATGGTAAAAAAATTTTTTCAACTAGGTCGCACCAACGGCGACTGGTGGACTGCATGAAATAGTTCCAAAAAAATGCAAAAATTTAAACTTTGATAGTCCTCTCCTCATGTTCACGATGACGTATTTCAAAATGTAAGACCTTATCAAACATTTACTCAATGAGATCTTTCAAATAATTCTCTTCACAAAAAAAACGCCTATTTTATATAAAGATTTCAGCATAAATATTATCACTAAACTAGGCGTTTTTTCACGTTTATTATCATAGTATCAGAATTTTTGTGTGAAAATCTTATGTGATTAAAATAATATGATTTATTCCAAGCTACAACCAGTAAGTACATAATTATTATATTTTTTTAATTGATATTTTCATCAATATTAATCATTGCAACTTGTGTATTTCAGGAACTGGGCTTTGAACTTTGGTCTTGTATTCGAAACAGCTCTGGCAGCTTTCTTGTCATACACCCCAGGAATGGACAAAGGTCTTCGCATGTATCCTCTCAAGTAAGCAATTTTTGTTATTGTGATTATGTTTATTTAATGAATTATGCTGTACTGATTGATTCAAAGAGGGTAGGCCTATTTAGAAAATGAAATCCAAAGCAAAGTTTTCAGAAATAAAATCACAACCTTGTTCGAATAACTTCATAAATATAACTTTAAATTAAATGATAGAATGATTCTTGGAGAGTTCATTTTAATTGATTGATAAATAATTGTTTATTATTGATATTTAACTATTATATTAATGATAGTTTAATATAGTTCATTTATAAATCTTAATTTTTATTTTATGTGCACATCAAATGTGTACTTTTATGATACTTTCAACTTGACTTGGTTTAATTTGTCACTGGTTTAAATTTTACTTATATATCTATCAAATTGTGTACTTTTACAATGATGCTATCACATAATAGTGATGAATGGTGTTCAACTTTTGTTTTGACGACAATTGTGTGTGTGTGCAGGTTCGTGTGGTGGTTGCCAGCTATTCCATTCATGATTTCCATCTTTGTGTATGACGAAGTGCGTCGCTTCTACCTGCGTAGAAATCCAGGCGGCTGGCTCGAACAGGAGACATACTACTAAGCGCTGCGCAGCTGGTTGTTGCTGCTGCAGCTGCAGCTTGTGGCCACATAGGTCCACCACGTTAAACAAGAAAGGAGCAGAGCAGAGTACGAACGCGAGAAGGAAAGAGGAAGAGAGAGTGTTCGCATCGAGTGAAAGAATGTGCAACTAAGTGCAGAAGTAAAATTAAGACGATCAAGTATTAGGAACTAGAGAGACTACCAGCGTGTAGTGCATTATTATTATAATAATAATAATAATTATAATTATGATTATATAATGAGATGAAGTGCTAGTGCAACACCCCACTCTCCTGCAGCAGAGCATTTATTTCTCTTTTTAGGCTGTCTCAGTATCATCGTTTTCATTTTACGTTCATTGTAGGCTCATATTATTATAATTATTATTTCAAGTCAATGCAACTTGTTTGTGCTGTCGGCGTCTATTCATCGTAATCGTTTTCTCACCAGCAGCGCAAGTCGTTGAGACTACACACATACACAAACATACTCACACACATACACAGACACACACGAAACACAGCAGACAGCAAAAGCTAGCTTCTTCTTCATCATCAACAATCCGGTTATTAGTATTCTGTAGCAGGTAATGTCTGTGTGGCGATAGCCGTTGCGTTGAGGAGAGTTGTCCAACAATGACAATTGTGTCGCATCGCGTTGTGATCGCCCGCCGCCTCGGATGACGCTGACTCGGCCCGCCCTGTCGCTAGACTAATTAATGACTTTCTTACAATTTACGATGATTACAATAATATTTGAAAAAAAAATTGAAAAAACGATATGTAGAAAGGTTTACATATTATTAATCAATAAAACTAATAATAAAATCAAGTTAATTTATAAATATATAGAATTTAATGTTTTAAAAATTAGTTATTTGAGAAGTGTAATGTTTTTAAAATGTTATAAGCAAGTGTTGAATGGCCCGAGAGGTTCTCCCTTCTAGTGCTCAAGTCTTGAGGTTCCTCTCGGGCAATTGACCGCCGTGCCGTGGAAGGGTGTGGCTTGGTGTCAATCATTCCTCACAGCGCTCTCTCATCGAGATGCCGCCGCATCAACAAGCGAGTGTGATCGTAGTCTGTTGGCTGCTCTGCTCGCACTCTTCCACGGCGCGCTACGCTCGTACTTGTGTGCATTACTAACTATCACAGTTTAGCGCTTTCTCTGTTGCTTGTTAACAGTTCGATGTAAAACAAAAGTTTAACGAATCGTTTTATTGAAAGCAGATGACGGTCGGCGGCCCGGCCTATTCTTCAAAACTTAGACTATATTTACAAGTGTAAACTGTTGGAAATTAAATTATAAATTTATCAGATGATAGACAAATACGATACACCCAATCGCTTGAATGAAACAAATTTATTACAGTATATAGGAAACTTAGATGTATATTTAGGTTAGTTTTACCATGTTGTTATATATATAAATAAAATATTAAGTATTATTAATTGTTCTTTTAAAAGAGGAATGTGTAGAGATCTGTTACACTAGTAGGAGAGAACCACTGTTTATATCAATTGATCAATAATCGATAATGTAAATACTTAAAAGAGGATACAGCGGAAGAGAGAGTCTTGAGCGGATTGGTTTGCTGTTGCGGGTTGCTTCTTCGCTTAATGCCCTGAGGGCGGCGCTAAAGCCCTAACACACCTGGGCGCACTAGCAAGGGCATGTAGTAGTGACAACTGGAAACATTTAAAACGAGTTGATTGATAAAATCTAGATATGTATAAAAGTTGATATTCATTATACAAATGTAGTAATCAAAGATTTAATAATATTGAAATTTTTTCATCGATCGATGGTTTGGATGGTTTTTAAGAGGGGTTTCTTGATTGTTATGTATGATTACATGCAGTTCTTTATAGCTAGTTCATTTCTTTTATTTATTGATTATGTTATTGAATAAAAAAAGAGGAAAACTAAAGTTTTGTTATTTGTTGTTTATGAAATATTTTATTATTGACAATAACCAAACTCTGTTTTTAACTCTAGAAGAAAATATTGTATTTACTCTTTGGTTTGTCTATAGGGTGAAGTGAATTAAATAAACTGCCAATATTGTATTTAATGTTCGCGTGAATGGTGATGATGTACTAGTTATTATCATTTCCAACATGATGCCATTTAATAAATGATGATGAAAACTGTATTAAACATTTACATTTGACAATTTGGTTAGTCGTTTCAATTTATTTCACTTAATGAAAACAACCTGTCAACTAGTAATCCGTGAATATTACTAATTCAAAGCAAGACTCTAGTTAAACATTCAATTCTCATTAAAAGAATACCGACACAACTAAATATGGTAATTATTATTAATGGATAGTAAATGTTGAATTGTTCAATGTTGTTAATGTTTTAAAATATTGAGAAATTTTATTTTAAAGAAAACTATGCATTGTGAAAATTAAAACTAACGTAACTCGAATAAAATTAAATTCCATTACCTGAATAATATTATAAATTATTGTTACATTTATAATATTATATTGGGATCTATTGAAATTGTATCAAATTGAGAATTATTTATTGGTTTATCAAAGTGGAACAAAGATTTAGTGTAAATCTCTAATATACAAAGTAATATTTTTATACTCTTTAAAGTAAATCGAGCGTACACATTATTTCTCAAAACATGATCGGTTCATTATTGTTAAGTTTTGATTTCGTTTCTTTTCTTTTGTCCACATGTAAATTTTGTGACAGTGTCAACTTTTGATTGTTTTCCTGTTTGAAATTATATAATAATTATTGATGAATGAGATTGTTAGGAAAAATAATTGTACAGACGCATTATGTAAAAATTGGTGATGCAATTTTTGTGGATCGCTAATATCCAATTTTAAAAAAATATTAAAAAAGGGTTGAAATGTTATTTTTCTCTTTTTTATTTGATAAGTTATTGAATTATTGCTTTTGTAGACAGTGATAAGAGTCAAACAGAATAAACTTTTTTTAATAATATTATAGTTGTTGTTGATTGATATTCGAAACATTCACACTACATCTAGTGCATCCTCTACTTACTACTTTATAACTGAAGTTACAGGAACTAACAAATCACACTTTTTACTCGTATAGTATAATACAGAGTGTTTCAAAAAGAATCATCCGATTTTAAAGGTTTATAATTTCAAAACTAATGATCATATGGACATGAGGTTAATTTCATATTGAAGGACAACTAATAAATACCATTTACAGGTGCTTAACATGGCCCCCTTTAGATGCACATCATATATGTCTATACGATACTCAAATGTTTTACAGCACCGTCCTGTTGGTATGCCACACTAGATTCTTCATGTGAGAGAGTTTTTAAATGGTAGGCTTCCCCAGAGATGGATCGGCCGTACTGGACCTAATGATTCCATGTTAAGTCACTGGCCTCCAAGGTCACCGGACCTTACTGTTTGTGATTTCTTTTTATGGGGGTTTGTAAAAGACAATGTTTATATCCCTCCCCTTCCAACAACATTGGTTGAACCGCATTAAACTGGTTGAACTGAAGAACCGCATTAGAGCAGCCATCGAATCTATCACTCAAGACATGCTAGCTAAGGTGTGGGACGAATTTGAGTATCGTATAGACATATATGCTGTGCATCTAAAGGGGGCCATATTGAGCACCTGTAAATGGTATGTAAAAAAAACTTTATTAGTTGTCCTTTAATATGAAATTAACTCCATGTCCATATGATCATTGGTTTTTAAATTATAAACCTTTAAAATCGGATGATTCTTTCTGAAACACTCTGTACTCATCAACATAGAAATTTACTCTTAAATTTAACCTTTCAAATAAACTCTTCTCTCATTATAGTGATCATACCAATACTGCAATTGGTATTGTACGACATTCAATATTTTTACTGTAGGTAACACTGTATTACTTTTTATCCGTAATACCAATGAATACAGAAGTACCGTATTTGAAAAGCGCAACCCTTGGTTTAAATTAGCGACGCTTTGAAGTAATATTGAAAGCCTACTTCACCGAGAGGCCAACAGGATGCACTAGCGTCAACGGGATGGACTGTACTTCTCTCACAGACTGTGACTGTACATTTCTGTAAATTTCCCCTCCACGACACAAATTTTTTTTCCAAATATTCAGCTGTTTACATAATTATATTTTAGATTGCCTCTATTGTGTGTCGGCCAGAGAGAATTTCTCTAAAAATGGAAATTTCACTCAAAGTATTTCCCTCAAAGAATTAAAAACTTTTGTACTTGCGACAGCCCGCAAAAAGACAGGTGTCGCTCGGAGTGGAATTTCGGCAAACTAAAAATTAGTGTTCCCAAAAACTCCATAAGGTTGCGTTTCTTATAGCCTAGTAATTTCTGTATTCATTGGTAATACTTAGGTCCGGTTCATGAGCTTCGGATTTAGCTAAGTCCTAGACTAAAACGGGTGGCCACCGTCCCAGTCAGCAAAGTTAGCTTGAATCAAAATTGAAACAAACTTGTTTTTTCAAGAATGAAAGCTTGAATCAACAGTGCGTTTTTATGCGTCAAGTCTTATTCAAGCTTGATTCAAGAGCTCGTTTCTACAACGTTCAAGCTTGATTCAGGCTTGAGATGCAAGCTTGATGCAATACTCCCGTGCAAGGCCAATTCGAGCTTGCAAGCCAAATTCAAGGGAAATTCGAAACCACCTGGCAACGTTTTCAAGCGGTGCAAGCTTGATTCAATCGTGATTCAAGGTTTCTAACAAGCCTTGCAAGCTAAATTCAATTCTGATTCAAGGGCTTTCCAGTGTGAATCAAGCCTGATTCAAAGTTTCTAACAAGCCTTGCAAGCAAAATTCAATTCTGATTCAAGGGCTTTCCAGTGTGAATCAAGCCTGATTCAAGGTTTCTAAGAAGCCTTGCAAGCTAAATTCAATTCTGATTCAACGGCATTCCAGTTTGAATCAAGCCTGATTCAAGAAACCTCATGGAGAGGTATGAGCTTGTTTCAATGCTATCTTGAATTGAGCTTGTTGGATTGTCCGAGCTAACCAATCAAAAGTGTGACATTCAATGTCCACACTGTTACTATAATTATATACACTCTGTAGTTTCTAGAGTAGGACTGATGCCCTGTTTTTCAATCGTTCAATAAACTATTGTTTATTGAAAACACATGGTTATTGATTCAATACTGCTATTGGATCCATAAACTGTTATTGAACGATTGAAAAACCGGGCATAAGACTGGGTTTCATAGCTTTGATCCTACAACATACCTTGTATAAAGAGACTATTATGGTTCTTCAGTAAGTTACACAACTAAGGACTTGGCGAGTCCGCGGCCTTGCTTAGACTCGATATCTTATCAGTTGTGTATCAAAGATGGATAAAATATCATTTTCAATTACATGAATGCTGAATATGGATACCTACTTAGCACAATAATACCTACTGAATAATACTGTATGATACATAGGTACTTAGCACAATAACATTGAGGTTTACGAGGATGAATACATTTTCATAACACAGAGATCTAGAATCTTTGAGCCTTATGTGCTACGAGGATATGAATACACAAATTAAACTCTTCTGTAAACCTTTAATTGTGAGTAAACCAATTAATTTATGGATAAGTACATAATAAAGTAATACTTATACAAAGAATGATAACATTTTCTGGCACCTGAAATTTCAGGCATTGGCAAAATAAATAAAGCATAGATAGAGCATAACATAACGCATAAATCAAGCATTGGCAACTAGTCAACTGGCATATGTCACTAGTAACGTGTAAAAGCGCAATTAAATTAATCTAATTTTGTAATGCAGTGACAGTAATGATTTCAAAAATAAAAATTGTTGATGAAAACCAATAATCCACACGACCGCAATGTAATTATTCAATAAAACTTTGTGTTCTTGATACAGATATTTACAATGGAATGAATCTTATCATTGAACATCTTCAATAGAATCTCGAATAATAATTGGAATAATCGACCATAATATGCATTTTTACTAGAAGTTGCAGTGGAATTCAAAAATAGCCTACTATTCAATATAAAAAATTATTATATTTGATACATTGAATTATTAGTTGACGATATTATTATTTATGAAAACATATTTTTTTGTAGTTGACATCGCAGTCATTTTCCTTTGTTGAAATTTTTCATAAACTGCAAATAATGTATTTTTCACACCTGAATATACATCCTAATTACTTTCTTATTGGAATAACAGCGTTATTCTCTTTATACAATAATTAATGTTTGTCTGAATGTTCTAAGTATTTGCAACAAACAATCATTATAAAATGTACAGAAAGTTTAAACAATTATAACTGAGAATATGAATAGTGTTACAAAATAATTATATTTTATAGTCCACTACTATCAAACATATAGTTCAAATTATTTACTCAATTATTAACTCAAATTGGTTTCCTCCTGTTACAATCTTTACATATTACATTGTTCTGAAGAATTTGAAAATACCTAATAATTAGGTAATTATTATTAGGTAATTCTGTAATTATTACAAAAACTTCATTCACAATACACTTACATCATCCAATTACATCATTTCAATAAAAGCCGCAATATCTATTTCATTTTCTGGAGCCTGTTTCATGTAATATAAGAATTCCTGTATCATACCTAGTATACATAGGTTTCCTATGAAACCTAGTACCAGAACTGAAGATATTAACATTTCAGTACTGTTTATTTTGGTTAGTACTGTAGAAAAAAGTGGATACACACTATACATATGAATACGCTTTGCGACAAGGTTTGTCTTGTTTTTAATAAGTGTCCACTTTATCCCTGTTTTAAAGGACTTCTAAATTTTTATGAAACAGGCCTTTAGGGTACAAAAACACCTGATACGATGAATGAGACAGAAATATATCACGAACTTCTTTTGTTACGATTAAGACAAGGAGGTAGAAATTATATCCTATAAATAAGGGAAGATAAAGGAATTCATATAGGTCTACTAGCTAGCAGCCAGTTTTCTAAATTCAATAAACTGTATTTAATATCACATGTCCTCCAAACCACGTGATACTACTGGGAACGAACTAGTGCCCTTGACAGAGATAGATCATTAATTTATAGAAAAGGGTACAAGAAATAAAGACTACCTACTATTAACTATATAATATATTAGACACCAAACCAAATTAACTTTCAGGAATCCAAACAACAATGATAATTGTTGCAATTAGTGCAATTATATCACTCATAATAGCTTATTTTATTATTATTTTTGAATATTTTACAACACCCTTTTAATGAAACTGATGAACAAGTAGGCTTATCCTATCCAAAAACTTCCTTCCAGAGCCTTTTTTCTTAATACTCGAATTGAGATTCGAGTTCGGTTCAATTATTTCATCTTTTTAACTCCGTATAGAAAATCTGAATGTGTTAATTGTTTAATTTCTGATTGAATAATTGATTTAACGAGCGATTTCTTCTAAAAAAAAGTTGACGCTTATCACCACTTTCTCAATTTAAAACCAGCCGCGAAATTATTATCACAGATAGATACAGTAGCGGCATCTCTGAGTAGAAAAAGAAACTCGGTGGTCGTAGAGATGAATACAATGCTGTGTATTTGTGTGGAGGCAGATTCAAATGTTCGGTGCATTTTCATGCTAATTTGAGCTTTTCACGGCTTTCCATTCCGGTTTGAACTTGTAAAACGTCGATTAATATGTAAATACATCTGATAAATCGATCTAGGTATGTTTCAAGAACGTATCTCAAGTAGTTTTTGAGTAAAAATTCTTTTATTGCAAAAAACTTATAGGATATATTGTTTTTTCACGATTACTCGGAAAATGTTTCAATTACATGCTTGTAACAATTTTTAAACGATTCTTCAGATGGAAAAGCATCAAATGAGTTATTTTTTCAGCCTTAATTCTCTTATCTAACTTCATAAAAAAGTAAAATAATAATAAATTTTGACAACTTCGACGGCGTGTAACTCAGTAACGCATGGTTTTCGGGTATGGGTTTATCAGATGTTCCTATCCTAGAATTCGATGAAGAACAAGTTTACATAAGGTCATTGTAATTTATGGAAGTTGAAAAAAAATTTTGATTATATTTTTTTATCTCAATGACCTTGATAGATGAGTTTTCGAAACTAGCCTCATTCGATTTCTGGACCTATTTTCCATGTGAATCGTATTTTTTGTAACCTTTCCTGTCCATAAGAAAACCAGGAAAATTGAAAATCCACTTTTCCATGATTAGACCCTCTTTTAAAATTTCAATCATTCTAAAGCTAATTGGAAGTTTAAAGATCTGTAAACGTTATCAAATGTAGTAAATGAACTGGAGAATCTATTGAAAATATTTTCGAGTGGATTACTATGGTGGTTTTTCCTCACTAAGTGAAAATTCACGGAAAAGCATGGTTTTTTATATGCGTTTTTCGGTTTTTCGACCATATCTCGAAGCATATTGTAGCTACATCCTTAAAACCGGGCTCAAACGATTCGTCTTTCCAATCTGCATAATTCAAGACTAATTATAAATCTTGGAACCCCTTATCACATTTATAAAAAAATAAAGAAAATGTCAATTTTCGCATGTTTGGCGATTTTTTACTCGATAACGGTGCATTTGCGGACCATGGTTTATCAGATGTTCCTATCCTAACTTTTCACGTAGAATCATGTCCGTTCTCTGTATTTCGATATTTCGAAGTTGCAAAATTTTCAGGTACAGTGTGCTGACTTTGGTCATTTTTAAACGAATCCTTATAACGCATATATTACTATATCGAGCTTGTCATATATATTAAACAACAAATTTTAGTTCCTTATTTTGCCGCTAGGTGGCAGAGACTGTTTTATCTGCAATAGCAGAGCATGGATAAAGTTGTGTGGAGGCAGTTTCAAATGTTCACTGCATTTTCATGCTAATTTGAGCTTTTCACGGCTTTCCATTCCGGTTTGAACTTGTAAAAGGTCGATTAATAAGTAAATACATCTGATAAATCAATCTAGGTATGTTTCAAGAACGTATCTCAAGTAGTTTTTGAGTAAAAATTCTTTTATTGCAAAAAACTTATAGGATATATTGTTTTTTCACGATTATGGAAGTTGAAAAAAAAATTTTGATTATATTTTTTCATCTCAATGACCTTGATAGATGAGTTTTCGAAACTAGCCTCATTCGATTTCTGGACCTATTTTCTATGTGAATCGTATTTTTTGTAACCTTCCCTGTCCATAAGAAAACCAGGAAAATTGAAAATCCACTTTTCCATGATTAGACCCTCTTTTAAAATTTCAATCATTCTAAAGCTAATTGGAAGTTTAAAGATCTGTAAACTTTATCAAATGTAGTAAATGAACTGGAGAATCTATTGAAAATATTTTCGAGTGGATTACTATGGTGATTTTTCCACACTAAGTGAAAATTCACTTAGGAATTCACCGAGGAAATGATGGCGCTCACCGATTCCCGAAATTGAATAAGTTGTAATTTGGCGGGTTGTTTGGATTACCGAAACTATTTATTAATTTTCTCAGAATTATTATCTTCTATCTTCGAATTTTATAGTAGGCTACTTACCATCATCGTCTGATATAGCATCTTTTCATCATAGCAGCTATTTTCTCAATCTAATTCTTGTTTTATCAGCTTAATTTTGTCCAGGCATTTTGAAATTCTGAAGAAGATTTCAATCATCTAATTTTGTTGTTTTCTGTCAATTCATACATTCTCAGCCCAAATCTGGCCTATTTGGGGTCTGGAATGATTGAAAATCATTAGAATTTCAACAAAATTAGCAATTCCATCGATTTATTGTATAATTTCGTCACTCAATCTTACTGTACAATAATGGAAGCAGTCTTTGGCTCACGATTATATTAATTTGAGTAAATTAATTAATAAATCAATTAGTTCAATTCAAGTATTCATGGATGAGTACATAATGAAGTATTACTTATACAAAGAATGATAACATTTTACAGTAGGCCTAATCAATTTATCCTATTATATTAAGCGAGCAATTTCTATAAGTTTATTATTTATTTATGTATTTATGTATGTCCAAAGGATCTCGAAAACGGCTCTAACGTTATTGACGAAATTTGGATTATAGGTTTGTGATACAAAAATTAGTTTGCGCCGGGTCTCATCCCTGGGATAACTCGCTAAAGGACCTTAAAAAGGAAAAACCCGATCCTTTAGGAATAAGCTGACAGCAGAAATAAATTTCCGTCGGCTGTAAATGATGAGAAAGAGTGAGAGCGGTGAGTGTGGGAGTGAGACAAGATTATTTCAGCAGCTGAGACAGTGCATTTCAATCACATGATCACTCGTGAAATACACAACTACACTAACCTTTTTGGTAAAACCAGCGGTTCCATTACTAGAATTGAGAAAAATTTCGAAACACATAAGCTGCTCCTATTTCCCCTTTTTATTTCTGTTTTTAATTTATCTATAGAAAATTAAAAGGAATTCAAAATATTGAAAATAGTCCATATTGTATTGTTATTTTTAAATTTGAGGCATGAAGTTAGCCATATGTCATTTGTTTTTATTTATTTGAGAAAAATCGTCAAGAGTTCATCAAACAGCTGAGGTAAAAATAGTTATAGTTGTATCAACCTATATATTTCTATGAAGCAGAATTTTACCACAAGTGCGATTTTTCAAATAATAATATTAATCCTTTAAAAAAATTCTCCAAAAAAGAATTCGTCACAAATTTGTGTACCAAAGAAAAATCCAAAAATTTATAAGCTTTCAGTAAGAAAATGTTTTGATATAGCCTAAATAAGAAACCCGTCTCCCTCTGCAATATACATTTATACATACAATATAATAATTAAAAAGAAGCCATTGACATTGAAGAAAAAATTTGGAAGAAATTTTGGGGGAGGGCGAGGGCGCTCAATCTCACCCACTTAAAATCACGAATTAGAAATATGCTAAACTTTCAGGAATCATACTCTCAGTGTTTGAGCTAACAAGTTTTTATGAACTTTCTAAATTATTGACCATTAGTATTTTGATTTTATTGAAGAAATTAAATAATTAATAAGTGAACATATTGTTCTCCCATTAGAACATATCATAAATAGATGTTTTTCAGTGGGTTATTTTCCGAGGGCGTATTGCACTGTACAAGAGTGGTGATAAGGCAAATCCAGAAAATTATCGACCCATTAGTATTTTGAATAGTTTCTCTAAAATTATGGAAAAGATTATTAAAAAGAATTTTAAATTATCTAGACATCAATAATTTCCTCGAGAAAAATCAATTTGGTTTTCAGCATGGAAAGTCTACAACTGATGCAGTTATCCTCCTAACTAAATTGATAGATGAAAACTTCAACTCTAAACAAAAAACATTGGCTGTATTCTTAGATCTTGCAAAAGCGTTTGATACAGTCCCTCATAGCATTTTATTGAAGAAATTAAATAATTGTGGGATAAGAGGCTTATGTAATGAACTTCTGAAAAGCTACCTTCAGGACAGAAAACAAACATTAAACTTGAATGGTACATCAGTTACAGATCAAGCATCTAGTTTTGGTCTACCACAGGGAACAGTTCTGTCCCCGGTATTATTTTTAATCTACTTGAACGATGCTCTAAAATTAAAAATACCACATTGTACCCAAATTTCATTTGCTGATGATACAGCCCTAGTTTTTTCAGGTGAATCCTGGCGCCAAGTATACCAATCTGCTAATGAGGGTTTAAAAATTATGAAGAATTGGATGGATAATCATATTCTAACTGTTAACTTGAAAAAAACAAAGTATATCACCTTTTCTCCGACACTAGCAGGTCAACCTGAGGACTCATTACATTTGAAAATGCACTCTGATCCTCACTGCTTGAATGATGGGTTGAACTGTTTGTGCCAACAAATTGAAAAAGTTAATTCTATAAAATATTTGGGAGTGATGGTGGATAGATATTTAAAATGGGATTCTCATATGAATTACCTATCTTCTAAGCTTAAATTTCTCATTTATAGTTTCTACAAAGTAAATCAATTGAAAGACCTGGATGTAAAAAGATCAATTTATTTTGCGTATGCCCACTCGCTGTTTCAATATGCGATTGAAGCTTGGGGTGGTGCATATGATTGTCACTTTAATAAAAATCTTCACACTACAAAAAGCATCTTATAAGGGCAGCACTGGGTGAAACCAAGACGTACCTGCAAGCAAGAAACTTTTTGAAGAATTAAATGTTCCCACACTAAGACAGATGTATGTAACTAGGATTGTTTTGCACTTGAATAGGGATAGAAGTAATCTAGAAATTAGAAATATACCGTACCAAACTCGTTCATTAGCATTAAATAATTTCAATATCAACTTAATAAAACTAGTAGTTTGTCGACACCAATTCACCTATCTTTGCAATATATTTTCAAACAAAATTCCGATAAAACTAATTAATTCAAAAATTACTAAAGCACTTATCAAGGAAATAAATGTATGGGTTGAGCAGAATATATATTTTACAATACCTAAATGTTAATAAATCTATTATTGATTCTTTTGAGTTTTGAATGTCTTTCTGCTTTTGTATTATTTTTGAAAATTGATTAAGCACTGGGTTGTGCTCACAACTGAAAATTTCATTTCTTTTTTGCATTCTTCTTCATTAGTTTACATTTGGAAGATTTAAATGTAGGCTGTATGACATTTTTATTATCACCTGTATAATTAGTTTTAACGAAATTATTCAATTCTTATCATTGTATTATTTATAAGTTACTATATATATATTTTTTTTTTCAGTATTGCTATAGGCTACTTCGTACTGTTTGCTCTATGAACTCACAGCTAGCGCACAAGTTTAACTTTGCTGGCTGTGCCAAATCATTGGATGTATTATAATTTATTTTATTATGCATCTTTGTATGTATCATTTATGTTTTTAATTTTATGGCGAAATAAATATTCTTATTCTTATTCTTATTCTTATTTTCTTACTGAAAGTTTATAAATTTTTTTGGATTTTTCTTTGGTACATAAATTTTAGTTTCCACACCAAGCGTTTTCAATAGGGTCGGGGTAGGGGACGGGTGACGAATTCTTTTGGAGAATTTTTTTAAAGGATATCAGGTATTTTTTTAATCACCTTCTTGTTATAGAGGTATAACAGTGCAAACACAATGGATGGGGAGAGAGTCATTTTTTTTAAAAAGTAAAATGCTATGTTATTTGATAAAAGATATTTTTATCCCCACTATTTGGGTGCTACAAAATTATTCTAGCTATAAGTGAGCCAGTTATGGTTAATACTGAATGAACAAACAAGACGTTGTGACTGTGTCTGTTGCATCACACCTTATCATTTACTATCCAGACTTTAACGACATATCATTGTAGCAACATTAATTCATGTATAAGCAGTTATCCACAAAGTTTGTTAAATAAGATTGAGATTTTGAATTTAGATTGAAATTTTAACCCATTACGATAGGTCACATGACCACTTTTGATGAAAAAATATTTTGTAATCGAAAAATGAAATCCTTGTAAAATTTGCCCAACACCATTATTATACATTCCTGGAACAAAATTCAAATTTTCCCCATTAATGATTCTAAAGTGAACGATTCAATTTTCTATTTCCTGTCAGAGTTTTATTTCTTTTTAATTGCTGAAATTGTTGAATTGACGCGACATTTACATTCTTTAAAACTTCAAATTCCAAATATTGCAACTTTAATTATTATTCAGGCAGAGCTACAGAGCTTAATCGGACATTGAATGATTTGAAATTTTAAATGTGAATAGACTTCTACTAATCTACTTGAAGGCCTATATCTTCCAAACTATTAGGCCCTCAATGACCAATTAATTCTCAAATTGTAGGTATTTAATATACTTTAAGAAATATGTTGGATGTCATATATTATGAAAGTGATACTTCACGGTCTAAATTCAAAAACAAATGAAAAATTACGATAATTCAATGAACTTTGAAGAGCTGTATTTGCAAACAGTTGAGCCTACAATAACAAATTTGGTCTCAAATTGTAGGTAATTGAATGTTCCAAAACTATGTTGAATGTTCTATATGGAAAATGATTCTTCAGGGTCATAATTGAAGAAAATGTAGAAAAAGTGGAAAAATTCAACAATTTGATAAACTTTGAAGGCCTACATCTCGCAAACTATTGGGTCTACAATAATCTATTTGGTCTCAAATTGTAGATTCTTAAATTATCTTTCAAAACTTTGCTTGAAAGTCACATTCGAAAAAGTGATGCTTCACGGTCAAAATTGACCAAATGTAAAACAAGTGAAAAATTACGATAATTTGATGAACTGTGAAGAGCTGTATTTTGCAAACGGTTGGGCCTACACTGATAAATTTGGTCTCAAATTGAAGGTAATTTGATATACTTTAAAGAAATATGCACAATGTCCTCTATGAAAAACAGATTCTTCAGGGTGAAAATTAGCCAAACATAAAAAGTGCAAAATTCCGCCATTTTGTACGATTTTGGAGATGAAACAGTAGTTTGCCTAGGTCTAAAACTTTGGATTTAGCATCCCAGGACTACCATAAACATTACTAAAAAAAAAAAAACCGACTATCCCATTTCATACAAGGTAGACCCTATTTTGATGACAATTTTACTGGGCTATTATTGAAAAGGTCGAATTTGGCGGTGGCAACAGTGTGAAACTTTTTAGTTTTTAACCGCTAGGATAGCGACATTTACATTAGGGCCACCTAGGAACATGGTCCTAGCTAGACACTGAATTTAAACGTGCAGCTGACGTCATCACATCGTGTCCATAACAACTCATGTTTTAACTCATCCCTGCATTAAAATTGGAATTCGTGTTTGGTTTTTCTCGTCTCGAGTTTATTTCAACTGCACAATTACCTTTTTGATGGGTAAGTAGGTCTATTTATTTATTTTTAAATAATAAAAATTCAAATATTCAAACTTGGATTTGTGATCAGTGGCTGTTTATGAACAGTATGAGTGGAGTGGTAGGCCTCTTAGCCGTGACGTCACATTTCAGTGTCTAGGCCATGTTCCTGGGTGGCCCTGTTTACATTCGATAAAAGCTTCAAATTCTAATCAAATTGCAACTTTAATTTTTTATTCGGACAGGCTACAGAACTTAATCGGGCATTAAATGATTTGAAATTTTAAATGTAAATAGTTTAAACATGTCTTCAATCGCTTTTGGTAGTCCGAAATCTCAACTCATTACAGATTTTTCCATCAAGTGCTCAAAGTTGGAAAAAATTGAAAATCCCAAAATTAGTAAAATGACAAAATACCCGTATATAGTATCTTTGCAATTTATATCGTAGAAAGTTCGTTCTGATCTTAAATGAAAGCGCTCAAAATCTAGAAAATAATGTCATTACAACATTTTAAATTTTCACTACCTTCCGCGTAAATTGAGATGGCGGCATGCGAACATCAAAGGAAGTTCGTTACAGAATATATAGTGGTCCCGGTCTTTCATTCGTATCACGGGGGGACGGGTGGTGGAACGACCGTTCCACTAGATAATATTGCATATTGCATTATGTATATTATGCATTCAAACTCGATTATTCATAATATTTCGAAAGCTGAGATTATTATTTTATAGTGCAATAATTATTCACAGCATATGACAGATGGCTGTACTTTAAAAATTGTTTAATTTCATCCTTTTTTCTTAAAAAATTCCATTCCTGTGCCTTTATACTCCCGAGCAGAGCTCGGTCCCCCGATAATAATAATCCCCCGATATTAATAGCCTATTGACCCAAGTTAATGGTATTTTGAAAAGAATACAGTCAATTTTCAACTTCTACAAGCAAAAGTTTGTATCCAATTATACCAATAAAGAAGAAAATCTATTTGAATATTTTAAAACTAACTTCAACAAAACAACACTATAAGCAAGATATAAATTGTCAAGTGACAAGGAACTGTAAAAATTATTTCAAAACCTTGACAAGTTTTGAAAAATAGCAAGAAAATTTAGTGGTGATTAAAATTTTAGAAAAGATAATGAATTATCGTTTCAAGATAACATAAGTGGGCTCGCACACTGAAGCAAGAAGGAACTAGCAACACATGGATCGATGGATCATATGATCATCTACTCTATACAAACAAATAGTCCAATGCACACCGAAAGAGCTACTTTGGGTGTGCATTGGACTATTTGTTTGTATAGAGTAGATGATCATATGATCCATGTGTTGCTAGTTCCTTCTTGCTTCCGTGTGCGAGCCCACTAAGGGAGTGGGAATGGACAATGGATATCAGACTGCGCATTCCTTTTCTACAGAATCCCTATGACAGCACCAATGTATTGTGTGCCAAATGGCATAATTATGAGACCAGGTTGGTGACATATATTGTATAGTTGAAGTGGTATTACCATAGCCCCCTTTAAACTACATGGCCGCGGCCTTCGATGTGACAACCTCGCAGTCCCGGCTGGTTTCATTATAAAATCATACTCATAAAAACACTACAAACACATGACCGATTTGCATTGCTCATGCAAGCCGATGCAGCGACGTTGTCACATTGATGGCCGCGGCCATGTAGTTTAAAGGGGGCTATGGTATTACTGATTTACGCTAGGCGTACACCGGTTATTCAAGGCAAGACAAGACGAGATTAGTCACAGTAATTCACATAGCTGCTTATGGAGCAGCACACACTGATGCAATGACTAATCGGTGTGTGTGTGTTGCTTCATAAGCAACTATGTGAAGTACTGTGACTAAACGTGACTAATCTCCTATTGTCGTGTCTTCACTAACCGGTGTACGCCTAGCCTAATAATGTTATGTTCGGTTTCCGACGAGGTCAGCTGGAGGGCTGAAAACGTTTACCTTCCTAGGACGGAAAAGAAAATTACCTTGAATGACAGCTATTTCTATCAGATCAACAAAATTGTATGAGTTCTTGCTAATATTCTAGCCTTAAAGTTTTGTTGGCCACTAAATTTGTATTTTCATTTGTTTGTTTTGTATTATTTTTATTGTTTTTTTTTTTGTAGTGTGGCGAGAAATAGCGTTCGCAACGTGGGCAAAAATGTTTTGCCGGCTCTCAAATGCTTCAAGTTCGAGACAAGTTGAAGACTGCGATTTCGAGACGGCAAACAAACATTTTCCGCCCTAGGGCAAAGTATACTATGACTATAATTGTTTATAATGTTGAGGTGGTAGTTATGAGTATAATTATATGGGTTGTTGAATCAATGTATAAGAACATTCACTATAGTGATTTTCATCCTTGAAGACCACTGAGCGCAGACACAGTATCCCACCTCTTTCCGAGCTAGCATATCACACATCTGCAGCGTTGCAATTACTAACGCACGCTTTCATAAGAAATAAAATATGATTTCTGATCACCTCTTCTACTTGTAAATCATACAAGTTAGCACACAGAGTACTGATAGCTGTCTAATATTTAAGTTTGGTTTTTTGGTTCAATATTTCTGGTCATGAATGGCCAGATGATTGAACAGCACACAATATGACAACATTTCCGGGCATTCCAATTGGATTACGCAACAAGCTGGCTAGGTATCTTCAAGGATGAAAAGCACTAGAATTCACCAAAATTCGGGAGAGAAACAGTTTTGAGCTAAGCCTGTTGTTTCTCTCCCAATCATATTTTAATGGTTTGAACTTGTATCAATAAATGAATTGAATTGAGTTACTGCTCAAAAATGTTAGAATGCTGAAAATTACATTTTAATAAGGCACCTTGACAAATTGTCAAGGAATTATGAAAAACATTCGGAGGAATTATGAGAAAATAATCAACTCTATGCACAGCCTTAATGCAATCAAATACAAAAGATTCTATCAAATAACAGAATTTTATTGTGAAACTTCAATTTTAATTATCATTATGAAAACAGATTACTCTATTTCTTGATAACAATACATAGATTAAAAAAAATCATTTTGAAGGGACTCGCAAGTTTTTGAATTGAACAATACGTAATTGTATACTGAAATTCATTTTTTTCGGGCAAGAGAATAACATACAAGTATTTATGGAAATTACTATTAAAAATTAATTGTCATTACTGATATGATATAGATATAGCAAGCTAATCTTCACAAAGTCCTTACAGTCTAATGATTAAAAGTATAAAAAAGCTATTACAAAAGGGTAACTAACCAAACCAGACTGTGTATAGACTTGTGCGCCGCAGACCACGAACAGAGCGCGCGCCGAATTGTCAGTTATTTCATCCCATTTATTCTCCTGGAAATTCGGAGAATATTATAAATAGATTTTCTTGTTCAATATGCCTCCAAAAGGTAAGAGTGAATATCATTTGGTATTGATAAGTGATAAGAAGTTTGCGTTGGGAAAATTTTCCGGCAGACGTGGACAAAATGCAAAAGATGTTCGCATCCAATGATTTTCTGGCTGAAAGATTTTGAAAAGGAATGTATTCGTTACAATATTCATAAAGATGGAGAGAAAATAAATGTTTAGGTTATTTTCAACAGGAAATTCGGAAGATTTGTATCCAGCTCAACCAAATATTAATTGGGATTGAAAAATTGGAACTTATGGTCAGATAAAATTTCTTCAGACTTATTCAAATAGAGGTTGGTCCAATGTTAGATATGCCTATTCATTCAAATATATTGAAGATTTTGGAACTGTGCTTGATTATGCTTTAAAGAAGGAAAGGCTGTTCCTTGAATGTGAGAGAGCAAGGACAGATGAATCTAGAATATCACACATTGTTGTGGGATTGCCAGTTTACATTCAAAATAGACTAGATAAGGAGAATATCGAAAGCACAGAAAATCCTGTCTTATAGAATCATTCTTTTAAGATCCTACTGGCTGATCAATATATATCAATCAAATCAAAAGAGTTCAGACTACCTACTTGAAATAACCTTACAATGATGTTCACGTCGGTAATTGCCCACACCAGAATATAATCCATAGTACTAATAGATTTACACCAAGATATCACTAATTGGGAGAGGTTTTAGGTATAGTACCATCACAATTGAAAGAGAAACGAAACTTACCGAGACAGAGAAGAAGCAATAGAATAATTCTACCAAGAACCACAAACGAAAAAAATTGAGATGTGATAAGAATAGTTTTATAAGATTTTGAGGTAAAAGAACTAGTGTATATTGAAAAAGGAAACAAGTTGAATAGGAATAAATTAGATGTTATAAGGCGAATATCAAACTCTATGTATGAAGTGGCTTGTGGAATCAATGGAAGTGAACAGATCATCTGCCACTTGAACAGACTAACGACTTCGGGGGGTTGAGGGGGGGGAGATGTAAGAACAAGGAGCTGGTCGCTCTACTCTTTTACTTCTTCAATGAATGAACAACTTTTCAATTTGTTGATAACGTTTAGTTTATCAGATTAAAGTTCAGTTCAAAATCAATGATTGAGAGTTCATACAGAAATTACAATGTTTTAAGATTTTTTAATATCCAGTAAAATAAATAGGATGAAATAACTGACAAAAGGATTTTCAGTAAGTCAAGAAAATCGATTTTCGAAGATTCTGATAATACTTTAGTTATATCACACCATCATGTACAGCTTAGCTTAATTGAGCAATTAGTTCTGGAATGTAGATAGTATAACGCTCGTTGTCGAAGCTCTTTATTTCTGCTTCACAAACGTCAAGTTCGGACAGCACTGAAGATATCTTCTCGTATGTAGTGTTTGCTGGAATACCTTGAAAAAACATTAATAAATTAGATAATGAATAGTGCAAAAATGCAACCAATTTCAAATTACATTATGTTAAAATCCGTGGCGAAGCGTGGTATACTTAACCGGTCATCGCCGGGTATATTTCCTGTAGGACATATACCCGGCGATGACCGGTTAAAATACTACCCGTTGTTCGGTTGGTCCCATGAGATGAATTCGGGATGAAATAAAATATCCTGTTATGATGATATAATATCGGTAGTTGTATTTAGTTTTATTTTTAGGGAAAACTGCATCAAGTGTACAAACCCTTTAGACAAATTCGAATAACAACAAAGCATGATAAATCTAATTCTCGATATAACATGACCTCAACAGGGTACAGACACGCCACTTCATAAGTGGTTGGTAATGTACTTCAAATAAATTACATTTAGCATTCATTACCACACTCATCATTATTATTATTATTATATTGTACTGTTTATCAATAATATTATTATTGGAAGGAATAGTACTATACTAGAGTAAGCCGATAGCGCAAAGCGCCTCTTGCTTTGATCAAATTTGATGCCAACTTATTCAATAACCCATCTAGCAGTTCAGGCAGTAGTTCAATAACAGGTCCAAGCAGTTCCGTCAAAATCCGTGGAATGGCACAGTTTATGTTACTTTTTTACTTATACGACGTATTTTTTCAAAATAAAATGAAACCTCAAGGATCACTAACCTTTCTGTTGACATAAACCGCATCTAAAATGGGGGCCAATATAACGGTCACAATGGTTGTCATTAGTTTTGCAAAACTCTTTCAATATAAAATTATTTTCGGATAGCAAATTACTTTTAAACATTCAAAATTCCTATTTCATTCTAAAGATTATAGCCAACAGAATGGAGTCTCTGATAATCGAAAATGAATTCAACAAAATTGTAGCATTAACGAATGCTGAACCATCAAGTTTATTTTTTAATTTTTTAATCTATTATTGTACAAGAGCAACATTAGTTGCACACAAATTCAATTGCAAATTGATTACGTAAAAGTATGAAATCCTGTAATGATAAACTTGTACAATCATTTCACTTCATAGGTATACATCAGATGACAAAGAAAATAGATGTAATTCCTTACCTAAACTCAACCAGGGTGATTTGCCAATTGAATTCAATCTCCGTAAAATGACGACATTCAAAGAAACTAAATCTCAATCAATCTACACCAGATGACGTCATTTTATGAAGGTTAAATTTGATTGGCAATCATGCAATTGGCCGTTACAATTAGTTAAGTTATGCACTATTAAGGTGGAGTTCGCTTAAAGTGGAATTGTGCTATTATCTCCGAACAAAGTGAAATCCATGAAATGCAAGTATTTCTAATACAGTATATAGAACTTGGATAATAATATACTTACCATCAGCATAGCAGTAGGTGGCAAAAGCAGGCAGCTGCATCAGATCATTGGTCATCTTGAATATTCGATTGAAACTCACATCCACTTGATTTCCATAGTCAATGTATACCAGACGAGCCGAATTCCCGTCCAATATTTTCATGCATTCTGCTCTCATCGGAGTGTCATCTAAAATTTTACAATTACATTTCAATCTAATTATTTCATTTGATATGAAAATAAATACTGAAACTAATAACCATTCTTAATGCAGAAAGTGAAGTGAGAAAAGCTCAACATCAAAGACTTCATGAAACAATGTTAACCATTTAAACTGAATAGAATCTTCACAAATCATGTTATGTTTAAGGCTACAAGGGACACTTGCTATAAAAACACGATACGAAACTTCATATACTATTTAAAATAAATCAAAAAGAAATAAATATAAATAAATAGTACACATTACACAAGTCACAAACATAATAAGTTCTGGAACAACATAAGAGATTTTTTGGGACTACAAAAATATCAAAATCATCAACATAAAACATAATTTGAAAAGAAAATAAATTTATTTTGTACATTTATTATGCACGTAAGATTCAATTCTAAGAGTGATCAGCAGAAGAGATATGAGGATCATATTCTGGAAATTAAATTTTCAACAACAATAGAGTAATATCACATTTATTCAATTCTTTATCCAGCACACAGGTTCAAGCAGTTCGGTCAAAATCCGAGAAATGGGGCTGCGTTTATTTTACATTTTTTACCCCAAGGACTGATAACCTAACTTTTGCAAACTTGAGCCCATTCACTCATTTGTCAATCTTCCTTAAAAAAAAGACATTGAAAAATCACTTTCCAATATTTGAAAGGGTCCCTCCAACCTTGGTACTATATTGCTTTGGAAGCATAAACTATTTAAAACCTTGAAGACTACATCTAGGCAACTTGTAGGTTACTATCTAACCTTGAAGTGTATCTCTCGACATAACATAATATTTTCATGTATCTTCTCAATATAATTGTTTTGGGAATTGGGAAAAGTAAGGATTTGACCGAGCTAACTCAAGTGCGACATTCAATGGCCACACTGTGATTATACAGCACCTGAAATCAAGTAGGGTTAAACTAGAAATTAGAGCTAAATGTCTGTAAGAACGAGTGCTGATCTCTTTGCTTATTGAATCGCGAATTTACACTGGGAGTCCAAGCTTGAAGCTCTTATTTAAATGTATACAATGATCTGATCTCTCTTCATCTTGACCTGCATGTATTCAAAGTAAATCAGTTAATATGTACACAGTAGACTCACCTTGTCCGAGACAAACGCAGAGTTCTCCTTTGTGCGGGACATACCTATTGGCTTGACCATCTTTTAGCCGACTAGCAATGTAATCTTTCATTTGTCCGCATAGAATTCTAGTGTACAAGAGCAGCAATCTATCGCTTGCCTTGCATACAATCATTTGAATCCTGCCATTGCGTATCACTTCGAATTGTGGAACATACGTCAATAGAACTTTCTCAGTTCTTCCAATTTGAAATCTGTCTTCCCGATTTGGTTCCGGTAGATCTTGCAGCGTTGGGTAGTTTTGTAGAGCTTGAAGTGAAAATAGAAAAAATCATCAACACTTTACACAATGAAAACAGAAATGCTTGAATCTAGATTGCTTATTATTACATTACACAGCACTACAACGTCAAACAATTGTCAAAATATTACTGAAGAACAAGTACAATAATTGTTTTCGTTATACTGTACTAAATAATCTGTACTTGTCAAGCAAAGAACTTGCAAAACTTTTATTTTCATTCAGATTTGTGATTCAAATAACACTAGAAAGATATCTCGCGCACAGGAGCTGTAAAATATCTTCAATACTGAAGTTAGAGGATCCTTTGATCACCTCAATCCAAATGATCAACATGTATACTATGGAAAATGGTAAGATACCAGTACATTTATATCATTAAATGATAAGGGGAGATACAAATGAAAATGTGATCAGGTTAAAAATTAATAAATAAAAATGGAGTAAGGTAATATATACCCGGAGAAGTATTAGTGTGTTGCTCTCTCATCCAGCTTGGCTCCAAGAGTTCACAAATTTTCTTATTGACATCAGTATTGTCTGATAATTTTGTCAGTTGAACTTCCTCAAAAACTTCAAATTCCTGGAAAAAATTGATAGAATAAAGAACATAATAAAAGGACACAAATTCACAAATAATGTGAACAAAATGATAAAAACGTTACATACGAGTAAATATTATCATGTGGGTCAAAGGTGAATTCTTTATCTTTCGGACGAAAACGGTTCCAGTGGACGACAAGGCTAAATCATGTACTATTTGATTTAAAACTTTTCATCTCATTTTCGATACCAACATTTGATTTTCAACATTCTATCTCATTTCTAACGACATATATTTATTTTCAATTTGAATAAAAAGGACAAATATAGTTTTTTTTTATAAAGATCCTGATGGAGTCGAGTATACGGCTTTCAAATTGATGCACTACACCAAAATTCAACTTATTGTAAGTAATGCTAAAAAAGATAACATACAATTTTCAACAAGTCCATGTTTTCAGCGATTTTGATTCCATATTCATAAGCAGCTGGAGTCAGAGTCCTGGCTACGACAGACCCAAGCCCAACTTTGATTGCTAAGCAAGGCACCTACAAATAAAATTAGTTAATGAATACAAATTGATATAAATAATAATTGACGTAATAGTATATATTATAATATACCAGTGATAGTTTTGAAACACAGTGATTACATAAGCTAACAATTATCCAATAATGTTTTTTTGACCAATAAACAAACAAATAAACATAAGAGTAAGATAATTTATTCACGAGGTAAAAGCCGAATGAAGAATTTATCATGAGAGTACGTAATCAAGCGTGAAAACCTTCCTAGAAGAGTTGTGTACGATATTTTTCGTCGTACACATATGAAAAAAAACACGAGCTGAAATAAGAAAATATAACAACCCAAGTTTTTTTTCTTGCAGAAATAATAGTTCATTTGCAAATAAAAACTTTGTTATTTATGTGATATAAAGTGGTGCTTCATAATTTCTGTCAGCTGGTGTTTTCAAAACACAATCCTTGCTTTATGAGTTTTCGATTACTTAGTAGAACGACACAAATAAACATTATAATGAACATAATAGAATATTTATAAGGAACAGTCTTAATAAGATTAATATCAAGGAAATAATATTAATAATATTAATAGGATTAATATTATTTTATTTGTTATTATGTAATACTCGGCCCCTGCGCTCAGGCTATTGCCTTTGCAGGGACCTTCCTTGTTATTAATACAGTATATTATTACTATTTTATGTTATATCTATTGTATTATTAATTCTATTATTTTTCATTGTACTTCTTGAGTTTGCTGTATTTTGTTTCAAGGATAAATAAATGATTTGATTTGATTTGAAATTTACTAAATTAACAAAAGTGAAGAATGAGAAGTGAACTTACGGACTTCAGTTTGTTTGAAATGGATTTCATCTTGGAAGTATGAATGTTATCCACATTGCCGTAGTCCACAAATAAGACCTTGTAGCAGCCTTTATCGATGGCTTTTCCCAGAATTTGAGCCCTGTAGTGGTTACCATCCTGGTCCCACTTTGCTGCAACAAGCTCCCCCACAAATGGATCTCTGTCCAAATAGTCGGCTGAAAAATCAAAAGGAATCAAGATAATAATCCGAACAAAAAAAAACCATTTTGTTATTATAGTCTTATTCAGACGACCATTTAGCGATTTAGCCACGTTTTAATTAACAGAAGATTAGATATTAACTTCAAGTTATGCAGTGCTTTTCAACCATAAAGACCCCTGAGCTCAAAGACAGTACCCCGCCATTTACCGAGCAAGCGAATCCCACGCCTGCATCGTTTCCAGTACCAACACATGATTGCTATCATATTGACGGAATGATGTAAGCGACAAATTTCTGATAATCCCTTCTACTTGTAATCACATTCTATGTAATAAAAAGAGGGTTTGTTCAATATTTAATAATTTGTGGCTTTTTAAAAACATGCGGTTCCCAATGAAAACCGCATATATGTTAAAATACGTTTGCAAAACTTTATTATAGCCACTGTGACCGTTATATTAGGCCAATGAATTATATGCGGTTTGCACCAAAAGAAAGGTTATTGGTTCTAGATGTGCCGGTTTTAGTTGTATTTTGGAAAAAATAGTTTAAGGTGTTGAAAATACAAAATAAATTCGGCGCTATCTCTCGGCATCTGGAGGAACTAAGTTCACACCACAGTACTGAACTATATGGAGTATAGTTGGTCAGTCTACTTTCATATTATTTTTCAAAACTATATCCAAAATGCGTACCTTTGATACATTCGGCTGCCACTTCCTGTGACAAACACTCATACAGATCTCTTAGCTGAGTGGTCCTTGGTTGCACATAAATCGTGTTGATATCGTGAAATGAGCTGATAACGACTGTATTACCAGACTCCAGCTTCTGAGTATCAAGTTCGGGTACTTGATCAGGTTCTATTTTCCAGTTGGAGAGACGCCCAACTCCCAAATGGAAAGGAGGTTGACTTTTCATGTAAACATCAATTTCCCATTCATTCACGTTTGCAAGGTTTTTGAGCAGAGTAATTTGAAAGACATCACTCTGTAAACAATAAAATAGAATAACATTGAAATGTTTCCTCATCGACAGAAAAATTTCGCAAAATCTATAATACTGTAATAAAAATTCATGTTGGGATTATGTTAAGAAATTGTAAATGGTATTGTCTAAGATATGTGAATCTTTGTAATAGATATTAGTTTTATTCCATCGGAGTCTATACATTTCCAAAGCGTATCTATGTTTTACAGGGTGTTTCAGAACTCCCTACCAATACTCTAGAGCATTGTTCCTGGGTAAAAACCATATCTAAATATCATATTAAAATTGTCCAGAAGTCCTTAGTTACTCACACAGCTGCCATTTTGTTTTTTTCACTTATTATTTTTTATCTCAATAATGGTGGAACATATGAAATTGAAACTTTGCACCAACATTTATGACAACTAGACAAAGCTACAAAAAAATTATGACAATTTTTCAAACCCATAAAACGAAATGGCGGCAATTTAAATTTTTTTTCTTGAATATATCGGAAACTTTTTTTTAGTAAAGTTAATTACAAATCGATTGAAACCTTATTTGTTGAGATTGGACCAATATTGACTGAGATATGGCAGCTTTAGTGATAGGTGACCGCTGGAGGCTGGTTGCAGTGCATCCTGGGCTTGCGGCTAAAGTCTGCTACAGTCTTCGTCTGCTTCGCATGTTTTTTTCAAGGGATTTTAGATTATTTTGTGTGAATTTTAAAGACAGTAAAAAAGGGTGCAAGTAACCTCCAGCGGTCACCTATCACTAAAGCTGCCATATCTCAGTCAATATTGGTCCAATCTTAACAAATAAGGTTTCAATTGATTTGTTAATCGAATTGAATTTACTGAAATAAGTTATTCTTGTAAAATTTACGTAATATCAACGATTTCCGAGTTATTCAAGAAAAACATATTAAATGGCCGCCATTTTGATTTATAGATTTGAAAAATTGTCATAATGTTTTTGTAGCTTTGTCTAGTTGTCATAAATGTTGGTGCAAAGTTTCAATTCCATATGTTTCACCATTATTGAGATAAAAAATAATGAGTGAAAAAAAAACAAAATGGCAGCTGTGTGAGTAACTTTGGACTTCTGGACCATTTAAATATGATATTTAGATATGGTTGTTACCCAGGAACAATGCCCTAGAATATTGGTAGGGAGTTCTGAAACACTCTGTATAGGATACGACAATATTATAGTAGTATTTATCAAATTATCAAGTTTACTCTTATAAAAACTTCTCACTTATTCTGTTAAATATCTCAAAACCAATATCAGCTTGAATCAAAGTTTCTTGCAGGTTTAATTCAGTTATTCAGAAAAATAAACATGAAAACAACTAATTCTCTAAATTCTGTAGGAGAATGGGCAATTTTGCGCCATCTTTATCAAAGCATTACTGGGCCAATAAGTGTAGCATGTAATCCATATTTTGATGACTGTATGTCTACAACCATCCCTAGGCATTGGTCAAAAGGAAGCATCAAACACAAAATCAAATCGAGTGAAATTTCAACTGGACGCAAGCCTTGGGTAGAACAACTAGAACCTAGTGTAGAACTTTCTCAACCAACAGGAGTAGTTTTCCTTACGAAAATCCTTGTAGTTTAGTTATTGCTTGATAAATTCCTTATACAAGTTTCAAAACAGGAAACGTTTCTGTTAACAGCATACACTTTACCATCATTATTATTAGATTACTGTTTGACTACTGTAGGCGTGCATCACATGACCTGACTATTACAGTTCAATTTTTGAACTTCCATCAGAGAAAGTAGTCCTATCCTCCAAAGTAATAGTTGAAGTATTATTAGAATATATAAATTATAAAATATTCTCACCTTTTTTACACGAATTGGCGGACTTGATTCCAAACTCAATTTCACAGCATGTAGAGGAATCTTCTTATAAGCATCCGGCAGTTTTTTGAGGTTACTTGAGATGACAAGTAGTCCGTGGTCTACCAATGCCACCTTGAAGGAGCCGTTCATTTCTGATAACACTATTCCGCGTCTCCAAACTCCACCAATTTTTTCCAGATAAACAGCAACCATTTCATTTATTTGAGGCCTGAAGGAGAACAAAAACATCATACATTGGGTTAGTCAATAACCATCACAAATAAAACACTTGAAAGGGTATTTGAATTAGTAAATACATTTTATGATTTGCCTTCTATTACTGTAAAACATGAGTCCAAAATTGCTAGGCCAATAAATGATAGAACCTTGTCTTCCATTACAACTAGAAAAAAATATTCATGAGTTGATTCAAGTCCGGTACTGCTTTTTTAATCAATTTGATTTATGGATGAGTTTTACAATTCAACTTTAGAATAGTAGATGCGTTTCGATAAGTTTTAAGATTAATCTCTAAGAACATTAGATTAGTTTTTAATAATATTAGACGGTTTCATTGTGAAGAATTATAATAATTTAGTATTTAAAATCAAATAGAAAATAACATGGAACTCTAAACTTCCATGAGATGTGAAAAATCAGTATTGTTGAAAATTATACAGTAATGAAGAACATCATATGCCAAGAGGACCTTACCGATAAGCCTTATCCGATGGAGATCCCAAATCCAGATTATAGATCTGCTTCACAAAGTCTTCGGTACTGTCAAAAGCCATTATGCATGTGAAGAGCTTGTGACTCAAAACTCTCGTTGCCTCGCAGTGAGCCGTTTTATTCTGTCTCGCATTTTCTTTTGCTACATCAGTTATTTTCTTGTAACTGTCCAATCTGGAATATTAAGCGGCAATGGCGTTAGAAAACAATAAGAACATTGTGAAAAATTAAATAGTAACTTGAAGAGCGTGAATACTGAAATTCTATCTTAATATAATAGGTGTTTTAGTGTTTTTAACTTGAGAATTTTCTTCCCCTAAATTAAACTAGTAGACACTATCGTACTCTTTATCAACGATTTTCGGAGAAATAGGCCCTATTCATTTGAATCTCTATAATTATGCTCATCCATGGTTTTCTCAAAGGATGATCATGTGTTCATTATTTAAAGTTATTGCGCAAATAAATGAAAAGAAATAAAATTAATTAACCCCCTCACAAAAAAAATACAATATACAGTACAAGCAAAGAACAAGAAAATCATAAAAAGTACAAAATACATAATAATCTTACAAGCAAGTGAAAGACAAGTTCAAGTTCCAATTGTCCCAATTCTGTAGTGCCTAATAACACTTCAATATCTCAATAACAACTCAAATCTGTATCTATAAAAGGCAAAGCCTGGCTCACTTATTACTAATTCTCCTACTTACTTACTACTTACTACTTACTAGAGAGCTGAAATTTTGTACAATCATCCTTCAGGCATAAACTAGGACAACTAAGTGGATTTCATCCTGATCTTACCCTCGGACTCCGCAATAGACCCTTTCAAAGTTCTCATGTTATCCTTATGATGCCAGAAAGAAATAAGGTAATGTTGAGATCAAAATCATATGATTTTTTTCAATCTTATTAGACGTTTTGTGATATTAATTCCGTAGTTTAAATATTGATCTAGGATAATAAAAACATCGAGACGGTCATGATGAACATAGAATAGACTTGGTCTTTCCTACAAGAGGCCAACATGAATTGGATAGAGTGACGTCATTTTGGGGCAAGACTGCAAGTCAAAACTATACGAGCTCTCTTCACTTTCGTATTTTACCCTAAATATCGGAGGACCGAGCTCTGCTCAGGAGTACAAAGGCACAGGAATGGAAATTTTAAAGAAACATGAAATTAAACTCTATGTTTACTATATTATTATAGCAAACTATGTGCTTCGATATTTTATTAATTGTGGTAGTGGAGACGCTGCTTTTACCAAGGACGTTGAGTAGTCGCAGATTGTGTTCATATTTTAAGCCCGATCTAGACGCTAGGACTTGTTGTAGGGCTTACGTCCTGGGACTTCAATTGTACAACACGTCCTAGCGTGTAGATGGCAAAAGTCCTAGGACTTGTAGTACACATACGTGTAGCCGCGATGCAATTCATCCATAAGTCCTAGGACTTGTTGTACAACAAGTCCTAGGACTCAAGTCCTACAACAAGTCATAGCGTCTAGACCGGGCTTTACATATGATCAGATGATTAAAATCCATTATCTCAACAGCTGAAATAATCTTGTTCAATCCCACACTCACTCGCACTCACTCTCTCACTCTCTCTCTCTCTCTCTCTCTCTCTCTCTCTGATTGTTGTTCTGTCTCAAAGTGATTTAATACTTAATAGAATCGATAATTCGTATTGTTCTCAGAAAATTCAAGTGATGTAGGTCTTTTGTATTGTTGCGATGGTTTTTTTTAAATGTTTTAATGATTAAAAATAATCCATTTTATTATAGATTATTGTTTTAATTTTCTAATTAACAATATTATATATTGAAAGAATGTTGTGTCCAACTTTGGAAAGTTCGTGGAGAAGATTGAGTGGACCGATTTTGATACGGTATGCGCCAAAAGAAAGATAAAGAATCGAACTTTTGCAGGCTCTATTTGTTTTTCAATAATAATAATAATAATTTTAAATGGGAGATTTTTGATAAAAATCTAAAATAGTTTCCGGTGGCACTATTTGTTGGCATAAAATGTACTTAGTTATTAAATGTATTGAATTTAGTTTTTTCAACTCCCCATAGATAGAGCAAAATCTAAATAGCAACTATTTGAAACTAAGAATTTTAGAAAACTCAAATGAGCGGCGCTTTGCGCTGCACGGGGTGGTCTCGTTCTAATATGATTTGAATATGAATAGCGTAAGTATAGACTCACTAGGTACAACGTAGCTTTTGGTTTGGAAGATTTTCAAAAAAACTTTAAATTTTACCTCGAATCTTCTTCATTAGGCAACAAACTGAGATCAGGGTTGGGCTCAGGACGGGATTCGGGCTCTTGACGAGTGATGCTCCCAGCATCCTTGGATGGCTTCTTCTCTCGAGCTACTTCTGGATTGCTGTTCGATTGCTGTGAAGTGAGTAGATACAGATAGTTAGTGAAACCAGCTTATCTTCATTGCAATATTATCAAACGTATTTGATCGAAAAATAATTCCATAAAAATAAATATAGTATTTTTTTTCGATTTGGAGGAATCAACAGCTTACAAATCGGGAAACAAACAAATGGAGCCTCTCAACAATCATTCGCCAAATAAATGAAAAAAATTCTACAGTTTTGGGCGACAACCTGTTTCTTTTTCCTATTTGTGCATTTTTTATTCATCTAATACATCTTCCTACTACTTCCAACAAAACGCAAGTAAAACTGCAAAAACGTATAAATGGATATGAAAAATTCAACTGGAAGCATCAATTCCTGATGTTCCAAGTTTTATGTATTTAAAAGCAAAATGGCACTCATTCATTCATTCATCAGCAGAATTAAAAATTTACTGAACCAAATGCGTTCAAATTTGGCATGCATGTTCAGTTGGACCTTTAGACGCGCACTAAGAACGGATTTTGAAAACATCCCAAAGATACGCCCAATATTCACGGCTTTCTAACGATTTTGTGCGTTTTCTCAGCTTTTTCGAGAACTAATTGACAGAAAAATGTTGAAATTTGGTACTTAGATGCGTTTAATGTCTAAAAATAATCTGTTAAAAAAATGTTTGAGATTCTCCCAAATTACGCCAGAAATCGGCGTTTTTGCAGTTTTACTTGCGTTTTGTTGGAAGTAGTAGGAAGAACGTAGTTTGGCCTCTCAGAAGTTTCAAAGTATAGGGGAGTGGAAAAATAATTTCAATTATCTCTGAACAACTTTCTCGCTTTCTCCATCCACTCATCTATTGAAACAAAAAAGTTTCTCGAATCTCGAAAATTTCATGTTTTCTGAATGAAATGACTCGACATTGTCAAAAATATTCATTAATTTGAAAAAAGAACTATTGCTCGGATAAGAAATATCTAAAAACCGTTAGAAAGGAGACATTTTCCCTGTTATTTTGATATAAATAACTTACCTATTATTACATGCCATAATTCTGAGAAAAGTGATATTTGAAAGAAAAACATACAGGGTGATTCAAGAAGAATACCACAACTTTGAAAATGTGTATTTAACGAAAGAAACATAATAGAACCTTCTGTTATACATCATTACAAAGCGTATTCAAAGAAGTTTTTTTTCACTCACAAAGAAGTTCAGAGATGTTCAATATGACCCCCTCCAGACACTCGACTAATATCAACCCGATAGGTAGGTGTGGAACGAGTTTGAGGTTCCACACTCTCTGAAGCATATCAGGCGTAACAGTTTGGTAAGCTGCTGTTATTTCTTGTTTCAAATCATCAATATCCATCCACCATTTATGATTTGAAACAAGAAATAACAGCAGCTTACCTAACTGTTACGCCTGATATGCTACAGTGAGTGTGGAACGAGTTTGAGGGATGTTTTGGGTTGATATTGCTCGAGTGTCTGGAGGGTGTCATATTGAACATCTCTGAACTTGTTTGTGAGTGAAAAAAACTTCTTTTAATACTCTTTGTAATGAAGTATAACAGACTATTATGTTTCTTTCATTAAATACACATTTTTAAAGTTGTGGTATTCTTTTTGAATCACTCTGTATTTTCGCGATTTTTCAATTTCATCATATAAGTTTAATTTCCTTTTACCCCTTTGATCCTGGAACTTTTTCAAAACTACAGGAATATCGAGGATGGAATTCTACATACAGATATGTGATTTAATTGAAAATTTGAAGAAGTTGCAATTTCACACAATCTGACAACGCCGCTATTTCCGCGGGTGGAGGCTCAAGTGACAACTAGTTTTATTCGAACTATAGTTTATGAAAATGATTCTGCCAGGGGTCCAGAAGGCGTCTTTAACATAGGGAAGATAGGATGTTCCACTCCATCAATGACAGCTCCCTGCTCTTATCCCTCAAGTTTGCCCACAGCACTTTTTTAATTGAGAAAAAGGAAAATGAAGTAAATTATCTTAATACCAACAGTAGTTGTCAACGATTATTTTAGAGGATTTAATTATATCTGTTATTTTTGGGATGGTAGAGCCAGCTGTATGCTAGGTACGACAAAATAAAACAGCGCGGATTAGAATGGATAGTTAGCCAACTTGAGTGTGCAACATGTCCAATGCCTTTCCAATGACTATCATCTTCAATTATTTACTAAAAGTTACGCATGCGCATGATCGCTTCCTGATAGTTTCACTGATTTCGATTGCCGTGTCAATAATACGCGCACTCTTTGAAAAAAAAAAACACAAATATACAGGCAAGATGGAAGTCGTATGTCGCTTCAAGTGTACGGCCGAAGTTA
Source organism: Laodelphax striatellus (assembly GCA_017141395.1). Classification (NCBI taxonomy): domain Eukaryota; kingdom Metazoa; phylum Arthropoda; class Insecta; order Hemiptera; family Delphacidae; genus Laodelphax; species Laodelphax striatellus. The sequence continues at coordinate 14,009,584 of CM029534.1, read as the reverse complement.
TAAAAAAAACCATAAGAAGTTACAATATTTCGTGCTTCTTACCAAATTTTACAGTTTTCCGCTCTTGTATTCATCAGTAAAAGGTTGAATGGTATGAAGATGGGACGGTTTAGGCGTGGTAGTGCTTATAATACAATAAGTTATTCTGTAAATCAGTATCTGAGCTGTATTGTGTAGATCTACCCACTAGGTAACCATCCAGCTGTGCGGCCTCAGATCAACAGTTGAATGGTGAGCATCCAGTAATTGAGAGTATTATGAAACAATGCCTTAGTAATATTTTAATGTGCATTATTTTCTATACTTACTGAAAAGATATCTATTATAGAGATATTATAAATGACAAATTTTTTAAGAGATCGGGCCCACTTTGCGTCTTATCAATATTCGAATTATATCTATACCGTACAGGAATTTAGTTTAGACATGGGGTGGCAAAAAGCGGTCTTTTTTACCGCCATCCCAACTCGTGCCGTCGAACTGCACCCAATTTCAGTCGTAATATCATTCATGATCCTTACGTCACGATGAACTTTCACAAATATAATATTGCTTGTGATGCAATAAAATACTGTAATATTTTTAAAATTCTTGTACATAATTGAAATATCATTCAACTTCTCTTATTCATATAAAATTACTCATTATTATCTCTTACTCGTATCAGTTATTTAACCAATTAAGAAAATACTTGAAGGATGAGTGCAGTATATGCTTTTCTGAATTTGGCACTAAAATCAAATTTGTATTTTTCTAGTTAGCCATTTTATATTTCCAGTCCGGGAACAGGAAAGAGGAAATGGCCTCCTTGTGCGGAAATGCAGTCATATAAAATAATACTCTAAAATGCCAGAAAGTAGGTGTTTTCGGTAAGAGCATTGTTTCCGCGCAAGATGAAGTCAAATGCGGAGTTTCATGCGAGTAAAGAAAACCCTTCAAAGGAGAGTTCAGTCCGATTCATTCTTACACACTACCAGCAACAAAAATAACATTCAACTATAAACGAATAAACCTTATGAATGTTAGCTATCCAAACTAATGAAAGTCATACTAATCGTGTTGCCTTTCCTTTGTTGGAATTTCATTTCAATCGAGCCAAACAAGTAGCTGATTTTTGTCGAGCCCATTTCGTAACTACAGATTTCGTAGTCTACAAAGAGAAAAAAGTGATATCGTCCCAGAAAAATTTCTTCCGATATGACAGGCAAGAACAGAGTGAGAGATTCGTTGCTGTTTCCTCTACTATTGACTCCCACTAAAACGCCTGCAGTATTCGGCCCTGCTAGCCGTGTAAACAATATTTAAATACAGTTTATCCATTACTTTAAAGGATCTCCTCTCCTCAGCCATAACCTTAATCTATCAGGGTCCTTTCAATATTTTTGTTCTTCATCACACCAGTTTGTTTCATTATTCGAAATGATGTATAACCAATGCAGTGACAACGCTCATTCATTTCTGAGCATTCCAGATTCTACCCGCTATTTCGACTGACTGCAGAGAACGGTGGAGGTACAACTTACAACTTCGTGTAAAAAGACATTTTTCTCGGACTTTAGTATAAGGTTTGAGGCGCAAGACGCGAGGCGCGGGACAATACATTGATGTATGTATTAGTTGAACGCAGATTGCTTCGCAACGAGCTTCCCCCTTGCCTTTTTGCTAGCATTCAAACCAATATAAACCCGGGTCATAATATTGGACGCACATTAAGGGCGACACGAAGCAAAGCGAGGTGGCTTGCATGGTTTGAATGGAAGCAAACAGACATGAAGAAATTCGATGCGAGACAAAACAAAAATAGATTGGAAGCACAGACATCCGTTAGATGAGCTGGTAATTTAACAAGGATAAATTAAGACAGCAATCTAGTGGGATCGAGGACAAACTGAACTAATTTGAATTAAGGAATTGAAACAAGATCGTTTTGAAAAAACTTTAAATTTCATTGATTACTTCAAAATGTTCATCATTTTAATGAATAAATGTTATATAAGAATATTCTGGGGACAAAATTTATGAACTGCACTCTCAGCTATTATCAATGATGCATAAGGTTTTTTAGCATTACCAATGGCAGAGGGTTTTCAATTGTTGAGACCTTTTTACTCTGTCAAAAACGTTGTTACGAGGGTATATAGAAAAGTAAGGTCTCCAACAATGCCATTTCCGAACGGGACGCGCTAGGTGAAATCCGACAATACCGCTGGTTTCCTTGGTTCCCCTACCACATTGTAGAACCTTCCCGGTCGCCGTGCGACGCTCAGTCACTGCATAGTAGCCGTTGAGGATGGAAGCAAAACTGCGCTCGCCCGCCAAGTGCGAACTGCGCTCAGTCATACGTTTTTTGAATGCAAAAAAGGTTCCTCCGATTGAAATCCATCGTCAGTTAGTGCAAGTATACGGTGAGAAGTGTATGGATGTCAAAAACGTTCGGAAGTGGTGCCGGGAGTTTTCTGAAGGCCGGGAAAACGTCCACGATGAGCAGCGGTCGGGGCGGCCGAGTTTACCGGACTCACTGACAACTCGAATCGAGGAGATGGTGCTCAGTAACCGGAGAATAACCCTTCATGAGATAGTGGAAGGTCTTAATGAAGAGTGCAGCTTCTTCACCGTGCAGAATATTGTGTCGGAGGTCCTCGGTTACAACAAGGTGTCCGCCAGGTGGGTCCTTAGGCAGCTTACTGAAGAGCACAAGAGAAAGCGCGTGGAATGCGCCACCAAGTGTCGTCTGCGTCGCTACGACGAAGAGGGTGAAGAAGTCCTTGACTCTATAGTGACCGGAGACGTAACCTGGGCGCTCAAAAAACATCTTGGGGGACAGCGATTCAAGAGCGACGTCGAAGTGCAAGAAGCGGTCGAGAGTTGGCTAAGCGACGCGGCGGGAGAATGGTACGACGCGGGAATTAGAAAGCTGATTACCAGGTTGAAGAAGGTCATTGATCGTCAGGGTGACTACGTGGAAAAATAGCAAATTGTTCAACCTTTCCAACGGTGTACTATAATTTGAAAATAAATTTCATCTTCTACGAAAAAAAAATAGGAGACCTTATTTTTCTATACACCCTCGTACTAAACCGACTGAGCGGTTAAATTTATCCATATTCAATTGCATTTTTTCAAAGTTCTGTGTCCTATTTTCAAGTACTTCCAGTATTAGTTTTTGTAAGTCAATAAATATGATTTGATTTGTAATTAATGGGATGTGTGGTTACATAACTATTGAATATTCTGCCAATACTACTCTACTTGAATTTTCAATTTCAAGTAGTTCAGTTTGTCGTTGGTTCACTATGCTAGTTCTCGAATTATCACTTAGTTGATGTGCCTAAAAGTCGATAAATTAATAACATTATGGGTTGTTTATATTGTTGGATCGGATTCGCCTTGGGCTCGTGAAAACCCTCGTTGCAGCAAATTATTTCATTCTATTAAATTCAGTTAGATTAATTTGAAATTCATCTCCAATTAAATAGGAAAAATGGATATCAGAAAAAATCTCAAATTATTTTAAAAAACTGTAATATGACGTTACAAAAATGATACAATATAATGGATGGATGAAACAAAAAAAATTATTCTTCACAATAAATGTAACGTACAGAGGAAAAAGAGTGCTCACCTCAGTAGAGCTGTTTCTTAGACACATTAACTATCTACTCTGCATTGTTTAAAATAAATGGTTCGAATTTAATGAGTTCCATCAGTTCCGTGTGGAAATTTGCTATTGATTTATAAAAAATTAAAAAAGTAAACGATAATCAAATGTTGAATGCATAATAGAAGTCAATTCATACTATTAATGCCGAAATTATTAATATACATGTTCGCATATAGAATTTTAAATTTGAATTACCATCTTTTCCATTTTTCTATCGGTAACACTTTCAGATTTATATCTACAGGAACTTTTTAAATTAGTTTAATGAGCACAACTCTATGCAAAAATTCTATATTTCGAAAAAAACTTCTCTGGCTTGCACCAAAAATCAAGAAATCTTTTAAAATTATGCCAAAGCCTCAAAAACCAGAATTTTTGGTTATCTGGTGTCTCAACATTTAATGAAATCAATTTATTTATTGCTATTTTTCATTCATCTGAGTAGAAGTTACAAATGAAACAATAAGCTGCAAATGCAATAATAAATTCATACATTCCACGATTGTTTATTAGAAAAATACATCTTTTAGGCATTCGATTTGGGTATATGTATATTTCTTACAACTGTCAATGCTAAAAACCATGAAACATCGTAAGATATCTTAAAATTAAAAAAGTTTAAGAATTATACCCATAGTAATAACGGGGTTCTTAGTGATGCGAGCACCCTTCCATCTCGTCATTTTTGGAGAGCATTCTATTGCGCAACGATTTTCGATATAACAGAATAATTGACAGTTTAATGAGTTACCTCATCAGTGGCGAAGTCAGCAAGCCAATATTTCCCTTCTTTCTTAGCGACACGCAACTTGAAAGCTCCAGAGTTCATGGCCACCAATTGCTCTTTGGAGGCGGGACCGGGCAAACGAATCCGAACTGTGTACAGTCCCTTTCTAAATCGAGGCGGCAATTCCTTGAGATCAGCTGGTTTGCAAATTTCTTCATTGCCAAAATCAATATATAACACAGTTAGCGGTTCTAGCTTCTGCACTGATGCTCTGTACCAATCCCCAGCATACTTTGCTGCACACTTGCTATTAACTTCGATATTCTCAAGTTGCTGAGAACTATCTGAAATCTCACAGTTTAAATCTTTCTGTAGTTTCTCAAGATCTTCCTTCTTATCAACCTTGGTTACAAAGAATTCTGTCGGGTCCAGACAATCTTGCGCAAATACTTCGTAGATTTCGCCTTCTTTGAAGTACGGCAGTGAGTTAGTTGACGCCGAAGAAGATGGTGGTGATACGGCACAAGCTTGTAGAGAAGCTGAGCTAGATTGAGCCTGGCTCCCCGAATCTACTTCAAGTGGTTTTGCCTCTTCCAGTTTCGATACCTCCTATAAACAAATTATTTCATTAGATGATTAATTTTAATGATTATAAACAAATTAATATTTTAATGATTATCCCCGCAGAACTTTTTTCAAATAATATTATAGCATTCTCAAACAAGATAAAGTAATAAAGAACCCAAAAATGGGCACTTAACGTTTACCTAAGCCAAGTAGCAATTGAACAACAGAGTATCTCTCAAAATTGGTTAAATTACAAATTTAGATTCTAAAATTGGTTGTTATATCAACTAACTAAATAAATAAATTCTTTTATTGCTAAAAACAACGCTCACAAAAAATTATCAATGACATTTCATTACAATGACATTCGATTGTCATATTACCTATTCTAATTATTCAACAAAAAATCAGTAATAGCATATTATTAGGTGCATGACTAATAAATTCTCTCATGCAAGGGAAAGTATCCCTGTACGCATGGAGGAGTTGCTGCAGACACAAATTAAAGAAGAAAAACACATCTAGTGACATTACAATAAAATATTTACAGTTTAAATACTACAAAATATACATTATATTTATATTATTCGAAAAGAAAACCAAAAATAAATTAAATTGTGGAAACAAAAGCAATGAATGTTTGAAGAAATATAAAATAGAATATAATTTAGCTCAATGGTCGAGACGACACCTCAAAATCACTAAAATCATTAGCATAGATTCCATTGAATTTGGACAATCTTTATTTCACCTAACTAAATCCATCTATACTCCATTTCTATAACACAGATTTTACCAAATTGACTGTGAACTAGGACATCCCAGGTCGCATAAAACTGCTTCTAAATTGAAATACATGAAATCGTTTCCATTCCTCTTCCTCCTCCACCTCCTTCAACAACTTCTTTTCAATATTCTTCTCCACCTTCTTCTTGTTCTTCTTCTCCTTCTTGATGTTGTAATTATTCTTCTTCTTCTCCTCCTTTTCCATCTTCTTCTCATTTTTCTTTTCATTTTTATTCTTCTCCTTTTTCTTCTTCTCCTCTCCTTATTCTCCTCCTCCTCCTTCTCGATCTTCTTCTCCTCGTCTTTCTACTTCTCCAACTTCTCCTATTTCTTCTTCTCCATCTTCTACTTCTTCTCCTTCTCCGTCTTCGGAGAGTGTTTATGGTTGAGTGTTTATGGGAAGGATGTCCTTGCATATCCTTCTCCAAGAATGGACATTCATATGTTCAAACTCCGCCGTTTCATGTGGATACATAACGATCATTTTTTACTGTTAGCGTAATGAATCTCATATCTATATTGTGGATACAGACCGATTTTTTAGTTATTTCAGCAATTATTGATTAATAAATAATTGAAATTATCTAGAAGTTAAGCTGTTATTCATATTATTTGATTAGCTTCCATAGTATAAGCTTTGTTAATTTAATTATTGGAGATCGTAATTATGCTACTTTCATTTATTTTATGCTACTTTCATTGACGAGATTCATTGCTAAACTATATAGTCTAGAATTTAAGTTGACATTGTAATCTACATGAATAAAGTGATAAATCTAAAATCTAAATCTTCTTCGGAGAAGAAGAATATATGCAATGGGTCTTTCAAGACCTAGCACGGGAAATAAATTCAATCAATCAATCAATCAATCAATCTTCTTTCCCCCCTTCTTCATCTCCTTCTTTTCCATTTTCTTCTTCTTTTCCATATTCTTCTCCTTCTCCTCCTCTTCATCTCCTCTTTCTTCTCATCACCTCCTTCTTCTCCTTATTTTCAATCTTTTTCTCATCCTTCTTTTTCCTCTACTTTTTCTTCTTCTCCCCTTCTTCTTCTTCTTCCTCTTTTACATCTACTTCTCCTTCTTCTTCTTAATCTTCTCATTCTTCTCCTTCTCGTTTTTACTCGCTATCTTTCTCTTTTTCTCTTTGCTCAAATGCCCTTAAGGTGGGTTTTCGTTACTGCGACCGAGTGCCGCAGCGGAGCCCGACCCAGCGTTGCCAGATGCAATTGATAAAAAATGTATTTCTAAATATAAACTATTTATATTTTTACTAATTATAAATTACTAATTACATTACTAATTATTATTACTATAATTATAATTTACTAATTATATAATCCCAACTATTTATAGTCGGGATTTTTCATCAATTGCATCTGGCAACGCTGGGTCGGGCTCCGCTGCGGCACTCGGTCGCAGTAACGAAAACCCACCTTTACCGGTGCAATGAACAATGAAAAATAAATTTTTGTTTCAAAACAGCTGATCATCAAATCATAAGTTGAAATGAGAAAATTTTCGTCTCACCTATTCCTATGTTAAAGCAATGGCAAAAATTGAAACTTTGATCGCTCATTTCACATCTCCACGATAACTTTTTTTCAAAATGTAAGACCTTAACTTATCAAACATCTGCTCAATGAGATCTTTTGAATGAGATGTGAACGAACAAATTCGGTTGAGAAACCACGGAGGAGTTCTGTTTACGAAAAAACATGTTCGCCTTTTAATAATATAGATAAGCGTCAGATAAATGGATTGATATTGATCCCTGACCAGCCATAATCCATATTTTGTAAGAATTGTTATCATGTAAGCCAAACAATTATAATGTGAGGCTCACTCGAGTCCTAGTGTCATAATGTATCCAATAACATAACTGAAGTAAAATATGTATTGTGTTAGCTTATTTTCCTTTTTTCATTTTTCTTTCCAGACTGAGATGAAGTGTCTATCCATCTTGAACTAGAGCTATTGGGAATGAATCATATTCAAGCAAAACCTTACTCAACAGAGGGATGCAGAAAAGAAATATTTTTGTAGATTTCTATTTCAATATTCATGATAAAAATAATGTTGATTTTGTTAGGCTATATTTTATGTAATAATTCAGTCTTTTATTTTGATGGTGGTGCCTAAGGCCGGCCATCCACGTTACGGTAGACCTGTTACAGCGTACAGAACAGGAATCAAACGCAATGTGTATAATATGAAAGTGGAAGATATCATGAAAAATCACCTGTAAAGCCATACAGAATATTTTTAATCAAAGAAGCTGGTGAAAACTACAGACTGTTCAATATTTATATTATAGTGAAAACTATGCTTTCAGCTTCAGTTTCCATTATAAATAACTTAACCTGTACTCATTGTCTGTAAAAAATTAAACGTGTGCAGGTTTGCCGGTCGCCTGCACAGGTATGCCGGAATCGACTGGCTCTATGGTAAACCGTATGTGTTTTTGGATGGCCAGCCTAACAAGTACTTCAAGTTTTTTATTCCTGCTAGGTTGATTTATTCAATGTAATGACAGCATAGGATCTTTGAGAAATTTCCAACTTCTAACCTTCTACTCATTCTGCATAAAATTATGGTAAATAATGAATTGAGATTTTTTCGAAACTATTAGTGTAAGAACAGACAAAGAGCGTAGAGTAGAGTAGAGCAGCGTAAGCGTAATCAAAACACACAAAGCGCGTATTCTAGCGTAATCGTATTCAAAACACATAGAACGCGTATTCTCGCGTATTGTAGCTAGATTTTCCCACGGAAGGCCTTTTTTTTTGTACATTTGCCTCGGAATAACTGTCGGTGGGTGTCTGCACTCGAATACGCTAGTCTACGCGAGTATACGCTACGTGGGAATACGCTCTTAGTGTGTCTTACCTCTATATAATGCATGATTTTGTTTAAAAATATACGCTACTCTACTCTACGCTCTTTGTCTATTCTTACACTTACTGTTGAGAGAAAGGCTAATAAGTGTCTAATTATTTTAGTAATATTATTGGATAGTGAGTGAGAGTAAGTCACTACTCACACGTAGATACTCGAGTCGCGAATACTCGGCGACTAAAACAAACATGTGTTTTTAATTGGTGACCATTTAAAAACACTTGTTTGTTCTTCGAGTCGCCGAGTATCCGCGACTCGAGTATCGATACTCGTAGACACGTAGATACTCGAGTCGCGGATACTCGGCGACTCGAAGAACAAACAAGTGTTTTTAAATGTTCACCAATTAAAAACACATGTTTGTTTTAGTCGCCGAGTATTCGCGACTCGAGTATGCACGTGTGAGTAGTGCCTTAGAATGAGTGAGAATAAGACCAAGTAAGAGTGAGTTAAACTTACGTTATCCTGAGCTTTTTCAACGGTCCACTGTCCGCGTTCGTTTTCCGACAAGAAGCGCACCGGAAACTCAGTTTGAGCGTCAGCAGAGCTCAGGCCACAGGCAAGAAACACGTTGATTGCAAATGGCGGCAGCTGGGCGGCCAGATCCGCTGGCAGCATTTTCAGCTGATCGAGAGTGGCAGGCTCCATGTTGCCATAGTCCACGTAGATGATTTGCAGAGGCGCCGCTGTGACGATGCGCGCACGGGTCCAATTGCCGTCATAGTTCTTGCAACACCACTCGTCGACCACTGCACTCTTCAAGCCGGGTGAACTGTCATTAATACGCTTGTTCAGTTCATTTCCTAAATCATCCAAAACCGATTTGTCAGCCTGTAGAAGAACCCACAAATCGAATAAAGAATCCGCCGAAGTCACACAAACATTCTTCACCATGCCGGCTTCAACACGCTTCTTCACTTGTATTTTGGATTCCACCGCGGTGGTAGCGGTAACCTCTACCTTGCTCTGGTTTGATGGTTGCTGCGCCTTTTTTGGTGCAGAGGCGGGTGTCGTCTTTGGGCGTGTTTTCAAAGCATTTTTATTCTTTTTTGAATAGGAACTCATTTCGCTAGAATCAGATTTCCGATCATTGTCATCCGTCACTGTTTGCTTCGAACCGGAGCTTGTGTCAAAAGCGTTCGATTTCGTAACAGACTGTTGTTTCTTCTGGCTGTAATTTGGCGGGGAGGTCTTTTTGGGTGATGGCCTTAAATACATGTTTGCGTCATCAGGTCTCCTCAAACCCTGTGTTTCATGTTTTGATTCATCAATGTGTATGCTATTCTCCCGTGAACTCATATTGTTAATATTTCTCTCAAGATTAACCGATTTAGTGGCAGCCAATCCATTTTTTCTTTCACGCGTAGTTCTTCCTCCATCTCTTTTCCTGAAAAAATACCAAAGTTTTTACAAGCTGACAATGAGGTTATTAACAATGAAGATGCAATTATTTCAACAACAGAAATCAAGATGAAGTCATGTAAATTAATGATCTCAGCTACTAATTTGACGACTGACATATTCCAATCTTGAATCCAGCGACAGCAGCCTATTGCGTTAACCCGTGGACAAGAAAATGATGCACACCGTTTGATATTTTAGTTGAACCATTTTGCTTACAGATAAAGCTAAATATTTCATTGTTCCTCTGCAATCTCCCCAGCAACAACTTCCATCTATCTTTGTAAGAATCATAGTGATGTTTCGGTTATCTCTTTCATGACTAATTGAATAATTCAAAATTAAAGATCATAGATTCCACCTGGGGTTTTAGTTGAGCAACAAAGCTCATACAACTCAATATTTCAAGAATCAAGAGACCGAATTAAAGTAGATTCTTATTCAACAAAAATGTATTAGGAAAATAAAGTAACTTGAAAGGGTCGACAATTACAATTCAAGGTGGGCTGAAGGAAAAGTAAATACACCTTAGTCATTACTTATGGTCAATTTTTCAATAATTCAATTCAAAAATTATTTACTTTGCACATAATATTTGACAATTATAAAAAAGCGTTACAGAAAAAATTCAATTACATGAAAATTTTAAAACAACGAGTTTAAGATTCATTAAATTAAGATTTTAATCCATGAGTGAACCTCGACAAGACTGGAATCTAGTACATTTTATAGATTAAGGGCCTCGGTTCTAGAGATTTAATTTGAGGAAGGTTGACTGACCCGCAGACTAGCTGGTGTTCGGCCCAGTGGCTGGCCTGGCATCTGAGACAGCAGTAGAACACCTCCCTGCATCGGTTGCAGTAGGAATGGCTCAGCACACCGCAAAATGCACACTTCCCTTTGCTCAAGTTATCCGGCATCATTGCCCCCTCACCGGATTCCTGATAGTTCTGAAAATTCATAATGCCATCCTTTACATTAAAATAAAACTCTTCACAGTATTACAGAAGTCACAAAACGCGAGAAAAATCTCGGAAATTAGTATTATGTTGTCAAAAAAGAACTTTTTTTGGAAAATTAGAGAGTTCTGATCAACTGAAGGCCTTATCTATATATATATACAGAGTGTCCCAAAAAAATAGTGACTCCAGTACTACCACGGTATTCTACAAGTCAAAACAAACAGAAAATGTCGTTGGCAAAATGCTAAATTCTCCCTAGTTTACCTGTAATCCGCCATTTTGTGTTTTTAATATCTCTCATCATATCTCGTTAAAAAAACAAGATTTTCTCATGAAATTTAGTAGGGGTGTAATTAAAGGTGTGGTTTACAAAATAAAAATATCAATAAATTTCAATATCTGTTTTTTCAAAATGGCGGCCGACTAAAATTTTCAATTCGATTTTACTGGAGAAATATTGCTTTTTACAAAAAAGCCCAAGAATACAACATGTAGAGCTTTTTATTCTGAATAAAATTAATCTAATTTTAAAGAATCGGATGATAAATAACCGAGATATGGCTATTTGAAGATTACCAGTACTGTGTTTCTTCATTTCTTCAGCAGTGAGACATGAAAATAAATTTATGAATACAAAACATATGTTTGCCTAGCTTTGTAATGTATTATACACAAAACAATATCAGAGATACCTTTCATTGTAATAAATACTGTACAAAAATTAGAAAAACATGGAACGTCCTTCATTGATTTCATTAAGCATTCAACTATTGATTTATTCGGAAGCTTTATTACAGAATGGAACAACCAATTGATGAATTTCATGAATGTGGAAATAAATAATGATAGTAAATTTGAGAACGTTCGAGTGAAGATATAGGCAAACATATGTTTTGCATTCATCAATTTATTTTCATGTCTCACTGCTGAAGAAATGAAGAAACACAGAACTGGTAATCTTCAAATAGCCATATCTCGGTTATTTATCATCCGATTCTTTAAAATTAGATTAATTTTATCCAGAATAAAAAGCTCTACATTTTTGTATACATTGGTTTTTTCGCGAAAAGCAATATTTCTCCAGTAAAATCGAATTGAAAATTTTAGTCGGCCGCCATTTTGAAAAAACAGATATTGAAATTTTATTACACCCCTACTAAATTTCATGAGAAAATCTTGTTTTTTTAACGAGATATGATGAGAGATATTAAAAACACAAAATGGCGGATTACAGGTAAACTAAGGAGAATTTAGCATTTTGCTAACGACTATTTCTGTTTGTTTTGACTTGTAGAATACCGTGGTAGTACTGGAGTCACTATTTCTTGGGACACCCTGTATAATTTATAAATATAAAAAATATATATAATTTGTATAATTAATATTCATGTTGTACAATCTTTTTATAAGATCATGTTGAGATCGAATAATAGTAGTAATTATTCAATCACATGGTTAACAAACTTCGATTTGTTGAATGTAAAATTTCATTTTTTGTTTTGATCAGACTTGACTATATTATTTTGCTTGTTTAGAGACCTGAGGAATATTATTTACACCTTAGACAACAGTTTATGATCCACTGTATGCCAACTAGCAAAATTATAATTTGAGTAAATAATTGAAAATTACTATTTTTAGTCAGGCATGGCACCAACATTAGTAAAAACTATACGAATTCATTAAATAACTCAATTCTGAAACTGTTTGGTGAACTAATTTAAACTGAATAATTAAATTTGAATTGTTAAAAATGAATAGTAATCCAAGTGTTTTCATTAAATAACTTACTTTTGATCTGGCAAACATCAAGCCTGTGGAAAAGGCTGTTACATAGTCACCTTTGTCGGAAGTCTTTCGTAATTTATAGCTGAAAGAGAACAAAAGTTTATTACTTACGAGCCAAAGACATGTAAATTCTACAATTGCATATCAATCATATTATACAGTAATTATTATAGTATGTAGCCCAACAATACCTCACAAATCACAAGGTAAGTAAAATACAAGGTAGTGTTCACGAGGATGATGCGCAGTAGCAAGCTGCATTCAGCTGATTGTCAATGGAGATCAAGAGATCTTACCTATCTTTCACATGTTAGATTAACCAATTTTGAATGTCACTTTTTCAAAAACTCCATGCTTTTACAACCACCGCGACCTCAGCTGTTCTTCATATCTCCAATTCCTGGTAGATTCATTAGTATCAGCTTATTACTTCAGAGCATTCGGTTATTCAAAGGAATGCATAATTATCAGATTGGAAGGAGGATACTCTCGATCATGTGATTTTCAAATGCATACCAAATAATTGAATGTTCCGAAATAATAGCGGTCTAATAGTATTGAAACTATAAAGAATTGAAGATAAATATCCAATGAAGTCCAGAAGAGGTTGCGGTGATGTGAAAAGCATGCAGCTTCGAGAAAAAAATATAAAGTTGCTAAATTTAACATGTAAAAGATAGGAAAAATTCAACTCCTGAACTCCAATACCGACCCTCGTTCAGCTGGAACAGAACTTTGAACAGACTGAGATGCGCGTGAACACTACCTTGTATCCATATTACCTTGACATATCCTGTGCATGCATCTGTTTTACAATTGCCACCTGTACGGGCAATCACGCCAATAGGGTAGGGTTACAAATCCACAGATTCTAAGAATGCTGAATAGTGAAACTGCCAATTTCATGCTTACTATTCTATTTCATAAATAAGGAATTTCGCTTGATTTAGTGAGTGCAAAAACCATTTCTCCATGCCAAACAGGTATTATAGTGTAGAATTTATTTAGGAAGGCAGCTGAATCAAACGAGCAGAGCGGGGGTCACATTTTGTATGGCGCGTACAGATGCTCCTCCACGATTCCCTTTATCCACACGTGGTCGATTTTTGTCTGCTTTTCGATTTTCGTCATAGCACATGCTGTTTAGCACATGATGCATGCGGTGCAGCATTCGTTTTTCCGTCCAATCTCAGTTTGTTTTGGACATAGCTTGTAGAATACCGTGATAGTACTGGAGTCAGTTTTTTTGGGGACATTCTGTACATAAATTATTTGTCAATATGAAACTGAGAAGCTAAGTAAATAGATATTTTGGAGCCTGAGTTTCAAGTGTGAACCTACGTATGTGAAAAAAATAAAACTTACGTATTCTTTGGCCGAATCGAGGGCATTCGCCCACCATGAACTCTACGATTATCTGAAAGAGATATCGATTGCTCAAACATTCTTCCAAGATTGAATTCTCCATTTGGGGTTTGCGTTGCCAAGGCTCTATACATATCGTAAAATGCTGGAAAATTGGGCGCAGGAAAACTGTAAAAATGAATATTTCAAATTAGATTTTGTGTCTGTAAACAACTTAGCAGAAACATACTTCTCACTTCTCTACAACTCATTGCTTTGTAAAACCTGTTTCGCTAAAAATGTTGCAGTACTTCCAATTATTTTTATTATACTGCGAATTATATTTCAACTATCATTAATTGCATTTTTCAATGGAAACCCACTTTAATCAACACTATAGTACAGTATTCACACTATACTCTGTGTGCGGTTTCAAGTTGAAAGCTACCATTTGACAGCAAACCCTGTTGAATTTTTCTTAAACCAAAGAATACAGAGAAACTAAAATGAGTTGAAAATGAAATTTTGAGAAAACAGTAAACTTAACTAGAGCAATATGTGGAATTCAGAAACATAATAGTCCTTCATTCTTGGAATGGGTAAACATTCAAGTCAATAATTCTTCACTCGTTTTTCTCTATTAATCGAATGTCAAATTTGTATACTTCTCTAGCAAGTTAATTCTAAGCCAAATACACTACGAAATTTATTTGCAGCATAATACATCACATATAAATCACAAAACATCTGCAGTTGACATTGCATAAGAAAGCCAAATAATGACAAATAAATGCATTTTCCATTCTTGATGTTTGATAATAATGACTATAAAGTGCTAATTATAGATGAATGCATTATAAATCCAAGATAATAAATGAAATTTGAAGGCTATAATCGATCCTATTTAGAAATCTGTGAATTTGAATTTTGTTAATTTTTAAAATTATACTTTGCATTTATGACGCTTGTCGCAAGATTGCAATGCAGTTGCTGAGTGGCATAGTGGAAAGCTAGTTTTTCCGACAATCGGCTAAACCTCTCTTATACACATTACGCTCTGTGTGATAGAGCAAAGGTATGAACCACAGATTTTTCTTTATAATAATATTGAGTCCATTCCCTGGAAAAATAGACTAAATAATGAACATAATGTTACACGACTTGACTTACTTCTCATTAGATCGAGCAATTTGATTGTGAGTAGCAAGAGCCATTTGTCCATCGAAGGCAGGCAGCTCTTGACGGTTTAGAGATTCATTTCCCACAACTGCTAATTTCATATTGTAGGGTTCCTGACCGTTGAATCTGTTTATCGTTGACTGTACTTCACTGAAATTGAAAAAAATATATATAAAAAAATTTACATTGATGCATGCAACAATTCAGTAAGCTAGACAAATAAACGCAATACGTAATGAAAATTGTTACAAAGCTGATTTTCCTCACAAGGCATCTTGGGCTGGCCATTCACTATCAGGTCACCTGACAGGTACGCCTGAACAGTTCTGCCTGTTCACCCAAACCTGACAGTGTATGGCGGGAATCACTGACCTTTCAAGCGACATGAAGTCGACCTGTCACCTGACGAATTTTCGTTCTGTCCAACTGAGCAGGTGAGAGGCTGATGTGTGTGTGGCGGAAAACTGAACAGGTCTCAGTTCCTCTACTCTTTCGTTTGACGAGAAGTAAACAAATTTTTCTAGGTTAAAATTTATCATTTTCAATTAATGTTGATAAAAATCTATTTAACTGAATTAACGGTGTAGTTAGATACTTGTGCATGTTTGAATTGTTGATGACTGTTGGTCAATACTGTAACTTCATGATTTAATAGTTTACATTAGCAGAGAAACGTTAAAAACCATTTAATTAAGTTGTAGCATTGTCCTCCCAGTTATTATAACATGTAAAGTGAATGAAAATAATCCTTGAAACAGAAAGAAATGATATTATGAAAATTACCAGTAGGCCTTCTCAAGATTCTTATTAAATTTAGTTTAAAAAAAATGAAAAGGGAATGATTGGAATATAAGCATTAATCACCAGTCATATTCTTCAATTTCCTGATGAGTAGTACTATGATCAAATAAGTTTACAATTCATCAAAAGTAGATTATACTTACCCATTGGCAGAGTTTTGAATTGTCGCTCCGAGACCCGAGGAGTAAGTCCTGGCAACGGGATTCTTATAAGCTTCCAAACGAGGATTAAAATCCTCAGAAAGTTCCATTACGCTCATCACTGTAATTAAAAATAAGAGTCGTCAAACAAAGAAAGACATTAATAATTTGATTTGGTACATGCTCATCACTGCAATTAAAAATAAGAATCGTCAAACAAAGAAAGACAATAATATTTTAAATCTGTACATGCTACTTTCAAACATAGGTTATTCAAGGTGGATGCTCATACTTTGAAAAATAATGGTCAGTCTGACACAAGGTATTGAGTCTGTAAGGTATCGCCAGACGTGAATGTAAAATGTGGACACAATGTTTCGCAGGTTAAGGCAAACAATGGTTAACAATAGTTTGGCAAACAATAGTTCAAAAAGCTTTGACTAACCTGGTAAAGTCAAATCAAGTTTTTTTTTGAATGTCTACATTTTTACAACAAAACCCCATCATAAAAGTTATAATTTAGAGTAGGTACTCTAGCTTTGGGCAACGATTAATTTGAATGCAAGTTGCGATGAACCTACATTAGACATCCCTCACACTAGACATTCTCATATCAATCCAGGCCAAGAGTGTTGAGAATAACTTTTCAATGTGTAATCAATTTTATTGTGATGGCACTGCAAGTGCAAAATATGTAGAACACATGATTTAATGGAAGAAGAAATTTTTATTACTGTTAGTTTGAAGATATGGCGTTGTTAAATTGTAAAAATTGTGTTACAAAAGGATTTTGAAAATAAAGGATATGTAAAAAGTGCGCGTGTCTTCATTTTAATTCACACTCCACACCACTTTCAAAGTAAAAACTTCGACCAAGAGGTCCAATATAAAAAAAATGTTTGCTTGACCATCTCAAAAAAATTTGATACTAGTCACTAGCTGGGTTTGTTCCTCACCATATAGGCCTACTGACCTTAAAAATATTGTTTTGAAATTTTTTAATAACCATATTTAAATGTCGGCCATTTTTTATAGGCCGATCATCATCATGGATTTTCGTGTTTTTAAGCATGTGAGGTTTGTTGAATACCTCTGCAATGGGTTGCTCTAGGCTAATCCGACTAGACGACTCAACAAATTTCACCGCATTAATATTGAGAATGTATGGAAGCCTTCAAAAGTTCTTCCTATCAAATAAAGCATACGCAACAGTGGAGCACCCAGGATTTCCTTCCGGGAAGGATTTTTGGGTTTTGACGAACAAGGGTTGTAAGTAGTAAGCAAGGTTTGTAGAGACCTAAGGTTGGCCAATCCCCATAAGAGCCCAGCAGTCCAATTTTTCCCGATTAGTTTTGCTATAATGACGTCAATCAGTGCCCGGGTTAACATATGCCCTATATCTATATTCAAGACTCATCACGTATCTAGTATTCAAATCTTTCCAGATGGTTTTTGGAAAAATGAAAATTTTCAAATTTCTATCTCATAGATTGTCAGATAACAATAATAAATTAAAATAATGCAATAAAAATAATTACTGTGATCAAATATCTACAATAATAATAAGAAATCATTTAATATAATTGTAATATCACGCTTTGCTTGCCAAACCAGGGGGCTGTCATAGACGGAGTGGAAATATTGTATCTTCCCCATGTTAAAAAGGGGTGTAGGCTGAGTCTCTAGTTTCCGGCTGAGTTTCTAGTTTCCGGACGGAGTTTTGGCGCTGTATTTGAATTCAGAGCTTTTAGGTTAAGTTTCATTTTCATAAAGACTTTTAAAAGTTTATGGTATATTTTGCGGTATAAATCAAAACTGTTGAGAGAATATGATTGATATTTACGGCAAAATATAAAATTTTTGTTAGATTCTTTGTTTTTTAGGTTGGTTTGAGTAGAAGTAGGTGTGATTCTCTACTACAGGTTAGAATGGTTATTCACTAATTCACTAATAATGGTTAACTTCTAATATCGTTACGCGTGTATCAAACTTTTGGATTATTCTTCAATATCATTGATCTAATATCGTTATGCGTGAATCAAGCTTTTGAACCATCCGCTATTCAATCAGAATCAGTTGTAATTATTATCAATTTACGATGTTTTCAAATACACCGCTAAAAGTCCGTCCGGAAACTAAAGTCATCCTACACCCCTTATTTCTCTTACTTCCAGTCCCTGAGATGTCAGGTCCCTGTGCCAAACAGTCAACTACAACTATTCAGATTTCCCAGCTGATTTCTAAGAATTTGAAATTATCACAAATCTCTATAGCAGGATTCATTTAACTTGACATAAGTCAGCTGTTTTGGTGATAATTAAACAGTGACTTTGACACAATAATCAAAAGGCTTAAAAGTCTTAAAGACCTTTAAAGTCTTTAAAAGACCTTTTTGAAGAAGACCTTTCAAAGAATAACTTTTTAAAAGACCTTTTCAATAATCTGCGAGATTCAGCATTTGTAGGTTAAGTATTGTGATATTGCTCTTTGGAACAGCTGACTTCTGACAAGTTGAATTGGATTCTGCTATAGCTCAACATGGAAATTCTAGTAAAAGTTGATGTTGATTTTCGATAAATTCCTAATTTGATTCGATTTTACTGAATTTAACCTACAGTAATTATATAACTACAGTAATTATTTATTTAGTATTTTACAATAATTGATATTTAACGGAAGGTACAACAGGCTTACGCCGAAAACTGTACCTTTTTAAATTTACATTAGCTATGAAAACCATCCAAATCTAGGTTATGAGACATTTTTCACAAAGAAAACACTAAAGGAATTTTGAATATTTTAATATGAAAGCTCTGAACCAAAAATAGCCAACATATCAGTAATCGAAATTGTTTGTAAATTTTAATTATGATACAATTCATCAAAAAAGAGATAATCAATTACAAGACACAATTAGTGAAGTATTATTTTGTTTTGCTAATCAACTGGGTAACATCTGAATAAGTTTAAAAACACGTTTCATATTTTGCCCTGCAGAGTGCATTACTATAGTGGGCACGCGATGACGTATTTACTCGTCACGGCCGGTCGACCTCAAAAACGACATGATTGGCCTACCTTGTACTCTACATACCTTGAGTAGTAAGTAAGTAAGTATCAAGGGTTGGGGGCAGCGGCGGTGGTGATCAAATCTTTTGGTTTTTAAAAGATTTTTCAGAAGATTAATCATAAGATATTATCTAAGAATCTACTTCTTTCTACTGACATAACCTAATCATTCACTATTGTATTTGTAACTAAAATTTCAAGAGTTGAAGGAACTCCTGAAACGATTTTACAATGCATTTTCCGGCTTTGGGAGGGGTTTTAAACCCCATAACCCTCCTTGGTGCGTTACTGCAGTAATACTCATAAGTTGGCTTAGGACTATGGCTCCACTAGCGTCAAATTGACGCCGCGTCAAGCGTCCATTTATACTTTCAAAAAAAGGAACCATGATCTTATAATTATGTGTGTTGGCTCCATTGGCTAGAGGAGCCACGGCCACAAATGGACGCCGCATCAATCTGACGCTAGTGGAGCCCCAGCCAAAGGGTGGGGGAGGTTGATGAGTTAGAGCTGTAGCAAGGAAAAAAGAAAGCGTAAAAAATAAATTCAAGAAGCTGGATATTATGACAGTAAAGTCTATTAGAAGCAAAATATTTAATATATGCAGGACTTTGCCCGCAGTCCTGCACTGCTGGCGAAGACTACAAAAGTAAAATTAAGTAAAATATTTCCAAGTATCAGGTCACAAAGGAATTGAAAAGAGCTTAGTGCAATAGGTAGGCTACCGTACTGAATTAGTTTGGCTAAAGTGCAATTTGTGAGAGTTAAATGAACAATTGGAGTATAAGATTAATTAAATAATAATGGGCTATGATAACCAGGCTACGACTGTTTGAGACATTTGAAGTTTTTACAAATTGGCCCACGTGTTAAAACTTTATAAGAGCCCATGAGTGCCCATATGACCACAAGAATAAAATTAACCTACACATTCTATATTACTTTTTAGGATTAACACACAAGGAAAAGTAATATATACTGTATTGGAACCCCAATTTTAATATTTAATATAATTATAACATTTCTCAATAAAATTCCACTTACCTCCTTCTAAGAATTCGTAAGAAAAAGAAACAAGGCCTATTTATATTTAATTTACTGGAAAAAGTCACTGCATTAAAATATATTTTATTCTATTGGAATCTCAAAAACCTAAGGTTAAATAAAAATATTTAATTTCCGAAAATCAAGCAATAAAATTTTTTAAAAATCAGTTTTGCCTCAGAAAAACAGAACTCGACAAGACAAGAAACAAGCATGAATTTCCTTTCAACAAATATAGCAGGATCCTTTTAAATTGTCAGAAAACTGCTAATTGATGTACGCTCGTTTACTAACGTTAAATCAGCTGTTTTCTGACAAGTTTAAATAATTCTGCTATGAAGTGAACATAGCAGTGATTGTGGATGTAGTAGAGAGGCATGCGCTACCTGACCTCACGTGAGCAAAGTGGTGTAGCAGAAAAAAGGCGGTTTCTCGATGCTGTACGCTTTTACGATGCCATATAATCGTCTATATTAACTCGTTTACGATTGTTTGAAATAATTCTTAATTTGTCATCACAACGCACTATTTCAGCTGAATTCATTCAAAGAAATGTATCCCTCACAAGAGCGCTAGTGTCATTCACCTGATCCAGTCGTCATGTAACTGCAACTCTAACTATCTATCTTCTAAAATGAGTGGTCAAATATTTTTCGTTTAAGGTTATGTTCTCTGAAATTGATAATACTGAATGTTTAGGTTTATGAGACAGGAAAGTTTTAAATATTGAGTAAGTTAGATATTGAGTGATAGTAAATATTATTTCCTTGGTTAGCCACAACCTAAATAGAATGGCAATAGCTAGAAGCTCGATGCTATTAGGGAAATGCTTCCCATGTGTTAAAAAGAACGCATCAAAAATAGTAGTCAAGAGAATGGTTTTGGATAAAAATTTGTTGATGGTATGTATGATTATTCTATCATTAAGGTCTAGTGTTATCGGACGGGCTGGGTTCAACAGACCCAAGAACATTCAAACTTTTGCTTTTGAGGCTTCTATTTAGAAAGATTGCAACTACTAAAAACTAGTCCCAGGTGCCGGTTACACAAAAAATAAAAGTCGTGTAGACCTAGGTGATTGTTTAGTATGAGTGTACCGCCTTTTTTCTGAATCACAGAAATACTTATTAAATAAGTAGGCTACTGTAATAAGAAAGAAACACCTGACCTCAAATGATGATTCAATGGATTGTCAAAAACTTTTCCGTACTCTGAACAGAGCTTGCCTTCTTATGTTTTCAATGTATGTTAATTATTGTAAAAATGGTGGCTAATAATGCATTACTTCTCCTCTTTCCCTTTGAGCTTCAGAGGTCTATGAAATGAAAATTAGAAGTTATGGTAAATAGACCCTTCACTTTGAGAGTAGGCCTACCGGTACATGAAGATAGGAATGTCTAGAACAAGCAATAATTACTTCTTGTTCTTCCGGAGCAAAGATCGGTCACCAGAAATTGATTGTAAATCAAGAAGCTTGGAGAGAAAATTTGGGTGAAAAGTCAATTGGAAACGTTTGACACTTCCACATTTTTTTTTACTTATTCTTATTTAAGTGGCTATTCTGGATGAAAACTGAAAAATACTAAGATGAGTAGGCTTTTTTTCTTTAGTTGTTACTCAAAGATTCTGAACACTTTTGATAGATCTTCTTTTTTTAAGGTTTATAACCGGGATATCTTCTATTTCTCATTTATAAGATCTTGTTCTAATTTCAGTATTTCGATGAGGAAGAAACCTACTTCGCTCATGATCCAAATAAAATCTGTAAAACTAACGACATTGTTCTAATAGAAGAGCTGCCCCAAAAGCTCACAAAACTGATCACACACCGAGTAATGGAAGTGGTTTTTCCTCATGGTGATGTCACAGATCCAATCACTGGAAAGAAAGTTATCAGAACAAAATACAGGTCAGTCTACTGAAGTTTCATCCAATTATAGATTATAGAAATGAATTGAGTTATCTGGTAGATTCAATACCTAATTATGAGCATGAAAAGTTTACATATTTCATTGAATTCAATAAAAATATTTATTCAAGGGGACTGGATAAAGGCTGAGAAAGCGTGTAATCGGAGGAAGTGGGTGATTCACGTTCCCAAATAAAGGGATATTTTGTCTTTTCTCTTTTGATTCAATCTAACAAATACTATGTTGTCATAATCTAAGTTACTCACGTAAAAGTTTCCAGAAGCTCTTAATTTCTCTCGAGGTTTATAAGATAAACAACATTAATACGAATTAAACTCACGATAACCTCCTAAGTCCCAGTGTACTTTTAAAAGGACAATATTTTGTACTCTGGTAAAACCCAAGATTGATTCACAACTTTATGTAATTAAAACCAACGTATAAATACGTATTAAAACCCACAAATAAATTAAATAATTAAATAAGTCTAATTATGTATTTATTATAAGTCAGCCCAGTAACTTAACTGCGGCTCTGCTGGCAACGCCAACGTTATTATTATCAAGAGTAAGATCCTTTATTTTAGTTTTAATATGAATTTTTTTCTTTGGTCGAAAATTCAACATAACATTTCAAATTATATTCAACATAATTCATGACTGTCCTGTGAATATTAAAATCATCTTCAAATAAATCTACTGCATACTTCTTTGTTCTGAGCTAACCAGGACCCTTGTAATTATTTACATAGACTTGTGGTTGTTTCATTAACATGGGAAGTTCAAGCAAAATAATAATGTAAAATAATGTATTATTTTCATCCTAAATCAATATAAAAGTACTCACTAGTAATCATTCCTTTTTTCCTTGAAATGCCAATAAATGAGGTACAATACTGTAGATAATATTGGTTATTTTATTGTAAAAATCATCATCCCAAACATTACCTATGTTACCTATGATGTTCTAATTGAAGCGCCGATCTTAATTTATCAATAATTTATGATGTATTGAAAATTTTCTTAAATTTATTAAATTTACCGTGAGAGAACTCATGTAAGCGTCTAAGTGTGTCATGTTAATGATAATAGCTCAATTATCATTAATAATAATGTCACAATTGTAATCTTTTGCAGTAATGAATGGAAATTTTTGTTATTTTTCAGGGATGAACTTGAAGAAACGGCTGAATTGTACGGGAAAACAGACCGAGGCTACGATTACGAGTCGGCGCCTCCCCGAGGGTGGCAGGAAGACAAGAAAGATTTCTCGCACTTGGAAACATATCATAGATATTCGGCTGACGACAAAAATCCAAATGCCGTTGATAAATGATACTATGTAATAGAATGGTAAATGATAATGTGTAATACGGTAATAGATTGCAGAATTTCTAATAAAGTATGTTTAATTGTTTTCATTACTTTTTTGTGCGTTAATGATATGTAGAGTTGTTTGCTCAATTACACCCGCATAAAATAAACTTATACTTAGGCCCATTCATTATCATCCATGGATGCCCCTCCGTATTACTGTAATTTTAAACCAACATGTAACAGGTTTTATTTAATTCTTAAGCTTATTTCACATCAACATAGTTGAAGGCAGAACTACACTTGAACTTCAACTTGACTACAAGTTGACTTTAACTTGGCTTCAAGAAATTTGTGAGTTGGCTACTTCTAAATACAGTAAAACCTGTCTAAGGCGGACCCTGTATAAGACGGAAAGCTGTTGAGACGGAATGGTTTTCCTGGTCCCAAGGAATTTCATATAAAGGTGAAAGTACCTTTGTAAGCTGGAAATCTGCTAAAAAGGAAAAGTTTTTTCAGTCCGGTATTCCACTAAATCATTGCCCCCCAAACAACCCAAAAATTTCTCCAACACTGTTATGGCGGCTCTTTATCACCACTAGCCATGCTGTGATTATAACAGTCTCTGTAGTATGAACTCAAGATTAATACACGGCCCAGACTCTCCCACAGAAGACAGTACATCAGAATTCTTAGGCCACCCTCAGCTCTATCTGTGTATGCGCGTACCTAATAAACTGCCATAGGCCGCCCTTCAGTCAAGGACCTTGGCCGCTTATCAACAGATTCTTCAACGTCTTGTTTTCATTTGCCATTCATTGCAGTGGTAGATCTATCAACTTCCCATGGTGTGAGCTGTGCAAAGTAGAAATAGAAAAGAGAATTATGTTTTCACTGAGTAGGTGACTTTTTTATATAGGAGGCAAAAAGCAGTAGTCACCATCAACTGTCATGAAGACACTGCCAACTTCTGTAAATCCTTTTCACAAAGAATAGTTCATTCTTCTCAGCTCATCAAAGCAGGCTAAAATATGGAAATTTCATATATGTGTGGACTTGGAATTTTTTCTAAATATCGAGAGGAATGCTATTTTTGCTATCAAATATCTATCTTTGATTAAAGATTCCAAAAGGTATTCTACAGAAGATTGTATTGTAGACCAGAATCTTTCACGGATACTAATCTAGTAACTGAGAATCTATTATTTGCAGTAAATAATTTTTATTTGAAGATATTTTATTCTCAAGCTCTTAAGTATCAATGAAGTTTGCACTAATTAAACTTAGAAAATTCGATTCATTCAAAGTGTTTGGGCTTATTATAATACTTGAAATAAAAAATTTTCATCAATGGAAATTTTCATGAAGAGGAATTTGTCCTCTTGAATCACATTTAAATATATTCAAGTTCAACTAATCGATGAAATAGTTACATCTATTAATTAAATGGAAAATTTCATTTTCACATACAGAAACAAACGTTTTCAACCTGAAAAATACTGCAAATGATAGAGAAGATTATTTTCTACAATTTAAGACCAAATAATACATTATACATAGTAACAGACCATGCATTATAATTTATGTATGGTCTACAAAGTAGTAGACCAATACATATTGGGATTTTTAAGATACGCGTAGGCCTATTTGAAAAAATACCCTACTTCTTGAATTGCTGAAAAAAATAGTCCACAGAGGGATTTTGAATTTGAATTGAAAAAACAGGAGGTTGTGAACAATCAAATCAAACACTAAAAATTCTCAAATATTGTTTTATTTTTTCAAAAATATACCACTCTTTTTATATTATTGTGATTCGGGACTTATAGAACAAAGAAATTTGAATCTAAATCCGATCTCTATCTGCTGCTAGATTTTATTTAATAAGGACTAATGGTCTCATTTGTTTCTCAGTTGCGACTCATAAGTTTCAAGTTTGTACTGTATTCCAAACATTCAAGACCGCTCTCGGATGGGTGACCGACACAAAAAATTGTGCAATTAGGCGAGGTGGAACCTACCCGTAAGGGTCTCCCCACCGATAAAAAGCCATACGATAAAAAAACTGTATTCCGACGGTGAAGATCTACCACAAAAGATGCTGTTTGCAGCTTGGTGCAGTCTATGCTGGGAGCAATGGAGAACAGGCACTCTGTGGCCTGACCTATAGGCCTTCGATTGTGTCTCCCACAGCATTCTATTGGAGAAACTTGAGAGGAATGGTCATATAGAATTCGTGGTATGGCCCTCAGGATGCTGAAGGATTACCTGGTCAGCATAGGCAGGTGAAGACAATTGGTGGTGCCTATTTGGGTGCTCTAGGGTCCTGTCCTTGGACCTCTCCTCTTCCTGATTTTCATTAATGATCTCAGGCTGGATGGAAGTGCTTTTTGCAGACGACACAAACCTTGTAGCCAGAGATGATGATGCTGACGCAGCAATCTGCAAGTCTGTCCAACTGTTTGAGGTTGCCAGTGCTTTTGGTTCCAAGTTCCAAGTGAAAAGCTTTCATTGAATGAGAGTAAGGCTCATAATCTACCCTGCACTCTGAATGTATCAAAGTTTGGAGATTGCAGTGTGAAGATGCTTGGTTTCATGATGGATGCCACATTGATATGGGTGCCGCATGTTGACATGATTTGCAATAGACTGTGAAGAGTTACTTATATCTGATGTGCATGCTGAGAAGTTATGTTTCCCTGGAGTACCTATTTACGGCAAGATCACATAGTAGCTTCCCCGTCTGTGCACTGGAGATTTTAAAAAAGATGCCAGTGTATTACCGTGAGCAGGAGGAGTAGGTTTTTGAGGGGGCACTTCTTTATGTGAAGCTTGTGAACCTGCCACTCTACTCGCCTAAATGAAGAGGCA
Source organism: Laodelphax striatellus (assembly GCA_017141395.1). Taxonomy (NCBI): domain Eukaryota; kingdom Metazoa; phylum Arthropoda; class Insecta; order Hemiptera; family Delphacidae; genus Laodelphax; species Laodelphax striatellus. The sequence continues at coordinate 13,983,124 of CM029534.1, read as the reverse complement.
ATCAGTGCTTTTTGTTCTCTCAATGATTGGCCATACCCATCTCAATCTGGAGTTTATCACATAAATGTTTTACTTTGTGACGTGTGTGGAAGTACATAAAATAACCTTGTTTCGGACTGCATTAATCAAAATTCGGAAGAGGAATAGTATAGGCTCAGCCTAGTTTTTCTCTTTCAGATTATAATATTATCCCACATTTCAATTTGTATTATAGTATTAATGAATAAATGACGCAATCTATCCAGCAATAAGGGATGGAGAATATATAGGTACTGAAATAATGACTAAACTGAACTTTAAACAGGTTTGAACTTGTTTCTAGAATATTAATGTTTTCATAAGAATAATGCAACTATTTTTTATTGCAAAAGCATACAAATTCCTTGCCTTTCCGAGCTCTCTATTCTATTCCGGGCTATCTATCTAACATCTATAGCCTTGTTTGCATATAATTTTACACTGTATTTCAGAACCATTCAAATTCAGTTTTCTTTTTTGAAAAAGTTGGTGAATCACAGGAAAGGCCTTGGTCCCCCTCCCCCCCAAATATCAGATAAATTATTTAAAATAGCATTAAGCCTATCAATAATATTATTGTATTAAGTATTAAGACTTTGGATAGAAAAAATGAAGCTTATTTGAAATGCATAGGCGTCATTTGGGGGTGGCAAGGGGTGGCAGTTGCCACCCCAAAATTCCCAAACCCTTTTTTTGCTACCCCAAAAATCGTATTATCAATTAGTAATCAGGCAGTAATAATTTCAGTTATTTGCAAACAAGTGGAAAATTACAGTTTATAAACGTGGCACAATCTTGATTTTTTATTTAACATTTTCACTGGCACACAATAATAGCTTTCATCATGAGCGTCATTTCAGCTTTTAAATGGGGTGGCAAGGTCTGCCACGGATCTGGGGGCTTGGAGACCGTATACGTGGTATACTTGGAGGGTATCACAGTGATGTGAAATGCACGGGAATCTATGATTTGGGGCTAATGTCCAGTATAAATTCCTGGACAAAAGCCCAAAATAATAAATTCCTGGGCATTTACCCGATTTGCACGTTACATAACCAATCATATTTGTGAATGCATTCTTACAGTGTATTTTCAAGCATAATCTCTAAGGCCCATTCTACACGAGCGTGAAAACCGCGACGGGACCGTCATGTCTCAACCTTCCTTTTTGTTTTTGAACATGAAAGCTATTATTGTGTGCCAGTGAAAATGTTAAATAAAAAATCAAGATTGTGCCACGTTTATAAACTGTAATTTTTCACTTGTTTGCAAATAACTGAAATTATTACTGCCTGATTACTAATTGATAATACGATTTTTGGGGTAGCAAAAAAAGGGGTTTGGGAATTTTGGGGTGGCAACTGCCACCCCTTGCCACCCCCAAATGACGCCTATGGCTTTCATGTTCAAAAACAAAAAGGAAGGTTGAGACATGACGGTCGCGTTGCGGTTTTCACGCTCGTGTAGAATGGGCCTTAGAGACAAAATTTATGCTTGAAAATACACTGTAAGAATGCATTCACAAATATGATCGGTTATGTAACGTGCAAATCGGGTAAATGCCCAGGAATTTATTATTTTGGGCTTTTGTCCAGGAATTTATACTGGACATTAGCCCCAAACCATAGATTCCCGTGCATTTCACATCACTGTGATACCCTCCAAGTATACCACGCTTCGCCACGGTCTCCAAGCCCCCCAGATCCGTGGCAGACCTTGCCACCCCATTTTAAAAGCTGAAATGACGCTCATGTTGAAATGTTCAACTCATTACAGGACCATGTTTCACTAATACCTATAAAAGCTTAAAATTACATTTTTGAACGTAAAACTTAAAAAAATATCCAGGGGAATACCTCCGGACCTCCTTTCCTTGGAGGGTATTCCATACCCCCCATAAACCCTGGTGTTTGAGCACGGAAGCACGGCCTATAGGTGCGTTTAGACTATGTAAATTTGTTATAAAACATTTGTTATGTAACAAGTTTCACAAGAATGTTACAAATGTTATATAACAAAATGAATACTTTTGTGTAGTGACAGCTGTTGTTATATAACAAATTGATGTTTTATCAAAGTTACATAGTCTAAACGCACCTTATGAAGTGGTAATTTATAAGTTATGTGAGTGTCCCTTTTCCCTGTAGGCCTACAATAAAACAAAATTTCTATCAAACAGGCCCCTAATTGTATAACTATAAACGTTTCACAGTGTTCCTTTGTTAAGTTTCTGAATACTTGAATAGTCATTTCACAATAGATTACAAGTGTTTCATTTTATCCTTATTGAGAATAAAAAATTAATATTATGTATAGCAGGATCCTTTCAACTTGTCAGAAATCAGCTGTTTCAAAGAGCAATATCACAATACTTAACCTACAAATGCTGAATCTCGCAGATTATTGAAAAGGTCTTTCAAAAATGTATTCTTTGAAAGGTCTTCTTTAAAAAGGTCTTTTAAAGACTTTGAAGGTTCTTTAGACTTTCAAGCCTTTTGATTATTGTGTCGAAATCACTGTTTAATTATTACTGGATCAGCTGATTTATGACAAGTTAATTGGCTCCTGCTATATAATTATTTATACTTTCCTGCTTTACCAGGAAAATTTGAAATTCCCGCTAAATTACTCGCCAGCTGTAAAGTCAGCTGAGTCTGTTAAACAGCTGTACTAAACATCGGCGTAGCGGCGGACGATGAAGATTTCTAGGTTATGGTACCAATGATACGGTAATGTTTATGATTGCGTTGATTTGATTTAGAATTATGAAATGACAACAAGAAAACAGTTGCATTGTTTTATTGAGCTTATATTCAATAATTTGTAATATGGAACATTAGTTTAACATTTTATTTGTTGAATTTATATTAGCTGTAGGAATAGAATCATTATGACGCAAAGTACGGCAGATATCCCACAGGGAAAAGTTAAGTTTCGTTCAATATCCAGCGTTGCCGATCCAGGATATGGAGTGAACAGGATTGAGGAAATTTCTCATAGACTACGATCAAAATCAACAGATCCTAAATTGAAAAAGAAAGATTTGAAATTCTCTACGATCGAAAATGATGGTAAGTTGTGATTGTGAAGTATGAACCTTAAGTTGGAAGTTTAATGGCATTACCTAGTCATGAGAATAGTTAAAGAGATAGATTCCTCATAGAAAATCTCTCTGACTAGTACTAAAGTCATGTGCCAAAAAGTAGTTTGCTGTCGCCCCCAAATGTTGTTTCATTAAAATAACATATGTTACTATAAGAACCATTCTGTTGTTTAGAGGACTAGCCTCCAACTTACCTATTTACTGGGGAATATATAAACGGACACTGCTTTACGAGTATGGTATCTGTAATCCAGACGTCGCATAGAATAGAGATGCTTTGCAGTGGTAATGTTGTGATGGGGTTATTCCATTCAGTCTTGCTCATGAACACTAGTCAGAAAAGTGTTTCATTGGTCCTATCCTCTCATTGTGTTTGTGTGTGTGTGTACAAAGTTATATGCCTTCATTGATAAGCAAACAACTTGGGGAAATTATCCTAGCCTGAAGCCTGAAGTGAATCAGTGGATAAAAGAGGTAGAAAAGTGATTTCTCATCCATAATAATTTATCAGCTTGTATTTTTACAAGACAAGCCCCACCCCACGTCACGATTCTATGACTTATTGTTTTCAGTAACTGTAACTTAAAGTTGGTTTTCCTTGATATTTTATGTCCTTGATAAGTTTCTATCTTATCAGTAGCCACAATTTTATCCTATAATTTTGATATATGTACTGTATTTCAGTGAATGACTGGTCTTTCTTCAACTTTCTTGGAGTTGAATTGACACGCGGCTATGTACTGGAACATGATGAAGAACAATACTCGGCCCGTCGAGAAAAGGTCTACTCGTTCATGAAAATTCCAAGAGAAGTGGAAAAATTCATGCTTTATGGATTTTTCCAGTGTGCAGACTCGTTTTTGTTCGTCTACACTTTTCTGCCAATGCGCTTTCTCCTTGCATTTTGGACTCTTATCACGCGACCCATTACTACATGCTTCAGGTTTGAATAATATCATTTATTTATTCAAATGAATTGAATTAACGGCTATCTATTGGATTAAAACAAACAATTCAATATTCTTATTTTAGGCTTCTTTTTTGGTGTGTGGGGAATGCTCACACGCGTAAAAAATATGCGTGATAACATTGATAAAATTATCTGCACTTTTAGATAATGATGAGGAAGTTTTTCAAAAATATATTATAAATATAATATTAATTACTGTTGTAATTTCAATAATTATTCCAATTTATTTTACAGATGCACAGTTGACAAGTTTTTATAGTAGTTCTTGAATAATGTACGTTATAAATCTATTTAGATGTTGCAATCTATATAATATACAATGACGTAATTAAAAAACTGACAATTTTCAATTATATAAGTTCAATATTCAATGAACAGTGAAGCTGTAGATTAGAATTTTCTTATTGCTTCTTACGTCTCATCTTATCACATGGCCCAAGCACAAGACGCAGCAATGCAGTAAGCAATAACAATGAAAAAACTGTGAATTATAAAACTGTGAAACGCTGATAAATTATAACATAACACTTAGTTCAACACAAACCTCTATTAATTATAGAACTTTGATGTTTATATTCTTTATAAAACTTCAAATTCTAGTTCTTGGTTCTTTCACGTATAGGGCAAACAAAAATTGTTTACTCGACCAACAAAAATCGTTCTACTAGGGCAAAAAATATTGATCTAATTACATGGATAATTTGCAATATGAAAAGGAACAACATTCTCTTTGTGAACCTCTAGAATGTTAGACTTCACCTTCATCTCAAAATGCATAATCTTCTTTAACTGGAATTTTATTTTAGGAAGAAGTCTCAAACATATTTGAAACCAGCCGAGATATGCGATCTGCTAAAAGTTAGTATACTGGTTATAGCCAGCTGCATGCTCTTCTATGTCGACACGTCAATGGTGTATCATCTCATCAAGAGCCAATCTGTGATTAAACTGTATATATTCTACAATATGCTCGAGGTTAGTTTTATACTTTCATATCACTTTCTTTATTTTACATATTCAATTTTATTCATCTGGACACAATGCTCTCAAATTTTAAATTACTATGTTTCGTGAAAATACTTTCACTCCTTTTTAAATTATTTTTTCTAAAAAAAAATCGAAATGATTTTTTAATGAATTTTTTCTGTATATATTCGTCGTATTTTTAATACATCTTCACCAATAATATTAATCTCCATTACGTTATTAAAGTGATAAAGACATTAAAACAAATAGATCATGGTTGTGAAATTAATTAAAGCCGATTATGATTATCGTTTATGAATTTTCATATGCTTCCCTGATTCTTTTCTCTTTATGAAACCGACTACGGTATTCAATTTTTCAGGTAGGTGATCGGCTTTTCTCAGCTTTCGGTCAAGATATAATAGATGCACTATTTTGGACAGCCACCGAGCCAAGAGATAGGAAAAGGGAACACCTGGGCCTCATTCCACATCACACTTTTGCTATCATCTATGTCTGTATCCTTTAAAAAAGATTCGTACCGATTTCTAATCGAATCCGCAGTAAATTGAACATTCAAATTTATTCTATGACAAATATGAGATTGTTCTGTACAGGAGGGGTGACTAATTAAACAGCGGAGGACCGGCCTCATGGCAAATAACTAAAGAAATTATTCACCTGAGTACACTTCAATTTTGGCGCCTCTTCACGGCTACACGTTGTTGGGTCTGTGTCTAACTAAACAGTGACTTTGTCTTTGCTTTGTCTTAGCGACTTGTCGTTGTAGCTTCTCCCACCAAGTACAGCAGCGGAGGGGGAATACACATCACTCTGTCTAATGGAATGGGAATGGAGAGAGAACAAATCACAAATACTTGAACATTTAAGAATGAATGGGAATGGAAAGAGAACAAATCACAAATACTTGAACATTTAAGAATAAAATTCCAGTATATATATTCTTTTGGCTCCTTTGTTAAAAATAAAGGTTTAGTTGCAACTTGCATAATTTCAAAATTAATTTCAAATAATGTGAAATCCAATTGAAACCAATAGTCTATACTTTGTTAATGTTGTGCTGGGCTTCACTAGCTCTGCATGTAAGGAGTTTGCTGCGTGCTCTTACCGCGTAGCCTACTCAACATCATGTAATCAGACAATGCTGATTTCCTCTATCCTTTATCAAAAATGATGAAAAACAGAAAAATCTTATTAATATTCTTCCACGGCTCAGAAATGTTATATTTCTTATTGTTTAGAGACTGCATATTTACTATTATTTTATAACAATAATTGTCAATCCAATACCACTCATCACAAACAGACTGAGTACGAGTAGACCCTGCATTGCACTGCGGATCTTGGAAAGGTCAACTCTAGTTTATCGTATCAAATACCTTGAATACATCCATTGTTTGAAATTGTGTTCCTTGACTTGTCAAATAAGTTCTTCATGGAATATTGGTGTTATGTCAAGCAACAACTCTAAATGTCGCCATAAACTCCAACAATAAGGCTCTTCTCACTGTTATGATGTCAAATAATGTGAGTAATTGTTTCTCATATTTATTATAAGATGGTTTATTTATTCAAGTTTATTAGCTATTTTTATTAAATAATTTTGAATGAATTGCGTTTAGAGGGCCTTGTGAGTCCTCTGAAAGACATGGGTAGTTCCCTTTTCGTATGTTACCTGAAAGATGAAGATTAGATCATAACTCCTGAATTTATAGCAGTTGAAATATCATGTATCCGAATATAAGTTGGTTAAATAACTTCCTATACTTGATGATCTATCTTCAATTGGGATTAACCAAGTAGCCTACTGACTACTGATGGACATCTTGCACAAAAGACATTATTTTCATGCCCCACATAAGACATCCATTCTTATCCAATATCTAATTTCCACTACCTTTGTGAGTGACAATGAAAATTTGAAAGTAACTACTGTACCTATAAAAATATCTTACGGTATTTATTTCTTTGATGGTATTGTAACGAGATATATAAGTACTTTTGGTTTTTAACCTTCTCTTAAGCTTCTTGTTTTAAAAAGAATAACATCACATATTCGAAAATAAGATAACAACTGATATTTGATTGAATTACAAAGAATAATTATGTTAATCCATGAGAATATGTCTGATGCTAATATTCGTAATGTATATGAATTGATACATTTTGCTCTCTCTTCAGTTAGTAGAGTTGTAGAAGAATGTGTGCGATACTATTTTATCATTTATTTTTTTGAAACGAATAAGTTTTGTTCTGTTTTCAGTTTGTTGAGTTGAAAGGAAGCGTGTTCAAGAAGTTCGACAAGAACAATTTGTTCCAAGTGGCGTGCAGTGATTGTCGAGAACGCTTCCATCTTGTCTTTCTCTTGCTTATTGTTATACTCCAAACTATGAAGGAGTATGCTTGGAGTGAAGGTAAAAAAAACGTTATTTCGGCCCGTATGCACCATTCTCGTTTGAACCAAGCTCTATGAATCGAAGATCTTCAGTTTAAACAGTGGATTTAAAGTTATAACTGCGTTTTGTTAAACCAAGTTTAAACAAAGATGGTGCATACGAGCCTAAGTAGTTGATAGTTTGTTGGATTATCGTTATTATCACCATACATATTTCTGTAAGATACAAGAACAATTTATTTTTCTAAACAATAATGAATATCCTTATTACTAGGAGACTAGGTAAGCTTTATCTTCCACTAAAAATGCATTATCCAAGGAAAGGTCGAAATGTATTTTAAACATCTTCTTATGTATGGTTGAAAGTTTAGTTGCAGTTGTATGCTGCTATTTCAGACAACAGTCCTATGTTTCAGATGTCTTTTGAATGATAGTAATTGAAAATTTATTAAATCTGGTCAAATATTAGTTAGGCTTGTAACGTATGGTTCCACCATTTGTAATGTACGGTTTGGTAAAGACCATACTTCACTAGACTATTCGGCTTTGCCATTAATTCAATGCGTCTCCATCATTTGTGATATATTATTCTTATTTTTCTTGAAAATTGGGGGCTCCACCACTTCCCAGACGGGAAGAAAATATCACAAATGGCTGGAGATGCATAATATTAGATGGTAGAGCAAAATATTGGATTTAAGAAAAAGTTTAATTTGTTTTTAATACATTTCATAGTTTAATTGATTTATAAATTTGACAACAGATGTTGATGAGAAACAAAGTTTATTTAATTTAAGTTTTGAACAAAATAACATGAAGAAATGGTTTACAATTTTATTTGAAAAAGAAAAAATAATTAAAGGAACAAACAGATAATTAAATTGATTAGTTATTTCAAGTTTTCAAGTTTTTATATTTTGTTTTCAAATAAGTTAATTCTTTTTTAAAAAATGAGGATTTTCTTTTTATCTTGAATTTTGTTTTCCTATCTGAAATTATTTTGAATCATTATTTAGTTTTCCTGAAATAAAAGTTATGAAGAATTGATTAGAATAAATTTATATTAATTGAAACATTTCTCTACGATACCACATCCTTGGTCAGCTTCGGCTGGATGGAAGTACCGGAGGGAAGGTCCAAGTCCTGGCCAGTCAGAGTCTTCAGGAGGCACACAAACGACTGAGCGAAAAATTGAAAGATGGAAAAATCTACTGTGAAAAAATGCTGGCTGGTGGGGAGACTGGAAAGCTCCACCACTCTCAGCGTCTTTTCACCCAGTCAGCATAAATAGGCTTCCTGGTGATCTGGCTTTCTTTAGCCATTATTGAAAGTAATGAAAGAAAATTTTGGAAATATTTTAATTTTTTATGTGCTTGGGAGACTGTCAAAACTCATGGTTTATGACAGGCTTCACAGCAAACATGGAGAATAAGTATTACTTCATAACAATTATTCTCACTCAGAGTTTTTTTAGTATAGATATCAACAATTGTTTTTAGGATAATGTAATTCTGATTCAAAAGATTCTCTTTCACTAAAACAGACCTCCTGTTTATCAAACAGCGATATTGACCTAGGCTACGAAATGAGTTCGCTTAATATTCTTAACAGGAATACGACTTTTTCCATACAGTAGTCCATCCAAGTACAGTAGCCTACGGCAACTGTAGAAACTTTACCGGTATATAAAATCGGTAGTCTATATATTCTTAGGGTGTAGTGAGAAAATCAATATTGCACTTCTTAAGTTTACGAAGTTATGCAATGATCATTGCCAGAGTAGGTAGAAGGATTGAGATTGAAACTCCATTATCATCTTTTACTTTTTCAAGTTGATTTTATGAATAGTCGAATTTTAAATAACCTACATAAAAATAATCAATAATCAAGTTATAGATAGGTTAGATTATAGAGTTTTAACCCCCATCCACTCTGGCAATAGCCATTGGTTACATAAGGTGCAAATACACGTTGCAAATAGCATGCATATTCAACTAGTGCATGTCGGCTAGCTATTGTCATTTGCAGGCAAATGGCACGGCAAATGTCGACCACACGTTGCATATGGCATAACCAGTCGACTATGCATGGCGTCTTTTACAACGTGTATTCGCACCTTTATTGCATAACTTTGTCCTAGTACATTCATCATCTTCCAGCATTCTACTGTTGAGTGAAAGCAGAATCTTCTGTTTCTTTGTTTAGAAACCTTTTGGGTTCTGGTACCGGATTGTTTCATTGTGCTGATAGCTGAGATGCTAGTCGACTGGGTGAAGCACGCCTTCATCACACGATTCAACGAGCTGCCCGTCGAAGTTTACCGCGACTACACCCTCAGTTTAGCTTACGATCTAGCTCAAACGCGCCAGAAAAATGTGAGTATCTACTCTTAATGTTTTATTATTCTTTAGTTACGGTAACTATTCTGTCTCATATTACACAATTGTAGCCTCTGTCCCTGCTGCCTGGAATGGCTGCATGTCCTAGATTTCCCTATCCCTAAAGGTGCGAATACACGGTGCATATTTGCATCGTGTCGACGACCAATTGGAAGTGTATTCGCACCTTGAGCAACAGTATTTTGTTAAAATATTTTCATAAAACAGTTCAAAGATGAATATTAGGATTTATTAACTATGAAAAAACAAATGAGATACATGTTTAGCTATTTTTTAAACCTGATGCATTAAAAACTTCGTTTATTGTGAACATATTTTCTGAATGGAGAAGGGTCATGATTGAAGAGGCTACTTTTTATAATTATATCTTATATATCATATGATTAATGGAATGAATGTATGTTTTTGGTGGAACGAAGCTCAAATCTCAGGACACTTGTGTAAATTGGTTGTGAGCATACTCTTCCTAGACTACTCGGCCGATTTCCATGAAATTTGGCTCGGACATGCAACGATGGGAAGGTTGTTAAATGATAAAATTTGAAATCAATGATACCATGGAGGAATAATCACCGAAAAAAACTGGATAAAATCGGAGTCAAATTAGAGTTGAATCGAAGTCAAATTGGAGTTAAATCGAAGTCAAATTGGAGTTAAATCGAAGACAAATTGGACATAACCCCACATAATCTGATCGAGCGTGTGGAAAGAAGATCTGGTTTGGAATAACCTAATAATTTAGTTGATATTATGAAATAGGCAAATGTTATCATTATTGCTGTTATGTGTATTGACGGTATTTAAATCGCTGCAGACAAACGCTCCGCTCAACATTTGCAATAGCAGCATGATTGTATTCCTAGTGATGATCGTTGTAAGTTATTGTTATTTTCATTTTATTACATTATATTTTAATTTAGTAATATTTAGATTGTATCTATGACGATAAATGAATTGCATTGCGATGAATGCAGGCGTTCACAGACCACTCGGACCTGGTGGCACGGCGGATGGGCTTCATTCCTCTGCCGCTGTCTGTGGTGGCCGTGCGGGTGCTGGGCGCCGCCGTTCCCGTGCACGGCCCGGCCGCACTCTGTCTGGTCGCACTCGGCTACGTGTGTCTGGTCGCGCTGCGCGTCCTCAACAGCATCTGGATTCTGGGTCGTGCATGCTCGCTCATCGAAAACCATCAGAAGGTCAGTCTCATCCTATTCGATTCCTAAGCCCTCTCTGTAAGCACTTTGAGAAACTATAATCATTGCTAAACTCTTTAAAACTGTTGTCTTCATCCACCAGAAGGATCAATCTCATTCTTTTTGCTTTTTATGCTCTGTATAAGCTCTTCAAGAAGCTACAGTATAACCATTGCTAAGATTGTTAAAACTTTATTCAATTTATTCTATTTGCTGAACTCTTTAAACTTGCATCTCAAAGCTATAATAAGTGTAAAATATTAACAGTTTGTCTTTATTCAATTTCTATAGACTGCTCTAGCTTTTCTGTAGCCAACTCTGCTTGCTTTTCATGCTATCAGCTTTCCAAGAAGCTATAGATTTTGCTAAAATCATTAAAACTGTTGTTTTTATTCAATTTCTATACTGTACTATTCTATTTGCTGAATTATTTAAACTTGCTACTTGGAGCTGTAATAACTACAAAATCATCAATTTACATCAAAGTAAACTTGGAAAAACCTCAAGGGAATAAGAAATCGAATGTGCCAGGATTATGAGAAAAGATCCATCGATCTATTTCACTTGAGAGTGGACAGGTAGTAGTCTGCCATATTGGATTGATGTCCCATAAGATCAATGTAATCTTAAGCTAAAACATGCATTCTTTGAAACACATCACGTCTACCATTTACGTTGGACCTTCTTGCAAAAATTTTGTTTGATAAATAATTGAATGTTGCAGGTGCTTGGGGTTTTCAAATTTTAAATATCTCTTCCAAAAAAATTTAAACTTGAACAAGTTTATATTTTCGGTAATTTTTGCAGGAATTTTCTAATTAAGAAAGTAAAAACCTGAGTGCCTAAATAATTTTATTCTCATCTTTCAATGACACATCAAACATAATTTTCTATCCAAAAATAAGGGTGCTATAAGTTTCAAAAGATTACATTGATTTTATGTGATTTCCAATATGGCTGACTACTACTGCCCACTCTTAAGAGCTTTTCATTAAAATAATATAATAATTCAAATTCAAAAAGTTTTATTTGTTCACAGGGTCGTACCCTATACAAACAGAGTTGCACTATCTTAACAAGCATGCCAAGCTAAAAAATAACATAATAATATTAAAAATTATTGACTTATAATATAAAAAATTTGATTAATTAACAATAACATAACAATTAACAAAACATTAGGCTAACAATTAACATAATAATATTAAAAATTATTGACTTATAATATAACAAATTTAAAATAATATAATAATGATTGTAGTTATTAATTTTATTAATGAATAGTTATTGTATGAACAGGAGCACATGCCGGAAGGTGCAAGTCCGGTGCGGATAATCAAGGACTCAGCAACCAGTCCGACGCGACCGATGGCTCCGCTGCGCAGGTCGGCCACCGTCGAGGTCACACTGGCGCCCCCTCCCACCCCCACCCCCACCAACGACGACCCCCACCACCCTCGGCCCACTCTCGGTCCGGGCGCCATATTCTCCAACAGTGCGGTCAGTACACTCTCTCACTGCAACTGTTTAATTTGTTCTATATTCACAAGATTAATAATTACTATCTTCCATGTACTATTCTTCTATGTTTTTATAGTCAAAAAAATATTAATTACTATCTTCTATTTAATATTCTCATTTTCATTGTTTATTGTGACAAGATTCATTAACTACTATCTTCTATATATATACTGTTCTTATCTATTTTTATCATTGAGGTGAACAAATTAATCTTTTAAGACAAAAGATGAGGAAAAGACAAAATAAATGGCTTGAGCTATGGTGGCTTATAGTAGAAGTTTTTTATTTGGCGGATGGCGAATGATTGTAATTTTTTTGTAAATATTTATATAATATTATATAGCTTTCTATATGTAAAAAATAACATATCATTACCCGTTAAATAACAGCCATTCGCAATATGCTAAATAAAAAAACTATACTAATCTTTCAACCTTTCATTTAGTGGCAGTGGCCATAGCCGAGTGGGTTAAATGCTGGCTTTGAAACCTAGAGGTCCCGGGTTCAAACCCAGATCAGACCGTGAGATTTTAGCAGCCAATCCTCGTGTTTCAAAGGACACGCTAAGCTGTCGGTCCCGGCTGTCTAAAAAACAATCGTTGAGTCACGTCAGAGACCCTGAACTGATCAGGAGTGACCTGAAAACTCTGACACCAGACCTGAGCCAGCCAGGTTACACGGAATTATTATTACCTTTCATTTAGTGCTATTCACCATTTTCAGTGTACTGTGTAGTTCGTAAGGTTCGCCACGAACTATATGCTGCTCTTCCCTCCAGTCTTCTTCTATTTAGATGACAAAACTTCAGCAATCATACAAAACTTTGAAGTTAAAACGTTATACACTTAATTTAAGTCCTTAGAAAGCATTTCATGCATTTCACGCAAGTTATACAGTATTGCGTAATTATTCACAATGAATAGAAAAATTTGAATTTGTCATAAATTTATTAAAATATCGAGATATATAGGCAAATATAAGTCTCGATATTTTAATAAATTTGTGGTTGTGACAATCTTTTTATTCTTCTGAAAGTGATACTAAGGATATTATTATAATTATTTATTAATACACAAAACATGACAATATGATCTGAGAGAAACAACAGGCTTAGCCCAAAACTGTTCATCTCCAGAATTAACATTTGCTCGTATCTTCAAGGGTTAATATTAATCTCTTACATAGATTCAAATGAAACGTTTAAAAAAATTATGAGAAGGAATCTGGCCTACAAAGATTAAATAATATTTTAGTTGAATAGTTCTATAATTTTATTGATTGGTGTTAAGTAAACTAATAATTATTCTCTTCAAGCTTTTGTATTATTTACATCATAATATTTTCCAGACTTTTACTAATCTTATTTTACAGGATATATATATTCCACCTTCTCGAGGTTCAACACCAGTCCACTTCGAATGTGATATTGAATTTTAAATCATCATGTCGATAAGGCATTTATTGAATGTAATATTGGCTTTTGATTTTGTATTGGTCAATTTCCATTCTGATTTTAGTCTAGAGAGTTTCCCTTGTAAATTTTCCTGTAGAATTGCATTTTTACTTCATTTATTTCCAAGTTTATCATTGCAGATGACAGATTCCCCTCTCTACTAATGATTATTGTTTTTATGTGTAAAGCTACTTCTAGCTGTCCCATACCTGTTGAAAAATATCCAATTACCAGTACTTGATAACAATTATTGTAAAAATTAACCCAAATTAATTATGCTTTGAAGTTAATTTAGTCTCACTAACATAATTCCTTTGCTCTCTCATTATCCTTAATACTACAAAACATCCAGTAAATAGTAGAGCAGTCACTCGGAAGTTGAGTTTTTGCTTGACCCCAATTAGAATAGAATACAATAGAATGACTGCCTTTATTTTAACCTGGGAGGGCGAAGTTAGGGAGCAGTCGGCCCTCTCTTACACTTGACCCTCATTAGCTTTGATAATTAAGCTGATTGGTCTTGTATTTTATTGTTATCCAGTTGCATCCATTGAATATTGTCAATTTGATATGAAATATCTTGATATTTGTGAGAATTTCAGCAATTTCTAAAAAAATTAGTTTTATTTCTAAAACATTATAATTCTCAAAAATTGAAAGATTAGGCCTAACAAACATTCAATCATACTTTTGCAGTTTATTTTTAGCTGTGGATAGCCCAATGTGAATTATTATTATATCACTTATCCTGTTTTAATGAAATAAAAACATTACTTTTATTGTCTGAAATCTTTTGGACTCTAGCATTCATTGAATTTTTTCAGCTACCATACTTGATCTTTTATCAATTTTTGTGTGTAAATTGGACTTTATAAAATCAAAAAATACTTTTTTAAATGCTGATGTCTGTTTTCTAAGTGAAAACAAACTTTCACCATGTTCCCTATCAAGGGATAATATTGGTTATGTTGGTGAAGTGGAACAACCCTACTCGGGTCTCCCCACTATTAAAAGCCATACGCTAAATAAATAAATAAATCAATTTTTGTCATTACAAAAGTCTTCAGACCAGATTATCCAAGTTCCTAATAGACTAGATAAAGATCTAGAACTAAAGAACTAATTATTCTCATTTTTTTATGGTTCTGGTTATCATTTCCATTTAAAAATAAACACTTTTTCAATGTAGATCATTGTTTCTTTCTCCAAGGATTTTGCACACAAGATCAAGACACAACAGCACAACTAAGTTTGATAACTATAAAATCATAACATTGATTGGAATCATAAGAAGTAACTTAAAAAAACTTGGTGAGGAAACATATTTTCATTTGAAAAATGAATTGTGTTTGAGCGGTCAATTGATGATTGAGTTTGTCCTTGTTCTACCAGGTGAGCATCACCGACGTGTGCCTGAACGAGGAGATGCTGCGCGTTGGCGTGGCCGATCAGCTGGAGAGCATCGGCGAGCTGGAACAGCTGGACTGTTTGACACGCAGTGTGCCCAACATAGCGGCGCCCGCCCAGGGTGGCAGCCCTGACAACCTCTCCTCGACGCCGCCCTCGGCTAGTGGCGCCGCCTGTGGCGAGCAGCCGAAACGCGCCGAATCGGAGCCCTCCATTCCACATCTAGTGGATAGCGAACAGTCCGAGGCCCCCCCACCCTCACTATGACACTTCACCTCGTTTCTACTCCTTGTAAATAAACGTTGTAATATACTGTGACCACTATTCGGTGAATACAACTAGTTGAAACACTCTCTGTTATCCAATTGAGATCTGTTATTAATATTGTTAGCCAAAGTGATTGAGAACCACGTACTCAGAACCAAGATTGAAATACTTACTAGTTGAAACACTATCTGTGACCCGATTAAAGTGATTGCGAACCTCATACTCAGAATTCAAAACTAAGATTAAAATATCACATTTACTCAACATTTTCCCTAAATAAGGGTTGTAACATACTGTGACTATTCATGCAATAAAAATAATTGAAACTTTTGCTGTTACCCATTCATCTCTCATCATTACCTTTCCCATTACCCAAGGTAATTGGGTAACCCACCTAAAGCTGTAAATCCATTCATCGCTCATCATCATCCTTCCCATTACCCACGCACAAGCCAAGAGCTTATCCACCACTGCAAAACAATAGTACAATCCGAAGGCTCATGTGGGTGTGGGTATCACCCTCAGAAAAAAATGAAATAGAATTTATTGTGTCAATACCATGTAAAAATTCTTCTCATTTGGTAATGCATTTAGTTTTCCCTTGAAGTAGTATATATTTTGCTTCGACAATTGGCCTCTCTAAAATATTACGAGGTAACAAAGTTTTGAAGGTAACTTGCAGAAACACTGAACATGTGATTATACAGGGGTGAATTATTAGGATTTATTAGGGGTGGACAAGTGAGGTGGAACTTGGGATTATTTATTTTTTCTCATAGACAGGCTACACAACATCCTAGAAATACATATTCATTGTATTATACTAGAAACTTTTCATAAACAAATAATCAGCAACTTGAGTAGAGACCTGAATCTCAAATGTTGCATCAGGAGATGATTTTTTTAGTTATGATATGGTTGTGGGAATTTTATGATGAATGATTACTTTTTAAGATTAATCTTTGAGAACTGAAAATTCTTGGCTCGTTAGCTGGCTGCATTATCAACTTTTCTAATTCTAATTCTTTTTAAATGCTGTCAACTCCGTCCTATAGTTTTGAATGTCAGATAAAAATGTTAGCAGTACCTACTTGTGTGCAATACTGTATAATATGCTTTTAGAATGTCTGCTTTTCTTTATAACCACCTTGGTGACATTTTGACTCATCATGTACTTTAGTTTAACTCTGCATTATACACTATTAATCTGCAATTGTTGTGTTTTTTTTTGTAATGAAAAATAATATTAGATTGAGTTGAGATTACTTGTCATCAAAATCAGAAAGTATAGAAATGTGTGCATTCATCATTGCATGAAAAACTTGAGGGGAGTAGGACTCATTCACATGAGGCTTATTTCGTATGTTATTTATCCTTGAATTGTCACTGCTTACAATAAAAAGTATATGATTAGCCGAAAAATATGCTTTTTAATTATAATAATTCTATTCAATGATAAACTCACTTCATATAATGAGGGTTTATCTGTTACAATCAAGATGTATACCTGTATGTGTACTTTTGTACAATTCTCCGTTTTTATTGATAAAAATATCTTCAGTTTCATTTGGTTTGTATTATTTTTTGTGACATTTCATTATTATTCCTATTCGCGGCTACTCAAAGAGGCCAAGTACAGTATTTTTTACTCTCTTCAAATTTGAAAACTGATAAATATGACTTGTATTTTTTATTACAGTAATATTTTGGCTAGTCCTGCATGTAAATTTGAAATATATGAATGTGAATAAGTATTTTTATAGCGTTTGAGAACTTGAAAACTATTTGAACAATTTTTGAACATTGGTTTTCTAATTTTGTAAATAAATCATTGTTTGGTTTCAGTAATGTTTTATTATTTAATATTCCCTTCTATTTATAGACTTATTTCGCTGTATCATCATGATAACTTGATATAATGATATAATTTGCATTGAGGTCTCAATAAATTGTTTGAAATCTGACAATGTCTATTGAGTCTAAATTAATATATTCGGTATCATGCAATGTAAATAAATCTTTATCATTTGATAACAAAAACACATCTAAATCCCCCCATGAATTCAACTTGTGTTTTCACCAGGTGTTTATTTTAATGCAATGAAATATAATTCAGTAGTAAATTTAAATACCAAAATATATATATTTTTTTAATTAATACAAAAAGTAATTTTATTGAAGATTTGAATCCAGTCACAATGATCTTTTTATTTATATTTTTCCCATGTTCAAATTTGTGACAAACTATGCTTGAATGAATCCCAAGCGTTGAACTTTGACTCAACCTTCTTTTCGTAAAAAATTAGTCAACACTTGATTGAAAATTAATAAATCTTGGATGATGAGAATGTGAATGAAATGAGAATGATAATGAAGTGAGAATGCTAATAAAATTGTAAAAAGTCGTTCGATGGGACTTCAGTTTCTTGAACAGAAACCCTTCTACCCTACTACGTAGAGTCGTAGAGATATTTTGTTGATACTATTTCATTCGATTCTAGACTAAAAAATTAAATTGCATTATTTTTACTTTTATTAACATATAATTTCATTTAGTGTAGATACTCGTACCCATTAATTTTTAATAATATTCTATTATTAATTTCAATTATTCATTAACAATATCAATATTATTTATTAGGTATTCATCTTTCAATTCAATTACCTATCTATTTCGTTTATCATCAAATTATTTTCAACTGGATATTTTTTTGTATTATGAGGGTGGGTAATGGGATTTCCTTAGTGCACTCATAAATTATAACTTTTTAATAAAACAAATAGCCTTTAATAATAGCAGCAATAACAAAAAATTATACAGTAATGATATTTCTTAAGAAATGAAGAAGATCTTGAGGAACTTCAACTTACGGGTGATAAGATTTTGAATAGGGAAGAAAAAATTATTCTTAAAAATGAGACAGCTCAATTAAAAGTCAAAACTCCAAAACAGAGAAATTACAACATTACAGATGAGCTGAGACTTCAGAGATCCGAGAGAATGAAGACATATTGGGCACAGAAGAAACGTTTCCGAAAATGATCTTACCAATTTCGACTAGATTTGCTCCAATGAGGGCTTAAAATATTTAAAAAAAGAAGATATTCGTACTGATCTGAGATTTATTGACTTAGATAATAGCCCTAATCACTCACCTTATTTGCTGATTTCTTAGCTGAATGAGGAATTAAGAATTTCTACTCAATTTTATAAAATATTTTTCAATTATTAGGCTATTTTTCAACTGTAGCGCACTGTGTACCCTACTAAAAAAGACCCTGAGTAAGCTAAATGAATGAATGACGAATGAATGAGCTAAATTAGTTCTTTCAGCAGAATGAGGCATCATGAATTTATACTTCATGAAATCATTTTTGATTAATTATTTTTGAACTATAAATAGCGCACTGTAATACTCTACTAATAAAATTATGACAGATAAAGCTATGAGATCCCTTTAAAGTGAATACGCAGCTTGTGAAGATCACGCATACACATGTGTGGACACTTATTGAGTTTGTGTTCGGCCTCATTCCCGTTACTAGCTGAAAAAGGAAAAAGAGTAAAGCAGTAGATGTTGACGGTGGTAGGAGAGAAGAACGGCCGTTAGATGTCTTCAGCCACTGGCTATCAGTTAAGTCTTCAGCAACCGGCGAAGAAACAACGCGAACGCTGTAAGTAGTCCAGTTCTCTTTTATCAAAGTGGTTCTCTTTCTACTCTCTCACAAACATTATCAGTAACCTTGACATTCGTTTGACTATCCACAATAATGTTCCATGGAAAATCGTAACTGTCCTACCTTCAGGTAGAAGTGTTCTGGCCATAAATGTATGCGCACATACAGTAATACTGTAGAAGTGTTGAAGAAGTAAAAAAGAATTGGTGAGTGATTTTTTCATTATTATGGTGCATTTGAGCTGAATTAAGAGTTAGTTTCTCTATAAATTTTTAACTGAAGCATTTTTTTCGATCAGCAAATCGTGATCTTTGAACATAAGATTATTACGGTCTTTGAATAAGTATCATCAAAATAATAAAATTAAATAATTATTATAATAGTCTATATTATAATTCAATTTTCAGCTAAAAAGCTTCCTTCAATAAATTGTGATGGTTGCCTTCGTAATTATTTTTTCAAATAATTGTAATATTTTAGAAAAATTGGTTGGTCTTAGAATAGAATAAGTAGGCCTATAAAAAGCTGAAACTTTAATTCAATCGTGCTTGTCTTTTTTAATTTTGATTAGTTATTGGAATGTCTGTTAGTCCAAATGAGTTTTTGTATTAAAAGAAATATATTGAATTAGGTACTGGAGAAGTATGGAGAAGATCATTTATTTGGTTGATGATAATATATTTGAAAAAAAGAACTGCACGAAAGATACACACATGTCTTATGTTAATGTGGAGAAATTTTTTGAATTACGTCAAGTATTCGTCATTTAATTAATTAATTCGTCATTTAACAATAATCGTCTAGCATTTCAATGATACTGAAATCAATAAAAATTATGCGTGGGTGCACGTGTAAAATAAAATTATGAATCATGCATTTTTCCAAGTAAATTGATAATTAGCTGAATCAAGTACCCTACCTAATTGAACTCAAACTAATTGTCTCAAACTATATCTTATTTATTAAATGGATTCTCATAATCTGATAACCATTTAAATTTTCTTATATACTGTCCTTTTTTGTGAGGATGATGCCCAAATTAGCTTTAGGGTTGTGCGTGGGAATTAGGAGGGTGATGATGATGGGAGATGACGACTGGAATTCTTAATTCATAAATAAGGAATTTTAATAAAGAAATAAGAAATTTATAAACTAAGAAATGAGTTTCTTAAATTTAGACAATAAATAAGAATTTTCTAGATGGTTTAATGTGAGAAGAGATAGAATTGAAACTTAAAAATAAGATTAGAATGGAATGACTCAACTGTTCAAAGGAGTGAAAAACTTTTCATGAATTAGTCATTCTCCTTACATAGCTTTGAAATTTAATCTTGTGCTTTGAGGTTTGGTTAAAAAATCTATTAATGCTTGGTAAATATTAATTAATGTTTATTATTAAAATTGAATATTTTATCAATCAAACATTTCTATGGAGATGAATTATTTTCAATATCAGTGAAATATAATCTTTAGGCCTTTACAAATCTCATCATAATCGTCACTAAATTTTAAACAATAACAAAAAATGTTGTAAAAGTCGCAAAAATTCGTCAATTTATTATTCAACTTTTCATCAAGATCAACTCTATTATTGATAAGTTGATTTGAACCGGGAGCTGTATAGTTGAATCTCTCTGTAGTTGAATATTC
Organism: Laodelphax striatellus; assembly: GCA_017141395.1. NCBI lineage: Eukaryota > Metazoa > Arthropoda > Insecta > Hemiptera > Delphacidae > Laodelphax > Laodelphax striatellus. Next base: position 13,962,083 of record CM029534.1, on the reverse strand, counting down.
ATTTGTTCATTTTTCCAAGTTTACCACGAATACTGGATAATGTGGTCAACTGTAGTTCCTGTTTTTCAAGTGAAATTCTTTGTACGATTTTGTTTAAAGGAATAAAGTTTATTATATCATTATATTCAACAATACCTATGAATTGCAGCAGTGGATTTTTATCTTATTGCTGGAAAATTTATCACAAATGCAAGATTTAAGATCTGATGCTATTCTATGACACGGTACTGTAATTCTAATTCTTCAAAAATCTTCTTTCCTTACTGATTATTTTTGGGAAAGCAATACTTTCCTGACCTATGATGGTAGGGCAAGGAAAGTTACTGTAATTTGGTACCGTACACGAATATAGAACCAATAATAAAATGAATATTATAGTTTGTAGCTGATGTGAGTGACTGTTCATGGGTGCGACGCCCACACCAAGGAATTTCATTACTTTTCGGCTCGGTTAAGTTAGAAGTAACGGGTTTTGAGAACGTCAGAGACAAGATTGCTGCAAAATGAACGATACCGTTTTATAACTTGTTGGACAGATCCAAACAAGCGTCGGGTCATTCTAACTGGATTTCTACACTCGAGATTCACGAAAAACAAATGAAAAATCAATTGGAGTTCATTATACTGCCAAGTTCAGTACCTTTACCCAAGATTATTATATACTTCCATACATTTTGAAACTTTTAATGAGACATTCATAATTTCGACAATCATCAAAAACCAATCAATCAAGTCAATAATAGATTATTCTTAGAACTAATTTCATCAATACAGTGGTTTTACAAATACCTTATAAATTAGACAGACATTGTACACATATCTTGTAAATTATAGACAGCTTGAAAGATTTATAAATGTATTGTAAGTCCTACCGTGACTTTTATTTACAAAGAGTTTAGTTTTTCTATGTTTCATTTCTTGAAAAGTTATCCAGATTCTTTGTAATTGATCAAATTTTTTTTAATGATTTTCTGATATTTTACAATACCTTACATTTATTGATCATATCCAAGTTAAAGATTATCTTTCCAATATTATTTTTTTCAGCTCATCATTGAACAATTTTTTATTTTCATCTATCAATTCAGACAAACAATACAGTACAGATAAACTTTTGGAGAGAAAATATAGCCTATACTTCACTAGCTATTGTGGTGAGATTCGATCATTCCATTTTAATAAGATTACTGGTGAGACATTCATGAATCAAGTTCAAGTCATTCATAAAAAAATATGCAAGTTATTTAAATATCACTTTTATTGTCCAACTTTTAAAATGAAGTTCCAAAATTTAATGACTGACCGGTCCGCGGTCCCTGTCATTCGTGAAATTTGCAATGGATGATTTGTACTGGTGTAGGGAGTACTGGCTATCAAGTGGAGTCGTAAGTAGGCCTCTACTGCTATATTTTGTTGGTGAGCTTCTTACGACGGAAGCGGCACGTAGGCCTGTACAGTCCCACCTCAAGTCACGATTCTCTTCAAACTCTTTATTCTCTCACTCTTTTTTCAGCTTATCTTCCTTTTTTCTCGCACATGCAATTTCTATATTGGTTGATGCTGCATTCTATTTATAAATGAAAATCAAAATATAAAACAATGATAAAATGTTGGTTTTTATGGCGATTCACGCTTAGATAGGTACTTATATTGATTAATTCCACACAATATAATGCATAACAAACTAAACCAAAGATGTGAAATTAAAAACCAATTACTGCAACAACATCAAGTGCAAATTCAGTTAGAGAGGTAAGGTAGCTGGCGCTCTGGGCAGACAATGTTTGGGCGCCCCCTCCCCCATCAATAACAAATCCAAAAGTAGAACCAAAAATACCTAACTTTAAACCAATCTATTTTTAAAATATTCAAGTATATTTTAAAAAACAAGGCTGGGTTGTTTTAGATCACTTCACTAGTCATTTTAAGAGAAAAGGAACAATGATCTATTCACTTTGATCCTGCTGTTATTGAATATTATGGTTAAATAATTGAAAAAAACTAGTATTACACAGAATATTATAAATGTTATTATAACATTATAACAAGAATTATTTATAATTATTTTTGTTTTCCTAGAAATCACGTTGAAAATGTAATATGTAAACAATAAAACTATCTGATTGAAAACCAAAAGGAGTCGAAAAATAAATTTATTGGGCCTATTTCACGAAAATTCAGAAGTCCTGTAATACAGGAAAAAAGCTGATATAAGACACTAGACTTGGGCTATAAATTTATTAATTAGAGCACCATGTCTTGGTGTGTGTCCGCTTTTTTACTGAATTACAAGTCCTAAATTTCCATGAAACAAACCCCATAGAAGTTCATTTTTCGAATGCTATTGAATTTTCGTTTTGCTGTGGTAATACATAAAGCTCTTAAAATAATTCAGCTGAAGAAGGCTTTTCAAGCAGATAATATTATTTTCGGTTACGAATTACAGATTTTATATTATTGCAAAGTGAATTTTAGAATGAATTTCTATGAAACATACTGTATAGAGGTGGCCTACATAGATAATTCCTCTACAAATACAGGGAAAATAGTCGTCTGTAGCTTTGTTATGATGAGATCCGATTTTTCTGTCAGAAATGTGAGTCACTTTCATTGTCAACATTTCGCTGTCTACAGATGAATGACGATGATGAGTGAGGCTGCTTGTGTCGAGCTCTGCTCTGCCGAGAATGTAGAATGCACGTCCTACTTTTGTCCTTATCCAGTTTCACGTGCATTTGCTTTTCACTGTTGATAAACCATCACCTTTCCGCCGCACTCTCGCTTTTTTTGAAACACTCTTATTATGGTTCTGTGTGGTTCTTGGAAATTATTTTCCAAGTCAACTCCCGCTTTTTAAAACACTAAAAGTATTGTTTCATAAATATTCATTAGCTTCCTCCATTCTTCCAACTCACTATGTATTATCATCCCTTCATTGTATTTTGAAACTTTAGTATAGGCTACGGTACCGTAATCTAGAAAATTCCGACTTTCTGACAGTAGTTTTCTTGGTGCATGTATTATTATTACCGCATTTCACATGAATTAACTAATATATTTGATACACTAAAACTCATCAACTGATATGTTTAATTATTCTTCCCATAAAGGCATAAGAAATTATAAAATTACTACAAGTGGTTGGAGTTGAACACAAAAAAAAAATTCATATTAATAAATTGCATTTCCGTTTTTACAAATTTGGTAAACTTATAATTAGATTTATTGAAACTATTAGAGAAGTTTATGTAACCGCAGAGCAATGAAATATTTTTTATCATCTAAAGTGCATTACATTATTTTGAATGGTGCTTCAAGCTTCAAGTAAGAAACCGTAATAAATTGGATATTAATTTTTTAAATGTTGTATTTAAAAAAGAAATAAACAAAACATCAACAGTTACCATGGAAACGTTAAATGAAAGTCATTCGCCAAAATTAAAAAAATACTACTACTGTATATTGAATATTATAGTAGATACCGTATCTCTGTATCTTGCTTCATCATTTATCATTCAGCATGCTTCATCAGCACCAAGATTTTTCTACTGGGAAATTGTAAAGGGAACTATTTCAATAATGCAAATCAAATTAAATTATTCACCTTCTGTACTACAGTGTACGAGTATTTAATTCTATATGATAAATTACATTTCTAAAAAAAGGTCCGTTTACCATAAGTTAATATCGTTACCAAATGATATTCTGATATCATTTATGGTCTTATCAGATTGATGATATTACATACCTATAAATTTTATTATTGCAAGAGGCACCTATCGCATTATTACAGTGTATTTAATGCTATACTACTGTAGGCCTAGTATACATTTCTAAGAAAAAATCCGTTTGTTATGATAAAATTACCATTAAATGATATAATGATTTCTTAACATTGATAACATTTTACGTACTTACTTACTCCCAGGGCCATCTATATCTTAGTTGATATTTGGCCGCACTAACGTGGGTCTTCCACAGGGTCAATCAATTGATGACATTACCAATAATTTAAATTTTATTGTTGCAGTGATCTCTTAATGAGGAAAATTCAGAGGAGTTCAACGAACGCGCTTGTGGATGTGAGAAGAAAATTTCAGTGGAAGAAAATCTCGTCAATCGGCATGTTTGGTGATTGAGGAGTTCAAAATGCCCGTTATTTCAATGTCATGAACAATAATTGAAAGTGAATAGCCATCATTTGGACATTGTTTTGTGAGTTCACGTGACCAATAGTTGTCGTTAGAAAGTTGCGACGATTTTCGTAACAGATACGTGATATTCATGACAATTTTTGACACTTGCAACAGCCCTGAGCCATTCAAGCCCTGAGCTCACTCCACTAGCAACTTGCAGCATTCAATTGTTTTCTTGGCAGCAAGGCAGAGGTGAGTTGGTGCTTCTCTTTATAATGTAGCTACAATTTTCATAATTATTTGAAGGTGATTCATTTTCAACATCGTTATAGAACCAAAACCATTGGAAAAGAATCAATCAAATTTATTTTTTGAAAAACACAACCTGTAAACGTTCGGAATAAGTGAAAGTAAACGGGGAAGTAGAGGTAACTAGTTTAGATTCAGTCTACAAAGAACATCTTTAAAAAAAATCATCCGAAAGTGTTACTACAGCACTTTTTTAGCGAATTTGATGAGTGAAAAGATAATATAGGTACCTAATTTGCTACTTTTAAATAAAATTCAAATTGAATTATAATAAAAATAATTCATTGAATGAAGATTTTTTAATTTAGCTTTTTTTAGCGAATTTGACTTAAAAGATAATATTGGTACCTAAAGTTTGTTACTTTTATATAAAATCCAAATTGAATTAAATTAATTATTTAAATAAGGATTATGGAAAGGTTACAGAAATTTAATTACTCTTCAATGTGGAAATATTCTTTACATTATAATGATCTAATGTCATTTATAATTTAACAATACGCTTTTCCTTACCTAAATTTCAGAAATAACACTAAAAATTAGTTGACTGGTGCTAGTCAACTGGCATCATGTCATTCACACCTTTATTTCATTATAGAACAATCCCTCAATCCTGAACCTTTTTTAAAACGTGTCATCAGCGTCATTCAACTGCACTAACTAAAAAATACTTTTTTTAAATGCTGATGTATGTTTTTTAAGTGAAAACAAACTTTCACCATGTATGAAAGTATTTATTGCCAAAATCAAAAGTACATAAAAAAACAGCAATATCTGTAACCTAGAATTAAAACATAAAAAACTAAGTACAATATGTGTGTTTATAAAACATTAATTCTAACTCATAGTCAAAGGATATTATAAATCAAAACAAAATATTTCTAGCAAATATTTTATTTTATCCCTTGATGTTCCCTATCAAGGGATAATTGGTTATGTTGGTGAAGTGGAAGAACCCTCCTACTCGGGTCTCCCCACTATTAAAAGCCATACGCTAAATAAATAAAATAAATAACTGCACTAACAAGTGTATGTTGTTTGCGTGTTGATCAGTTAGCGCGATGAGCAGCAGCCTGGTGATGCCTGGCATGGCGGGGGCGGCGGCGGCGGCGGTGAGTGCCGCCTCCCACGTGGCGTGGTTCGCGCCGCTCCTGGTGGCCGCGCTCGCCTACTTCCACTACGAGCTGCTCGACCCCGAGTCCCGCCCCATTGACGTCGACACGCCGCTACTCTTCAACGAGTACGATTTCATCATAGTGGGCGCTGGCTCTGCAGGTAGGCATCTAACGATATTTTAGGCGGGTGAGAGATTTTGCGCTGTTGCCAGCTGACTAATCAAATCATGCCGGGGAACTGAATTCGACTCTCAGAAAAGGTACCGCTGGGAGCTCAGCGTTGCCAATTCGTCATAAAAAGAGCAAGCACCCTGGCTTGGCCGGTTCCATATCTGACTACAGCGCATCATATCTCACCCGCCTAATTTCGTTACCACTAAATTAGTAGTGAAGGTGAAATTGTGGTAGTTCTTATCCATATTGAATAAAGGAGCTCAGCGTTGCCAATTCGTCATAAAGAGCAAGCACCCTGGCTCTGCCGGTTCCATATCTGACTACAGCGCATCATATCTCACCCGCCTAATTTCGTTACCACTAAATTAGTAGTGAAGGTGAAATTGTGGTAGTTCTTATCCATATTGAATAAAAAGACTCGAAGTTGTCATAACTACAAATTTATCAACATATCGAGGTACCATACCATTTTCGATTGTTACACAATTCTCAATCTCTGGTAAACTAATCGATACTAATCTGGTAAACTTAGGGCCGGTTCATAAGCTCGGGATCTAGCCAAGTCCTAGACTAAAACGGATGGCTACCGTAGCATCGACAAACGTTTGTCTCGACAGGTTAGTGGGTTAGCAGCATAGAGAGCCCTCAGTACATAGTTTCGGGGCTAACGTTTGTCGATGCTACGGTGGCCACCCGTTTTAGTCTAGGACTTGGCTAAATCCCGAGCTCATAAACCGGCCCTAAATAGTTTAGTTTATCAATTATTCATATATAAATTATTATCCTTTATAACCAGTAATGGTAATAACCGAACCCGGTATCTCAATATTTTAATAAATTTCTGTTTATGACAACTTCGAGTCTTTTAATTCACTATATTATATTAATCATACTAGCTCATAGTAGATGTATTGAAATAATCTTCTTATGCCCGATTTCAACAGAACTTATCAAATAATATATATAATCTGCGACGATCAAGAAATAACATCCTGTTGCAAATATTTACCAAAGAGATATATTATATACTCAAGCTGATATTTTATAAAATTTCAACTAGTTGTCATTCTCATATAACATCATTCTCATGTATATACTTATTGTTGTTGTTATACTATTTTGAAAGGCTTTTCATCAGTGAGTAATAAATAATTATGTAGGCTACTCACAGTAAATTATTGACAGAATGTAATAGATTCTAGTGATGAATCAATAGCTTCTCGTCAATTGCGACATTTCTTTTTATGAAGTTCTTCCCCACCCAAATAAAAAATGTACAGATTTCAGAAACAATAACTGGTAAGTCAACTAGCCATTGCATAAGTATCTTATTAAATATTATTAGCATTTATTGTATTGTTGATAATACTTGAATAGAGGATGTCCCTAAATATTTCAATTTGTTTACCTGTATACTACAATAATACATGTTTTCGATAAATTATATCTCATTTGAGTTTCTATTTGCAGTTTCATAATAATATTGTTTTGCAAATAAAGTTCAGAAATGCATCCCTTTCCTTACAAAAGCTTTAACCTTGGCATTGACAGTTACAAAAAAAAAGAACACGCATGTGAACAGCAGACAGTAATTTCCATTTGCCACCATCACACCATTCTCAACTTTATGCTTTTTAGTGACAAAAAAATGTTGACATTTTCCTAAAACCATTGTTCCTGCGTTTGCGTGATAGAGCTGTGAGAAGACACTATTAACAATCGTGGAACTGTTTCCAGCAAGATTGATGAGAGTTCTGAGCAAACACTTCAGAAAAATTCTTACATAAATCATTTCAAGATTTATTTTATTGCAGTGAATCGTGTAAAATGGGTGGCAAATTGCGTCATTAAGACAACAGGCAGAAAATTCTTAGAAAACTAATATTATGAAATCCAAATGGAAGTCCTAAAATGTGTTGAATGTATTTCATAAGTACAGTATTCCAATCTCCTTGTCAGTAATATTATTGCCGTGTATGACTGCATAATTGCTTAATTTTTCTTATCCACAATAATTTCAATTCCTTTTTCAGTTTGGCAAATACTTTTCTTACTCCTTTTCGACTACCACACGTTCCCACTTTTAATGTCCAAGAAGACATACGGTAATAAAAAAACTAAATGCTTTTTCGCTCAAGGTAATGCACACATAAGCTCCAGGCAATGATTGGGAATAATGAACCTACTACAGGTTATTGCCTTCCGTACCATCGAGAAGCGATTTATAAGCTCGCATATACTGTTTATTAAATATTGGGAATTATATTAATTGAAATTAAATTCATTTGAAATGTCTTGATTCTTTGCTGAAGTTTCAGTGCGTTTTCATAAATTATAAACAAGTTATTCCAAATCAAAATTATGAGCATCTTACTTGATATATAAAGATCTGATCCTTTTCAAAAACGAAATAGAAAATGAAATAAAAAAGTTTTGATAGAGAAACAATAAATCAAACATTAAGAAGAATAATTGTGATAATACTTCAAGTCCCATCTCAAAGTCTTATTAGATAGTTCCACCCACTCATTTGTGAAGGAAATTTGGTAATTTTTATTATTTCTCTTGTTTACAGGTAACGTGCTAGCTAACCGACTTACGGAAACAGACTACAGAGTTCTTTTGCTTGAAGCTGGAGGTGATGAAACTGAAATATCAGACGTGCCTCTTCTTGCTGCTTACTTACAGTTGAGCCAGCTCGATTGGAAATTCAAAACTGAACCTCAAGGCACAGCATGTTTAGGTGAGTAGATTCAAAACACGTAGTTTTTCATTTTCTACTTCAAAATATATTCTATCACCAGCTTTATAGAGAAAAATTAATTAATACCGAGCATTAAGTAATACCACAGATAAAGGATACTTATCTGTTGTGTTATTAAAATAAATAAACTAATAAGTGTTAGTAAAATTGATAACTAAGCCCAAGTAATACCACAGATATACATGGAATATAATCCTGTTCCATCCAAATAATCCTGTAACACTACAAATAGTAAATGGTACTGATTAAGTACATTGTAATTGATGTAACAATTATATATAATTAATAATAGATCCTGTTATGAACTAATGTACTGATTGAGTTTATGGATAATTCCAACTAATGATTTGATCAGTTACAGTATATGTCATCCCATAATCATTGCATAAGACATTTTTCGCTTTCAATACTGCCAGTCGTCTAATATTCGGTCGGTAATACCCTAAAAACCACTCATTGACTGGACTAATAGTAGTAAGACCTTTTATTATCTACTTCTACCGTATATATGTATCAAATAGAAAAATTGAATTTGTTGCAGCGATGAAGAACAACCGCTGCAATTGGCCGAGAGGAAAAGTGATAGGGGGCTCAAGTGTGCTGAACTACATGCTGTATGTGCGAGGCAACAAGAACGACTACGATCAGTGGGAAGCAATGGGCAACGCAGGCTGGGGCTCGGAGGAGGCGCTCTACTACTTCAAGAAGTCGGAAGACAACCGCAATCCCTACCTGGCCCGCACTCCTTATCACTCGACAGGCGGCTATCTGACAGTACAGGAGGCACCCTGGCACACGCCTCTGGCCAAGGCCTTCCTGGAGGCTGGTCGCGAGATGGGATACGAGACAAGGGACATCAACGGCGAGCGCCAGACAGGATTCATGATCGCCCAGGGCACCGTCCGCCGCGGCGCGCGCTGCAGCACCGGCAAGGCTTTCCTTCGCCCCGCCCGCCTTCGCAAGAACCTCCATGTCGCTATGAACGCCCACGTCACCCGTGTACTCATCGACCCTCTGACCAAAACCGCTTACGGCGTTGAATTCTTCAGAGATGACGCCAAACACACAATACGTGCCCGAAAAGAAGTGATCCTAAGTGGAGGAGCGGTTGGCTCTCCTCACTTGCTGATGCTTTCTGGAATCGGACCAAAAGACCACCTAACCCAACACAATATACCTGTAATACAGGACTTGAAAGTAGGCCAAAACTTGCAAGACCACATCGGATTTGGTGGAATGGTGTTTCGTGTCAACGAAGAGGTGTCGCTTGTGCAGAAACGGTATGAGAGTGTGAAAGCTATCCTTCAATATGCAACTCTTGGAGATGGGCCGTTGACAGTTCTTGGCGGTGTTGAAGGATTGGCCTTCATCAACACCAAGTACGCCAATGTTTCTGAAGATTTTCCTGATATAGAGTTTCACTTAGTGTCGGGTTCTGTCAACTCTGACGGAGGACACCAGCTGAGAAAAGCGCATGGCTTGAAGGACAGCTTTTATAAGGAAGTGTTCGAGCCTATTGAAAACAAAGATGTGTGGTCAGCGGTGCCCATGCTCCTGCGTCCACGAAGTAGGGGCTATATTCACTTGCGTAGTTCGAATCCTTTTGACTATCCACTAATCTATCCCAACTATTTTTTCGATGACCATGACATGAAGACGATGATTGAGGGAGCAAAGATTGCGTTGGCAATGAGTAGAACGAAAGCACTTCAGAAATTTGGCAGCAAAATGCACAACATCCGTTACCCGGCCTGTCGACACATCGCGATCTACAGCGACAAGTACTGGGAGTGCATGATTCGACATTACTCGATCACCATCTACCACCCGGTGGGCACTTGCAAGATGGGTCCCTACTGGGATCCGGATGCGGTGGTCGACCCCCAACTCAAGGTCTATGGTCTCAAGGGCCTAAGAGTCATCGATGCTTCCATCATGCCCACTATGGTTAGCGGCAACACCAATGCCCCAGTCATAATGATAGCTGAAAAGGCAGCTGATCTAATCAAGGAGTTTTGGCAGGCTGCCAATGAGAGTCAAATCGACAGAAAATAGTGAGCAACGCGAATGAGGCAACTGGGCAATGATTTCAAAATCATTGTCAGCCAAAGATAATGCCAAAGAGTAGGTTAAATGGGACACAATGGTACTTATGACGTTAAATGGCTTAGACGTGCTACATTACTCTTTCGTGCTCATTGCTATGTTGGATAAACAATAAATTACAATGAAAATTAGCAAGACTGAAAAAGTATTGGAGAAAGTGGTGAAACCTCGGAGAAAAAATAGACTAAAAACAATTAAATAAACATTATTTCCCACATTTGAATGATCATATAAATTACAGCTTCATAATAAGAGCTTCATATTGTTAATTTTTATGAAATCTTATAATCTGGGAATGTTGCATCGAATAATCAAAATTCATGGACGAGAACAGCATGTTCACGAAATACTATGCATTTAAAAGGCAACAATGCAATTAATGAGTGGATCATTTGAGTTGAGTGAGTCAACTAGAGTTAGGAGTTGTTTATCAACAGAGTAGTTTTGGTTGTTGCTAGATGATTAAATCTCGGTGATCACTTGAACATTGTTCGGTAGATAATACTTGGCTCTCAATAATCGTGGTAAGGAGAAACTCAACTTTTCCACTTTTGGTGGAATGTTTATTCAGTAGCCATAAGAAACCCTGGTGTTGAAAACGTTATGTAAATTCCAGCTTATTTGTGGAATAAATTATGAATAAGAATAACAGCCTTCAATAGAATACTCCATGTTTAATAATGTGATTAATATTGTGAATATAAAAATGAACTATAGTATAATTGTACGATACTAAATTATGGAAATAGAACATTAATGAATAGTTAGTATGATATTTTTGGAAAGTTAGAAAGTCTTCATAAACGATTCAAAATTTCATCAATGGTGAATCAAAGTATATCAATAAAGACTGTTATTTGTACAATTATTAGTGCTTATTATTTTGTCATTCAAGATTGATTCAAAACTTACTCAATCCAAGAAGCCTGATTCCTATTTCAAACCGTCTTCCACTAAAATCTTCCCAATGAAATAAATACTTCATTCAGTCTGTTACATACAGTGACTTAGTTAATTGACTTATTATTAATTATTGACAGTGCCTAGATAGATCATGCCATCAGTATCACGTAATGATGCAGCGTATCCAAAAGTATGATACGTTAGTTATCTCATTATCCCAAATGATGCGCGGAAATAACGCGTGGATTGATCAAGATCGACCTCCAATCTATCTCTCAACAAATTACTACTTAAAATATATAGAATTTTGAAGCAAGTTAACTGAAATTCAGTTTAGAGAACAGCATATTTTTGTTTTGTTCTTACAAAAAACACGGCGCAATTGGATTGTGTGTCACTAAGCTAGAAGCCTTGTAATGTGACCACTGAGCATCGTAGCTCCCAACGTAGCTCCTATCTTGTCATTCAGCTTAGCACTTGTAGTGTGGCCTTAGCCTAAGTGGGCTCGCACACGGAAGCAATAAGCAACTAGCAACACATGGATCATATGATCGTCTACAATGCACACCTAAAGCAGCTCTTTTGTTTGTATAGAGTAGACAATCATATGATCTATGTGTTGCTAGTTTCTTATTGCTTCGGTGTGCGAGCCCACTAAGAGTAACATCTGTGATATTAGAAGCATAATGCTAGATAGTTAAACAGAAGTGTGTCTCTATAATACTATTTTTATCGGTTGCCGGTAATAATAGAATTGCCTATCTCTTTTGATTTTCTTCCATTTTCACATTTCTATTTTTAGGCAGCCTGGTAAATTTTGGTACAACTTCGATAAAAATAGAGACACCATGCAGAGTCAAAAGTTATACTCCAAGTCAAAGAGAGCCAAATTTTTCTCTCCTCGTATTTTCAATCGTCAAAGCCGTTTAAGAGCTGTGAAATACATTAATCAAAATTTGAGGCCATGAGGATTAAAATGAAATTCATTGGCGTTGGTAAAAACTCTCTTATTGATAGAAGGAAACTTAAATTAGCAACACACACTGAGAACGTTATAAAATTAAGGTCTACGCTACAAAATCAAGCGGCCTATTAAAGCCACCTTTACGGTTCATATACTGACGGTATTTTCGTTTAAGTATAACATGAACTGCTCCTTCCTCTTGTGCTTCGATATTTTTACCCTTCGTTGTATCGAAAGCACAGAATCCCATTAATTTCATCATTTCCTGTTCTTCAGGTGTCTTGCCTTCCAAGTCCTCATCTAAAAAAACGAAAACAATTAATTAACAATATGAAAGACTTGTATGTGCATTGCAATATGTATTACAGAAAGAAAATAAACTTTATTCCTGTAAGCTATCAATGGTGTTTGTTCGACCATAAAATTAAATTTGAATGCAATAGTACAACCATGAGTTATTTTGAAGGAATTTATTTTGTTGTTTATAGCATAAATTGTAGTAAGTATCAATCAGCTGGTATTATTGTTTTTATTCCATTTATCATGTTATTGGCACTTCTTTATGCCAATATCTTATACACACAGTAATAAAGATTTTATACACACGCCAAATTTTGTATCAATAGTTGTTATGTTATGCCAAAGTCAAGCATTGGAGATTCGCGTTAAAACGTTTCAGCTGTTTGCTGAGACTGGAAAGTTTTTACTCAGCAATTCACCTGATTCCTTGATCACAACAATATATTGACATACATCAAAGAAGTATGAATAATTGAATATGTTATGTGAGAGAGCTACAAAATGTTTCATTCCAGTCTAGATACAAATGAAGAAAGGCAAAGGAATAGTTCTAGTAACCAAGAGACAAAATGAAAAAGTGTGTCTTAATTGGAAATTGATAAATTAATGTTATTCATTACTATTAAGATAAATTCAAGTAGATAAGGGCAAATGTATAGTTCTGTTTACCTCGAGACAAAATGAAAAATTGTGTCTAATCGGAATTTGATTACTGTTATTCATAACGATTAACTGGATAAAATATCACAAATAAAGACTGAATAGGTTTGTTACAAATAAGATAGTACCAACAGTTTATTGACTACACTAAATCGTTGATAATGTCAACCAACAATTTTGTGAAGAGCATAATATAGAATATAGAAATTTTATACATGTAGATGAAATTACTTACAACAACGTCCTAGCTTTACAATCGGATTTCTACTATTATACTACAGAATACAAAAGCATTTTCATTTCACTAAGTCTCCTAATCTCTGATCTGTTTATCACTCTCTCTAAATCACCCATTTTACAATTCCCATGAAGTTTCAACTAAACTAGTGCAGTCCCAATTGTCCATTTAGGCTGATTCCTTTATTGTACAAAACAAATTGCAATAAAGTATCCATTTTATCTGTTATCTTTATATAAAATAGACGAACATGTTTTTTGTAACCACAACTCTTTGGTTTCTCAACCGATTTTGTTAGCTTACGTCTTAATTGAAAGATCTCATTGAGTAGATGTTTGATAAGGTTTTACATTTTGAAAAAAGATATCATGGAGATGAGGAATGTACGATCAAAGTTTCATTTTTTGCCATTGCTTTAACATAGGGATAGGAGGGCCGAAAATTATCACATTTCAACTTATGATTTGTTGATCAGCTGTTTTGAAACAAAAATTTCATTTTTCAGTGTTCATTCCACAGGTTCATAGCACATTGTTCATTTGTGCAGAGAGAAAAAGAGAAAGATAGAGAGTGTGAACGAGAAGGAGAAATAAAGAACGAGAAAGAGAAGAAGGAAGAGGAGGAGGAGATGGAAAAGAAGCAAAAGAAAAAGTGGGAGAGGGTGGAGAAAAAGTAGAAGGAGAAGAAGAAAAAGAAGAGGAAGGAGAGGATGGTAAAGAAGGAGAAGATGAAAAAAAGGAGGAGGAGAAGGAGATGATGAAGTAAAAAAATAAGAAAAAGATTGAAAAGAAGGAGGAGAAAGCGAATAAGGTGGAGAAGGAGAAGAAGAATGAGAAGTAGAACGGGAAAAAGCCGCAGAAGGAGAGGAATGAGCCGGAGAAGAAGAAGTAGAAGTTGGAAAAGAAGTAGAAGAAGAAGAATGAGAAAAGATTGAGAAGAAGGAGGAGGAGAAGGAGAAGAAGAAGAAGTAGGAGAAGGAGAACAAGAAGAAGATGGAGAAGAAGATTGAAAAGAAGTAGATGAAGGAGTAGGAGGATTGGAAACTATTTCATGTAAATTCAATATTCGCAGTTTTATGCGACCTGGGATGTCCTAGTTACGATAATTCTTGTAAGTCATTTGAGTGGTCAGTAGAATAAATAGATTTTCTATTTGATTATTACTAGAGATTTCTATAATTATTGAGTAATTTGAGTGGTCTGTAGAATAAAATATATTTTCTTCTAGATTTGAATATATCTCACCAGTGACTTTCGGTCGACTGGATGCACCGGATCGCGCTGATTTGTTGTGCCTATCCCTGTCCTTGTCACGATCCCTGTCTCTATCGTGTAGTCTGTCTCTGTCTCTCTCCCTGTCACGATCTCTCTCAGGCGAGTGCGACCTGGAACGTGACCTCGACTTCACTGGCCGGTGTCTGTGATCTCTCTCAACTGATCTGAAAATTTCAATCTTTCTTTTAGTAACCGTTAAATCTTTCCTCAAGATACATATTATATCAATTGAAAGGTAGGATATTAATATTAGTAATAATCAACCATATCATTCCTAACATAAGGAGGTAGGAATTAGCTAATAAGATGAGAGAGTAAAAGAAGTAGCCTACAATCGGTTATATCAATTCAATTAATTAATCAAAAGTTGACTAGCTTTCCTGCTGCATAGATCTAGGCAAATACTAGAAAAATTCAACACGAGTCCTAGGTGGCACCATATCGATTAAGTCAGTGCTCTGATTGGGCTCAAAACAAGTTTATCCTGAACCCTCTGAAAATAAATACAAGAAACAACAAGTCAACAACTTATTGGGACAAAACATTAAACCATGATATTATATATCTATTTAGAACAAAGCTTTGATTTGAGAAAACGGATGAATAAAAGCAGACACTACATGAAAGTAAACGCTGGACCATGGCCGAACATTAGATCATACATCTAAACTTTATGCTTTTTAAACGTCGAACTTTAGATCGTATGTCTAAAAATAGGCCATGGCTGGACGCCTGTTACCTCTCAGTGAAATTTAAGATTTCAAGATGTTGTGGTGTAATGATAATGGTTGAGATATATAATGTAAGGTTGTAACTTGGCGTATCTTGTTATGATAAGGTTTTTATACTTTCACTCAGTGCTGGTTTAGTGACGGAGGGCGCCGGTACGGTACCTCTTGAAACAAACAAAAAAACAACAAAATATTTTGTAACGTTAGGTGAACCATCAACTTAGGCGATTAAACGACGTAGAACTGGAAACTGGCATCAAAAAACTTACACTGATTATCTTACTTTCTATTTTTTAAACAAACTGTTATTTGAAAAGTAATGCAATAAAAAATGTAAAATAGGATTTTGTGCGCCACGCTGGGTACCAGTAAAAGCAGACAACTTTTAAGAAACCACAAGTTTGTTAAAAGTTGAAAATTCTAAACTGTATCAGAAAAATTATCTTTGCACTCTATTCTATCAATAATGTAGCCTAGCCAAGTAGGAATTGTCTTTAGATTTTTTATAGTGTTCAAGACAAATTCCTGAATTTTTTCCTTGCTCCCAAAAAGCTTCAAGACTCCCTTTCTGAGTCTAAATTCAAAGAGTTTTCTGGGGGGCGTACCCCCTTCGCAATACCTCTGAGACCCACTGGAACCTATATTGTTACAAAAACAGCACTGCTTTTACTGTTTTACTCAAATCAATATGAAACACGACGGATGCAAAACATCGTAGGAACGTAGCACTGTATGCTAGCTAGTATGTGCGACCAGTAGCCTACTGAATACGATTTCAAAGGTTTTCTCTGAGAATACACAAGTGACGTTTCTAGGTTATGAATACTAGCATTATCAGAGATAAACCATCAAAGTTAAATAACTTTTCCAAGTTGTCATACAAATGAAACTAGATGTAATTTCTTGAAATTAAAATGATAATTCAATAAATAGTTCCTACCTGCGCCTTCTATCTCTTGATCGAGAACGTCTCCTTCTCCGATCTCTTTCATCTCTATCCCTAACCCTTTCACGATCTCTTGATTTACTTCTTCTCCGCCTTGGAGAGGGTGATCTACTGTGGGGCATTTCACTTCACGATAAACGAAAAATTCTTGAAGGTTTCTACAAATGTTTCCAAATTATTATTGTTTAAAAATTCTAGAACTTTCTACTGTTCTGTTTCTTCTTTCTACCCTTGTTGCCTTGTTGGTTCTGTTCTTGGCACATCAAAAGCTCAGCTGACATACAAACAGAAACAAGCATTAGAAAATGACAATGCTACCAACATTGAGATAATCAGCATTTTTCAAAACGTTTTTAAGCTTCTCTCGTCTTTATTATCAACAATATCATTGTTAGAAAGAGAATTAAAATTTAAAAAAAATTTATACTTCCATATTTTGTGATAATTCAGTTGCTGATAGAACCCTGGATAGAAGATGAAACAATATGGTATATGGATGGCACAGGAAAATCAAAAGATTGCGAATTGTGATTGAGGTTAGGAATTGAAAGCAATAATTACAATAATAATATTTAGTTGAGCTTAGCTCTTAGATTTATTATAATTTTTAAAACAATATAGGCAATAGGCTACTCATAGTGATTTTAACGAAGATCTCATTCCCCATTTACATCTAATCAACTTGTCTCAAATTTACTAAAATCGAATAGAATTTACAAACAATTCTTACGGCAGGATACCACGCCGCCTCGTGTAAACGAATTAACTGGATTTGGGAAATACCTACTATTGCATAATTTGGTTCTTTTATAAAGTTTTCAATCTGTTCGGCAATGGATGCAGGATTTCAATTACAAGAAATTGATTGTAAGGTAAGTTAAGAAATCAATTTTGAGGTTACATCAATATCACACAACATGTTCCATGTTCAATGTAGTTATGGTTGTTGTATTTATCTGTCATTCAATGTATGGAGAGTTTGGGAAGCTTCCAATTAAGAATTTTCCCTATTAAAGTAATGAAACTTATAGAGCGTTCATTATATTCGTTCTCTGAGGCACTTCTTGTCTGATTATCCGGCTGGCTTCCTCAAGACGACCATTTCTGACATTCTTACGCGGTCTACCTGGCACTCCAGTCCAGTCGTCGGCCTACTTACTTGAATTCCTTGATACTGTATTTTTAATTCTCCCACTGGAAGCGCATCAGTGTCGTGCCAAGCCACCTTCCCTTCATTTCACTTCAACACTTAAAAGCGTCGATGTGAAGAGATCCTCTCTTCAAAATATTCTTGTGGACTAGTACAGTCTCTCAAGAAGGTAGCTTTTAGTGAGCGGTGTGGTTCAAGTCTTTAGGCAGGCTGTTGTAGATCCTGGAGCATATGTATTTAGGTTAATATTGAACTGACAATACTGTTGGTTTCTTTGGAATACATTCGGCTTCCTCCTCACCATCAAACTTGCCTCCAGGATGAAAAGCGCTGGCAATGTGAGGATGCCAGCTTCCACGAACAAAGGTCACTTTTCACTTTCTTGGTTTTTGTCAACAATCTTGAGTTAAGGCTGCAATATTCGTCAGTGCGCGAGTTAGGGCTGCTTGCTTAGACATCAAGTATCAATGGTTCTTAGTTCTGAACTTCACCATTTCCACAGCTTCTGGCTAACTCAAGTATCTTTGGCGTAACTTAAGTTTTGAAGATTTTTTAAAAAATGACATTCAAAACATGGTTGAGAATAAAACTCTCAAGGTTGAGAGTATCTCTATTGAGCCTTTGTTTGCCAAAATCATGGAGGTGGTTATGAGAGAGCAGTTGATGGCATATTTTGTGAGTGAAGATCTCTTCTCATCTTGTCAGCATGGCTTTCGAAAGGGTAGATCAACCATCACCGCTATTAAAAAGTTGATAGAGGAGATCACCAATGCTTTTGAGGAAAAAAATCAGTATGCCTTACTATGTGTGACCTCAGTAAGGCCTTCGATAGCATTCCTCACAGTGTCCTGCTGAAGAAGCTGGAATTTTATGGAATTGAAGCGGCTGTTTTCAACACTTTGTCATCTTATCTCAGCAACAGACGCCAGGTCGTGACTATTGATGGTGCCACATCAAGCAAAGAGATGTTGGAGCATGGTGTACCTCAAGGGTCGGTCTTGGGCCCTCTCCTCTTTATCATTGCAATTAACGACATTGGCCTGAGGATGAATGCTTTGGTGTACGCTGACGACACTACGCTGATCAACAGGGGACGTGATGTGCAGTTGTTGGAGCTGGCTGCTGATGATGCCTTGAAGTCTGCTGAGAGCTGGTTTCATCACAACAGGTTGTTGCTGAACAAGGACAAGACACAGAAGCTACTATGTTCCTTGGGACAGGCTGGTCAAGTGGACTCAAATTTAAAGTTTCTGGGATTTCTCATGGATACCAGAACAAGCTGGGCTAGTCATATTGTTATGATGTGCTCCAGGCTGTCCAGTGCACTCTATCTTCTACGGAAGTTGAAATCTGAAATTGGTGCAGGATACCTCCTAGCCGTCTACTATGCCATGTTTCACAGCCATATTTGTTATGGACACTCTGAAGGTCTTGAAGATGTGCTGCTCCTGCAGAAAAAAGCAATTCGGGTGCTTACAGGCAGTGACTACATAGCACATTGCATACCACTCTTCAAGAAGTTAAAGATGCTTACTGTTGGCAATCAGTATATTCTCGAATGTCTGGTTCGCATCAGAGACAGAGCAAGGAGTGCTGAAACTCGTGGCGAGATACACGGCTATGGAACCCACCAGACTCGCCATATCAACATGCCAAGATGCCGCTTAGCAAGGACACAGAAGTGTTAGAATAGAATATAGAATAGAATATTATAGAATAGAATATTTATTGACCACAAAATACATCACAAATTGACATATAGGCCAGTCATTATATCCTTTCATTGCCCTCAAAATGTACAATAGACTGCTGGGGTGGATCAAGGAAAGTAGAAGTGATAGACATTTTCGTGCAGTCTTGAAGTCCTTATTAGTGGATCATCCATTTTATAGTTCAAGTGAATTTTTTGATGCTGAGATGACATTTTGAAATTTTTAGTGTGTGATATTTCTCATAAACTCTTGACGTAGTCTATCCAGCAGTGCTGGTCAAGGACCTAGAAGAAACTAAACTAAAATTATCAGGCCAATTGTGCTCAGATTTACAAAACAAGCTTTATATTATCTCTATTGATAGAGCCGGTGTTTTAATAGTGGGTTTTAAATTTATAATTTGGTTTATAAAAACTAAATATTTGAATTACTTTTGAATTCCGTCGTTTTCAGGGTCGTGGAGTTGTTGCAACTCGTGATTTCAAAACTGATGATACTATCTTTGAAGAAGAGCCATTGGTGTGTTGTCAGTTCAGTTGGAATGCAGCTTATGGTTACTTGGCTTGTGATCATTGTATGAGGTAAGATACCGATCATACTCGAAAGTGTTCTATTACAATCGAGTTCAATTTTTTATTTAAGAGTAACCCAATAGGCTAATAATTGAAATTTTGTAGCATTAACTTCACTTTGTTCATTGATATTAGATGTCATTTGGAAAATTTTCAATCATTTGAAGAGAGAACTATTATTATTTATTCAAATTACGGTGGGCCACCCTTGTTAGGAATAAATTAAAACTCCATTTTTCAAATTCCTTTTCAAGTTGTGGAAAAGTGGGCTTTGGAAAAGGATTTAGCTTAGTGAAAAGAAATGATATTCACAATACTCTTTGGTAAAACAACAATAAAGATGTCAAGCAGAACTATTACAGCGAATAAATTTAAAAAAAAGAACAGGTGGTAGAATGTACTGTAAATGGTTTTAATTATTGTTTGCAGACCTCTGGAAACTACTGAAGAAAATGTTAGACGTTTGACTATGTGCCGAGAGATAGTCCTGCCATTCACTGAGCTCTGCCCTACGAACAAGACTGCACACTCGTTTTGCCCATCATGCCATGTGAGTCATCAAAAATTATTCACTCTTTTTCAAAAATCGCTCAATAGTGATGGTGGCTCTATGCAAAACTTAGAAACCTCACCAGTAGATGTAATAAGATCTTGGCTTATCACTCCTATCCTCTACCCGCCCCTGACCAGCAATTAATATCTCGACTAGTCATTTTCACTAGCCTTTTTGTTATCCTCCTGGCTACGAGCAGAGATAGTGCTCTCTCG
Source organism: Laodelphax striatellus (assembly GCA_017141395.1). NCBI lineage: Eukaryota > Metazoa > Arthropoda > Insecta > Hemiptera > Delphacidae > Laodelphax > Laodelphax striatellus. Next base: position 13,941,261 of record CM029534.1, on the reverse strand, counting down.
GCTATTCCGTCTTCCCCTCAAATAAATATCGTGTTGTCCTTGGTAGGGGAAACGTACACCGCAGTGGTTAGGCCTACCTTCTCGGCCATTCTTATCCCAAGCGAAATTCCTAATTAATGCCATAATATTAATTTCGTTCAATTAATTACTAACATTTCATCTTTGCTTTTGCATACAAATAATATACTGTATCTTATAATTTTACAGGTGCAATACTGCAGTGAGAAGTGTAAAGCAACAGCTTGGGAACAATATCATCGAACACTGTGTCAGAATATGGATTATTGTCATCCTCTTCATGAGCTGAATGAAGAATGGAAGTGAGTGTAATAGATGTTATAGCATGTTTCTTTGCGCTATTGTGGTTGTCTGATTTTATTTTGTCAATTTGATTCAAACGAGCTTAATTAAGATATTTTAAATAATTTAAACTGTATTGTTCTTGGCCAAATTACTCTAGTTATTCATAACTGGCATGCCCAAGCTCGTTTTTATTAGACCATCATGTATCAGGACATGTATTTAGTTCATGGGAAACTGCTAGATATCAGCTATTGTGGCTAGCTTCATTGGTAAACGCCCAGCGATGATTTCATTAGATCATGTTTTTGTTATCAATGATTTGTCTCAGACTCAATTTCTTCAATCTCTTCTTAATGGGCATCCTATCCTACCCAAATCAAATCATATTTATTTTCCAAATCACATAATATATACAACAAAATATTATTGAGATAACATATACAATTTTACTTTTACAATGTCATTTTACACTTGGAATAAAACTGCTTAATCTACCAGTACTTCAATACTTTCGATATTTGGAAAATAATCTCAAAGGTTACAAAACCTGTTCGGGAAAAAAGAAAGGCTTGCTCCAATCCTCCTCCAATCAGCAAAGGTACTCAGATTCGACCTCATTTCTAAAGTATTCGAAATCGATAAATAATTTTTAACGATTACAGACAATAGATGGGGTAATGAATGGATGACATTATTCCATTGAATAAAAAGGCAGTCAGTGCGGCTGAATGGAATATTTCTATTAATTGTGAAGGAAAGCATTAAATAATAGGAATAAAAACAAAATAGAAAGATAGGTGCACTTAATGATTTTATTAGATTTATTTATTTGCACTTTGGATTTTATGTTTTTTTAGGTGCACTTTATGATTTTATTTGTAAAAAAAAACAGTGTGAAATAATTTTATATCAATATATTTTATGAAATCTGCTATTTTGTTTTGACTCACTACATTGGAAAGTTTAAAGTTATAACGAAAGCTTATCGTTCACTTCCTCAACGTATTGTATACCAATATGTTCGACTCTAAACTTATGCAATTTGTTTTTTAGGAAGATTCATTATCCACCAGAAACCACTACCATAATGCTTTTGGCTAGAATTGTTGCTCTGGTAGAACAAGCAGCCGATAAGGAAGCTATTCTCAATTGTTTGAATGAGGTAGGTTGACGACTTCAATCAATCTACTGGAATGGATTCATTTGAATGATCTTTTCTATTTTTTGAGCATATTTCTATGACTATCTAGTGATTTCAGTAACAATTTCTACTTGATCATTATCGTCATCTGTTCAATGACTATTCTCAAGCCTTCGTAAATGATTATGATTGGCAATAGAATATCTTTCTTCTCCTAATAACAGAGTCGTGTCAATCTGGTTTACTTTCTGGTTTCTACGCCCAATACTCATTGTTAATATACAGGTAAAATTCTGTCCGAATATATATTGAATAACAAGATTTTCTATTTCTCAACAGTTCAGTCATAGTAAATTCGACGGAGAGGAAACGGATATGACGTCAGTGGCTAATCGACTGCTTGGACTCTACCAGGAACAGATTCAGCATCTGCATACTCTATTTGTTCAAGCAGTGCCAGCAAAAACCATGCAACAGGTATTTGAAATTAATTTTATCCATCAATTTCATGTATGTATTGGATCAGCCAAAGAATGAAAGCACTGTGGAAAGAAAAGAAAGTCCGAAACTTCATCAGTACCAGAATTGATACTATTTTTTTTTAAAGATTTGCTATTAGTAGACTTTAATATTAAAATTCAAATCTGTGATCAGAGCACTTAGTGACGTTGCTGTAGTCAAATCACAATGCTTTTTACTGGGCTTATTATAGGCACAGGCTAGCCTGTCTCATTCTATTAACCATCTTTTGCATCTGTGATCGGTGATCTTTGTCACTATTATAGTCAAATTACAACCGAAATAGCCTACTACTGGGCATTTATTAATTGACATCAACTAACTTGTGCCATTCTATTAACCATGTATACCCTGTTCATCGAGAGTTCACAGGAAGGCTACACCTCCCGAGGCCTAACGTCACGGTCAGACCTATTCACAAGCGTTCCTAGCGCTACCTATCCTCTACTGCTCTACTCTGACATCAGATAGCAATGTTTGTGTAAGGGATGACTGTGACCTGAAAAGTGACACTCGTCGGACGAAGACTTTGCTCTGTATTGGCTAAGCGCTCTGACCCGTTAGTTTTTAGGTGGAGCCTTACTGTCAACTCTCGATGAACAAGATTTCTTCAGAAGTAATCTATTTAACTCATTAAAAACATATTATTTGTTTTGTCAGTTGTATGTTGTTGGTTATATTTATTTGCAAAAGATATGTTAACATTGTCAGATATTGTAGAAATCATGACTAATGAGCCAATAACTATTCTGAAGTTCAACTTTGACAGGATCTCTTACTATATCTGGGATGAATTTGTGGTTCTAGGTTCTTTGTACCATATTTTCATTTTTACTTTTGTATTGCAGTGGTTGACATTGGAGGGCTTCTCGTCTCTGCTGGCTATAGTGGGAGCAAATGGACAGGGCGTTGGCACAAGTGTATTTAGCCAGTGGGTAGACACGGTCACTTCAAAACCAGAGCTCGACCAGGCTCATCTCGATGAATTCATCAAAAACATCTATGATAAGATGGAGGAGTGTGAGTAAAATTTATTCATTCATCGATTTTATATTGCAATTCGGTTGTGTTATAACAATCGAGTTACATTCTAATTCATCGAATTTCACTAGAAATACTGTATAACTATTAACAAGAAAAAACTTGTTTTCTGAGATTTTTTCTTAGATGCTGTTAAACTGTTGAATTAAATTAATGGAGGCCTATTCAATGTTTGATTTGTATTTATACTTTTGCTAAAAACCATCTCCCTTCCTCTTATGCTTTTTCCTCAATTATTATTCATACTTCTTTGATTGATTCTAGTAATTTAATTCCATCTCATTTGATCCTTACCATTGTAAATAAGAAGTACAATAGTCTGGATATGAAATATTAATATGAAGTACAGAGTCTTGGAGCTAGGGTTGATGATCAATGATTATCTCAGTTATTGCCTATAGAACTTCTGTTCTAGAGCTAAATAATATCGAATTCGTTGTAATCCCTTAAGATTGTTATGAAAATATTATAATTTTTTCAAATCTTTCCACTGAATTTCATTAACTTGTGTTTAAGTCATGTGTAAATGTGTATCATTTTGCTCACACAGGCCTACGTTATTCTATAAAAATGTTGTTTGAATGAACATTACTTTAATTATACTGTACCTCCTATGCTGAAGAGGTTGATATTTTATTTTAGTACAATATGCATTCAATTTGTATTCTTATATTCATAATTATTAAATATTAATAAAAATTCATGATTGTTTTGTGAGTACCTTGTGGGATGAACGAGTTTTTTTATTTGATTTATTTATGTCCTTTTCAATAATTCAGGTGTTGGATTAGCATTTCTCAACAATGAAGGATCAGGCCTCTACTATCGCCAACGATTTGTGAATCACAGCTGTGAGCCGAATGCGGTCATCACGTTTCCACTGGGAAACAGCACGCTGCGACTGAAGGCGCTGAAAGACATTGCTGCCGGCGAAGAGATATGCACGTCCTACATCGAAGTATGCGAACTGGAAAGAAGTCGACATTCCAGGCAAAAGATGTTGAGGTGAATAATTATTCACAATAAGTATATTATCATTATTCCTTGAATTCCATTCAGAAATTCGTGTTTTTAGCGTGTCACTCCTAAATCTATCTATAAATTCGTGATTTTAGCTCTGTAGAGTTCATTTTTTGACACAATTAATTCTACCAAGAGGTTTTTGTGCTTTCTTCATACCAGTTTCGTATTATCATAAGGTAATACTCATATCAAGAACAGATACTAATAGAGATTTAAACCCACATTCTTGTTAAACATGAGCTTGAAAAAGTTCAAAATCGGCTCTGTAAGCGGTCAGATTTCAGAGTGAAAGTGTCTGGTTTGGATTCAATGATAACTTTCAGGTCAGATTGAACTCATCTCTTCAAGAACTCAAAACTGATGACTGATTTACTGATGGTCACAGTCTTTATTTCTATGAATAAGTCATGACTTTTACAACATTACTGTTAACTCATTTTTCACATGATTGAAACTAAAGCAATTAAAAATAACGTCTCCAAAATTTGTCTCTTTCCAAGTACTTGGTAAAGTGATAATTATGTCAAGGTGAATTTCACATAAGTATTAAGTTGGCACTCCAGAAACCTCATTAGAAACACTTTGTTGGGCATTCTATTAATGATCTAACATTCAAGTGATCTTTTAAAAACAGATACACAGATCGGTAACGTAATACATTTCTCATTATCTTTTTCAGAGAGAACTACTTCTTTGTTTGTCACTGCAAGAAATGCCTGTCTCAGGCGGGTGATCCAGATGTGACTAGTGAAGAAGAGGAATGCTCAGATGAAGAAGAGGAAGACGCTGCTTGAAAGATTCCAGCACTTGTTATGTGAATAAACTTGTTCATTCCAGAATATGTTTTCTTCTTAATAGTCCTGTTTCTATACAATATAGGTCATTTTTCAAGGATTGTGCGGTGTCATTAAAATTGATGGGGAGAACAAAATGAAGGAATTCAGTGATATATTTTGGACGTGAACGGTTATTGTGCAAATTGATCTTGACACAATGTTTCGATAACTGAGAGCGACCGCTCACTTTTCCAGTTACATCAACAAGAATTGAATTTCTGGCAGCCCTAGGCGAAAACAAGTGTATTTACTTGTTAACTACTTCCAATATAATAATACAGTATTAATAAATAATTAAGCTTTATTTTCGTCAAAATTGAACAAAAGCCCCTCTTATAAGGTAAAATTTTAGAGGTTGGCAAATCTATTAGGCTATTTAAAAAATTATAAATAAGAAAACTGGAAATTATAGTTTATAGCTCCATCACTTTTTTGCACCAATATTTTAAAATGTTAATACCAATGTTAATACGATAAAAATGAGACAAGAATAAATAGAAATCAAACTGCCCTTGAATAAGTTTATTAAAACATTTTTTAAAAGTCAATAAATAAGTTTATTAAAAATTAATAATATCATTGAAACTTTATTCGAAAGCTGGACTTATGAATCAGATTGTGACTCATAATAATATCGATGATTCAAGTTGTGACACTTATTCGAGGAGTGAGATCGATTAGGTTGTTGCTATTTTCGACGAGTTCTACTATCGACACTCGACCTCTCTGTTTAACAAATTTGGCGACTTTTTCAAGCTCTTCTTGTGATATGTAGATAAACTTTCCTCGGTCGTCTGTAACACCTGCAAGTTGAGTTGAAGAATATTTATGTTTTAGTTGAAAAAATCTATATTTAAGGAAAGTCGGTACTAGCTACAGTAATTCTGAGTCTGTTGTGAAGAATTTTACAACAAGATTTCTGTCAATCTGGATTATTAGTTTTGTCAATATTTGTTTTTGTACCCGTTGAATCAAGCGTATCAATACTTAGTTGTTTATTCATTGAAAAGACAAAATCATATCAAGTTTAGTAAATAGTCTGTAGTTTCTCTCCCAATTCACGTTATTATTAATTGCCATTTGTATCTATCAATGAATAAACAAATAAATAAGGAGGCAATACTTGGAGACAACTAGATTTAAATCGTCAATCCTCTTAAATCACGAAATTTCAAACCTAACTTCGTGATAGTGCACCAAAACGTAATAGCATAGATGTATAGGTAGTCTATGGTAATACGTTCACAGAGTAGAGGGAATCAGGAGAATAGTATTATCATAGCCTCATCTAAACTACAATTTAGAGGGGTCTATGGTATTATGCAAGTATTTATGTTTTAAGAATTGCGGAATGGTTTAGAATTAGAAAGTAATCGAGAACTCACCAGTTAGGATGCCGTCGGCCAGAAAATCATTTATCCTGTCAATTACGGTCTGTGTTTTCATTTTGAAGTGGGCTGCTAAATCTTCCAGGACTACAACTTTATTTTCCTGAAAAAAAATTTGAGGAAAAGTTGATTGATCAATACAAAATCTGTACAAACAATACTTGAATAAGCCATTAAATTCTGAAGAATATGGCTCAATTTCGTTCCACGTTATGTAGGTTTTATGATGCTATCTCAACGAAACTAAAATTTTGCCATGTTTAAAATAATCAATTAATTATCACTGTATTATTATTATAATAGATGTAACTAATTTAATATTAAAATATTCTATGATTTTAAGCTTGAACCTCCAAACTCCAAAGGTTCAATTTGAATGTACGATCCAACTGTGGTGTCATCAATTCTATTTTCTCGAGTAATGGTCTGTAGTAATTGAAATTTAATTATATACTATTTGATTCAATTTAATAATAACTATAGACTAATTAGAAACGGAGAAGACCATACCTTTATATACTTGACAAATTCCTTAAGTAGATTTCCTTCGTCATCTTCCAATGTTTCATCAAACCCTTCTTCTTCCACAACAAATGCGGCCTTCATTTTCAAATACTCTTCATGTTCTTTTCGTATTTTTTCTTCGCGTATTCGCTCTTCTTCTTTCAAGCGTTTTTCCTCTTCAGCCTTTTCTTTTTCATCAGCCTTACGTCGTTCTTCATCTTGCTTTTCTTGACGTTTCTTCTTTTCTTCTCGCTCTTTTTCTAAAGCCTGCAAAAAAAAAACATTATTATCAATTTCTTCTGTAGTCGTCATTTTACTTGAACAGTCGATTAAATAGTAAGATAACTTTTCCATCTTTCCCCACCAATCCCTAAGCCCAACCAATCTTATAAAACTCCAATAACTAGTTACTCCTTATATGCTGAAGAAGGTACTCAGCTCCTCTGACAAGCATAACCGTGAGGACTGTTGCAAACAGTTCAAGCACACTTATCTAGCTAACGTTTCCTAGTTTTTTTTTATTGTAGTGCTGCGTTCATTTGTTGCCAGTTGACTAGTTTCAGTGCTTAATTTCTAAATTCAATTATGGGAATGCTGATGTTTCCTTGAAATTGAGACATGATAATGCCAGCTAATTCAATGCATTTCAATCAGTAGGCCTTGAAACATGCAGACCGTCTGTTTGTACTTTACTAGCTAACCATATGAAGCAATGCATTAAAGCAGTGGCATCTCTGGTTTTGGTGCTCCACACATTGCCAGAAAAATAATTTATTAGAGGGGCCCTGAACGGAGCACAGTACCCAGATATTTTCAATTAAAGTGAACAGTACTACATTAAATTGATAAAAATAATCGAAGAGGAATAAATATCGTCAAATAATCCGAGAGTATTGATTAAATTTTGTTGCACAGAAATTTTATTCAAAATTATCCAAAAAAGAAAAATAGTCAATATAGAATAAAAAAAGAAAACCGACCTCTCTCATTACTTTCCGTTCGGCTTTGGCTTCTAATTTAGCCCGCTTTTTGGCGCCGATTTTCCCATCAGCATCTAAATCTTCAGCAGGTCTTGCTGGCCCAGCTGCTTCATCTTCATCCTCCTCTTCACGCCCTAAGAACAAAAATGAAAACATCTGATTAATTATTGTGTAATGCTAGCATTTTTTTTCCAAAAATCTGATCTAATAATTAGGGATTAGGTATATTTTGTTCTGTTATTACAATTGGAATGTATTGAATGGATATCATTCTACTCGTTATGAAGCAAGAGAAAATAATCGCTCAAATGTCACACGTAAGTTCCCATACATTGGTAAGTACTTCTAATTTTCTTCACCCAAGATTAAATTCCAATAAAATTAATTAGAATTAGAATTAATGTCAATGAAAGTTGTGAGTGCGCCTCACAAAATTCATTATGTAATTTAACAAGATCTATTTTGTTTCCGCTTAAGGAGCTTCAATATCAAGATTTAAGTTAATCTTATATGAAATTCTACTTTATTTACAATCATTACAAAGGTGAGAGATATTTTTTACGTAAAAATAGCAATACTCAAAATTAAACCAAGAACTCATTTCTCATTCTCATGAACTGGTAGGCTGTGACAGCTTCGGAGTGACTGAAATGACACTTGGGTTCTCGGGTACTTCAACCATTTGATCAAAATAAAATTTCTCAGATGTGAAGACTCACCGGCTGCCGCTCTCAACCGAGCTCTAGTGTTGCGAGCACCGACAGCTCTCCTAGGTCCACCAGCAGGTTGTTGTCTCGCCTCCGGTTGTGCCGAGCCACCTGAGAGTCAAAATGGAAAACAATTCATAAATATAATTTCAATTACCGATTTCAGCAGGACAAACTTATTACTGTGTCACTTTACTCTCTAATAAACTTTTTTTGGGCCCAATCTGAGCACTCAAACTATTCCATTTGTTGCAATCTAGGGTCAATAAGTATTTTTCTAGTATTTGGCAAGATGTACCTATCCAGCTTAAAATCTGGTAAACGATCTATTGACTGAATTTTTACAATATCATTATTATGATGTATTATTACATTACTCACCTTTTCGATGTTTGAATAGAATTGCAAAGAGCACAATAAGTATGAAACCAGAGGCTATGGCTAACAATATGGTTAAATCCATATTTAGTTAAAAACAATGATTTTTCAATAGCAGTTTAAGACGGTTATTCTAGTCTTATGAAATAGACAATTTCAAAATTCTGTAGAATAAATAGTATTTTTCAACTCATGTTATGAAAATTATTATAAAACTTTGCTTTTGCACTGTGATCTCTGTTTTTGACTTCGTTGAAAGAGGTTATGTGAAATTCTATCAGCTGATGATCTGACGTCCCGACAGTGATGCATTCAAATATTATTTTCAAGTCAGGAGCATTCAAAGAATTCAGATCAAAATTATAAAAAAAACTAATAATATTGATAGAAGATATAAATAACATTTTCTCCATAATTTTTCATGGAAGTTATCAGAATTTTATATTATGATACTTCGGTCAATTTTTAGTACGCAATTTATTCAAGAGGTAGCGTTGCTTTGTCAATTGCTAATTCGTCTTGCAAAGAAACTAGTGCCGTGTATTACATCTTAATTTCACTGATTTTGATAATTTGAAATGATTTACTAACATTTAATTATCATTTTCATAAATTTTATGCATTTTAAGATTGACATTTAAAATCAGAATGGCTACAATCGCTAACTGAAAGGGCGTTGTTTGTACTTGCTCAAGCCTGGTGGTTGTACACATCGCCGTTGAACTCTCCATCACTTTTCACAGTTCAGTATTGTGTGAGTTTCTTGTGTGGAAGGTGTCGTGTTGTGTTCTCTAGATCTGTGTGGCAAAGTGTGGATTTCTCTATAACTTTGGTGGCTGACTCTATTTGGTAATAATATTAATATATTTATACTGATTTATTATTGACATTCAATAAATATCAATTTATATCTTAATTTTGTGAGGATTTGTAGTATTTGGGGTCCGGCAAATGGCGGGTTATGACTGGGTGTGTCATAATTTTTATTTATCTCTTGAATCACATCTATTTATCTTGAAGTTTCAAATTATTTTTGATGTTATGCCTTCGAATCAATCATCACATTTTTATCTTCTTTGATTTGGTAGTCTTCTCATCGGGATATACATGTTCTATTTACGGTAGTTCCCAGTATCTATCGGCACCTCATTCCCACCATTCAGGTTAAGTTGAGTTTAATTTTGGCAACATGATCAAAACTTTCCGCGTTTATGAACTTTACCTAAATCTGTGTTCAGCAAATTTGTATTTTTCAATAAAAACTCACCATTCTATTTCACTTATTCATTAATTATAAGATGCTAATCATTGCACTGTTTGTTACCGGTAGCCTACTGGTACTTGCAGTGATCCTATTGATGAATCACTCCTATTTTGTTAATATTATGATTTCAGTTCAAAAGCTCTACTTTTGATTCATTGGCCCCTACATGCTACATTCCTCCTTTGAAAGTTTTGCCTTGGACTATTTACTACAGGCAGTTTATAGTAGTCTAGCCAAAATTGTTTACCGTGCTGTAGTAGAACATTGCCGTACTATCCCTACTGTATGGCTAAGCGCCTAAGTCTATAGGCTACTTTGTTTTTAATTGTATATTATGATATTGTGGTCATTAACTGAGTCATCTTTGACATATGAAAAGCATACGCCAAGTTTGCGTATGTCTTTACCGGTATATCTGTATTCATCAAATAGTACATTACTAATTAAAATTTAAACTGTATAGTTTAATTGGTGTCATAAGTCAATGTTATCAATAACCTGAACACATATTTATATCATAAACCAGACTTGAGTGTTATTATACTATAATGTATTATTATTATCTCACTGGTAGATAGGGACGAGTTAAATTAACTACTACAGTACAATAATAATAATAATATTGATCCACTAATGGAAACGATTAACATACTTTATTAGTTGAAAATGCAGTTGGTACGGTAGTGAATCAGGTTCTCCTATAAGGTAATAAATAATTTATTATTGATCTTTGAAAATTTTCACTCGTAGAATAAATTAATCAAAATCACTGTCTTGTATTACCAGGTTCTATTTCAAAGGTAAAGTATTTTTAATGCTAGGCTACATCTGATGGTTTGATTGTCTTTCTTACTGTATTTTGCTCCTTCGCAAATTTTCTTATCCAAATTTTATGCTTATCCTCTATATTTTCCCAAGAATCCAAGAGAAACACACCACAAGCCTTATCACTGGATATTGCTTTCCAGGTTTTCTTGTAGTTATTAATATTCAAGTTTGGTCTTTCATCCCAAAGTTTCCAGTTTATTGTCAACTATTTTATAGGTCCAGAGATAGAGATTGAAAGAATCACATTGTTCAGAACAAGTAATAAAACATTTTTGCAATTTCTAGTCATATCATAAAAAATAAGTCAATGTAATTGTTAGCGCTGTAACAATAATGGTTTACAATAGTAGCCTATCAACTATCAATTGACAAGCTTTTTATTGCTAGCTACATATTCATTTTTTACTGGCAATGCACTGATCAATACTCAGACTAAAATTTAAATTGATTCTACTCCTTGAGCTAAGGTATTTAGGAATTTCCAAAAATTTAAAACTGAAAGTATGATTTAATTATTTCTAATAAACTTTTAATATAAAATAATTAATATTAAGTGAGTTCCTACTGAAATATTCAATGAATAAATTTGTATAAAATCAACTACTAGTATTATTTGAATATATGAAATCAACCAATATGGATAATTTTGATTGGAACATTATATCAGAACGATAGTTATAGCCTAATTACATTATTGAGATTATTGCTACCAAGCAAGCTATAATTATTCATTTTGTCATCTAGGTATTGACTCATCCAGTTCGAATAACAACAATATTTATCATTGATAAAAATGAAAAATCATGAATTACAAGACTACATCTATCATCTAAGAACTTAATGCTCATCAGAGCCATTTATTTATTGCTATATTGAGGACTCCTTTTATTCTGTGCATTATTCATAGGTTCTCCTTATCTTTTTTCCTTCACATAAGGATGTATTTTTTATATGGTTCTTTTTTGGACTCCCCTTTTTTATCTCCAGGACGTATCTGAGAAGTACCACAGTCTATAAATAGAAGTGATTGGTCTGTGAGCTTCCTTCCAGCCCTGCTTGTCTTGACATTATCATCTTATTATATGCCGTTCAACTTATTCAGACAGCACTTGTCACCAACCAACAACGAACTCACGCCCACACTACTTCCTCACTATTTCTTATTTTTTTCTCAGTGTCTTCGCTTTCTTCTTGTTTGGCATACTGCCTACTTTAAATTCTTTAGTACCTGATTAATTGTCCCAACTAAAATATCTTGCTCTATTCGTCTAGCTTCTCTCCGCTTAGCGCATGCTTCAAATCTGAAGGTCGAATCTATTTTAAAATACACATGTACTCAATCTCTCTGGAAGGAAGAATCATAAAGATAAACTTTAATGAATTAAATAGACGCTATTGATAATGTGAAACAATGTTTCAAATAATTTGATTCAATGATTTCATACAGTCATAAAATGAAGTTTATTTGCTAGGTCTATAATTAAATTTTGAATCAAGATTAATAATCTATAAACAAATACTGTAGCATGAAATCACATTAATAAGAAATTATTATTCAATAGAGTGGTGATAATTCGAGCTTTTAAAAGTGAAATACAGTACATTACTCATAATCATAATATTCAAGCATTCTTTACAGACGATTGAAGAATGAATTATTATTATTCGGTTGAACGAAATATCTGTTGGTCCAGCTCTAATGTAATGTAATAATATTTCTGTTGTAGTAGGTAGCCAAACTTCTAATTATAAGAACTCATGCCATGATCAGAGAGAATAGAATAGATTTCTTATTCTATACTCTCTGGTCATGATCTCATCATCGTTGGTCCCCTTATTAACTTTGATAATTCTTCTAAACTGTAAATTCTTGTTGACTTTTTGAAGTACTGTAGTTTCTGAAATCAGTTTCATTAAAATTGTTATCATCTTAATACTCAATTCAAGAACTCACAACTAGGGTGCGAAGGTGTTCCCAATAACAATATTATTATTATTGTAGTTGTTGATGTCCACCTAAAAACCCTGGCAAAGCATCATCTCTTCTTCAGCGAGTGTATTCTCTCTCTCTCTCTCTCTCTTAGTTTCTCTCACAAAATTCACAGCCTGATACTGTTGGGTTTTAGTGCCCTCAATTAGAATAGGCCATTCCACTTGAGTCGTTTGACGTCATGCGCTTGTAATAAATCTAACTTCTGAGTCTGGCTCATGTTCATTCTACTATGAGGAAATTTAGTCATTGTTCGAATAGACCCTGCTTATTATAACCGAATAATTTGTTTGGAAGAATAAAAATTATTCAGAAAATAGTGACACACCATTTTTGAATTTGAAACTTGGGTTGCATGAATTTGCTGTAACTGGACCCTACTAAATCTCTATACAGTATCTCTAATCTAACCTATCCTAATTTAAAAGTTGACATGATGGGTTTCCTGATATAGCCAATTCCATCTTCCCTCAAACACTGTCCCAGAAGTTTCCAAAAATTTCTCCCAAGAAAAGAACAATTGTATTTGTTTATTTTGTATGTAGTCCTTGTCTATGTTGTGCCTTCTTGTTTTCTCTGTACTTATCCTTAAGCATAAGTTTTATACATTGCTGAATGAATAGGATTAATAATTTTCAATGATATTCAAACACAGTAATCAAAAACTGTAATACTAGAAAAATAACAAAATTGTTATACAAGTCTCTTGGAATTTCTGCCGAGCTGCTTCCCAGTTTAAGCAGTTTTATGGTAACTTTGAGAGGTAACTTATGTCTTATTTTTGTGATAAATTTTAAAAATTATGTTATTACTTGAATACTTATCCACTATCTATCCACTGTGCAACTTCGGAGCTACTCAGCGCATTGTTAGAGGTATGAGTTTTATCCCATTTTCCTGATACCCCAACTAATTGGAAACAATATTTTCATTAATCATTCATGATTAGAATCCTCAGCTACTGGTATCAGTATAATCGGGTTTCTGTCTGATATCCGGAAACAGAAAGCGGATTTTGGAGTTTTGGTTGAGCGGCTGGCGACCCAATTCAAGCAGCTGACCCCTCCACCCCTCACCCTGTCCCTTCACTTTCGGTCATGGTGCCCCCCTTCTACTTGTCCCCACCCCCCTTCTATTTCAGCTGGAGCTGCAGCTGTTGTTCCCCCTCTTCCTCCTCCCACCCCCTTCTTGCCCTTAGCTATGAGATCGATAGCGCTGTTCACGTGTTTAACCCTCTCCGCCCCCCAGCCCCTGCAGTCGTCGTCTGCAAATGCTATCAACTTTATCTGGGATGCTTCATGGCACCACACCATCTCTTTGTTTCAATCCGCTTGAGGCTGCTTTCACCATCGCTATCCAATCTACGTTATAGACTCTAGCATGGGACATCAATATTGAACGGCTTTTACGCCATTTCTAAATTAACTCGGATTAGATCTGTCAGAATTTCAATTTTTGCTGAAATCGTATTTATTTCCAACAATGCTGTTTCATCCATCATGCAGGATTTACAGTGAATGGAGTCAATAAATATTGATTATAAAATGTATTGTGCTCTTGATTGAATTCTTCAGTTTTGTTCATTCATACTTTATTCATGATTAAAAATATAAGTATTTATTATTCAACATTTTACATTATTGCACATATTGCACTTGATTTAATTACAATAATTATTCATATCAACAATTGTTAGTTATAATCAAATGAACGAAAGTCTCATAAAAGCTATCAATAAATACTGTTGAGTTTTAGGTTGTTGCGTTCAATTGTTACTTGAATGTACATAGAACATGAACATTCTTGAATGTACATACTGTACATAGAAGAACATCATATTTGTATGTTCTAATACTGTATGTTCTTATAGTTGACATCATGTTCCTATCACTGCTTAGCATTGCTTGCTTACGCTTATAAAAGCAACATTTGGAATGAGTTAATTGGTCAATTACAGTCCTCTTTATCACATATCCTGATTTTGAACGAGGCTATCTTAGCTATTGTATCATGGTGTTTGGATGTTGTGTTTTCTGTTCAAGAAACCAAGAGTTTTATCTGTGGTTGAATCTATGAATTGTAAAACATGCTTCCATTTCTGCCAAGGCCCATGCTGGTCGACAGAGAAAATATAAGTAGAAAAATAGAATTCTTCTATACTCTGACAACATCCTGCTTTGAGGATGATTAAATCTTCTCCAGGCACTAGAACATGAGAACGTAGATTCATATAATTTATTTTAAACATGTCACTGTGTATTTACAGCCCGTTTGCTTGGGTGAAATTACAATGTTTCGAATTTATTTGGTCTAACCAACTCAATCAAATGATTTAACAACACTACAAAGTGCATAATAATTTCGATTATTGAGATATCTTCAAATGGATTCAGGCTAATGAAATCATGAATAATTGATTATAATTAATAATATTTGTTAGATCATTGAGATTTGGTATTATGTAGAAGAGAATATTAGAAAGACGTGAGTATGATATTTTGTAACTTCACCTCAAAATGTACTAGACACCAGCACCATTATATCAGATACTGAAAATAGTCATTATAACCAAATTACAGGTCGACAAATTGATTTACTTCCCAACCCCAACACAGCTCAAGCAATATCTCACAAAGTTTATGTTTATACTTTCAATCAAAAACTGTATTGAGACTGAATCAATAGAATTTTCAATAACCACTCCATCCCTAGTAGCACTTTGGGTATTTTGTTTCAATAAATTGATTTCACATGAGAAACATTTTATGAACATTTTTAGAATATATTGGAACATTACTAAAAAAATTAGATTAGAATTTATTATTCAATGAGGTCTAGTATAGAATTCTTAGTTTCACGCTGTCAATCATCTCTAATGTCTCTCTGAACTAGCTGCTCCTTTTTAGCGAATGATGCATCATTTTATTGGATAATTTGTAGGATATGTTTGGCCTAGTTTTCTGGAACCTGCATTCATTATTTCATTCTCTTGATTGAGAAATTGAGCTAGTTCAATGAGCTAGAGTCGGATTCCTCGGACAACAGTTTGCTTTAAATACTGTCCTCATTTCGAAAGAGGCGTTTCGTAGGTCGAGAATGCTATCTTGAATGAAGATGGCTCTCATTAACCCTTTGTTGAGAAGATGGTCCGTTATATCTGATATCTCTGTCTCAAATTATTATTATTTTTTATATTTTAGATTTAGAGAACTATTTTGCTCTTACGTGAATAGATGTATTTACGTCAAAGAGCTTATAATATAGAAGCCTACACAGTAAAAAGGAGGAAATAAAGTTGGAAAAATGAATACATTTGCTCTTATAGCTGCTCAACATCATAATGTATTTCATGTACTGTATTACAATGCTTCTCTTGTAACATAAGCCCATAATTGGTTTTCATTAATCAATTTAAAAGCCACGCCCTGTTTTTATGACAACAGTAAAGTTGTGGCAGTGATATAAGCATGATTATATTATTTTCATTTTCTGATACTGAGCGAACAACGCATCATGTTATTTATTATCTACAACTGTTGTCATGAATTTTATATTTTTTTTTGGTAATTTATTTGATATATATCATTCTTAATAGATGATTTATTAACTATTATCACCAGCAACCATGTGACATTTCATCTCCATTATGAAATGAGATTATGAAGTAATTGTATAAACTATTTTCAATTAAACGGGAACTTCGTATTCTGCAGGAATTCTATTCCGTACTCGAGTAGGGTCTGTGGCTCATTTAAGTTGGAACGGTAAGCCGTGTATCTCGCCTCGCACAGCTCATGAAATTTAAGATTCGACGAGTATCCGAGGCTGCGAAATTGCCGCTAAATTACCCCTGACAAGGACATGACTGGAGGAAAAATAAATTTAGCATTACGCTGCTGCGTTTTGCAGTGGTGCTCTACAGCTAGCTAACAACTAGTTTCTAGAAAGAACACATCATCACAAGGTTAATGCTTTTTATCTCGGTTTTTGACTAATGTAATGACACTTGCATGCTCTAAAATTGTTTGTTTGGTATGGGTTTGAAGTGAATATATTTTGGTGAGAGAGCTACTTTGCCTGGAAGCTGTGTTAGCATTGACGGTGACGACCATCATTTTCTAACTTCAAATTTATTCGTTGATTTTCCATCCGAGGACAATCCTTTATATTTTACAATTGTCTGTAATGGTATTCAGATTACCTACGTCCTTTCGAAAGCTGCTATCAATTGTGTTTGGAGATGTGACTTGAATAGCTGCTATGGAAATCCACCACAATCCATCAACCAAACGGCTGAAATATACGGCCGAAATACGGCCGAAATATCAACTTTCGAGAAAAATAACAAATTCTCAATTTAATTGAAAATTGAGTTATTTTTTTAAAGAAATTATTTTCGAAAATATTATTTTTCAAATTGGTTATTTTGAGAAACTAATTATGTCAAGTGATAGACAATACCTTCAAGCACGTATGCTCAAAATTTCATAATTGTATTTGCAACCAATTTTGAGATTAATTTCCCCGAAAAATTCTACTTTAGACTCCCGTATCTCAAAACTAATGAATAAGAAAAAAATTTTCCTCTAAAAAGTATTTCATTTTGATAGCTTGATAGTATCCAAATCGTAAAACTTAAAAAAATATCACCATAAAAAAGTTTTTTTTTAAGCTGATGCTCAGCCTTTCATTCATATCTTCATATTCATTTCTTGAATTATATCTCGATTTGGTCATTGTCGATCTCATTTGATTGTTTTCTAATAATAACTAAGCCAGCTCCATACATGCGTTATTTGGACACGTTTTTGGCATTTATCGACATGTGAGGTTGGCATTGGCGAATAACGAACATTTCCAACACTAATGTTCGATGTTCGTCAAATGCCGCATCTCTGTATCCGGCTTGAGGTTCAAATTTTTAATTAGGAGGTTGCCAAAAAACAATATCTAAATTGAATAAAAATTTCAGGAGTGATAACGTTCTGAAGTTGAATAAAGTATGGATATGATTTTAGCGCATCCATTCTATTGAATACAGTACAGATACAGTAGTTGACTTTCGCCACATTCAATTTCATCCATACTTTTCTACACAGTGCTTTCTCATTGTACCAATCATGCCCCAGAGTTTTCGGCGTTAATTATTTTGTAGAGCACTTCACATCATCTTTGGATCTTCTTGGTAGGTCGAAAACAATGGTTCTAATACGTGCCTCTTCTATGATAAAAGCTCTCGCACGCGCTGCCACCCACACTGGCTTCTGTCCTTTTCAAACGGGTTGTGGGTCGGTTGGCATGACAACGCACATTTGTGGAAGTGACGGGGTGGGCCTTTTCTGACAACTCAGTGTACACGTGGGTAGGTGAGCCTGTGTCAGTTCCGGTTTTTTTTAATACAGTACTGTAATAATGATTTTTCACCAAAGTTAGAAAAAACCACTCCACTATGTAGTGTATGCGTAATGTGTGCCATCACCCATTGTGCTCATATGCCTTATTTGTTCCTGCCCGAGTATGGGACAAATTTGTATGACGTTTGTATAAAAATGTTAGTTTGTATGAAATTCAAACATCTGTTGATTTGTAACAAATGAAAAATAGTTTTGAATTAGTTTTAAAAGCTAGTATGTGTTGAATAACACTCAATTAATTGGTTTTTGTCTAGTCAGTGTAGACATTCTCCAATTTTTTTATACAAATTAAGCCTCATTCACATTCACTGACACTAGATATATATTTATAAAACGGATATAGCGATGATATATTTTGAACTAAGTGTTGGCTCCATTGAACTAAGTATTTATTTTCAATCCATTGTTGATGAATTTTATTGCTTTTGAAGTTGTGATTGTTTTGATCGTTACGAACTGCAAAGTTGACACTATAATATATCTATAAAAATATCTATTACTGAAATAATAACATGCAGTCAGTTTTCACTACGTAAAAATAGACTGCGTTTCGTTATTTCAGTGGTAAATATTGATAGTATTACTTTTGTTATAAAAATGATGTCGATGATACTGATATGTTGATTGTTTTGCAGGTCCCACCTGACGAAAGGGATTGAAGAGGATACAGCTGCTAGCTAACGGTGAGCACCAGTTCCTTCTCCAAATTATTTTTAGATAGCATCTAGTGACGTCAGCCATCTTAATGCCTCGCAAGATGTTGGGTACTTTTTTCTAACAATTTATTCGGTAGTTTAATCCCACGATTGAGGGGAATTCATTCAATTTTCTCAAAAGATGCGGGAGTTATTTTAGGAAGCTATGAATTTAATTCATTTTTTTTATTTATTCGATATTTACAATTTTTTGAGTCGTCGTTGATATTTCTTCAAATTTTACTCATATCAGGCAATGTCTCTGATCTAAATTCACTTTGTTATGGTTCAAAAAGTCATGAATTTCCAACTGGTATTTGTATCACAACCTGATCATTTAAAGACAAAGTATTGTTTGCTTTTGGAAATCAAAAATATTGTACTTCATTATGTATATTGATAAAATATCTAATCTTCCGGTAAAAATAGAAATTAAATTTCCAATTAAAAAAATATTTAATGTACTGGTTCGACTGTAATAAAATTTCAACTAAGCTGATATGGCACAGTACTTCACCTATTCGCTGTAAAGAACTTGAACGTTTAGAAAAAATGTCATATTCATGTCTTCGTCAAACATTATTAATGTTTTCACTAGATTATTTATTCTATTTTTTCAACTACTTTGTACTCGAATCCTGGAGATCCATGATGCACCAGCACATTTGACTTTTCACAATTTTTGTACGCTGTCAAACAAAATTTTGTTGTAATTGAATCCAGGTGTTTGTTGGTAAGCCTACAGTGGATTCAATGGCAAATTATCATGGGAAAGCAATGTCTGCTTTGTGTTGTCTGGACTCGAATAGTTATGCAAATTGGTAGTTGGCTGCAGATGTGCATGCATGGTGGAGGTTCAAATGCAACATTGTCGGTGCTTGGCTGTCCTCTTCTGTCGTCTGTGATTTAGCTGTCGATCGTTCAGCTCAGGACAGACGCAGCGCACTATCTCTCCCAGCTCAGGTTAATCGCATGCTAATGGCTCTTTATCACAGCATCCTCAATAATGGCTCTCCAGACGCCCACTTGGAAAGCGGCTTTTCCTTTTTATAAGTGTCACTTAGTATAATCTTGGTGTTCTCCATCACAATGGAATTTATTAATCTTCAAAGTAGAGAATTTGATTTCTCCGTGCCGGTAATTGGATATACTGTACTGAAATTTTTCGATTTTTATTAGTCTACCTATTCATTCGCTGCAAAATGGTTTTTCTCTCTGAGAGACTGATGACTCTCAGACACATTGGTGTATTCACCTTATTCAAGTTGAATTCAAATTTCCTTTCTTTTAGTATTTTTTCTAATGACTTGGAACCACTGGTTTGATTACAATATTCTGCTGAATGTTTCTCCCCTACTTTTTCATGACAAGTGCACAATTCCATCAATCGTTCCAATGTGTTGATTCTCTATTCATTCATAGATTTTTATTGCTGGTAAATTCTATTTTAGTTTCTTAATTCATCCACTTCAGTCTTACTACATTAAGATATTGCAAGGTCCATAAAAATAATTTTCCTCAACATATTAAACTTAAGAGAGCTCCCTCCATGCGTTCAACTACTCGTATTAATGATTTACAATGATTTTTTACATGACAATTATTTTTTACATTTCAATGATGATTTTTACTAGTCACAATACCTTATGTACGTCTTTATTGGTGTTTTTGTACTGAAGTGCTTCTTGTATGTGTTCTTTAATCTAAACCAACTTTGAAAATTGACTCATTTTAAATTTACTGTTCACTCCACGTCACGTTTATGACGTGTCCTTGACACCACTTGATAAACCAAAAGGTTTATTAGGTTTCAATATGTTTATTGTATTCTTGTATTGTCTACAACAACGGGATCTGATGATTGCGTTTGCTTTTGTAAGCGGCTAACAGTAATTACCCACCTGCCTTTGTTGCTGGGTCCCTGTTGCAGAATGACTGAGGCACCAAACACCATCTGAATAAGTAGTCTCTGTATTTATCCAACACAAGGCCCACAAACACAAAGAGCGACCGCGTGTGAGTGAAACGGTTCTGTTTGTGTGTGTGTGGTGGTGGTTGAAGTAGGCCTCACTATACTAACTACAGTATTTTATTATGGTATAGAGGTGTGATAGAGTAGTGACTTCTTCGTTTTTAGTTGCCTGCTACGGTTGCTCTCACGCCATTTCGTTGGGTTACCGTTATTCTTTGGTCATAAAAGGCAGGCATCTGTTGCATGGATTTTATCTCCACAGAGTTTGCTAACCAGAATAATATTTTTGCTTTTTCTACACATGTAAAGATATCTGTCACTGGTTGTGCAGTACTTTCAATAAAATTGGTAAAGTTCATTCTATATTCAATTCCCGAATCGGGGGATTGAAATTTGAATTTTAAAATTCAAATGATTTACTTGTGGCTATTCTATTCATACTTGGAATTAATATAATTATATTATCGTGTTACATTGAAATTTGTTACTTGATATTATTAACTCTGTATTGTATGAACGAACCTCTAGTATACATTTATTGATTACATTGTTGTAATTCGGTTCTTTTCAATTAGTAAGCCATAAGGTTTAATAATTTTCAAATACAGAGTTGAATCAGTGTGATTCTGGTACAGTATTACAAATCTTCCAATAAACTCATTATTTAACAAAAGTTTTACCTTGCACTTTCCAGAGGAGGTAAAATGTTACAATGCAAACTAGAGTTGAACTTTTATATAAGTTGAACAGTAGCCTACTTGCATTCACGTAATCACGATTAATATTAATATTTTTCACTAATTATAGTTTGATTACAAAAATAATAATTTTTTCGTTGAAGATAGAAGGGGAATTTTCCACCAATTTAGTTGGTTTTAAGTATGGAGGATATTGCTGTTGTGGCGAGGAGAGTTTCTTTGTAAAGAAGTGGAGCTATCTTGATGCTTGATCCCTGACCTTTAGCTGATGAGTTCTATTTCTGAAGGTGTATCGTAAATAGAAGGGCTTTGCTCTTTTCAAGGTTTCTGCCCTATAAATGGAATCTTTGAAAAATGTAGAAACCGCCGGAGAGTTGTGCAGCAAAATGTGGCTATAAGTTTGATTAACGATATCCAATTTCAGGGGAGTGATCCGTGTCTTATAACTGTCTGTCTTCAACGTGAGTGACTTACTTCCCTTGAAACAATGGAGTTGGCAGGTGGTAGAAGGGTTTTTGAAGTAGGTCGGCTGGCACCTGTGATGTCACCGCTCAATACAATTGGCCCAGATTTGGATTAACACGCTAGCTTTCGTTTTTGGAGCGTCTTCTTGGAAAATCGCAATTGAGAGCAACATCAAGGTCATTAGAAATGGTGGAAGTGAGTCTCTCTCACTTATTGACTTTTTCTCATATATTCCTAAACAAAATATTAATATCATCAATAATTATTGAGGCCATGCAATCAAGTCATAAATGATTTAAAATATTCAATAATTGATTTATCCCAAATTTCCTAGTCCTTTCTGTATGCAATTGTTTTTTGAAATTATTAGAAACATGAGAATAAACCTTATTATAAATTCCCTAAGAATAATAATACATTAATACTGTAATAATAATAGCATAGAGAAGCAATACTCTCTAAGTTTGTTCTCTGTGATAATACCTAAATTACATTTATAGTATTTCAAGTCTCGACATCATCATCACTCGCCACGTCGTAGTCACATACTATGTGTGTAAATTATTGGAATATTTTTCTCTGTGATTCTAAAATGTGGTCAAGGATACT
This sequence comes from Laodelphax striatellus, assembly GCA_017141395.1. Classification (NCBI taxonomy): domain Eukaryota; kingdom Metazoa; phylum Arthropoda; class Insecta; order Hemiptera; family Delphacidae; genus Laodelphax; species Laodelphax striatellus. Next base: position 13,918,506 of record CM029534.1, on the reverse strand, counting down.
AAAAATAATATCAAGCTTTGAAATGTATCTTCAATCAATCATAATATTATTTCCAAAATATCACGTGAGAAAATGTGATTAGAGGCAGGAAATATTCTTATTGCATTCTGAAGGTACCCATCAAACAAGTTCCATATTGTAAGTACTATGGTACTAGTACCATTATAATACGAATTTGCAATGATATTTTCATCCTCAATTACAGTATTATTACTTTATTCAATAAGTTTCCCTTACATTATATGGTTAACTATTACTAGTGTAACTACTAGAAATAGTGTTCATTAGGCCTGTTTTCTTGAGAGAAAAAAAAACTGAAAATATTGCTTTTTCAATTTTTTTTCTTAAATTTTGATGTTATCTTGATTAAAAATAATTATTATAATGAACATCCTCGATCAAATTCTCAATTCTTCCTTATGGAAAATAAGAGTTGCTTCCTGATATTCTGTATAGTGTTTTAATAAATTAAAATTTAGTGAGTTGATTTTGTTTTGTTTACGAGGCGAATGCAACAACCTCTTTTTATTTTCAAAGGCCGCTCGCGCAAACTCTCTTCGTACATAGCTGGTTGTTTGGGGGAGGGTGGCAGTGGCGCGCTTGGCCCATCGCGTTTCGTGAGTGTGACGTTTCGTATTGATCGGCGGCGGTCGTGTGGCGCCACAGCGTCGGCAGCGTGGCGCCTCCGCAGCCCCTTTGTCCGCTCAGACTGCTGGGCAGCACCACTGTATTCTGACCAACAACATTATAATTGGTTAATTTGCAATGTAATCTTTGTTGCTTTCTCATGTATCCTAAAAATTAGCATGATAAGAGAGGCCTAATTCACAGTACAAAATAACACAATACAAACGTAGCCTCTAACAATATTCAATAATGTGTGAATTATGAATATTATTGAATTACAAAATTCATTTTATTTAATTTAGTAAAATTTTGAAAAGGATTTTTAATAAAAATATATGTCTTCAATTGAATAAATTGTATTTATAGTAAGCATATTCTGCTTATATTGAAAAGAAATTTTCTCTGATTTATCCTCTTTGTCAGCTTTTCTATTCATATTAAACAAGCTGTCCCGGCGAACTTCGTATCGCACTCTTCCCCCCCCCCCCAAATGTCCCCCTCTTCTCCCCACAAATGTCCCCCCTTCATGCCACCCCCAAAAAAATGTCATCCCACAAATGCCCCCCTCCATTCCCCCCCAAATGTCACCCCCACATATCCCTCTTCATGTCAACCCCCTCTTCCCATCAAATGTCAAATGTCACCCCTCCTCCCACCAATTATTTTTTTCATATTTATTTATTTCTTTCTTTTAATTTTTTATTTTAATTTTTTTTTTTTTTATTTTTTAATTTTATTTCCGTTCTTCAATTTTTTATCAGTCCTATTCTAATTAAAAGAATATTTTTCATATTTATTTATTTATTTATTTTTAATTTTTTCATTTTAATTTATTTTATTTTTTAAATTTTTTTTAAATTTTATTTCCGTTCTTCAATTTTTTATCAGTCCTATTCTAATTAAAATAATTTTTTTCATATTTATTTCTTTCTGTTTAATTTTTTTATTTTAATTTATTTTTTTTTTAATTTTATTCCCGTTCTTCAATTTTATTATTAGAAACAATAAAACATGTATAATACGAACGATAACTCATTCTTAATTGATGATTGTAGCGTAAAAAATAATTAGAGTAGAAAACCCAGAACAAAAAGAAACGGTCCGGAGCGGGGTTTGAACCCAGGACCTGTAGGTTTGTAAGCAGAAACTTATGCACTGAGCTACTGAGACTTAGGAAATGCTTGCTAATTTATCTGATCTTGAATCGCGATCATCTTTCCGTTGTAAAATAGGTACACGTTCGACCGGCAAGTTTGAACGTAGGTCTGTGAATTGTTTGATAGGTTAGGTCATTAATCTACTAATTATTTATTAATTATAAAAGGATTTTCTTATATTTTAATACATATTATGTTAACCAGTGCTGTAAAAATTCAAACTAATCCAAAATCATCTAAATCGGTTCAGCCGTTCTCGAGTTATAAGCGAGCGTACAGACACCAACTCTCTTTTATTAATATAGATTCGATGATCCTCTAGTATATAACGCCTGTGAATTTAGAGTTTATTCCAAGTGAGATATTTGAATCAATTGTGCTGATTATAAAATAAAAAGTAATACAAAATACAATAAAATATAAATAATAATACAACAGTTCAAAATAGCATGTTATTCTTCTCAAAATTGTATATGGATATTTTATTGTACTGTTAAATCAGGTAAGAAATAATTTTTCGTTGTGAATTATATTAATTTAGTAATTGTTTGATTTATAGCTTGAAGAAAATTGGATGAAACTATCTTGAATATGGTTTGCAATTTCTGTGGTGATTCAAGGGAAACCTTTTTCTTAGTCGATGAGGCTATGATTTAGCTGTGATTTATCGAATCAATTATATATTCATTCTGTTTGATCCATATTTGATGCAACCATCTCTTTTATATGATGACTATAAAATTAAGGAATCCTTTGGATTAATTCAAGTAACACCCACTTGTTGAGACACTGTTCATTTTGATTCTAGATGATTAATGTAGGGTATATTCTCCAGCTGAATTCAACCCCTGGGATTTAGCAAACATACATGTACTTGTGACATGGAATGTGAGCGCAAACTTCACCAGGCTTTTTATGAGCAATGACTTGAGAGCAGTGGCGGCGCGTCCATGGGAGCACAAGAGCACGTGAACCCCCTATGAATTTGCTACAATAACTTAGAGGTTTAATTAACAATAAAGTGATTGAAATAATGCTAAAATTTCTTATATCAATACCATAAGGAGGCGCACTAACTGAGATACACATTTGAACTACGCGCTACCGCTATCACGCCTGACAGCAATGTTGGAGCACATTTCGAAGGTGCTCCAAGCGCTAGTATGTGTTTAAATGGAAGCCGGGCGAGTTCAATTTCTTCCCCGTGGGGGGAGTGGAACGATTTGCGTTAGCTGAATGAGGAGCACATTTCAGATGTGCTCCGGGAGGCCAGCGTAGCATCGACAAACGGTAGCCTCGACACTGAGCACTAAGAGAGGTGGCACAGGCTCTCGCGTTTGTCGCGACTACGGTAGCCACCTGCTATCTCATTGCTTTGTAGGCTCTGGCTCAGCTGGCTTTACTCAGTTTCGCGCTATATTTGTTGTCGATTTTGAGGTTAATGCTTGTTTCTTCATTCCAATCCAAGTAAAGAATGACGGGTTTAAGAAAGGTTTCAGTGAATGAATTGAAGAAAATTGTGTTCTCCAATTTGTCGATTGAGGAAAAAATATCAATCAAGGAAAGTGGTAGGCCTACTCCGCCAATTAATTTACATCAGACTACTACATCAAAATCTAGGATTTTCAAAAGAGATTTTAAAGAACAACACTATGAAAAATATGAAACTACATTCTACAGGGTGTAACAAACAAAATTTATTTTAGAATTGGGGTTGAACAAATTCTTATAGATCTAGATTAATATATTCCTGGAATGTGAACCCCCCATGAGTATTTGCACGAGCCGCCACTGCTTGAGAGCAATGACCTGTAGCTTGTGATGGATGTCGTCAATCTGAATTCCATGGTCAATTCACGGTGCATAATTGTGTTCCCGTGGGCAAAACATAGGACAAATACTTTGTAGATAAGGACGAACGCGTGCATTCTTGCGGCTGACGCGTGATGAGACTTTTTCAGCTGTTTGTTGGAGGGAAAACTGCAGCAAGTTGTTGTGGTGCGGGTTGCGTTTCCGTTGCGTGCTGCAAACGAGCTCTTGGCTCCCTCAGACGTTGATCGATATGCTCGTGTCGCATTGGCGCCAACCTCGCTATTACGGAAGGCGAGTTATGTTCCAATCATTTATACAGGCTCTCCTACAACCCTGGAAAAGCAACTTGGAAAATAGCACAGCCGTCCTAAATAACCTAGTTCTGTACGAGATAACTTGATACGGTAGTCATTAGAATCAGAAAGCATTTTGTTCTGCAGCAACTGGATCAGTGTAGATCTTATTTAAGGTAGAACAGAGAACTTTTATTTTTTGGCCAGCTTGAAAAACTTTGAAATTGAGCTAGCCTAGATTTTTTTGCTTTCTCTTCCCAAACTTTTTAATCCTGTTGAGTATCAAGTCTTTCTAAACTCTTCTTCTTAAAAAACTCGTCTTTTCAAACTCTTAATTTTGACTATCTCACTTCTGTTATCCTTTTCTGGAGATTACGTCAGTTCTCTCAAGGAAATTGCTGATTTGTTCCTTCCTGCATAGTTTTCGATCAATATTTTTATTCTTTAAGAATGGGTTTAATTTTTTATGAGTTTTTGTTATTTATAAGTGTTTTTTTTTTGCTTCTTATGAATGCTTTTTATTATGAACTACCCATGGTTCTTTTTATTCGATTATTAATGTTACAATATTATTTCAATTTGTTCCATACTGTAATTTCTTCTACTAACGTAAAACTGTACCTATTTGTCTCTTATGTTCATCAAACAGCTCAGAATTTCCTACTTTTCTCAATGATTAAATTCTATTCTTTTGCTAGACCTTAAATTCTCCCTAATGCTTGCATTCTTGTCTTCCTAGTAATTTATCAGGTCTGTTCTAAAGCCGTTCGAAAAACTTTTACTCAAAAGAAAAACTAAATCTGTTTTTTCTCATTTAGAAGCTTTTTTGAATATTGAATTAAATACAATATTTTTGTCAAATAGAAAAGATGAATGTATCATGTAGCCTACAAAAGTCATTCATTTTCAGATAATGGGGAAGAATATGTTCTTATTTCTTGTTTGTGTGAAAGATTATTGATTGAGCTTCGACTTGAAATTCGCCAGTCACGTAATAGCTACGAAATCTGGCCAGTCTTCGGTTTGGGTCCTCGTATGTGTATGGTTTCCGTCTTGCCGTATCAAAACCAACTCACTATTCGCCCGCCCTATAAATTCGTATGGCCTCTGTGTGTTGTAATGAGTGCTTCACCCCATTCCTATTCAAGTATTATACTTTTGTTGAAACCGTCATTGAACGCTGGTGATGCCGTAATAGAATCTTCAGTTTTTCCTGAGTTAGTTAATTCCAAATTCTGATGACAATACTCATGTTTGTCATTTGCCTTTGTCTTTCTTCTTCCTCGTAAAAAAAGCAAAGAAACACGTGCAAAGCCAGAAATTTTTTGGTGAAGGGTTGATTGTAGGATAATTTTTATCGAGGATAGAAATTTGCAGGTTCGACCCTGCAAATAAATGAAGAAAATAATTGTTTCCCGACCATTTTCAATTGAGAAATTCTGTTACAATGAATAGATAATTGGTTTCTACTGTATCAATGTGCTGTCAATTAATGTGAAACTTTAGAAATTGTCAAGGTATATGATTTCTAACTTTCAAGTACAGTATTACTATTGATTCTCGTTTTATGTTGATGTACAGCATTCTTCTGGAAGATGAATGTTGTCATACTGTTGAGATATTACAAGGAGACGGTTGAAGCACCCAAGAACATGATAATCTTAGAATGTGTTATATTATGATCATACTTGATTTGGAACTACATTACTCAGAAACTTCATGGAAAATACCATTTGGTCTCTGATGATACAGATTGATTCTTTGGCCTCTATTCAGAATAAGAAGAAAATCATGGAGAACTATGGGTTTCTAATGTCTCAGCCTATTTGGTCGACTGGATCGAATGCTGTCATAATAGGCGCAGAAAGGTCATGCCTCCATCCACGATAAGCTCAATCTTATCTAGGAACGAAGCAGCTTACAGCGTACAGTTGAATGATTGCTGCTTGTAACGGTGAGTGGTAATAATCGACGGCACTTTTCTTCACAACACAGCTATGCTTGAAATATTTCTTGTTATCTTTTTGGTAGTATTTCTTTTTAAATGATAAAATGTTGGAGTCATTACTCATTTAGCCTTTAGCTCAAATGTACAAGTGTAGTGCAAGTGAAGCTAAAAAATGCTTTTGATAAGACTAGCACTGCTGCTCGTTTGTAATCTCTTGATTGCAGTTTTCCTTACTCGCTGAAGCATACAAGGTTACATTCATCCATTCATCAATTCATAACTATTTTTGTAAATGTGGCGATTACATCATTGATGTCATAGTTTTCTCTCGATTGAATAAATTTTGTTTCTACATGTTTTATTACCTCTCAAGGTTCTTCAAGTATGAGCTTGTGAGACTGGTTTTGTGCAATATGCGTTTTCAACGTGTGTAATTGGTCTGTTATATGGCCAGACCAAATTGAATTTGAATCTAATTTTTCTTATCTAGTCTTATTTTTATCAATAATTTTTCAAATCGATCACATCCTCGTTGTAATATTCTAATGCTTAATTCGTTCATACTCTCAACCAAATTGTTGATTTTTTTACTACTACCAAAGACGATAGGAGACTATTAGGGCCGATTCATGAGCTCGGGCACAGATAAAAAGTAAAGTTACTCTATGGCTCGGGATTTAGCAACGTCCTAGGCTAAAACGGGTGGCTACCGTAGCATCGACAAACGTTTGTCCCGACAGGTTAGTGGGTTAGCAGCATAGAGAGCCCTTAGTACATAGTGTCGAGGCTTACGTTTGTCGATGCTACGGTGGCCACCCGTTTTAGTCTAGGACTTGGCTAAATCCCGAGCTCATGAACCGGCCCTTAGTATTCTAACTAATAAGTATTCTAATAAGTAGAAACTATAAGTATTCTAATTGTCTTTGCTACTACTTACTGATCAATTTCTAATTTAAACATCATACCTTTCGAATGATTTCATTATCTCAGTATTCTAGGAAATTTTTCATTTTTAAATATTTGTCACTATTAAGAGATGTAATCCAATGACTCAGTTGTTCATTGATAGTGGAATATAACCTGTGTGTAGATTAATTCAACTGTTATTTTTTAACTACCCAACCTTTTATCGACTCTTAAAATATTTCACAATAATTTAATCGTATCATTTTTTACTCACACAGTACTTATATTTTTATTGTCTAAGAATATTGGTGACATGCGTTTAAAAATGATGTCGTAGGAGATACTAAATCGCGATTCGCCCAGCAGAAAAGGTTGACATGATTTATTCCAATGGCTCATAACATTAAACTTTAATTGAAATTTAATTGATGTCCATCTTGTGAATTATTTTGTGATGCAATATTTTTACTAGTCTAATGAATAATTTTTTGTTTGTATGTAATAGTAGCTTATAATGAGTGGTTTTGGAATATGTTATCATCCTTTTGAATAATCTTATTTTTTCAAACTGTTGATAGGAAAATTTGGCGTTTTCTATGCAACTAGTAGTTATTTTCGGTCACTACAATTTTATGATCATTCAAATAAATCAAGATACTGTATTTTGAACGCCTTGCCATAATTCGGATGTGCTTCATAATTTATTGTCGTCATTAATTGAAGAAATTGTGTTTAGACTGCAATAACTACTGTACGTGCCCTCTACAATTGTCAGATTAATAATACTTTCTATGAGTCTTTTCGTGAATTTGAATGTTTTGTAATGATTACTATAGTCTGGCAACAAACAAAAGAACCTTCGCGCATCGTATCACTGAAGTGATACAGTATCACATAGTACCACTACTCCACTACTCTAGTGAGCGAGTGAGATAAACTGCTGAATTGCATAACGTGCGCTCTCTCTGCGCAGTAGAGTTCTTATTTTGAAGGCTCTTTTGTCAGTGGTCGGATAATAGAGGTTTTTCAATAATTTCCCAATGGATTGTGGAAATTGAGTAGGCATTGTTTAGGAAATGTGTTGTTACAAGAAGTGGGCTTAGTAGTTGCGTGCGTCCTTTTATTTCCGTTACAATTATTTCTTCGCCGGTTTGGCGGGCCTGACTTCATTCGTGAATAGAGCCGGCTGCGTCTAATTAATTCATGAGGCGCCTATCTAAAGTGAAACGGTCATGAGAACCGTAAGCAATGAATTGTGCTTCACTGGTCCTGGTCCGATTTTCTTCCGCACATTCACATCGCGTGAGAGCGATGCCAGTCTCTCAGCTGTTGTTGGCACGTTGCATCACTGCAGCGGGAACAGGCATTTGGCGGGAAAGCTCGTTGCTGCATTGCTATGAGAAAATTGGTCCTCAATTTATTGTTTTCAAATTGTGCTCCAATTGGCTCCCAGTTCCAAAGCATGTTTGAATGTAATTCAAATAATGTTTTACATTTTTAACTGAAACTTCAGTAACATACATGTTTTAAAAACTTCTGTGATGTTGAGTTGCACCAACCGCGATCAATTATTTTGAATCAACTTATTCCATTTAATTACCATTATTGATCATTATTAATGATCCTGGATTAAAATTATTGATGTTGCGTGGTTCCGCCATAGAGAGAGCATACGCCAAGAGAAAAGCGTATACTTTCTCAATGGTGCAACCCAACATTAGTCATTTATACACGATCAAAGTTTTCATTTAAATATCTCGCCCAATACATGTTGGACTAGACTTTATAAATCTTCAAAAGTCTTCCCAAATCTTGTTCAATATCAAATAGAAAGTTTTATGGACAAGATTGACGTTATTGTCGAGGACGACTATAGCTTACTCCTTACTGCATTACTGACTACGTCTCCTCTCAATAATTAAAGGTCTTCCACTTATCATTTCAGTTTCAAATCTCAATATTTCCAACATTCTTCAAAGTTTAAATTTTAGTCTGCGTCAGACAACAAAATACAGATATTTGATGATATCAAACTCTGTGCAGCACTAATTATGTAATTAACTTCTCTAAATAATTGAGAAGGTATGCATTAATAAAGTAACTTCCAATATATCAACTGACTGAACGTGATTAATTATCTTTTGACTGGTGTCACACGATACTTGAAAAATTGATGGACAGTCGCAGTAGGATGTTGGCCTGTGCACTGGGATCATGTTTCTGATCAGGCTGATTGAAAGATTGACAAGACACAGTACATTGTAGTCGGCTTTCTGTGGTAATGCTATGCTTGTTCGAATGTAATCGCTGAACTGGGGAATTGTGTCAAGGCTGTCTGGTCTCAGCTCAACTCAGTTCAGAGCTGCCGCCGCCACGTAATAACACAGCGCGACTGCAGGAAGCTGCGCTAAATGGATGTATAGCAGGAGAGAGCACAGGCTACTAAACGCCGGTTACGTGGTAATTGTTGAACGGATAAGGGCGTAACTATTTGTGCAAATTGATGGCGTCATAACTGTAGTTTCACGCATCTTCTATTCTTTTGGGGAAACAACCCTGAGTTTCAGTTCACTCCAAACAGTGCTTGGAAAATTCTGGAAGGTGTGTTGTAAAGACATTCATATCATAGTTTGCCGGTTTTTACAGTTAATGTTACATAGTTTGAAACATGAGCCGGTTCATGAGCTTGGGATTTTTGTTTCAAATTGAATTCAAATCAATGAATCTTCTGTCACACGGTTTTTACCACTAAAATCCAACATTCCTACAAATTAATCCTTGCAAGTTTTCGACTCGAATTCAATATCGACGAGCAGTTAAGCTGTGGCCGTACTGCTGGGTTGTTTCCTGTAACCTGAATTGTAGATTTAGATTTTTATCTATAGCTCATACAACATCCATTGCAATGGAACATGTGGTAAATGAACACGGGATTCTTGATGAACCGTATCAACCATCCACCATCTGCAGCGCGGTCCACGGTTTAAAGACTTCTAGGCTGAAGTGTCGCAGCTCTGCTGTTGCTATAAGCACTTTATTTAGAATCTTCAAAGTTTGAAAATTTCGATGGAGCTCACCGAAGGTTGTCTATACTCTGTCTGGTTTACATTTTTGTAAACAGCGAGTTTTTCACAGTGCCGACGAGGCAGACAGTGATCGATCATTGGTTGGTGGGGTGGGGGTGAGGCACCTGTTGTCAGTCTGGCGCCTTCTATATTTAGATCTGAAAAAAATGAACCCAATAAGGTCATTGGCCTATCCTGCCTGCTAGCAGTTCTGATTTTTTTGCAATAGTCTCATTCCAAACAGTAGGTAATAAATTGAAGGAAGTACGGTATCATTCAAAGATCAAACTCAGTTGGAATTAATTGCTGATCCACTTGAACTGGTATAATCTTCCCGGTCGTCAAACTCAAATAAAAAATCAAATATCTAGTCATCCGCTTTTAGAAGGAATTGAGTAGTTTCTGTTGATTCTGTTTTATAAGTAATTAGAATTTAGTCTTGTATTATTTTTCAAGTTTATCAGCTTCTTGCAGGCCTCGTTGTTTTATATATTACAAGCTGTCCCGGCGAACTTCGTATCGCACTCTTCCCCCCCCCCAAATGTCCCCCCTCTTCTCTCCACAAATGTCCCCCCTTCATGCCACCCCTCAAAAAATGCCATACCCCAAAATAATGCCCCCCGTTCATTCCCCCCCAAATGTCACCCCCACATATCCCTCTTCATGTCAACCCCCTCTTTCCCATGAAATGTCACCCCCCTCTTCCCACCAATTTTTCTTTTTTCAATTTCTTCAATTTTGTATTTTTTATTTATCTATTTCTTTTATTTTTTAATTTATTTTTTTTATTTTATTTCTGTTCTTCAATTTTATTATTTGAAACGATAGAACATGTATTATACGAACGATAACTCATTCTTAATTGATGATTCTAGCGTAAAAAATAATTAGAGCAGAAAACCTAGTGCAAAAAAAATGGTTCGTGGCGGGGATCGAACCCCCAAACTCAAGGTCGTGAGGCCGAAACGCTATCCACTGAGTCACGGAGGCTTGAGATAGCATTGCTAATTTTCTGGTCTTGAATCACGATCGTCTTTCCGTTCTTCGGTAGCCGGCAATTTCAAAATGTACGTCTGTGAAATGTTTGATAGGTTGAGTCATTAATGTACTAATTATTTATTAATTATAAAGGGATTTTCTTATATTTTAATACATATTATGTTAACCAGTGCTGTAAAAATTCAAACTAAACCAAAATCATCTAAATCGGTTCAGCCGTTCTCGAGTTATAAGCGAGCGTACAGACACCAACTCTCTTTTATTAATATAGATTTGTAAATGTTTTCTTGAGTTGACACATCGGAAACCGATCTCACTAGACGTCAAACCTGCGAATTAAGTAGAAACCAATCTGAAAAACAAGCTGCTAAAAATTTATAATTTATATGAGTGTTTATCAAATAATAAGACCACGCCACATTATAGGCTAATAAAAACAACCCCTGGTGTCCTGGCTCATACAGGCTTATACACTCACCAAAGAAGTGAAATATTTTGTTGAAGGAAGTTGCCCTTTGGGGTGGTTGCCGTTGCTCAGTTTACGACTTTCCACATCATCGAGGGTTTCCATTTAGGGCTCTCACCACGCCCACTGCGTGTCTCAATCTGGAAAGTGCGCAGCACAGCAAGTTGCCAGACAATTTCCACAAGGATTCCTTGTATTCAAAAGGGGGAACCTATCATAGACTCTACTGAGAGTAGTCATCCCCCTCAATTAGTGGGACGAAGTAAATCGCCCCCATAGGAGTGCTGGGGGTTGTTTGGCGGTTCCTTCTTAATTCAATATCATGTTTGATTTGCTTTTGAGCAGCACATTCATGCGCAACATTGCACAATAACGCGTAAGTTTCATAGTTCATAATTTGGTAGATCACTTGACAGAGCCTCTGTCACAGAGGTTTTACCAAGAAACACTTTCTATAACAAATTATTGTTTTATAAAAATTATTGTTTTAGCTCTGTAAAATGATGTTATTTGACGTTCGTTTAATTCGATTGACTTTCTTACAATCGACAAAATAACGGCTTGTCAGGTAATAATAGTGCATATTATCGTGTGAGGTCAGGGAGAAAGTCAGTAGTTTTATTTGACGTCATTAAATTTTATTGAACTTAGATCATGTACAAGCAATTCTTTAGACTTCTGATTATTTTATCTTCTTATTTTCTCCATCATTATCTGATGAACATAATCATTAGAAAATCACAAGAAACAATACATACCTGAGAGCCGGTCAGCCCCAGAGAGTATAGAATAAGAATAAAATAAGTATAGTATAGTAAGTATAAGTATAGAATAATTTACTTCTATTCTCTCTGGTCAGCCCCTTATTTCAGCACTGAAATCTAAAAAGAAGTTGGCAACGAGCGGGCTTTTCACAGCTTGCATCACTTTTTCTATCCAATTATTCTTTACGACTTTTTCAAAGCTCACTCGGGTATTATTGTTCACTGTTCACTTGATCGTTGAGGTTCTCCTCCCTTGCAGTCGGTGAGGTGACAAAAAATCGCTGCAAGTAAGAACAATGGTGTCAGTTCGCTATGTAATTACCAAGTCGCCTGCACTAATTAGCAGCGTGAACAGTGACGTGAGAATGGTATGCTCTCAGGTATTTTTCATCATCGTTCTGGAAATAATATTAGTTGTTGGAAAGTGATGCTTGGGCTTTTTGTAACGGGGAAAATCAGTTTAGCACCTGAGCTGACTGGGGCGGGCCGTTTTGTCGCCGTACTCTGAACATAATCACTGCTCTCCACTCCACAGTCACAGTCGTAATTACACGACGTGCGAGCTACGAGTCGTGCCATGTTGTTCGGGTCACTGCTCACCTAACCTAGACCTTCTTCCTTTGCCTTTTTTTCGAGCATCACAATTTCTTCCTCTTTTTCTTCTCTTCCTCCTTCTTCTCGCTTTTCTTCTCCTTCATCTTCATCTTCTTCTCCACAGTCTTCTTCTCCTCCTCATTCTTCTTCTTCTCATTCTTATTGTTGTTTTGATTTTCTTCTTCTACCCCTATTTCTTTTCTTCTTCTTCTTTCACTTCTCCTCCTCCCCTCCTCCTCCCCTTCTCTTTCTCCTTCTTCTTCTCCTCGTTCTTGTTGTTGTTGTTCTTCTTCTTCCAATCATTCGTTTATTGGCAAGATACATTATTCTTGTCGTTCTTGTTGTTCTACTTCTTCTTTCTCTACTTCTCCTCCTCCCACTCCTTATCTTCCTCTTTCTCCATCTCTTCTTCCTCCTCCTTCTCGTTCATGATCTTCTTGTCCTCCTCGTTCTTGTTGTTCTTTTTATTCTTCTCCTAATTCTGCTCTTCCACTTTTAATTCTCTTTCTCCTTCTTCTTTTTTCTACTTCTTCTCTTCCTTCTCCTTCTCCTCGCTCTTCTTCTTTTTCTTCCTCTTTTCTTCTTTTTCTCGTACTTCTCCTCCTCCTTCTTCTACTTCATATCCTCATCCTACTTCTTTTTCTTCCTCTTTTCTTCTCCTCCATATCCTCCTTGTTCTTCTTCTCCTAGTCTTCCATCTTCTATTTCCCCACCGGGTCGATCGCTATCTTGGTCTTGGTCTTCACGGTTCGTTGACCTTGAAAGCCTAATTGCTGGACGCATTCGCCTGTCTTTTCGGCTGCAATTACTGCCTGAAAATTGGACGTACGGCTGATGGACGGACGAAACTCGCCGCTTCATCACTCTTCTGCTGCTGCCTCTGGACCACGTCTTGATTCTCTGCTCTCAATTATCCCGGCCTGTGTTTCTTTTGTTTTCTATCTATTTTCTATCTAGCTGGTATTAATTTTGACGTTTCTCGTAGAACTGGATGATTTTGTATTTTTTTTGAACCACTTTTGTGTATCCTATTTACTTCTCGTGAAAATAAAGAAATCGGTTTCATTCCAAAAGAAATTGCGGTTTTTCAATTAGTCTTTACAAGGAAATTCAGATGTGTTGAGGTTACTACTGTTAAGAAGGTACTTCACTGCCTTTTGTTACCCATTAATAATAGGCTATAATATAAATTCACTTATTTCCAAGAAAAGCTTATTCCAGTAGCTTGCTCTGAAAATAATTTCAAGTTCTTACCAGACCTTTCTTCTTGATTACAGGAAACTAATCAAATTCTTTTTTCCTCAAAATTTAATACTTTCTCCCAGTTCTCAACATTGGAAACATTGATATTGATATTTGAATAATTTGAATTAATAGTTCTGTAAAACGCCGTCATTTACGGCGACTTTTATGCCACATGTTTTACTAAAGCCAGGTTTATGGCAGTTCAAGTTAATTGGCTTTCGTAATTCTCACAAACATCACTTCCATCATAATAATGCCAGATATCTTTGCATCAAAAAACGGTAGTCGACAGGATTGAGTTTCCAGCTGGCAAAGAACAGACCAAGTCTTTGTTTGAATGCTTCCACCTCGCTGCTCCCGTTTTGATGAACCTGCGAGATAAGCTGCAGTAAGTGGCTTCTTTGATACAACATGTACATAAACTCACTTGTAGAAACAAGAGTTTGGTGAAGAAGGAGTTGTGTACTAGAGAAGGAAGGTAATGATACCCGCATGGTGTGTCCTCTATACTATGTACGTTATTTTCCTCCTTCAGTTGTAACTTGTTCAACTTGCTTCTTGTAGCCAAAGTTGTTGCATTAGGATTGTTAAGGTTGAAGAAAAGACCTACATATTTATCCAATCCAGCAGAAGGGTTTCTAGCTCTCTTTCATTCTGGATGGTTAGTTGAATTCCGGCTCAGTAGATTTCTAAGTCATCAGATCAAACATTTCGCAATTGTTGGTTGAAAATACTTTTAAAAAATACACATGCAACAAACTTTTCTGAAAGTATTTAGATAGTCCATATATAGAAGTAAGGATCATCATTGAATCAGTAAATTTACCCTCAATCCTTTTTCTTCTGTGGACTGTCTCAATCATGGAATTACGCCAACATGAATTTCAGACTAGGTTAAGGTTGGGTTGATGATCAAAGATGAATATAATAATAGCCTAGTCTGTAGATTATATCAACATAACAAAAAGATTCCTCATCTTTCCAATCAAGTAAAGCCTACGCCTACACTATTATGGATTGGAGGAGCATAGATTGGAGGATATTATGAGAGAGTAAAATTTAATCGTAAGAAACAATGATCATTAAACCATGTCTATGAACACCATCAAATATTGTATCTCAGTTGAGTAGTATTGTATACTACTGTAGTGTATTGTATACTATTGTAGTAGTATTGTTTACTACTCAGTTGAGTAGTATGAAAACTACTCAACTGACTTACGAATACAGTAGTGGTATAAAATTTAAAAATGTAATTTAGCAGAAAAGGAATTGCAAGAAACAAATTTTTGATTGAAAGAATTTTATTTCATGTCCTTTCACAACTAATCTGAAAAACAACCAGAATCATCTCCATTTACATAGCAATTATTTGATTCTCTGACCACCCACACTTGAATAATAAAAGGAACTGACCATCATCACTCATTGGACCACGCAAAACCGTGGATTCCTCCTGTCCTGTCTTTTATGTGGTCGAGTTTTTTTAAATCTAAATTTACCACTGCCAACCAAATTTAGCTGCAATACTGTAACCTGATGATTTGAAGAAATTATCCGCTTCTTATATATTCAAGCTGACATTCAAAACAACAATTTGGCTAATTATTGTGGTCTTCTTTGAAGTTATTTTCCATATATACTTTTCAATTTTTGCATCGTATTATGTTTTCGACGTAGCCTAACCTTCTTCGGTGCTCTTGAATTGATCAATCTTGAATCTCTGGACCTGATCAAAAATATTCTTCTTATTAAGAATATTCAATAAGAGCACCAACGGGCTCTTATTGAAATCGTACGTCGTCGTACTATTGATTCACTGTCAAGTTGGTATACTGAAATATTCTTGACTTTGTATCCTCCCGGTGCATCGGTTTATTTCTCATGGCTGTTGCATTTTTCAATCATATTAGCCCAACTCATCAGCAATAATAAAATACTTATAATGAAGAACATGTTAATTATTAAATAACATAGTAATAGTTTAAATAATTAATTTGTATTACAATAAGTTTGATAACCAAATTTAATTATTATAATTTCATTTTTTCAGGTTGGTATCAGAGTGAAAATCCTGGTTGAATGAGGTTGATGAATCTAAGATCAGTAAGTTGAAATACTTCATTTCTTGCTCATTGGAGTTGGTAACTTATACAAATACGAGCTCCTCTGTTGTCATCACAGTGTTGTTATTGATATTCGAGGTAAAAACTAGAAAGGTCCAACTTGTTGAATGCTGTAAAACCTGCTATGGAGTATCAAATAGCTCAGTTCCCAAAAATGTTTGGTGAGATCACATCAGTTTAAGCTTGTTTCGATTTCATAACAAAGCTTCTTACCTTATACTGCAGATGAAGGGAAATTATCCATGTAATTTTATACCATTAAATTAAGTTGAGAATGCTTGTCTTTCTGCTGCAAAAAGAGTCAAGGAAGTCAGCCTTTTCCAGAACGCCAAGTGAATTATTTATTTAGTTCAAGGAGGTGATTGTAGAATTAGTTTATGATTTGAAAAATGCGATGGAAAGTGTAAAACCTTGCTATATTTGAACATAAGTTTGGAAGCTTATGAAAACTTGTAATAGTTTTTTTGTATTGTTGAAAAATTATGGTTTTACTGATAGTAAAATCACCATTGACTAAAGAATTATTTGTCTCAATTGATGTTTGGGGTCTAAATCTGTTCCAAGTGTGTCTGTTTCCTTGCGTTGTTGCGTGTTTTCTAAAAGCGTACGTCCTGAGACATAATACAATGACTTCATCTTCGTGATGTGAATTCTGTGAACCGGAATTTGGCTGACGACCAACAAGACAACAGAAAGTCCATTTACTTTCGTCCCTTGTTCGACTGCCTTTCTTTTCGAATATTAATAGCTTCAACCGACAAAGGTGCTTGTTTCATACTCCAGTCACCGTCTAATCGGCCCATTTTTCAAACGCATCCTGCTTTAACCCATCTTTTCCAGTCAAATTAGTTTCAGTTTGAATTTAGTTCCGTTGGTTTCCACGTCTATATTTATTTCATCCTAAAGTAAAATCATGAAATTAAATCATGTTGGTACTTTATTACGCAAAAGCGAAATCATTGTTTGGTCTTCCCAGGCCTTTTCAGCCTTGTCATCCACTAGAATTGTTCTCGTCCCGAAAACACCCGAACGTCCGAAATGCTGACATGGGATCAAATTGCCAGCTGTTCGGTTGTCGGACGTTTTTGGACGAAAACGGTTACAGTGCACGACGATGCTAAACTATCACATATTTTTTCACCTCCAAAAAATATTGATTGATTCAAGACGTGATATAGGCTAAAAAACTTAAGGCTTAAAAACTTTGATTCGCACAATATTTCCTAACACTAGATATTGAAACTTTATTGTAAACCTAATGATTTTTATAATTCTAATACAAAAAAAAAAAAAAATAATTTATTACAAAAAAAATTCTAATCATTTATAATGTTCGTGTTAGGCGTAAAAACTTTGATTCGCACCATATTTTCTAACCTTAGACATTGAAACTTTATACCTAATGATTTTTATAATTCCATTAATTTATAATGTTCGTGTGCAATAATAGATAATCAGCATTTGAAAAAGTGATTGATTACTACCTGGTAGATAGAAAATTCTTAAGTATAGCAGAATTATTTTAACTTGTCAGAAAACAGCTGATTTAACGTTAGTAAACGAGCGTACATCAATCAGCTGTTTTCTGACAATTTAAAAGAATCCTGCTATACGACCATATACTTACCAAATATTGGATTCGGATCATCTTTGGTATGATGTAACGTACCTCCCACCTGTCTGTAGGTCCCGAAAGTGATATTTTTTGTCCCGAAACCCCTCCAATTCTTCTCCAACCACAGACACCACAGATTAACTTATCGATGTTTTCTCGTCGCACTCTTCCCCGCTGAGCAATACAGAAGACACATCCAAGTCTGTTCTACGTCAAGATTTCGGATCATTTATCAAGAGTCTTTTCGGTGTTGGTATCTTGTTTCAACCTTCCTCTTCCACTAGTACATCAAACATTATTGCTGAAGTGTGTTGGTCCCATGACTCAACTGTTTCACTCTTGTTTATTTTTTTTATCCTTCGCATTCCTTTTTATCTGTTTGTTGTTTTGTCTGCATCATCATGATCCTTCGCATCTTCGACGGATGTTTGCATAGTTCATAGTATTATCTGTTTATTCTTTTGTTGGTCTAGGGATCGAGCTTTGCAGGGATCATCACTTGAATAAAAGTTTTAAACTTGAAGTAGAAACTTTCAAGGAAGTAACAGCTTCACATGAAACTGTGGAACTTTCCAGTAACAACTAATAAAACTTGAAAGTAACTCATGAACACTGGAATAATTTTCTTTACGAGTGTGCTTCTCTTATAAATTGAGATACTGTTATCACAAGTTCTGTTAGAAAAAGTTGACTGCAATTTATGACGTAATTATTGAAATCTATATGGTATCCACATTGGAAAATCACTGTTCACTCTAGGTTTATGATTCTCAACAACATGTAAAAATATTTAATTTTTTGAGTGGATAGTTTACAATCTGAAGAGTCTTGAAACAGTTTTATTTTCTACTGATTCAACTGTTGAAATTAGATTTCATCCATCAACAGGTTGCTCTAAAGTATGTATTTATAGTATTCAGTACATGTAGTTTTGTTGAGAGAAACTACAATTCAATAGTTGAATCTCAAAATTGTCCTATACCAAATAATAAATCACTTGGAGTGTTGCCTATTCATACTAATTGCGGACTCAATAGACAATATTATTATTTAACACGTATTTAATAATGAATTGTAGCAGCTCTCCATAAATTAAATATTTATATGTCAACTTTTTGTGTAGTAGTGAAAGTGATGTGATATTGTGGTAGTTATCATATTGTATGAAAAGGCTAGAAATTGTAACAACCACAAATTTATTAAAATAACAAGATTTTAATTTTATAAATTAACTTATTGTATTAGACAACATCTATCTGGCCAGTAAAGTTTTCACTTGGAATAAGAAATATCACAGAAGATCAATCAGCGGGGTGCTACCTTCGAGTATGCTGTAGCAGTATGTTGGAACGCTCAACAGATTTCCGAGCTACTTGATCGCCGTTTTGATCTATTTTCAATTGTGCAGTAGACTATCCATTGTATAAAACTAGCTGTTTAAATCTTGTTGGGGACGTGCAGTGAATTGATTGTTTTTACCCAGCCGAGAAACCTTTCTTTGCACTTCAGCAAATGTGTGAGTGCATTTGCAGTGGTCAAGTGCACCAGTTTTAGTGGTCAAGCTGAATGGCGAATCAAGCGCCAGTACAGTTCGCGCCAAAAGACCTGCTTCGTTGACCTTGACGATTGCGCGAATCAGGCTTCACAATGACCTTGACATTGCCTTTGCCATGGCGGCAAAACTGATCAAAGAAAGATTTATCCCACACATTTGTGAACGGAGATTGTTTTGAAAAGAATGACGTGGGCTTTGAAACATGTAAGCCACAAATCATCAACACTGGAATGAATGATAGAAGTCTATTATAAGCATAGAATACATAAATTTCATGTGGTATTTGACTCTACATTGGTCAATTTATATTGTTAAAGAACAACTCTCACGGCCAGTTGCACGAAAATCCAATTGAGTGATGTCCTTGCATTGACGACCAATTCATACATTGGTTCGTTTCATTGGTTCATTAGATGACATCATTTTACGACGGTTAAATTCAATTTGATATTGTTAATAAACAACTCTTACGGCCAGTTACACGAAAATCGAATTGAATTTAACTACCATAAATTGAATGGCTCCAATTTGTTCAATTGTTCATTGTTCATTGGCTCATGCATTGGTTCTGTTAAATGACATAATTTCACGTCTGTTAAATTCTATTGGATTTTCGTGTAACTGACAGTCAAACTTGTATACTCTCAAATGCATAAGTGTGATGAGAGACATCTACTAATTGCTTGTGATAATCTCCATGTAAGGAATGGTATTATTATTTCTAATGGGAGATATGGAGTAATATAGCTGTTTGGGGCTCGAAAAACATGGGGTGATTTCTAAACCAAATGTTTTAGAAACCAAAACCAAAAGAACTCTTCGAACTCCAAGTTATAGAGAAACAGAGAAAACAGGAACACCTTCACGCATCAATAAAGGCACATACAACAATGTATTCATCGGTTTTAAGGTTGCTCTTTCATCGTTCTTGAAAGTTCATCGCTCAAGTTCACTCTTGAACCAACTTATAATAATTGGATTTGTAAATTATGTTCCTAAATATTGGTCTGTCCATTCATTCGCCAAACAATTGTGTGAGAAAGAGTTGGATACTTTTCAGAGTAAATTTGGACATGAGAGTTACTGCAAATACATTCGTTGCAGTGATGTTTTGTGTGCTCGCGCGTTTGTGCGTGAGTTGGTAATTTGTGATGCATGGCTGTGTGTTCTATTACTGTCGGCGATGCATCGAAACGGATTTTTGGCTGGCAACGTGCGATACGCGACCATGGGGATGCCCGTGAAATGATCGACCATGTACTTAAAATTAGACCATTTGTACACGGCTCCAAGCCAAGATTGGAGTTTGAACTGTATATATACGACCTGTTTACCAATCTTATATTGAACAGGAGCTCTTTGAGCTTGAGCGTTTGTAATAAAATTCGTAATAGATAGAGACCTTCTGAATGTTAATTAAACATTGTTCACTCAGTTATACAATACAACCTAACTTATAGTGGAGTATAACCCTATGCCTTGAATTTACTATTTAAAAAAACAATATATACCTCTACCCCTTGAATTATATGCCATTATAGTCATCAGTTTCTTAATGTTTATAAATTTTTCAGACACTTCTTTGTTTAGAAAATTTTACATTGAGATAGCCCTAGAACCAAGAAAAAGATCTTACAGACTCGGATAATGTATATTTCATGGTTAATTCATTCAAACAGTAGGGAGTTCATTAATACAATTTAAATCACTGAATGAGAAAAGTCATTAGTGTTTGTGGTACATTTATTATTTGCAATGTGATCCAAAAAATCCATAATTTAATCAAATTCAATCATATTTTATAGTTCATTCAAACAATAGGGATGCCCGTGTTAAAAATTGAATCCATAATATTTTTTGTTGGCTAAAAATTCTTTAGATTTGCATTTATCAACAGAGTATTTCGAATAAAAATGATCATTTATTAAAAAGCCATTACAATCTCAATCCATAAATTACAACGAATTGAGTATGCGGGTATACATTTTCTGTGCCATAATAAATCAAGTCCAATGTTATTTTTACTTGTGGTTGTGTATTTGAAGTTGGAATTCATTGTTAGATAAAATCCTGTTTCTCCCAGCTGGAATAGTAGAAGGAGGGTGTCGGTGTGTTGAGTACAGCATTCATTAAAACGAATGTAATTTTCAATCTCATTGCTCAACGTTCGCAACTGCATGAATTCAAATTGTACGTTCCAGACTAGTGTTTAGCCATGACCAAAAAAATATCTCGTCAACTCCACGGTGCTGACATATGTCGCAATTTTCAAGTAAAGCGAGCAAGTTTTCGCTTTTTTAATGTGAGGAAGAGGTTTATAGGTCAGATCATTGAATTTATTGTTTGGGGGGTGGAGTTGGTACACGAGCCGCGCCGTGCCAGTATACTGAGAGATTGAGAATATAGTCTAGTGCTGACCTGAGTGTAAACAGCACGAAATCAAGAGTCTAAAAATAGCGGATGACGTTTGGCAAGTTGGAGTGGATTGGCGAGAGATGGTTCGGCTTTTGGGAGATGAGGGGTGGAGGGGGTCGTGGAGTCGGAAGATCAAGTAAGCTGACCTCATTCTTGAGGAAGAAGTCGTGGCCAGTTGGCAGACTCTTCTGAAGCTGGAGGAATATTATTCTAGCTAGACTAGACATTTTGCTTTTTCTTCCATACCATACTGTATGCTGTAGCTAAACTGCAGCCGTGTCACTAGGCGTATCTATGAAAATATTTTCAATTCAAGATGAGTTCACTGTTTCAAACGCATAAATCGTCAATTGTTAAATTGTTTTATATTCTACGAGTTTACCCCGTGCAGCGCAAAGCGCCGCTTGCTTGCTCAGTACTATATCGTTTGCGAATACAGTATCATTGCAACAGATTTGCATCAGTGTGAGTTTCCTCCAGATTTCACATAAAATCTCGCAGTGATGGAAGAACAGTAGAAAGGAATGCGCCAGAAGGTTTTTTTTAATATAATACAGTAGATACTTTTATACTTTCTGTAATAAAGCTTGGAAATTCTGGATTCGACAGCACTTACAGTATATTGTGCGTTTGATCTGTAGAGAAGCTACTCACCTTGAGATGGATTAGCAGTAAACAGAGGAATATCGGCATTTCGATAATAAGTTACTACTAAATTCAAATTTTTTCTGTAAAAATAGTATTTAACGTTTTACTTTTATAATATTTTTCATAGTAGTTTTCTCTGTATCATTTGGACTGGTACAAATGAGATTTATTGTACAGAAAAATCCTTTCATCATGATATTAAATTTTTTGATATCGGTAAACTCGAGAAGGCCTCTCCGCCAAAAAAAACCAATATCATAATAATAATAATTGCTTTTATCTAGTACTAGACTTGAAAAATGCACTCGATGTGCATTTGTAAAAATGTAATGTATCTGCTTTATTTCTTAAAATTTATTATTTCATCTCGCTTTGGAAAACTGCTCAACTGGAGTAGCTGACAAACGGTTTGATTGACGGAAGATAGTAGCAGCAAGGGTGGGGAGGGATGGTACAGTACTGCTTACAGCAAGTGGCGTCCGTATGCTTTGCGATGCGAGGCGCGAATTTTAAGAGGTGCGGATGTCGTTGCTGGAAGACAGCTAAATTGCGCCGGCCAATTTTCCACCAACAGAAGGCAGGCGGGCAGACTGGCCTCCTCCGTTTCGGTCACTCTCATTCTTCCCCGGCTGCTGCTCGCTGGTACTTGTTGCTAGCTCGTCCGGTTTCCGCTGCCCACGCAGCTTCTACTTGCCAGTCAGTCCTTGTTACAGCTGGAGCTGTTGCTGCGATCCTCATGCTTCACAAAAACCAAAAAACTCAAGTCAAAAAAAACATTGAAACATCAAGAAACATTCTTAATCATATTTAAATACCGTTTAAAATTAAAAAATTGAGATTACTTTTCTATCGAGCGTATGTATTATTCTGATTGAATCAAATCAAAAAATCAAATCAAAAAAATCTTCTCCTACCTTCAAACTATTCTGATTGGGAAGAGGCTACCACTTCCAGGTCAAGCAGGAATCAAGATTAACAGTGCTAGTGAGTGTTTTATTTAGCCTTGAACTATCTATCATGATTGGGTAAGTGCTGCAAAGTACCTCTCCCAGGTCAAATACGAAGTAAACTTCTCACGCGAATTAAAGTTGAGAGGAGAAACAATTGTTATGAGTGGGTTTAATGTAAAACAAGTGATGAAATTGAAAGGTATGCT
This sequence comes from Laodelphax striatellus, assembly GCA_017141395.1. Lineage (NCBI taxonomy): Eukaryota > Metazoa > Arthropoda > Insecta > Hemiptera > Delphacidae > Laodelphax > Laodelphax striatellus. The sequence goes on along the minus strand of CM029534.1, from coordinate 13,895,115 downwards.
AATTATTTGGAGTTGAAGAACATGAAAATGTGATGTGTAAAATAATGTGAATGTAAAAAAGAAAGGTTCCCTGTGAGTAGCGTATTCATCAATCTCCATGAGTGAAGAACGCAATTGAATAGTATAATGTTATTTTCACTTCTGTTCTTATGCTTATTACTTTACTTCTGTACAATAACTTTTATTTTTACTTATGTACTTCTGTACTTATGATTAATATAATAATACTCTGAAAATTATCTAATTTTCTTATACTAATTCAACTTTTTCCAGGTAAGGATCATCACTTTTGTATCAGTGGTGAGTTGAAAAACTATGTTATTGAATTAATAATTAGGAATATTCTTAGCCAATTATTGAGCACCATATATTTACTTCAACATACTAACTTCAGTATACGTCATCGACTTTGTCTTACCATTTTGAGTTCTGAATGCCTGAATTTGTGTATTTTTTAATAGCTTCTTAAATTATAACATAGTCGATAGATTGGTTGATTATGATCCCGAGACTTAACTTGTCAATAATGGTGACAAATCAAATTATAAAAACTAGACATATGCAATAATTGCAAAAAATTTTAAAAATGAAAATGAGCAGTTTTAACTATTTCCATAGATAATGGCACTCGTAAATATTGTCACGTGTCAAAAATAGGTCTACCTTCGATTTACAAATTTGTTTTGGAAAGTTTTAAATATTTTTTAAAATTGAAGCAGTCTAGATGTTAAAGTCAATTTTGATACAGTAACTTGGATAGTCAAACTATCCTAAAATATTTTGCATTTAGATTTTTAATCACCTGAACAATAACTTCATTGAATATAGGCTGTATCCGCAAGTAGGGCCTTCTAATGATAATTTGGTCTCAAATTGAAGGTAATTTGAATTATACTTGAAAATATTTACAATGTCCTCTATGAAAAGTTATTCTTCAGGGTAAATAATCAAAAAAAAATCTCTTTCATTCTGATGATCCATAGTTAAAGAGGTTGAAAACTTGGATTATGCATCCCAGGACTGCCATTAAAAACATATAATATCTGAAATTATTAAATTTTATTTTTACTGGGCTATAAGAGATAGGAGAGGATTCTAATCTTTATCTATGCTACTACAATAATTGAAGTCACTCATCTTGTCTATTTGTACTACATGTCTGAATAGTGGTGAGTTGAGACTTATACAGCATTGAATTGAAATGGAATAAAATATCATTCATTATATGGAGTTAGTCTGACAGTCTTCTCCATCGGCCAGTTGCACGAAAATCTAAATTGAATTTCACAACCGTAAAAGTGACTTCCTTTATCCGTTTGTTGTCATCATTGGTTACACAGTTCTAGATTATATTATTTTACGACAGTTAGATTCAATTAGGTTTCCTGCAACTGGCTGAATAAGTGTGAATTGAGAATGCGATGTGACATAAAAGCTCTTTTCAAACCCCTCAAACCCTCATCACAAAGTAATGAGCATAAGTTTTCAAGATTTATTAGTTGTTTAAAAAGACCTGCACGTGCACGTACCACAATCATGCTAAATGCCAATGAGTGTTATTTTCTTTAGATGCTTCTCCTTACCATACTTTTGTAATTCAACCAACCCACTTGAAGTGCAACAAAAGGCACGCGTTCTTCAGCCATTCTCTTGCCAGCTAACGTAATCATTCCTTCTTTATCTCTCCCTGTTATCTCGGTTAATATGCAAGTCGCCTTCGCAGGTCACCAATTATCAACTGCAACATATGTCTGGCGCTTTGGTCGTTATCACGGACAAGTCAGGAGAGGTGAAAGACCATGCGCGTGTACAACTGGCTGGACACACATCACATACATATAAAATGTATTCATTAAAAAAATATTTCCAACCAGTTCTTATGTTGCGTGCATGAGTAGAGAGACAGCCACTACCACCACTACAATCGACACTTCATCTCACCCTCTCACTTCCTCTGCGAGTACTTGACCTGCCACACGCTTCTTTGCACGGGGCTTCATGTGTACTTTATTCTTAACACGGAAAAAATAACAATTTTTTTCAAGCTGTGCTTGGTATTTCACAGCAATATGTAAATGTAATTATTAAAAAGCTTTGCTTGTTCCCTCAATGAAATTAGAATTTAGATAACTGGCGCAGGAGCAGAGAAAAAGTAAGAAACAGAGTTCTACAGAAAATAAGTATGAGTTGTACAGATGTGCTCTTCATTCTGTGAAAATGCACAAAGTACAAACATGAAAACAAGATGCCAGGTGTTTGAAAAGTCCAAAAGTAAAGTTTTAAGTTGAAGGTTCTCATTCAAATTGAACAACAAATTCTTCAAGTCATGAAATAGTAACGGTTCCTTTATTTATAAAACCTGTGGACTATTTAAAGAAATTACAAGTCCTGTGTCCTGTAATTACACACTAGAAGTGTGAATTAATAACAAAGTAGTCAGAGTTATTCACTACTATTGTGGTGTTCACTCACATTTCGAATAATTTCATGTAGACGCATTGAACAACCCACAATTTATTCAAAATGAAAATTCTTAATATCTCTGCAATTTAATAATAGCCTAATTTTATATTCTCCAGTAACAGATCTCTGTAGATTAATCTGAATTTTATTTACATACAATGTCATTATCATAGACCATGATCTATCATTAAATGAGAACAATGGCTTATAAACTTTGATTACTCCATAAGCGTGTTCAACTAGAAGTGTGCTCAAGTATTCCGACCCATTTAGAGCAGCACATTAGTTTTAAATACTGTATCTCCAATCAGCCTGTGTAATAATAACAATATCGTATAAATATTAATATTGCTGGTCCTCTTTATGTGAGTTTGGTTCACCACTGGGTTGAACAGAGTTACTTTCAATAATCTTGAACCAGGCTGATTGAATTTGAACTTTACAATTTTTTTTTATATTTCACTAGTCTCACTCAATCTTTATAGTGCGATTCACGTCAAGAAGTCAGCATTGTTTGTATGAGGAGCATTGATGCCCAAGTTTCATTGAGAGAGAAAGAGAAAACTGCACCAAACGTGTTTGTTGGGACTGTGTGCGACAACAATGCACAGTGCGAATAGGATAGAGACACCAGCAACTGCCTTGTGCTGAACAAGGATAGCAAACTCCTATTTATTATAAAGCGATGCTGACTTCTTGACGTGAATCGCACTATAGTGTATACTTACTTGATTCTATTTTACTCACTTCCATAGGTGAACTATATATAGTATAATTATTGGTATGGGCACATTGTGTTCCATTTGCTCAAACCTAACTATACGTTTATTTTTTTATTGTTTTATAAATCTTTGTTGGTTTTCATAAATAGCATACATGCTTGAATGCTACAAAACAAACAACAACTGTTAGCGGTAGATGTAAATTTAAAGTTAACTGTTTGGTTGTCATTATTATGAAGCAGTTTACAGGATTTTAGATTTTTTAATTCTACATTAACGGATGATATCTAGTTTTTATTAGGTTACTTTTTTCAAGATAAACCTTGACAATTTCAGGTTTTCTAGTGTAAGTTAAAAGCAGAAAATCTTCTCTGCTCAGTTGGTGTTGTAGTTCTTTGACCGTTAGTACAGAACTAACGATGTAGCGAAAGGCCGGTTGTCAGTGTGATGTGGGAATGTACTAATACTAAACTGATTGCTGAATAGTGAGTTGTCATGCTCCAAAATTGGATCTTATCTTTCACCTGCCATTCCGTTCATTACAAATTGCTTTGTGCAGCAATTCATTCTCAAATTTATTGCATCAACAATATAATAATGCGAAAGTAATTCAGTGTTGAAGAGTAATGAAATGCCTGATAGAATGCAGATAGAATGCCTGAATGGTTACTGCTAATCACCCTTGAAATTATTTTTGTTGGATTTGTAATTTTCTATTTCAGTGATAATTTTTTGAAGGTCCTGATCTGCTCTGTTCAATTTTCCCCATTTAAGCAAAATAAGAAATCAAGAATCTGCGTTTCAACAGTAAAGTTTCTTCGATCACACTATTTCTCATTAAATATGAAAATCGTTTTTGAAAAAGAAAGAATGTTCCTTTGTAATATTATAATATCATACAAGATAATAAGGAGAATATAAATTTTACATCACGCTTCTTTGTTTTTAGAGTCGTTCAATAACTTGCTGACAACTTTATTGTTAAATGATCTATGGTTGCATTCGAAATAATTTGATGAACTGTGTTCATTTTGAAGAGTATTTAAATATCAGAATATTATTGCCTCGTCGACCACTTCTTGGCTCCAATTTTTCGGTGTATTTAACAGTTATAAAATCCAAGGATTTTTCTTGAAAGTTTTGCAATTTGTATATCCATACAAGAAAAAGGCGTCTCAAATTATTATAGTGTTAGAAGAGTATAATCATAGTCGATAGACAGAAAAAAGAAACATATATGGGAAGAATAAATAAAGAGTTGATGGAATTAACTGCCCACTACAGACCATAATCACAGTCACAATGGCTTCACCATGGCACTCTCCAAACTTGGAGTGCGATCTGACCGTTGAAAAAAGGAGTAAAGGGAAAAATGTTGGTTTCTTTTCCATTCCACATTGAAATTCGATCACTCCTCTGAAAGCAATCTCATCCACCCATTCCTTCCTAACCGCCAACGCACCAAGAAGCTACGAGTGTCTTCCAAGTTCCAAAAAAGACAGAAGAGAAGGCAAGGGCCAAGACCAGAGAGAACTCCAGCTGAATATATTAGACTCTTTTATTCGACTCCCAGTGGGACACGGTCGTTGACCTTCTCTTCCTTTGTGCCAGCTGCTGACTGCTAGGATTAACCTAGTCGTTGATCTCGTTGAAACTTTGCCAACATGCAAATAACTGCAATGCTCCTAAGCTCGGTCATAACATAAGGACAGCCATTCATCTCTCTTCTCTTCCACTTCAGTTCTCCGTCTCACTACAGTATGGTTAGTCTATGCTTCAGTACATTTGTTCTGTATCCTTTGCCAAGTAGAACATATTTCTACGACTCATTGCGTGGTGTTTCTGAATAATTTAATAAATTCATTTGAAAGTAAAATTATAATGTAAAATCAACACCTGAATAACAGATATTGTGGGAATTTCTCCATAGTAGGTGAAAGAATAAAAAAATGTTGTCTATTACACAATGCATATTATTTAAAACATACTTAAGTTTCAAGCTCAAACATGGCATCATCTATAATTCTATATGGTGTTGGAGTGTTTTGACTCAACTCAACACTGAAGATGATGCCATAGCATCGAAACTTGGGAGTAATACAGTATGTTTTTAAATATGTTCATTGTGGAATAGAAAACATGTGTTCATTCTTTCTAATAACAATATAATTAGGCTAATAGCCGAATTTGTACAGTTTAGTGCGTGAAAAAAATGGAGTGTGTTCAGAAATCAGGAGAAAAGTGAAAAAATTTACTGCTTTAATTGAAAAAAGACTAAACCAGAAGACTTTATTTATGAAGTGCAGTTATAATTCTATAATTCAATATCAATATGGGATGCTAGAAATTTGTGATTAATTTTACTTTTGGAATAGGATAAGGAGAAAACAAGAGTGTCTATTGCAAGGCAGGAAGATTGGCGCCAGTCATCCGGTTGTTGACAATTAAATTGTTTACATTTCGCTGTTTTATTGACAGATTGAGCCTTCCTGATGATTCAAGATGTTTTACATAGTAGATAGTAGCTTCCAGACCTTTCAAGATAAATATTAATTAATCTCTTCGAGACTATAATAATTATTTAAGACTGGGTGGTTTTTGTTGAACAATAGAGTCATTGACTTAATGTAAGTTTCTTACAATTCATTTCATACACTTGATACCATTTAATTGGTTAGTTTTAGAAAAATATTACATGTGATATGAAGTATGAAATATTATATGATATGTGAATAGAATAAATCTTTAATATGTATCACAAAAGAGATGCGTATCGAATTCAGAACTGACGATGTGTTGCACAGAGGAAGAGCGAGAAAGAAGGTACTTGGGAGGGAGCGAGAACGAAGTCAGCGACTAGGTGTCCTTCCCTATTAGCCGTGGGACACTTTGTCTCGGCGACCTGGTCGCTCTCGGCTAATAGGGCCCTTAAATGTGAGTTTGTTTCACCACTGGGTTGAACAGAGTTACTTTCAATAATCTTGAACCAGGCTAATTGAATTTGAACTTTACAAATTTTATTTTATATTTCAATAGTCTCACTCAATCTCTAGTGTACTTACTTGATTCTAGTTTACTCACTTCCATAGGTGAACTATACATAGTATCGTATCATTATTGGTATGGGCACATTTGTTCCATTTGCTCAAACCTAACTAGACGTTTATTTTTCTATTGTTTTATAACTTTGTTGGTTTTCATAAATAGCATACATGCTTGAATGCTACAAAACAAACAACTGCTAGCGGTAGATGCAAAATTTATGTTAACTGTTTGGTTGTCATTATTATGAAACAGTTTTCACGATTTTAGATGATGATGGATGATGTTCAGTTTTTTATTAGGTTACTTTTTTCAAGATAAACATGGACAATTTCAGGTTTTCTAGTGTAAGTTAAAAGCAGAAATCTTCTGCCCAGTTGAGTTCTTTGACCGTTATTTCAGAACTAATGATGTAGTTGTTGGCCGGTTGTCAGTGATGTGGGAATGTACTAATACCAAACTGATTGCTGAATAGTGAGTTGTCATGCTCCAAAATTGGATCTTATCTCTCTATTCTGCCATACCCTTCATTAAAAATTGCTTTGTGCAGCAATTCATTCTCAAATTTATTGCATCAACAATAATAATGCGAAAAATTCTGCGTTGAAGAGTAATGAAATGCCTGATAGAATGCAGATAGAATGCCTGAATGGTTATTGTATCACCCTTGAAATTATTTTGTTGACTTGTAATTTTCATTTCTCAATGATCTGTCTGTTCAATTTTCCCCATTTACAAAATAGAAATCAAGAATCTGCGTTCAACAGTAAAGTATCTTCGATCGCACTATTTCTCATGAAATATGAAAATCGTTTTGAAGAAGAATGTTCCTTTGTAATACTATATCATACAAATAATAAGGAGAATGTAAATTTTACATCGCGCTTTTTTGTTTTTAGAGTCGTTCAATAACTTGCTGACAACTTTATTGTTAAAAGTTGTTGCATTCGAAATAATTTTTATGAACTGTGTTCATTTTGAAGAGTATTTAAAAAATATCAGAATATTATTGCCTCGTCGACCACTTCTTGGCTCCAATTTTTCGTACTTAAAAAAATTTCGTTTTGTAATTTGTATCCATACACAGAAAAGGCGTCTCAAATTATTATGTTGAAGAGTATAATCATAATGATAGATGTACAAAAAAAGAAACATATGGGAAGAATGAGCGATGGAATTAACTGCCCATCACAGACCATAATCACAGTCACAATGGCTTCACCTTCACTTCCAACTTACTTGGGTGCGATCTGACCGTTGAAAAAGATAAGGAAAAATGTTGGTTTCTTTTCCTTCCACATTGAAATTCGTCCTCTGAAAGCAATCTCATCCACCCATTCCTTCCTTCCTAACCGCCAACGCACAAAACTACGAGTGTCTTCCAAGTTCCAAAAGACAGAAGAAGAAGGCTCCAAGACCAGAGAGAACTCCGGCTGAATATATTAGATCTTTTTTATTCGACTCCGGTGGGACACGGTCGTTGACCTTTCTTCCTTCGGCCAGCTGCTGACTGCTAGGATTAACCTAGTCGCTGATCTCGTTGAAACTTTGCCAACATGCAAGCGCTGCAATGCTCATAACATAACGGATATGCAACACTCGTTGCCAGGAATTCAATGCCTTACTATAGGGTATTTTAAAAACCTACAATAGTATCGTAATTCAAGAAGGTAGTTTGTAAAATATGTGACACCGGCTGTCAATCTCCGTAACTTGAGTAGCATAATTTTGGAACCAGTTATCAAATTTGAATAAACCAGTCCACCTATTTTCAGGCCGGTCACAAGGTTGTTGGACTCAGAAGTACTGATAATAATACTACTGTATAAATAACATTGTTGTGATAAAAATTTTGTGACAGTTTTTTCTTCAATGAAATCATTTTTAAATATTCGTGTTTTTAATAGCTTGACATGAATTTTACCACTATATTTTTGCCCTCTAGTTTATGCTTACGTTATACGAGTTATAATAATGTTTCTCATTTTTAAGCTGATATCTATATCTTCGTTCATATCATCTCAAACTGAAATCATGTAAACCAGAAATAAGTAGCCTACTGTTTACACCGTAGCAATAAATTATCGAATTTTACTGCACAGTTGTAAATTAATCGTCTCAATTATTGGAATTATTGTTAGAAAAATACCAATTGAAGCGAATCCTATTTTCCACATTTTGAATGTTGCTCTTTGTTAGAATGTTGCTTTGTCAAAGTTTGAATTTGAATGCAATGTGTAATAAATTGGTGTGATGATTTGAGTTCAGGAACACAACCAGTGTCATTCTTGTTTGTGTGGCAATCTGGTAATTGTCTTGTGGCAATCTTTGTCAACTGTCATTGATCTGGTCGATTTTCAATGAATTTTATCTCATGGTTTTTGTTGGAAACGACAATTCTTTGTGGAAATAATTATGGTTACCCAATGAAATGAGACATGCAGACAGAAAAGAATCAGTTTACTTCCAATGCTTTTTTCAGTATTTTCAAACAAGGTCAGGTTTCGGTTTGTGGCATCTGTGATTAAAAAGAGACGAAAATTCTATTTGAATGTCATTCTATTTATACTCTTCCTCTTCTCTTTGCATACCACAGTGTCTGAAACGAAAGTCTCGACTGTTACAGTGTTTTTCGATTTATAAGATTTTTTCTCATCCCCTAAAATAACACAGCGCTGCATGTTGCGGATTAGATAGACCAGTATTTTGTCCGTTACATGTTTCAAATGTTGTTAAAAATGTAAATAGTCGCTAATGCGGAATTTTCGGATTTGTTGAGAAAACTATCTTTCTCTCAGAATAACTTTTTGTTCTAAAATGAATAACGTTGACTGAATTAGTCATGTCCCCCAGATATTACAATACTACTTAATGTTCATTGTATGAAGATATCACCATGTCAGCTATCGCCTAATTCCTCAGAGTGACTGCTCGAACCTGTTAATTCCTTTAAAATCTTCCTAGTTGTAAATGCATCTGTGTTATGTTTCTCCTAGGCTGCATAGACTCAAAGTCCCGAACTACGCACTCTCTTTTGTTTGTCCAAGAATTGCATTAAATCCAATCAAGTTTAATGTATCAAGTTCGAAAAAGATACTCAATAATATCAGAAATATCGTTCTGTAATCTATAATGATAACGATTATTAATTGTCTTAATTCTTGTGGAAGATGAAGTAAAGGTTGATTTATTGGGACCAAATAGTCATTGTACTTGCTATAAAAAAACTCCCTCCCACTTCAAAGAAGAATCTTCCAACTTGATCATTCCAACTCTTCATGATATGAAAATATCAGTGGCCTGATAATCCGATCCCAAATCCTGATCCATAAAGTTGATCCATAATGTTGATCCATAAAACGTTTGTAGCTCCTCGTAGTAAAGTACTGTAGGCCTACTGTTTTATTCCAGTAGAGAAGAGTTCAGATATTGGCAAAGTGTCAATATTCTTATTCCCCATAAAATTCGATACTTCCCACACACTTCGGTTCAAGAATTTTCTTTTACAACCAAAGAATGCCCGTCCAGTTTCTCAGTCGTGTCTCAGTAAAAATATATTGATTCTGGACCAGTTAACAGCATAGAATAAGTAGGATAGAACAGCTTTAATAATAGTTTAACTTAAACAGCTTTTTAGAATAGTATATATAGAATAGTTTTTAGAATAGTTTATATTTGCATTATATTATAATTAGAATTGTATCTATTTATAAAAAATGTGTTTTCCTTTGTCTGATATGATGATTTTTTGCAAAATGTAATGTGAATGCATGTTATACTGATGTGAACAATAAAACTTGATTGATTGATAGTACAAACAGCTTTAATAGAACAGCTAAATAAACAGTTTTAGTGGACTGGTAACTAGGTTCCACCACAGAGAACTGACTTAGTAATCTAGAGAGTATGCTTCTCTATGGTTCCACTTTACTGGAGCAGTAAAATGTTTACTGTACTATTATTGCAATTTGTGTAAATAATTATTGTGTATTTTTTACGAGTGACTGAGAAACAGGGCATTTGTAACTAACTGCACAATGTCGGTATCAAGATATTCCCGATAAGTATAGATTATTTCAGAAAAGTCTGCAGGATCGTATTTCAGTTGTCGGTTACAATAATCTCCTTTTTGTCCGAACTTTCACACAGTGGTAATCTTCCAGAAATGAGCATGTTATCCGGGAATTACATTACATCATGTGACAAGTAACTGAAGCCAGATTGGGATGAGACTAGATAACACTGTCAGTGCACAGCATCTTGATAGAGAGGGGCAGGCTTCACTTGGCACAGGAACCGGTCCATCCATCTTCTCCAAATCTACTTTCACCGCCTCTGTCCGTCAGTCGACGTTTTTCTTCCTTTGTTCGTTTGTCTATCCTGTCTTAATAATTATTGCGTGGTATCTGGTATGTCTGCCGTTGGCGTCAAGACTTTCCGTGCCATCAACAATGTCCTAGGTCTGTGCGTAGTCTTTGAACGAAATTTTTATTCAAGACGGAATGTGATGTATACAATCAGTAACTTTATTACCGGACTCATAGTGTTCAAATATTCGGCTTAACAAATGTCAATCAGTGTTCAATTCACGATCAATTCCTAGGAACTATCATTGGTAATCTTAGATGAAATTGATATCGATGATCGATGGTTGATATTATATTTGTCAAGTACATGAGATTGTTTCTTAGTTTGAATAAAGACTAGTTTGCATTGATTCTTTGTGTATGAATATAAGACTTTATTTCCTAAATAGACCAGTAACATGAATATCATCAGCCGTTGACTCGTGAGCTCAAAATCAATGAAAGTTTCTCCAAATTGATTCTATAATATAGAATTATAAGGTGTGATTATAATTTTTTTGTAGCTTTTATATTAGCTTTCAAAAATTTGAAGAAAAAAATCCTTTCAACTAGAGAATTGTTTCGAACAGCTTTCTGAGGAAGGATCGTGATTCACACTTTGTCACTCGTACGGCTTGAAAATAATTGTGCTTCTGTTTGAATATTTAGCAGCAAGTTGTGGCTAGTGTTGGACTTAGACCGCAGTTGATTTTTATGTAACTCATTATCGTTTTAAACTGTCCTTGGGTGGAAGAAATTGTCACCTTATAACCACAAAGATTATGTAAGAAATGGCTGGATAAAATATGATGAATAAATAGAAAATGATTGGAGTAAAATGATGATTTTGTTGACTGCTTCGTTATTCATCATTGAATAACATTTATCAGTTTATATACTCATATTGAATTAATTGGTTTTTTTTTCAGGTAAGACGAATGATATCATCATACTGACTTCGAGGAATACATTGAACGGTTGTGAGGTATAGTAATTGATTATTCTTTTTCAATAGATTCAGTTGGAAAAGTAAGGATTAAAATTTGTGGTCAAATGTATGAATTCAAACTGTGCATCCTATGGCAATTGATTGCTCTCATTAAACACGAGTATTCACTTGTAATCATTTCCAACACTTGAACAGTCCATATCTTGTTGCAAGATTCTAAATTATTGAGCTTCCAACAGAACAAGACAATTTTGAACATAAGACCTGAAAATAATTCACTGTATTTTGAATTACTTCATTTATTTACAATTTCAAAGCGTTTCTGTGCAATCGAATGCATTTTTCTATTGAATGGATCCTTTATAAGCATGCTAGTGAATGAGTAAGCGTAGGCTGTTGGATGCAGCGATTAATATTATTGGTTATGTGGGATGATCTAGACAGCTACTTGGGAACATTCCAGAAAATATTACACACGGTCTATTCTTGTACATCAGTGTTTGAACTAGCTTCCGTTTTGAATTCTAAACAACTTATTTTATTGTGCATCCTCGTAGTCTGGAAGTCGAAACGATGGAAATTCCAATAAGCGGTTGAGTTATTTTGAAGGAATATTTTTATTCCAGAAGATTAGATAATTGTATGACCTGAACTGATTGTGCCGCATCAAGTGATAAGGTAAATTAATATTCTGGTTGAGTACTGCTATCAGTCATTCATTCTGATATCTGAGCTGTCTCTCAGTGACAAAATTTTTTTTCACTTTCTTTTCTTTTTCGTACTACACTCTATTCAAAAACGAAAATACAAACTCCACCCTTCACTCAATGAAATGACGTTTCAGTGCGTTCCACCTTCGTACTCCACGGATTTTATTCTTTGATAGCTTGACAAAACTTTAGCATGCGCTCCACCTTCGTTCCCCCAATGAAATTCAGGAAATATGCTTATATCTTGCATCATGCTTCGTCTATTAATTGCATTCACCCACTTTTAGTGCAATTTCTATTTGAAAGATAGTCATATCATGCTAAAAAGATCAGGTTCAATCTTCTGGTCTCTCGTTGTATGATTTCGAATCCTCTTGTTGAAAAATACTTCGGAAAAAACTATCAGTAGGTATTGAATTGATGAGTAGTTTCCATCTGGGACAATGTCATTGACCTCTTCTACCCCCGTCTTACCTCACAGATACCATAATTTGTAACTATTTTGATAACCATCCGATCACTGAGGACATTAAAATGTCAAAATCCTTGAAGCGTGATAGTATTTTCCATTCATTTTCTAATCTATTTTATCAACGATAAAATTGTATTAGAGGCTGCTTTATCAAGTACATTTCACGAAGTAGACTCTCATTCGTCAATTTACTAATGCACGATTCATGTGAATGTTGGAATTATTAGTCAATTACGGGAATACTTACGGTAGACTCAGTTTTCTATCCTGGCGATATCCAACACAGTGTATGACATATGCCTGCTGTGTGATATTCGACGAGTGCTACTGTATGGACTCCATAAATTATTAATTCATTCATGAATATTTGATGTGTCCGATTGGCAACACGGTTAGTGTTGTGGGAGGGGGAGTAGGAATTCGTGGAAGTGGTAGAGGGGGGTCTTAGCTGGCGGTGGAGTTTCCGGCGACATCATCACATTCAATAATGCAATGCGCCGTGACGTCACAAGCTCTGATGACGTCACCTTATAACATGTACTTTATATGCTATATCCATTACTTTTCATATTGCCTAGTTCCCTTTTAGCATAGGGGAAGGATGCTATGTTCTAAGTAGGCTACTATCAGAAGCCCGATGGCGTTAAAACAGAACCTGTAGGTTTCAACATCAATTCAACGGAAACCTCGTTTTTTAATTTTTGAATAATATAGTACTAGGTTCAGTCCAGTCACATTCAGATTAGAAAAATAAACAAGTAGTACTAAATATATTTTGTCGGATTAAATTCTTTTCAAGTCTTGTACATGTACAAGATACATATTGGTTAAGTTTCATTACAGTATTATCAGTATTGAAATCTTTTCAAGATTCACAATTATTTGTAATTTGGATAAATTTATCAAACCTGTTTTCGAGCTGCTTCTGAAAATAACATGGAGTCGAAACAGTGTTGTTTTGAGCCGAGAATCAAAGAATCGGTTGACTGATTATTCAGAGTTTGAAGGTCAGAAACAATACCGCAGTTATGGCTTTGAAACAAAAGTGCTCGTCTGTTGAGAGTGCATCGTGTCTATTGTGATGGTGCGGGAGAGTGGATAGAATCCTGTGTACCCGGAAGTAAGCAATTAGTGCCCTAAAACGCAGGGTGACGCTGTCTCTCCCATAGTTTTATGAATCGATAACTTGTGCTCCCTCTCTCTTTTTAATGGTGAGTAATCGCAGCCATTTTGTAATCAGGTTCACTTATCTGATTCGAAACTAACCTTGGATTCTCCGCTAGAATATGCCTCTGTCCAACTGAAAGCATATTTTTAAATAAGAGTAGGCTACTAAAAAAAATCTTTAGTTCTTTGATTTCCACTGATTTTGTAAATTATAGTGGATTTTAAAGGGATAGAAAACTTGTAGAAACATTGGAATTTTCCATAATTTGGGAATGACTTTTATCACTGAACTTGATACATATTGTTTTATTCAGTAACAGATTAATAATTCACATAAATTATTAATAAATACCACTTACATGGTCAGAATAATTGAAACTGGATTTCTATTATCGGTGGTCACAGTTTGAAAACAAGTTCAAACCTTCTCATTTCCTTCTTTCCTGGGATGTTCCTGAGCTTGTGACAAAATTTTACGGTACTTCCATTGCAGAAGTACTTTATATTCAACTTGATTTGCAGTTAAGTCTTGAATTAATAATCTTAAATTGATCTTTCAAACTCGCAAAAGGTTGATTTCTGTAATTGTTCCACTCTTTGAGTAGTTGTGAAGGTGATATTGTGGTAGTTATCCATAATGAATGAAAAGACAAGATGTTGTCAAACCACTGATTTATTATAAAATCGAGATACCGGTTTCGGTTGTTACACCATTATCAACCAGAGATTACCAGAGTTTACCAGAGATTGATAATGGTGTAACAACCGAAACCGGTATCTCGATTTTATAATAAATCTGGTAAGAGTTTACCAGAGATTGATAATGGTGTAACAACCGAAACCGGTATCTCGATTTTATAATAAATCAGTGGTTTGACAACATCTTGTCTTTTCATTTATTCTGTAATTGTTATACTGTACTATTTTCACACACTCACACTGCACCCTATCATGAAAACTTCATAGCTATCCTGTTATCTGAAAGTAGTAGAACGTGTTTGTTCCACTGAGAACACAAGATCACGTGTGTGATCTTGTGAAATTATCATGCAGCATCAGTATCCCATCTTTATATTTCATTGTGTGGGTTCAAGTTTCTCTGTTTGTATTATAATCATAGAGAGTTTTGGCTATGTGGTGTGTCTGTGAAAAAAATCACGTACCAGTGTAATGCATAACGCCACAAAGTAGAAAGGAATCTTCTGTGTGATGTTCCGTGGATTGATTCTAGTGATTTTATATTTTGTCCAATCGAAAACTTTGCATTTGTTCTCCACGAGTTTAGTTTGACTAGTGATGTTGTTCCAAAATGTACTGAAGGTATAATTTTAATAATCACAGGCTCAAGATATACTTGTCACTTTATGGAAGTCTGCTGTCCAGTCTACAGTGCTTAATTTCTAAAAGGTGTGGGGAAGCTCATTTATTCTTATTAATAGTATTATGAAATTATAATGATCTATTCTCATAAATTATCTTGAAATGTTCATTAGTCAGCCTGTCGATTCATTTGTAAACATTTATGAATAAATGCCAATTATAATACCATGATTCCAATAACAATACCATTACAATTACCTCTGGCAATTTGTCGACTCCACAGGCAGCGTGTATACGCGACATAACATAAGACCAAAAAATATACAGTATTACTGAAATTATCAATGATAATAATATTATGTTCAAAAGGAATGTAAGATGTGATATGTATGTTACTTATCGCTGGTCCTATTGAAGATCCCTTATACAGCTCAAAATTATTGGATTCCATGATGCAAAAATTTAGAGTTTCTCATTTGAAACTGGAATTTTGACAATAACAATCTTGGACTAACTTCCATATTTAATCAACGTCCTGTGTCCTGTACTATTCACAAATTTTATACAAATAATCACCCAGCTACCACTTATTACTTGATTATAGTATACAGAAGCAATGAAATATTTCCTTATCAAGTGTTCGTGTGTAGCTTTCGGCTCTTGCTAGGTGTATAGAAATAGAAAGTTCTTGGAGGGTTCTTGTGTCACCGGCGGTATGCAGTTGCCGCAGTAGAATGAATTGAATGAACGACAGAGGAATACGTGCTGGTTACAATGAAAGCGCCGTTCATTAATTGAACGATGACTCACAGGTCATGGCATGGAATCAAAATAGTCCCTCAGGCCACATTCCTAGGCATAGGCTTGGCCAATCAAATGCTACTACTGGAGAGTGGAGACTGCTCCAACAATGAATATTATTCTAACCGTTCATACCATCGGCACCCAAAAACGAGACCAATGCAGGTTTTCACGTTCGGTATAATCAATGCACCCATTCAAGTCGTTAACATTCTTGGAACAAGTTGTTTACTAGAGCCTTGCTGCTCGGTTTTGTTTGAATCCTGTTGTTTTCAGAAAATTGAATGATAAGAAACTTTCAAATAGCACATTTTCTCAATTTTGACAAAATTGTAAGATTCAGGCCCGAGTGCTTCATCTTCGTATCACTAAGTACGGTACTGTCAATGAATACAGAAATTACTATACTTCTGTATTCATTGGTACTGTATAACAAAACGTAGTTTCAACTTGGTTTGAAATATAAATCCTTGGATTAAACTAAAAATTCAAACCAAGTTAAAACTACGTTTTTTTTGTTATAGTTGGTTTAAACAGAGATGGTGCATAGGGGCCTAATTCTCTTAGAAATTACAATTAATCTTCTTGAAATGAATTCAAGATTCAAGTAGGCATACTTCATTGCAAAATACTTGGTTGTACCCGCTATCTTTGAAGATACTATCATTGTACCTTTTCTGTAAAGGTGTGTGTCCACTCTTGAATTTCCCAACCAATTCCTTCCAATAAAATATCCTGGAACAAACAGCTGATTAGGTTAGGTACGGAAGACATCCGTATGTATTGTATTATAACAATCCATGTCTAATGTAGCGGTACCTTATGTGATCAGCTGTTCGTTTCGTTCAAGGTTATTTTATTGAATTTAATTGGATTATTTTTTATCGTGTACGTACAGTCTCATTCTACTTGTACAGTTTTGTTGCATTATTTGTTTGAGGTTTCTGTGGTGGTTCATCATCTGTTTCCTTTTTGAAGGTAGACAAAGGACTCACCAGAGGAACTAAAACCCATTATTTGACATGTATATTATTGATTTTGTGATTTATTTATCATTATTTATTTTTTGGAAACAATACTGATTGTGCGTTGTTGTTTGCAGTTGGGTGGAGAGGTGTGAGCGATGACGGACACGAGCCAATCAGAGGCGCCGCCTCCGCAGACCAATGGCATCACCGACAACGGCGTCTATGATGACGACGAAAAATCAAAGATGCGCCCGGCCGATATCGACGCTGTCAGTATTTCCAACACTTAAGAAATCTCAATTTGCCTATGTATTAAAAAACAGAAAAATTATAATACATTATTATTGAAAAGTTCTAGAAAAATACAATAAATCAATTGGAATAATGATTTCAAAAACTGTGTAATGATAAAAAATTCAAAACTTACTTAATAATGTATTGAAAAACATAAGAGTGATCATTATTGAAAAATTCTAAAATAGTTCAATGAATTTCAATTATTATAGAGAATTAAAAACATAATAATATATTGAAAATAAGATAATAACCATGCTAATGTTGAAAAATCAATAATTCAAAAACATACATAATTGAATCAAATATTTTGAAAAATACAATAATTCGAAAATTAAATGACTAACTTCGGGTTGGTCCCAGTGGCAGAGGCGAGGCCAGTGGCGTAACTAGTCTGACTGCGCCCCAATGCAAGTATTCCCCGTGCCCCCCTATTCGTAGACTCATTGCCCCGCCCCCCCCCCCAAATAACTACCAACAAAACTAATGGAATTCATCCGTACTTCCACACTTCCTGGATATTATTGGTGGCCAAGGATGAAATCTCAGTAACATCGTCTTATTTCAAGGGATTTGGAGTAGGCCTACCGTACTTATTGAAAAATATAGTGAATGTAACACTTGACTACATGCAGTCCCACTTATCTATAATGAACTTGCTGAGAACGGGGGCCTGTTTCATAAAGCTCATGAGTCTTAGAATACAGGTAAATCACCCATAACTCATCTATTCATTTTACAAATAAAAAATATAAAGAGAATGCTGTTTGTGTAGTCTGATGATGCTCTCCACCAAGGTGAAACGATTGGAGCAATCTTATACCATAAGTTGAAAATAATATTTTTACAGCACTTGAAAGTTATTTTACTTAATTGAATTGAGTCAGTGTCATTTGAAAGTTTTTAGATTAGTCATTTTGTAAAGAGAAACAAGGATGGATCTTCCATATCACACACGCAAAAAATAAATCTCAATTTTTATAATTTCGGTGGAGGCCCCTCTATATACGCCCATGAATCACACTAAGATCACACAGTCTAGTATTGGACATAGTATTTCTTTATTAGGCTATGTTTAGAAAAAGACCTCTCACTACTTTGACAGTTACGGGTAATGTAAGAAACATTATGAATGGCACACTTGTAAAATAAACTTATTCCTAATCAATAGATAATCGATCAACTGGCTAATTTTGCCCATTTTATTACTTTTGATATCATCTTTGACTACATTTCTAAAGCAAATTACTTCATTAACCAAAGCATGAGTCACATCAGATTCATATTTGTTACAAAACTCAAGGCTAACTTCACAAGTTGTTCGTCAGAAAACCGTAATTGCCGACATTTACAGTAGTTTTCAACACAATTTCAGCGCGTATTGGAGTTGCAGTCGTTAGTTGAATCGTTAGTTTGTGGGTGTTGCTTTAAAATTTATAAAACTCATTCTATAGGATAGCCTCGGTTAAGCGGAAATCGTCAGTAATTTATTTTCGGTAGATACAGGGATACAGTTTTGCTCCAACGTATTTTTTTCCTAAAAATTTTCCAGAATAGCCTATCTGTTTTTTTCGCTTCCCTAAGGCCTGCGCCCCCTGAAGACCTGCGCCCCAATGCACCGCATTGGTTGCATTGGCGTTAGTTACGCCACTGGGCGAGGCTAATCGGTGAGATTAGATAAGAGACAGCGCCTATTACTTCCGTTGTATCGGTGACCGGCTCCTCTGGATACAAAAATTTATGAGCTTCAAAATCGCTTCCCGGTGGTTCGGAACCCATCTAAAGCTGTAGGCCCATTCATATCTCATCATCATCCTTCCCATTACCCACGCAAAAGCTTAGAGCTTATGTGGGCATCATCCCTAGCGAAAAAATTTTATTCTTTAAAAAATAGATTAATAATAATAATGATGAAATAAAATGATATTATCAATTCCATTATTATATGGCTTACATATTGTTTGTATGGAGTTCAACAACATCAACACGATTTCTGCAAATGAGTCACAATAATAATAACAATATCAGGAACAATATTATTGGAACAAATCTTTACATTCATAAATAATGCAGAATACATCACAAAGAAGAAAACACAAAAAAAATTTAATTTTTTTTTAAACTGTACCCTAAAAACTAAATTATAATTTGATTGATGTCTGTGATAGTTTTATTGATACAGTACAATAACAATATCCATTTTTGAAAATTTTAATACAATACACAGTAAATAATGTTTTTGCTTGATGTGGTAGATTTCCATAATGAATATGAAAACATAATGTTGTAGCAACAACATTGATATTTTATTAAGCTGAAAGCGAGACCCTTGCTTCTGTTGTTACATCACCATCAATCCAAATAAAATATCTGTAAGATGAAGATCACAGTTGAGATTATCTGATTCCTTATTGTGAAACAAGCGAAACTACAGGTATAGTCCCTTTCTGGTCCAATAAATGTGGTTGGGATAACATCTAATTTTCTTATTCATTAGAGTAGACGAGTAGATTGCCTCTCGATTCGGCCAACATGAGACTTGTCTCTTGATCAGCTAAATGATTCGACTTGAAAATGTGCTCTAATTGGCTTTTTTTTTCTTAAATGTAGGAAATAATCCTGATTACAAACGAAGAGAATTGAATGAGGTTTTTGGTATTATATTTTTATTTTTAATATGAGATATTTTATATAAGTGGTAGCGGATATAAAATTTTCCATACACTTAAACAACTGTAGAAATGTTTTACTATTCGTTTATCCTCATACGCTATCTGAATGGTGAACATTGACTGGGATTTGGAGTTGGAGCAGCAGTGGAATGATTTTCAAGTTGTCTTGTCAGATGTCAAATGGGATGACAATGCTCTGGAGAGATAGGAGGGGACAAATCGTAAATTGGATAATCACTCTTGTCACTGAGGATTCTGTTCAATTGCACATCATCTTTAACACATCTTAAACTAGACAACTGTCAAAATAGGCCAATCAAAATCTTTCGTAAAGTCCAACCTTGGACAAATCCAATCAAATCAGGGCATCTACAGAATTGTCTATCAATTAAGTTTTAAATGTTGTCAATAATAAATTCCATTATTTTTGTTTTCATTATTAATTATATATATGAACACATTTCACAAGAGTTATCATACATGTACAATCTAATGAAAATATAATTCGAAAATACTCGTATTTATTTAGTTTAAGTTTATAATAAAACATTTTTGCCAATATTTGAAAACTTAATGTGTAGGCAAGTGAATTTCAATATATACTCTTCAACAAAAGCGTTCATGTTCAAATTTTAATTCAGGTACAATGCTTACAATTTATTTTTATTTAACTTTACACTTTACACAAAAATGTTTAGTAATAACTTTACTGATTATCCTCACAAACCTGGAGTAAATCAAACCAGTTATGAATTTTATCCAGTGCCTGAAATGAGTATTCTGTTAATCCGTCAAAATTCATTAATTCAACTCTGAGCATTATCTTGCTCCACGGCTATGACCATAGACTAACCGAAAAGTGGATGAGAGAGAATGACTTATCTCTGCTATGACTAATTAATTTTCAAATATGAAAACAAGGTCATTTTATTTTTCAATATTCACATCATATGAAACTTCAGAAATTTCAGAAATTCAATTATTCATAACTCCTTGGTACTTCTAGCCAAGTAAAATTCAACAACTCACTAACTATTGAAATCAATCTAGATGAAATGATTATTGGCCAGAATTAGATTTATGGAATTACTCAGCAGTTGTAGAAATTCACTGAACTGTTGAGTCAAGTATGTTTTCTCTGTCAGTATTGTGTAGTATGCCTAGCGCTATCGCTATTGTTCAGAATGTTCAGAAAATATAAATTTATGACGCATCGTTATTTTTGTAACATTATCAAAACTTCACTGAGATATTCAGCTTTTCACATTTGTGTACTATTTATCACACTTCGATTGATATGAACTGCTTGTTTCAATTTAAATCGCCTTAATCTGAATTATCTATTCATATAGTTAACGTTACAATAAATATTGTTATATCGATTCAATATTTATATCAGTATTAATACGAAATAGAATCTGCAAGCGGAAGCATAACAGATAAGCGGAGTTGTTTGAAAACAACAGTAAAGCGATGATTTGCAAGAACGAATTTACATCTTATTTGTACATCATCATTTCGAAGTGACAGCTTAAGAAAAGAATATATTTAAGAAAGGATAAAGAAACTTTAAAGAATGCTTCCAAAACCGTAATAAGTTAGTTAGTGGACGAGCATTTGAAAAAATATTCTAATTTTCCTATTCTGTGATATATCATACGTTATAGTTTTAAACACAAGAGTTTTGTCTTGAACGTCATTTTTTCTGTCGGAAAACGCAAATTTTAAAAATCTTAATAAGAAAATAACTGTTATATTCAATGGATTTTTTTTAAAAGATCTAGTTTTTATTTCCTAGATGACAGGGATTAAACCAGCAGCCAATCTCTTCTTTTTATATGGTAAAAATTGGTAAAGAAAACATTGACTCCATTTTACTCCAAAAAAGCACATCACTGAATTTAGATGTTTCCTACTACCTGTAGCTATTACCAGAGATAATCCATTCTCTAATTCATATTTGTGTAGTCTATGCATTACTTCTACATATCAATTCTATTGGAATTTTACTAAATAACCCCTCATGCTTATTTGTTCTGTAAAAATGTTTTCAAGTGTTATCAAGTTATCGAAATTCTGAGTTGGGAATTCATTAGCGCCGGTGAAAAAAGTGTCAGCCAGAACTATGACCATAAGTTCTCTCAATATTTATTTACATAGTAATGTACAACAATAATTTGATACGTAATGGATGAAAAAGGTGTCAGCTAGAACTATGACCATAAGTTCTCTCAATATTTATTTACATAGTAATGTACAATAATAATTGATACTTAATGGAAGGCTTACACCCAAAACTGTCCCTTTTCCAATTTAAGAAAACAGTCCAAATCTAGGTTATGTGACATTTTTCACGTAGAAAACACTTTTCGGTACTTTCCTGTTATAGGACACGTCTACTCATCTAGAGATATCAATAGTAGATATCGAACTTCAAAAGTGTTTGAAAGAGTTATCAAAGATACTCATCGACATGAGAAAAATATAGGTTATTAACATAACCTATAGGTTAACATAACCTTATTGGTTATTATAGGTTATCGATATCGACTATCGATATCTCTAGATGAGTAGACGAGTCCTATAACAGGAAAGTACCCAATTTTCATTCCGAAACCATACACAAAACAAATTGCAAATATTTTAAAACATTTATTATCATCTATAGATCTATTATTATATTTATATTATATTTTATATGTTTATTATATTATTGTAATATGATCAAAACGTACTGATATTTGTTTACTTGACAGGACATGCGAGAAATGGAGAGGAGAAAACGCGTGGAGATGATAATGAACAGCCGACTGTTCCGAGAGGAGCTGGAGCGCATAATCGAGGTGCAGATGAAGGACGGCAGCGGCCCGGCCGGACTACTCCAGCAGATATCCGACATGATGGGCATCCAGGGCGGCCGGCTGCACACTGCCAACATGTTCAAAAGTAAGTTGCTACTTCATTCCTTCAATAATATACAATGTATGTCCATAATTCATTCTAATACTCTGTCCGCTTCTACATTCTATCAAAAATACAGGACATAAAAAATTTATGTCCACTACTAAGCCCGGGACACACATATCCGCACCACAGCCGTGTCTCGGCACGGAGAGTGTACTACTATACCAGCTGAGCTATTCAGACAGGAATTCAATGCATTTAGATTCCACATAGCTGATATATGAGCATAATATTGTATAGTCGTACACTCTCCGTGCCGAGATACGGCCGTGGTGCGGATATGTGTGTCCCGAGCTTTATAGCTCGTTATGTATCAGAGATATGAATATTTAATAAACTTCTTCTTGAAATCAGAAATTTGCAAGCAAAAAGCTTCAAGTCAGTAATCAAGAGTTGGCTAAGAAAAACTCTATTTTTTAATTTGAAAGATTTAATGGAGTGTGGTATTGGTACTCTTGTTTTGTAAATTTGAATTGTTTGAGTTTAATACTGTTGATTTTAATTATGCTAACAATTGTATGACATTTCTCTATTGTCTCAAAATGGAAAGTTCATTTTTAGATCTTATTATCAATAGAATAAAATACTTTATTAAGCCAAAAAGATATTACACTTTAATACATGGGCCAGTCAACAATAGAAGTGTTTACAGAAGTGAATAGAAGTGTTTAGAGCCCAATAAAGGGCTCAATAACATTAGATATAAAAGGGATTGAACTAAAGATATAATAAACATTACAGCTATCAACTTTGTGAGAGTGTGATCTGAAAAATTTGGAACTTCTTTGATTATCTATCTGGCTGATCTATTGAAAGAATCGAGTTTGTGTCATACTTGTCATATATTTGACGCCGTTAATCAACAGATCTCTGAAATTCTTTTCCGTTTTTAATAAATCTTGGTTTTCCCAGTTATCAATTTAACGTCTCTCTTCAAATTTGATGTTTCAATTACTGTAAACATGCCGTAAACTCATTGTGTATCAATTCGCTAGTGTTGATTAACTATCTATTAATCATAGATTTGTATTTAATTCAATTAATACTTCGAATTTATCGTTTGAGAATTTTGAGATTGGATTTATTCGGATGCATTGTTTCGATTGTTTAGTTCTGTGCTGTCCTTACTAACGTATGCATTCATACTTTCAGGTTCTAACTGTGTGGTGCCAATAAATGACATTCGTGGTGTTGAGAGTATGGGTTACGCCAAAGGCGAAAAAATTCTAAGATGTAAACTTGCGGCCGTCTACAGGCTGATTGATCTCTATGGTTGGGCTCAAAGCATCTACAACCACATCACTGTAAGTACCGTATTCACATTATCAAGTAGAATACTATCTACCATCCTTTTTTTAATTTGGACTGCCCTTGGTTCACTGGAAAGTTTTAGAACCCCGATTTTCAAGGTAGCTGGTCAGTTACTGTATCACTATAACTTGACGATACATATATACAATTTTATTACAATAGTTTCTTGCCTTGCAACTATCATTAATGCAGAATTCCATTGAATTCGATATAGTCCTCAATTAGAATCAATTTGTTTTATATCTCTCATGTTAATGAGGGGGCTGGAGCTTCGCAACTCCAGTCTATTATCGCTGCATTCAGTCATGGGTTCGGTTCTGTTGCTTTATTATTGTTTAATTAACAATTGTGTGTAATTCAACTATATCCATACTGTGTCATGTGTAGGCATAGTGGAACATGATCGACCCCACACTGTTTCAACTGAGGGGTTGCATAATTGAAATATATTTCCTCAAATGTATTGTATATATTGTATTGGAAGAATAAATATAATTTCATTCCCATTCCATCATCTTCCTCCCCTCCTCTGGAGTGGTCCGTAGCCGAGTGCGATGCCGATAAGCACCGGTCTGATAATTATTAAAAGGTTCCGGGATTAATCCCACTTGACAGAACGAATTTTGTCCACAAAACGGCAATTCACCCGACTGCCTGTATCACTCTCAGCTAAAAAGCAAACATTACCACACACAAGTAGGGTTATAGACTTGAGTTAAATTTTCGTTGTTACGACTGAGCTGCCGTCGTCCGCTGCGGATACTCAAAGTAGGAACCACAAATTGTACCTTGGTTGTTGTGGATCCTTTTCTCACTTGATCGAATATAGACACTAAATATATCCGACGATGCGGCACAGCACCGCGAAATGTACATCAACACATAATTTGTGAGTACAATCTTACGATCTAAGTCAATTTAGTGTCTATAAATTGTACCTATCATATATTAAATTCTGGATATTTTACAGTAAATTAACAATATTAATACCGGATAGTTCCTATTTTTGTATGTTTTTCTTGTACAATTTCATTTCTAGTTTTAATTAGTTGCTATTTTGATTATCCGCAGCGGACGACAGCAGCTTAGTCGCATCATTGAATATATTATACCCTATATATATATAGGGAATATATTGTGATAATGGTCACATCAACCAAAATGATATGACCAATAATATGGTCATATTATATTATATATAATATAATATAAAGACCAATTGATATGGTCTGATATTGTGATAATGGTCACATCAACCAAAATGTACGTGGCATCATACGTGTGCATCTTGAAGAGCAAAAAATAATTATCCTGTATTTTATAGCAGTTTGATAGATGCAATAGGAATCGAATGTGTGTTATTGTAGGCGAGGTTGAACCAGGACGAGGAGCACTTTCTGGTGAATCCGTTCGGGATGCTGTACCACGAGATCACGGCGTCCAGTCTGATCAAGGTGGACATGCAGGGCGCCATCGTTGAGTCGGGCACCACCAACTTCGCCGTCAACGTGGCTGGCTTCCAGCTGCATGCGGCCATTCACGCCGCCCGGCCCGATCTCAAGTGCATCATTCACATTCACACGCCCGCTGTACTCGCTGTAAGTATTCACACCTTGCTATTATCAGTCTTACTATTAAGCAGCTTTATCAATTTCAACTCACAATAGGTCAAGTATAAGGCTAGGCGTACACCGGTTAGTCAAGACAAGACTAGTCACGTTTAGTCACAGTACTTCACATAGTTGCTTATGAAGCAACACACACCGATTAGTCATTGCATCGGTGTGTGCTTCATAACGCCATGAATTACTGTGACTAAACGTGACCACTGTCGTCTTGTGTATTAGTTCAACCGTGTACGCCACTTGACTGGTGACGTGATCTAACTTCGCCCATTCATGTAAAATATCACTGATGATTTATTTGTACAGAGTCATTCACGGGAATCACTTTTTTGAAATAGTCATAAAAAGTAGTGAATAGTAAAAAAGTGAAATAGTCATAAAAAAGTCATAATCATAAAAAGTGAAATAGTCATAATCATAAAAAAGTAAAATAGTCATTATTATTTATTTATTTAGCGTATGGCTTTTGTCGGTGGGGAGGCCCGAAGCACAGAAAAGAAGAGATAGTCTCTTCTTTTCTGTGCCCGAAGGTTGTTCCACCTCGCCGTGATAACCTAATTCCACTTAGGTTGTAGTTTTATCCACTTTTCAGAATGATTTCTAATTTTGAAAGCATTTCTTTAGTCATAAAAAATAGTCACATTCGATATGTGCTTTGAAAAGGTTTTATTAGTACAGAAATACGGTTGAATCCGAAGTTTTTTTATCGTCTTATTGGTTTTTTATCGTATTCAATTTTGGTTGTTTTGTGTAGGTGTCCTCATTGAAGAACGGTCTACTGCCCCTGAGTCAAGAGTCGATAGTAATAGGAGAAGTGAGTCAGCACTCCTACCCGGGTGCCGTTTCGGAGCCTGAAGAGAAAGAGAAGTTGGCGCGCAACCTAGGACCTGTTAACAAGGTAAGCCTAATTAGCACTTTTATTTGTTAATATTATTCGAACCTGTTCTTGAAGAGTCAGTTATCATTCTTCGTGACGAGTTCTAGCTACATTTCTATGTAACTCACGTAGTGACACATCATTGTCACTTCTAACAAAATTTCCTATGTTAATTTGTCAGTAACGGAGTAAGGATTGTCAAATATTACTTTCAAATGCTCCCAGGAGATGGATTCTCTTGAAAGCATCTTGGGCCCATATTATCAATCACAATTTAAAAGTCACTGTACTAACTCCATTGTTGATCAAATTTACAAATCAGTTGAACTACGTTAACAATTTTTTCGTAATCCTCATCAGACTTATGAAATTTGTTTTTTGAGATTTCAAAATTAAGATTGATCAACTTAATTTAATGGCGTAATTGGTTGCATCTTTAAACAATAAAAATTAAATCCGATTTGATATTCTTTTCCAGGTTATGTTTTTGACGAATCACGGTGCCGTCTGCTGTGGTGAAACAATCGAAGAAGCATTTTTCAATGTCTACAACACTGTTCTCGCTTGTGAAACTCAGGTTAGTTCTAGGAGTCAAGTTTTATAGAGTATGCCCAGAAAGCAATTACTGTCAAAATTCACTTATCTAGCATGTATCTCGGCTTTTGCTTGCATTGGAATAGATCCAATGTACTGTATACTATTTTTCAAAGTAAAATAATTTCATACAATTTACAAACATTTGTAGTGGAATAAAACACAAACATTGTTTTGAACTCTGGGGTCTTTGAAACGTATAAAAATCTTGAAATTCGTGAATAGTATTTTTTTTTGGAAAGAAATACTTTTCATACCTATAATAGTAGTGAGTAGGACAAGGAGAGTTTAAAAATGAAATATACAATACCATCGACTTCAGTGCAGACTCGAGTTTGTTTTAACATTAAGCCAAACTGTCTTGTGTTTCTTTCAGCGACTCAATTCGGACGCACAATTCGGAAGTGATTTAAATAAATATTAAATTGTTAATTTTACAAACATGTTATCATGTATAAACACTTGGACCATGTATAGAATAGACACGGCCTATGCTATAAATTTTGAAGCAAACATGAATTGGCTGATTAGGGGCAAATCATTATAGTCGACAATATACGAGCGTTCTTGGGGCAAGAACACAAGTCACATCTAAACGAGCGTTTTTCCCTCTCGTATTATAGGCTACACTAACAGTACTATATCATGTACTACTGTATATTACATAAACCATGCGACGGCCCTGGAATTGCAGTCGTGCATTAAAGTAGTCGTGCATCAAAGTACCTCAACAGCTGATATAATCTTGTCTCTCTCACACAGTTCACTCGCTCTCACTCTCTCTTAGGGGCAAGAACAGTGAGATGTTCGCTTCAAAGACTTCTTATGTGAAGATAGGGAAGACCGTGTCTATTGTATACATGGTCCAAGTATAAACCAATACTTACAAGAATCAAGATTTGAGTTAAAGAGTAATGTGTTGTGATTGCAGATGAAACTGATGCCATTGGGCGTTGACAATCTGATAATGGTGCCAGATGAGGCGAGAAAACAGATCTACGACTCGGCGAGACACGCACCCGACGGAACCGCTCAGCCCCCCGCCACCATTGGCGACAAGAAGGAGAAGCGCTGGCGAATCGGCGGACTCGAGTTCGAGGCGCTTATGCGAATGCTCGACAATGCGGTTGGTTTACAACTCTACTTTCTAATTTTTCCAAGTTCAATTCTGCCTGTTGCACTAAAATCCAATTGAATTCATAGTGCTCCCACAAAGAGAACAAAGTTGGCCGAGAATGGACAGAGATCTAAGATGGCGTGTGCTCCAATGCTCCCAATGTTTCGTATGAAAGTAGGCCCATTCCCTAGTTATTTAAATGTGACTACGAATAGTAAACTCGTGAAATATGTTTGTAAATAATAAACTTATGTGAACTACAGCAAAAAATATAAAACTGGCGATAGCCCAACATAGGAAAAGCCATTTCAGAATTATCACGCTAGTGCAAGTTACTAAATGTTGGATAAACTGATTTGACACTAAAATTTTGAGAGTCGCGCAGTGTAGCATTTCTTTCTTAATGTCACTGATCAACCAACTGTGTTCTCTTTGTGGAAGCACAATAATCGCTGTATGATGACGTCATCCTGCTGAGCTCAATTCGTTGCATGGGTTCAGTTTAATCTAGAGTTATCTACAAACAACACTAGTATTTTTTCCTGGGCTTTGTTCCTATTCTATATTCTATATTCCTATTCAAGGAATATATGGAGAGACTAGGAATGGCAAGTGGAAAGCGATGGCAGGAAATGAGGAATATGTGGGAGGATAGGGTGGTGTGGAGGAGATATACCGAGGCTTGAAAACCACCCGACGCTGAGAGGCAGAAGGGTTAGGAAAAGAAGAAGAAGATATTCCTATACTATATTCTATAGGAATATTTTTCAAAATTGGATTTTTGTGCAACTGGCCGTCAGTATCTCAAAATATTCATGAATGGAATTCTTCCAAAAAATACTCGAAACATGTATGGTAAAATATGTATTGAACGAAATTCCTAATTAATAATGCTATAAAATACACAATCAACAAGCAATTGAATACTTGCAATATCCCATTTCCTTCTATTTTAAAATATTTGTAAATAAGTTCATATTGCATGGAATAGCAATGTCCATTACCACTGCAATACCATTTCTCATCACTTCTAATTAAAAGTTAGATTTATACTTTTACTGCTAATTTTGATGAAGACTGTTGAGTTCGAAACCCACCTAAAGCTTTAGGTCCACTCATCTCTTATCATCTTTCTTCCCATTACCCATGGACAAGTTAAGAGCTTTCTGGTCATCACCACAGCAAAAAATACTGTTTTGGGCCTTGCCTGTAGTCTTCGGAAATCTGTAATTATCAAATAAATATTTAAAAAATGAACAATCTAGTACATTGTTTTGATGGATTATTTTCTGTGCTTTGCAGGGCTTCAGAACTGGTTACATATACAGGCAACCTCTTGTGAAAGGCGAACCTCCCCGACCAAGAAATGATGTGGAAGTTCCTCCCGCTGTATCATCGCTCGGCTACCTACTGGAAGAGGAAGAAATGTACAAGCAAGGGTAAACACATATTCTATGAATAATTACTCTAAGGGTATATTCTACGATAATACTTATAACTCAGTAATGATAATATACCGGGTGTCCCACGAAGAGGTTTAAATGTTTGATTTTATATTACGTGCCCATTCATGCACCGAACTTTTTCAAACTTTACACAGTTCACAAAGTAGGTTCTAAAAATATTTTGGGAAAATTTCAGCTTCCTAACCTTTTTAGAAACAAAATGGCGGCATATTGAAAGACGATACTTTAAAAACATTAAAAAATGTGGTTTTGGTTTTATGAAATATTTTTATTGTTACATCCTAGGGCAAAATGATTTTTAAATAAGAAAAAACTAGGACATAGCCTAATGAAAAACATTAAAGTCCGAAATAATTCAAACTGTAACCCATCCACAGCAACACACTGATGTCAAACAATTACTAAATGACAACCTTCATGGCTGTTGGATTGGTCGTGGAAGTTATTTTTTAGATTGGCCACCCTGATCACAAGATTTAACTGTTTGTAACTTTTTTTATGGGGTTACTTGAAAAAACAAGTTTATATCTATATCTTCAATAATGATGAGGAACTAAAACGATCAATAGAAGAGGAACTTCTCCGGATACCGCGGAGTTTCTTTGTAAGAGCTTACGAATCATTTGTTAAAGCGCTGTTATCAGTGTGTTGCTGTGTATGGGTTACAGTTTGACTAATTTTGGACTTCAAGGTTTTTTTTATTAGGCTATGTTCTAGTTTTTCTTTATTTAAGTCATATTGCCCAAGAATGTAACAATAAACATATTTTATAAAACCAGAAACCTTCTTTAATGTTTTCGAAGTATCGTTTTTCAATAAGCCGCCATTTTGTTTCTACAAATGTTAGGGAGCTGAAATTTTTCCATAATATTTTTAGAACCTACTTTGTAAACTGTGTGAAGTTTAAAAAAGTTCGGTGCATGAATGGGCACGTAATATAAAATCAAACATTTAAACCCCTTCGTGGGACACCCGGTATAATTATATAATTCAGTAATATTCTATGATAATACTCTGTTGGAATCAAAATACTTATTATCGAATAAATCACAGGCAATAACAACAATCCATCAACCATCACTCAAGTCAATCATAGAAAATCATATATTTTGATAATTTCCTGTATTTTTGTTGAACAGTAATCCAATTTCCAACAATTTTTCTTGATGCAATCTTGCTCTTTTGATAAGGTGTAATCTACCTTCTTGAATGCTCGATTCAAAGTTTTTTTTCGGAATAGGAACTATTCAATATCAGTATAAATTCAGTATCTAGTTAGATAATAAGCATGAAAATTCTTGATTTTGTTATTTTTCTTTGCAGACAATGGAAGAAGTACATGGACGGCCGTAAGAGTCACGATCGTACCAGGTGGCTGAATTCTCCCAACGTCTATCAGAAAGTCGAAATCCTCGAGACAGGAACACCCGACCCCAAAAAGATCACCAAGGTAGAGATGATTACTATTGAAAACAGAGAAAAATAACCTTATTAATTGAAGTCAGAGTAATATATTATGAAGGATTTGGTATGGCAGTGGAAACTATTTGGAACATTCAAACAAATGGTTTAGTATTAGCTCAACCAGGACTGTGTTTGAAAGCTTCTGTTACTAAATTAAAAATCTTTTGTGCAACTGTTTAGACGTCTAAAATCGGAAATAAAATCGAGGGTACCTTAATTTGCCGTTTCTAGAATAATTCCATAGGAAATATTAAGTAGACGGTCTACATATTGCTATACTTATTAGAATGCCATTAGGTGATGATATATGATTAAAACATTTGAAAAAGGCATTAGTTATTACAATAGTACTGTAGCTGTAATGAACAGCACTTTATAGCAAACCGCATACTCACATGTAGGCGTTGAAATTTTCTAATCCCACCTTTTATATTCAAGTCAATGCCAATTTTCATTTACATTCAACATTCATGTAATTTCATAGCTACTCAATGTTGTAATACTGAATAAGAATCATGTTCAATAAATTCATTTAAACTCAAGTAAATGATTGAGCTCAAATAGAATCCCAATATTCTTATCATAAATCTTGTTATCTTGATTGAAGAATAATGTTTGAATGATGAATTTTTTTATAAAAATTGAGCATTGCTTTTGTAACTCAATGTATTGCAAGTAATAAGCTTATGAATGTTTGAAAAGCTGCCATTCCATTTCCTTTGAACCACAGGCTTTTTTATTTGTGCAAATTAATTTGGATGTAAGGGTAAAGCTGAGTTTTGCTTATATATTGGCTGCTTTTATTTTGAAAATGGAGATACCAAGATCTAAGAATATAATGTGCTGAGAGTTTTATTAATGTGAAAAATGAATGAGAGTTTAAATCATGTGTCATGATAGATATTGTGTATAGAAATATTAATCTAATAATTATTATATTATATATTATTATCATTCGAGAAAATGTTGGCCATGTATTTCAGAATTTTATTATTCATAATCAGTCATTTTAAATTACTAGAAGAATATCAATTTTATTTTGATTCAGAAATTTATTATAATACTATCTCATAACTCCAATTTCTACATTTATTGAATAAATTCCTCTTACATTTTTTGAATTATCAAGTCGGAGTTGATAGTCCAAGCACAAGGTTTTTTGCTTATCTACTATTAAAAATTTCATTCTTTATTATTTGTTCAATGTCTTGATGCTTTTGTAGTTGAAACATGAAATGTTAGGATATTGCCTGTGTTGAGGATTCATTCCGAAACATTACATTGCCTCTTCAAATAAATTTGAATTTCAAACCCTCATGATTCATTGTTTTGAAAGTTTCATTATGCATTACAAATGTCAAATAATATTTTAGAAGTAGTCAACTTTTCTAATGTAATTAGATTTTCATTTTGAGCTCTGATCAATTTATGTGATAAGTAAAATAGTATAAACATGGATGTACTCAAATGTAGAGTGTAAGCCAGATTGGTATTCCAATAATATTATTCACTGCGGAATCATTATCATTCCTTTTCTTTAAATACGATTTATTGTATTTTTTATATTAGTCTGATTGCAATGCTTTTGAAGAGAATTTTTAATAATAATATTATATTTTAGTTTCAAACCATTGATATTTTATCCTCATGAAACTACCATTTTCTTTATCGATGGACTGAAATATTTGAACAGTCTGAAGGTACACTACAATAAGCAAAAATTTACAATTATTTGTAATTGTTTTTCTTCTAATTCATTTCAATCTCTTCGAATTCGAACTCGACCAAGATTTCATTTTTGATAACTAGTACACCAATGAATTGCTCCTAAACGACATATTCTCTGCATTAATAATTTATTTTTAAATATAAAGTAACTTCATAAAAGACTGTTTTTGAATTGTGTGTATTTTCATTTTTACAAGTCTGTTAGTTTACTCATTCTAAGCGCAGCTATTTTTATAATTCTTCTATTTAGTAATTTATGTTCAATTCTACACAACAATCATAACCAGGAGAATTGACCAGGATTATCGCCAGGAGAATTGACCACAAAAGCATGATCTAATGAAAGTAATATTTTCAGGAATGTCCTGTTGAATTAGATTATACTTGGACATTCGACTCTAGATTCATTCTCACTATATTTTTCTTCTTCTATCATAAAGTATAATTATAATAATTCTAATAACATTTCTAAAGTGAGCGAAGAAAGTGATGTGAGATAGTGGTTCTTAAGAATAATTTTTAAGACAAATTTCCAAAACATTAGCAACTTCAATTGATATTTCAACCTATACGTGTTATGTGAGAGCTTTAAACGTCTTATATTTAAAATTATTCAAGCTTTATTATTTCATAGTTTAGGCACTTATTATGTTGTCATTCAAGAAATCTCAATCGAACTTAAACGAACTGCAGCTAACGTTTATTGGAATAATGTATTAATAGATGTTTGAGTAAGTCTAATATCTCCAAATATTTCAATGAATCAAAATTTTCTCATTACTTATTTATCAATTAAATTTTTATCAGAGTTATAAAATTATGGTTAAATCCTGCTTGTTCATATTTATTCAATTTTGTACGATACTCACAGGATTACCTGAAGAAGGACCAAAATGTAATTTGGATCAGAACTTTATTGAAACCTACTGCATCACTGATGTATAATGATAGGAAAGAATAACATATTTATTGTAATGCAATGCGTTTCACTTTGATTCTGAGTAGGATCCTTTTATGTAACGGTTAGGGAGGATTTCGAATCAATATACCAAGATTTAACCTTAATTCCTTCAATGACACCAATGTGATAGATACCGGAGATATTATTCTCTTTTACATATCATTCGTCATTTAATTTATACTTTTTGTGAGAAAGCTTTATTAATACGTATTATTTCTGCGTTATTTGTTCACTAATTATATTCTTCATTCCATATTAGCGTATATTAAAAATATTGCTGTACTCTTTAATAATACAGTATGTTTTAGTAAAGACAAAATGTTAGGGAAGATTGTATCAAACATAGTAACTGCATGCTAAATTCTCATATCAAAATAATTATATAGCAATTATTATATTCTGCTTATTTGTGAACATTAATCTATTGATAGCATGAGATTTGTTGAAAGTAAATTGATGATATAACAAATCGTATTTATGTTTTTATATCTCATAAAATATTAATATAATATATGGTTAATAAAAGTAAACTCTTTTTGAGTCTTTTATCTCTACTTTCTTGTGATCCGCCCAAACTTTTCATGCTTGATCGCTATTAATACATTACTGTGGCACAATATTATTATTTATTCTGCAGTGAGATCCACTCTGTATACTTGGATATAATTGATGTGAACTCAAAAACTATATGTTTTGCTTAAGCTTCATCGATTTGAATTTTCTAACAATTTAAACATTTTTTTGTAATTGACATTTGTAATGTATAATATTTTTAATACGGTATGTTTACATTATTTGTGAAATAGATGTTTGGAATGTGATAGATTTGCAGGCGGTCTTGTGATGAATTCATATTTTTCATTACATCACAGCACTTTATCATATTTTGGTTGTCATGTATGTGAGCTTGTTATTCTAGAGTGTTTGTTAGTTGTGTTTCGGAGTTTATTTATTTTTTTGTTTTTGTGTTCACTAAAACTTTGGAAGAGAAATGTGCGCTAATAATTATAATCCATTATTGTTTATTAAACCTAACAATATGCAGGTTTTTAATTTTGGTAAAAGTGAATTAATACAAACAAAATCACATTGAAGTTTTTAAAGAATATTTCAAGTTTCTTTTAAGGTAGCCAAATTGAAATGTGTTTGTGATTTCTATGTTTTTGTTGCTGTTTATACACAACTTAAATGCATAACTTATACATAATTTATGCATAACTTATGTTCAAACTCACAAATTTTCATCAAGAATTTATTTTGAATGCTCTTCCCTTCCTGGTTATAATACTAATTACGAATCTGGTAAAACAATAAAACTGAAAAGTAGTATCGAATTACTTTGTGTTTGAAAACTCTCTTCCAAAGCAGGCTAGTTGAACAAAGCAATAAATTTTTTATTTCATTTTATAAGATATTTTTACTAGGTAATTCTACAGTAGTTTTGTTTTTTCTCGATTTTTAGTGGGTGGATGCAAATGCTGATGAGGTAAATAGATCTGCAACCATACAAGTATAATTGAAAGAAATACTTTCAATTACTTTTTAACTTGGTTCAGGTGGAATATCAGCATGCTGCTACAGACGCTATTCTTCCTGCTCACATTCTTGCCTTTTCCAATTCTCCTTGCACTTTTCATGATATTCAACTGCAACATAGAAAACATCCAATTCTCCCTGTTGAATTTTCATCATTATTTTGCATTAAAACCATTCAAAGAAGAATGGTCAAATTGATTAAACATGTAATATCAAATCTATGAAATAAATGCCATAGAATTTTCATGTATTGTTCACATGATCTGAAAATTAATAACAACGATATTCTGTAATAGTACTTTTAGTTGTTTAATCAACATATTTAATTGATTAATCTGATCAAGATTAATTAATCTATCTACACTATCGTTGCTTCTAAACTAACAATTTTGCATCCTTAAATTAATATCTTAAATTATGTTCATAATGCTTTTAATCTCATCCATATTTTGTAGATAAAATTTATATTCAATGCTTTCAATTATTCTTTTTTCTAATTGCATGATTATAATGTTGGCATAATGATAATGATGAAGCTGCATCGCACCAGCATTCTGAATACAATATCTTAAAATAATGGTTTTGAAATGAAATTTTTTTAAAGTCAACAATTAACACTTTTCTTGCGCTATCTTCTAATATCTAGTGGATTAATTGTGTGGTTTATATCCTGATGCGAATATAGATGAGGAGTTCATAAATTACTATTGCCTCATCATTGATATTCTATTGAATGAATTGAGTTTGGTTGATGCTGTCAAGATATATTTTTGGTGAATAATACTAAAGTTATTACGGTCAAATATGGCATCGTTCCATAAAAAATATCGAATGAATCTAGTAATTGCTTCAAAACAAGTCTTTTTTAGTCTATTTCATTGCTGGCATAGAAATTACTTGATATATAATTAGAGGCTCTTCTGTTACATCAGGGTATAAATCTACATTGTTACCTCCAGTGATTTCAAATAGGCTATTCTTAGCATGATCAAATTACATTTTCATTTTTTTGGCTTGATAGCTTTAATACTCCTGATTTTTACCATCTTCAAAAAGAAACTTGCCATTCATTTTTAATACGGTATTTTTTTGTTTTTGAATTGATAATTTTCATAATATAGGAATTTGAAGCTCATCACATTAATTAATGAGTCGAGAATGAACAAAAAAATTAATTTTGAAGTATTTGTAATGGTTTCATCTCTATAGACAACCGATCTCCTCATTTGCAGCTATTTTTTACATAATGAAAATTAGTATAATAATACCTGTTTAACTGGAAAAACCTACTTTTCTATTTTGATATTTTATTCTCAAGTATCTCTCTTTAAATTTAAAGAAATACAAGTAAATCGAACAACGTTCATTCAGAATTCTGATCAAATAACGTCTATGTCCGTCACCCATTTACCTGAATGTTGCGCCTTCAGCTGTGCATGAAGCTATTTGCTTGTTATTATTCCCGCTCTTCTGTTGTTCATTTACAATACGCTCATCACTTGTATTGTGCTTGTTGAGCTATTTACTCTGTGTTTTATAGCAGGATGCATTTAATTTGTGGTAACCAGCTGGTTCGGCGATCAGTAAACAGCTGATGTTACGTAGGTTTGACACAATAATCCAAAGACTTTTAAAAGTCTTAAATACATTTTAAAGTCTTTAAAATAGATACCTTTTTGAAGAAGACCCTTCAAAGAATACCTTCTTAAAGTACCTTTTCAAAGTCTTTGCAATTATCTGCGAGATTCAGCATTTGTTGGTTAAGTATTGTGTCAAAGCTGCGTTACATCAGCTGTTTACTACTGATCGCCAAATCAGCTGGTAAACGCCAAATTAAATGCTATATCTAGAAATATGGTCCTGCTCATTAATGAAAATATTGTCAATATTCTACTTATCTCAACACTAAATTATTCTACTCATGAATTACATCCTATAATCAACTCAATATAGTATTATTGACAATATTTTTGGGGTTGATTATTACAGTGTATTCACTTCGCTATGGCTTCTTAGCCTTAGGTCTTGAGACAATAAATTACCTCATTACAGCTTTTTCCAATGATGAAAGTATACAAGAATCCAGCCTCGTCGTTCACTAGAACCGTTTTCATCCGAAAACATCCGATTTGCTAACATTGATTCAAATGGCCGGCAGTTTGGACGTCTGATTGTCAAGTCTATTAATCTCAAAACTATATTATTCTTGTCATCAATCACTTATAATTAAAACTAGAATCAACAATCATGCGGCAGTTTGGACGTCGGACGTTTTCGGACGAAAATGGTTCCAGTTGACGATTAGGCTTTTTTCACTATGAAGCATGCACTTTGAACTTGGCAAAATGCTGTAATGAGTCGTAATTTGTAGCCCGGATGTCATAGTAAAGTGAACGAGTTGTACATTAAGTTTTGGGAGTTTTTATTCGTATGATTAGTTTTGAGTTCGGTATAAGGTTAATAAGTAAGTGTACTATTAATTGTAACGTATTGTTCTCAGTCATATCCAAGTATATACAATTAAGAACACTTGTAGAATGATTTAATTAGTATTGTGCCTGTTTGCCACTCGATGAGTCGATCTCAATGTGCGATTGGTTGAGTGAGGTGGTCGATGTTTCGGTGCCATAGAGCATAGAGCATAGAGCACTTGGTGATGAGACAAACCAGTCATTGGGCGACGTTCGGTGGTAGACAGGCCAAGGTCGTATTTGCTGCTGTTATCTCGCTCTAATGGCTGGTTTTGTCTGTCTGTGTGTTTGGCGTAGTGGGTCGCTGAAGGCTCTCCCACGCACAGCTCCACGCCGGTCAAGATCGACGCTGCGCTACAGTTTGTGCCCAAGAACACCAACCCCAAGGAGTTCAAGAGGCTACAGCAACAGGTTAGTTACACTCTTATCTCATTTATTTATTGGTACTTTCTATTATCCTTTCTATCTATAAGATTGGGGGAAACTACAAATCTTTCAAGTGCCGTATTTCTGAACGTTCCTTTCATTTGATTTTTTCGTAAGATAAAAATTCAGAAAATGACAATCACACACTAAATACTATAGAGACAGATCATCTGTAATAACTCAAAGTAATCATGGAAATATTTGGATCAACATTTTTCAAGTTTTATTCATTATCAAGGTTGTATGTACATCAGCTTAAAAAAACTTTTGTATGGTGATATTTTTTAGTTTTACGATTTGGCTATCAAAATAAATTTAATTGGAAACAATTTTTTTTTTGTGCATTAGTCTGTGATGTATTGGCAAATTGAAATTTCTGGGACAGATCATCTCAAAATCGGTTGCAAAAACATTATTCATCAACAATCATTAAAAACAAATTTTGAGTATACATGCAACTCTTGAAATACTCAATTTATCAAAATATCAACTTTTGACAAAAATAACGAATTCTCTATTTGGATTGGAAATTGAGTCATTTTTTGACGAAATTATTTTACAAACTCAATATTTTGAGAAACTAATTTATTATTTTATTTATTATATTTATTTTATTTGATATTACCTTCATGCATGTTTACTCAAACTTCCATGATTGTATTTGCAAACAATTTTGAGATGATCTGTCTCAAAAATTTCAGCTTCAGATGCCTATATCTCACAAACTAATAAACAAAAAAAATTGTATCCTCTATTTCATTTTGTTAGCTTGATAGTATCCAAATCGTAAAACTTTGGAAAATATCACCATAAAAAGTTTTCATTTTTA
This sequence comes from Laodelphax striatellus, assembly GCA_017141395.1. Taxonomy (NCBI): domain Eukaryota; kingdom Metazoa; phylum Arthropoda; class Insecta; order Hemiptera; family Delphacidae; genus Laodelphax; species Laodelphax striatellus. Next base: position 13,855,820 of record CM029534.1, on the reverse strand, counting down.
ATCTGATGCACAAATGATATTAACTAAATTAACAGCCTAATAACTAAATGGAAAATTTATTGATAAATGAAAACTACATTTATATGAGAGAGAAAGTTTGTAGAAGGGAATCTGAATCTAAGTCAAGTTTTTCATCGTATTCCATCAAATAAAATAACCTTGATTTCAAATTCAAATTCTTTATTGCCATAAAACAAAGAAGTACAGTGAAATTCTATAATCATACAATAAATTTATGAAGATCTAATCGTGTACAAACGCCTTGATGATCATTCAGTCTTTTCTATTTGAATTTGATATGGGATTACGAAATATTAATCACTTTTTCAAACTTATTTTCAGAGAAACAACATCGAAAATAACTTTTCTAACATTGCATATTATTATCTTGTTATTGTGTTAAAGGCTTAAAATAATGAAAATTATCACTGAAAAAGGCAAATTGTAGGCTGGAAATGCATCAATCATCATAAAATATGATTCGAATTTTGTTTTCAATGTAAATCTTATGGGAATTGGCAAAAGTATGGCTGAATTCGACCGAGATAACCAATCAAAAGTGTGACATGAAATATCCACACTGTTACTATACACTCTCTGTAATTCAGTCAACAAGCTCAGGGAGATTTTTCATGAAAATCATGAAAGTGGTTGACTTCATGGTCATGCCGGTGTCTAATCGCAAGATTAGATAAGAAACACCTGTTATTTCCATTGTATAGGTGACCAATTTTGGTTAAAGCCTTTTTCCTCTGAATGTCATTCATTCATGAGAATAAAAATCGCTTCCCGGTGGTTCGGAACCCACCTAAAGATATAGTATACACATTTCTCATCATCCTTCCCATTACCCTCGCACAAGCTAAGAGCTTATATGGGCATCACCACAGCAAAAAAAATATATATATAATTACTGTAACCAAAGACGATAGGAAACTATTCTAACTAAGCCAAGTATTCTAATTGTCTTTGCTGTAACACAAGACTTCGAACACACAATAGAAGTATAAATTTATTACAGTATATAGTCGCCTTGCTATTCAAGTCAAGTGTCTTGTGTTAACCGTTTTCACTATTCGCTGTGTGCATGTAGGTGGTGGGGATATCGAATTCACCCCAGTGCTCACGCGGAATTTTTATTTCAATTATAAACTGATTCTCACGTACTCAAATCTATCCTTTATATGTTGAATTTACAGGAAAGATGCATACGATTATCCGCAAGAGCGCAACACCGTAGATGCTCACAGCGAATAGCAAGGTGTACTGTACACTATAAAATTCTCAATTCAATCCAATAAAATAATCCAAGCTTTAAATCTTGTTCAATGTTTGATAGAATTTTATATATATTTTTAAATATTAAACTAGTAGTTTATCCTACATTAATTTTGGATTGTATTCTCTTTCCTTTGCACGTTCAAAATGAGTAGAATAAGTTGAACAAATTATTTTAATTGTAATTAGAGCAACATAATTGAATTCTATAGAAAGTAGAAAACATTGAGCTACGTTTATTTGAGCATTTATTTCACGATTTGAAAATTTTGCAGATAAAAGAGAACAGACGTGCTGATAAGATCACCTCCGGACCCCAATCACACATCCTGGAAGGAGTATCGTGGGAAGAAGCGAAGAAACTCCAGGTGAGCTGCTATTCTTGCTCATATTGCGATGGGTGGGAGATTGATGGCATCTCAATTAGATTAAAAACTATTCAATGGCACCCTATTCATCATTGAAATAAAATTTTCCAGATTTTTACGCCAAAATTATTAGTATCTGGTAATTTAAAAAGAAAAACAGTGTTTGATGAGAAGACTTGAAAAATTGTTGCAATGAAAAGAGGCCTAGATTTTTATTGATAATCAATTTGTTTGGTAATCAATATAGCGTATTTATAATATATGAAATTCTCTAGCAGTGGAAAATTCACAGCGTATTATTTCAATCGTAATCCTTCTGAAAAATTTTATCCTCACTGGCGCACTCCTCAAATCTGTCCAAATCGTAATAATTCAGTTGAATCACAAAGAAGTAGCAATGAAGAAACAAAATAGTTAATTAAATTTAACTGATATCATAGACACATAGACTAACTAAATAATGGAGAAAAATGTATAATAGATTATTTCTGTTGATATTTTAACTAATGGTTAGCAGAATAGGTACCCGGTGCTCTGGTTGCAGCTTTATTATGAAAAATGTCCCCAATATGCAGCTATTACACTATTGCCCTAGTTCATCAAGAACTTGGAATTCAATAGATTCAAAAATATTAATATAATAATAAGACAAATTTATTGGACAGTTCATTATGGCACTACTCTTACTCACACCTGGAAACTGAAATTGTACGATCAGATTTGCCGAGTTTCGGAAAGACCGGAACTCAGATGCTTGTCATGCTCACATTTCTGCGACTCTAGTTGCCAGTTGCCGATCGACTACTATCACATTATTCTTAAAAAGTAAATATTTTGAGAGTTTTATAACTGATTTTCGATATTTTATAAGTTGAAGTAACCAAAAAATGATGAAATATTACTTCTTAAAGCAAATAATCCTACTTTTCCAGTTTGTTTTGGTTAGAATATCACCTAACCCCACTCATATGTACGAAAAACTTTCAACAACCTACAATTGCTTGGCAATCATGCAAATCGATCACTCGGTAACCAGCATGTCGCAACTCAGTTGCTCTGCGATCGAGTTTCCGATTCTGGAATCGCCTAGTGTGAGCGTCATCATTTGAAAGCACATGCTGCGTCGCAGAGTTGCCGAGCGATGAGTTGCTTCGCGATTTGAAGTTTCCAAGTGTGATTAGTGCCTATGAATTAGAAGGATACTCTAATCAAGACCGCTCTCGGATGGGTGACAGACACAAAAAATTGTGCAATTAGGCGAGGTGGAACCTACCCGTAAGGGTCTCCCCACCAATAAAAAGCCATACGATAAAAAAAGAATACTTTGAAGACCATCACTCAAAGTTAACTATTTTAATTGTTTGTGTTTGTTTGTTCGGTTAGGACGCGAACATCAGTCAGACGGGCGACCAGGTGATTTTGGTGGGCGCCGCGTCGAAAGGCATAATCCAGCGCGGCTTCCAGCACAACGCCACCGTCTACAAGGCGCCCTACGCCAAGAACCCCTTCGACGCCGTATCCGACGCCGAACTCGAAGACTACAAGAAAACTGTCACCAAGAAGCAACGAGGCGAATCATCCTGTAAGAAGCATCACCTATTCTCATCCACAGTTTTCTTATTGAATGTTTTCATGATCAATACAGTATAGTTTTATTCACGAAAATACAATGTTATTACATAGTTAACTTGATGCCATGAGGCAAGATCGAGAACTTCTATCTGTCTGAACTCCTACATTTGCCCGATGCAATTCAGCATCGATAGAGGCACAATACACTATCAAAGATTTCATCCAATAAATAGAAGAAAAAACTTCAAAACTTGACAATTATTCAAAACAATGAAAAAGGAATTTCCTACTTGCAAGCGAATTATACTGCAAGTATATTATTCTGCAAGTAGTATTTTTATTGTACCAGAAGTTTTGTGAAAATTCTATTTATTTCATCTACTTTAATAATTTTTCAGTAAATTTTGTATTTTTTTGATGAATTTGTAAGTTCATATTTTGTTTTGGTCAATAAAAGATTATTTGATTAGACTTTGAAAAGTCCTTTCAAATCTTGTCCAAGAATTGAAAATACTCGGAAATAATTTTAGACGGCCAGATCCTCGAAGATCCAATTGTATGTAGGTTGCAATCGCCGAAGCTCAATAGGAACCTCGTTGTATTGGATCTATTTGATGTCTTAATTTTAAGGCGGTTAAATTCAATTGGTTTTATTGCAACTGGCCGAGAGTCTTTTAAAATATTGGACAAGATTTGTAGCTCTACTTTATTTTATTGGATGACAACGTTCATAATCCTTAGGTAATCACTTGGATCAAACTGTTACAATACTAGAGTGAGAATTTAAAAAATCTGAACTTTTGCTGGTAGCACCGGCAGATAAATATACAGATTTCATATATATAAAAAAGTATTTTTAGTTGTCAAGTACAGTATAATATTGAACGTATTATGTATTTGTAAGTTGAATGTTGGAGATTCAAATAAATAATTGAAGATTAAGAAAGTAGAACAACCTTTTCAATTTCAGAACGTATTTCTCCCATATCAACTCTCAACTGATACATTGTAGGCTGGGACAAATATACTTTACTGTTGAATAAACAACTTTGTCCATACTGTGATCAAATGCAATTTCTTTCGATAAGAAATATATTGCGAGTTTTATTTGTTGGTGTTTTTGTTTGACAGACGATGAGGACCAGAGCGAATCAGAGGCGTTGTCATCTTCAGCAGCTCTCCCCCCCACCGGCATCAAGTCACCTGCCAGCGAAACTGAAGAAGAGAGCAGAGATGGTAAAACATTTTTCACATTCTTTCATTTATTTATTCGTAGATGCTATTTCGCTTTCATATTACTGAGAGAAATATGGAGAAACGTTCATTCGAAGCTCATTCTTCAAGGGGTGCCGTGATCTTTGAACCTATCACAAAATATTACTGGTCACAATACAATCTCAAATATCTAACAAATTCAGATTGTCAGATGTTGTAAGCAAAGGTTACATCAGTTCACCATCAAATGAATCTTTGATGTGATGGCTCAATGTGTTATGGGACTCCATATTACGCACGATTTACTTATATACTTACTCACTCACTCACTTACAGGCTCGACTATATCAGAGTTGTTATTTGCATTTGACGCTTTCTAAGCTAGTCGAGTGGTAACTAATATTGTAATCTGTGTTGAAATAATTTGTTGTTTCCAGTTGTGTAAATTTGAAAAATTAAAATTATGTCTCATTCTTTATCATTGTGACAATGCTTCTGAATAATTCTATTTCTAAAAATTCTATTTCATTCTTTATCATTGTGATAACGCTTCTAAACGGTTGATTGAAGTATTTTGAGAACACTTGTGTTCCACTTAGAACACAGAGACGAAACGTGGAGAAAAGATACTGCCGCCTTCAGTCTCTAGTCTAGATGGTAACTGATTAGGATGAAGCTTTCCAATATTGTTTTTGTTCATGGTGTGATAGCCGATTCGTGTTTCGTGCGTTCGATTGTCTGAAATGAGTCATTTTTTCTACTTTTGCAGAACCGCGAGTCCTCCGGATAGAAACGAAAACCGTTCCAAGCCGAAGTCAAGCCGAAGTTGTTCTCAGTGATGGTAAATGCTGCTTTTAATACTAATTAGATATTAGATGTTTAGATTCATTCAATCAAACTACTGTAGTTTTCTTTTTATATTGAACATGATAATTTCTAGGCTCAAGTTTTAATTTTAGATATTCATCAAATAAAATTTTGAAACTAACTTCTATTCTCAAATTTTTAGATCAATTGGATGCTCAGTTTTTGATATTGGTATGGTTTCAAGAAAGTATAAGAAACTGAACTTGATATGATCTTGTTTTGATTTCGTTTAGTGTAAGTTGAGTATAATTTTATATAATTATGTACAGTATTATATTTTGATATCCATTCATCACAAATGAAAGGTAAAAGCATGTCTTGAGTTATAGACATTTTCTATTCGCTTAATTTTACGATTAGCTTTGAAATTTTGGTTGAGTTATGTGCATGTAGATTTTATTTTTTATTGAAGCATGTTGATTTAATGAAGTGATTGAGTTTTTTGTTTGCTCAACTTAATACCACAAATTACACGACTCATTGAGTTTCATATAACGTACATCAAGCTCAATTAAAATTATAATAATTCACAAGAAGTAGATCTAGTAATCCAATGCAATAAGTAATGTCTGATGCTCACGTACGTTCATACGTACAATGTAAATTACAGTTTAACAATAATTATTGTAGAAATACATCAATTCCCTACCTAGAAAATATAAAACTTTTCCCACAATGCCCTAAAACGGTAGAGATTTTCCAGTGAAAGTTCAGTCTATACAAGCACTTTACCTGTACAATTCTATCTAATATTCCAATCGAAACCAGAATCTTTCCTCTCATTAGTAGTAAGTTAAATAATTAATTATTGAAATGCGGAATAATTATGTTTCAGCAGGATATCATTGATGGCAATGAAGATAATTAATATTTATTTGTGAAAGTACACCCCATGAAGAATATAATCCTAAACTTGGAATTCGAAAGCATTCGCGCTTGTGCGTTTTATATTTTGCTTTGGAAGGAGATGTCATTAAAAAACATTTCCATACAAATTATGGATCCTTTCTCATCCTAGTTTATTCAACTTCTTATTGTTTTACAATGGCATTTGCTCAGTAAGCTCGGACAAGATAATGCAATTATTTCTTTGATTCAGGTAAAAATCATTTAATAAGTAGTAAACTTATGTTTCATTCCTACAGATTGCTTGGTTTCCATTAGAAGTAGACATCCACATTATCCAATTTTGAAATAATTTCATTAGTTAAACTATACTTCCAACTCAATTAAACCAGTATATAAAATATGAGCACAGATTCATTTCAATCTTATGGTGATCTTTATAAAAAATATAATTTTAAAAGATGAGTTTTGTGGAGTAGAAAGGAAAGTTAAGCGTGATTACAAAATTCTCACTCGCAACAAAATTGTATTTCCCGTTATCATTCTTGTAGTCTTGTGTTATTATTCCATCAGCAACTGTTGAATTTTGAAAGTACGGTAGAATTGTCTTTTTGAATTTGGTTTATTTTCCAACATTGATTATGCCTGTATGTAATATTTTATTTTGATGCACTTTAATTTGATAATTTTGCATGTTCCTCTTCCCAATCATTTGTTATGTCGACTTTTGAAGAAGATTCAGATGCGCTGTCATTTGATAGATCATATTCACTGCGCTCTCCTAATCAAGGTAAGAATAATTTTTCAATTAAATATGAAGGTTCAATAAAATGATAATTATAAGCTATGACTTCACAAATAAAACAAATTCTGTGAACTTATATGATAGGTTTTTTAACACTTATAGCCTACGTCTAATTATCATTGATATAATGAATATAGCTTTAGAAATCCCTCTATGCTGCATTTTTCCATGAAAACTAAAACAATTATTGAAATTAGCGAACTGTTTCTACGTCTTTCAAATTAAATTTTCCAAATTCAAAATTGTTATTTTACAGTATTCCTGAACCAGAAATTCTTGTGAGAAGTATGTGAAAATACATAACCTTGTTTTCGTCTGCATTACTCATCAAAATTCGGAAGAGAAATAGTACAGGCTCAGTCTAGTTTTCCTCTCCAAGATTATAATAATTTACTATAATTGTATCAATGAATAAATGAATGAATGAATTTGATTCATTTGAATTGCAGTACATAAACAGAACAAGTATGCCTTTTTCTTCTTTGTGAATCTGTGTAATTTGAAAATTTTCCATTCTTTATTCATAATAATTTTTATTAGTTCTTGAAGTATGTTGATTGCCAAGTATCAGCAATTTTCTGGCCAGAAATTAAGATGAAGTTATAGAGAAGTTTAGTTACTCAATTTGATTTTGGCATGTGATCTATTGCAAGTGTATAAAATTTAATGTCTCATTTATAGCACTGTATTTTAATTTAACAGTGCTAATATTGAAATTTCATAAAGTTTCATTTCATTCTATTGAACGTATGAAAAACATGCATGGAACACAAACTATTCATCAGATTTATTAGTATTAAGCTTTGTTTTGACACTCAATTGCCTTCAATTTTTCTATTAGGATCTGTGCATTATGAAAGTAGAACCATTGTTCCGAAAATGCATGTCCTTATTCACTTTTTGATCATCTTTTTGAGAAAAATAGATTTGTGACAATATAATATCGTGAGGCGCAAAAAAAGCAAGATGTTTTTAATAATTTCAGGCCTCACTTGTGTTGTTATAGATCTAAAAAAGCTCGTGTGATTAGCGTTTATAAAATCGTATTTCTTACGCATTGATCGGATAAATTTAAATTGCATAGCAATGCAATTCAATGCATAGCAAGTGTTGTGATGCAGTGAAATGAATTTATGTGCATGAAAATGCTGCACGTGACAACTGCTTCAAACCTAATGGTTGTTGTTCCGCTTATGCTCTTTAATATTACATCATAGGCATTTGTATTGATTAACATTGCAAGAAACATAACTCCACACATAATCAATTATAAATAGTTCTATTACTCCATTCCAATTGAGTTAATCCTTTTTAACGTAGTAACATAAACAACACTCCTTGTAATAACTTTCAAAATTTACGTTCGTTGATTTTAATATTGTATGATTTACACTCTTCTTTACAATAATTCTTCTTTATTAATAATATTTTAATATCTTTTATAATTCTTCAATTTCAATTTTTTACCATTTTACATATTGTTTGCATTACTATAAATATTTTCTTTAAACAGAAAAATACGTTAACAATATTAAAAGCAATACTGTACTAATATTTATAATCTTTAAACAACTAATAATTAATGTATTGGACTAGCATTCAATTTGCAAGAGAGTATACTAACGTAATAAATTCAATTAAATTAATAATTGTGTGGGAATGTTTGAATCAGTAGATTCGAATATAGTAAACATGCATAACCTTTCTCCTTCCTCAAGCTCGAGCCAGCTCTTTTGGGGAAGTAGTTCCTTATGTTCTAATTTGTATTATTGTAATTATTTCATTTTTGCTGTGTATTTAAAAAAAAATACTGTATTTGTAATTTGTAATGCTATAAAGGAACAAATAATCTTAGATTTTCCTATGATACTTTCCTGCAAAATTCAAGTCTTGAAAAGACTTATATATTCTTTATAAGCTACTAAAGCAGTTTTATTCAATAACAATAATTCAGTAACCAATCACTTCTATTGATTGTTATTTACGGATTTACATATGTGTAAATAAATGAGACAGTTCAATTTCTGGTGTATTATCAATTTATCTTTTCATTTTGAATCTTCTCATATCATTTTTGATTATGTGTGCGTTCTGTTTTTGTTCGTAACTGCATGTTGTGTTGTTCAGCTCGTGAGGCTTCTGAAGCTTTCATTCGCTCTCAATCACTCAATCACAGGAAGAAATACAACAAAAAAGGTGAGCATACGTATCCAGGTGTAACTGTCATTATCAAATCTTATAAAACTATTCTAGTTTTCAAAAGCATTTCTTCTGCATACTGGAAATGGTGATGATATTTACAAAGCCGAAAAAAGAAAATATGTTTTAACACGTATGATCGGAATATTCGTCCTATTAAAACAGGAATTGTCAAGTGTCTGTTCAGTGTACTGCTTATTTTGTTTTGAATATTTTGGGGTTTGTTATAGTTTTGAAAAGGTTTGAAATTGGAAATTTAAGACGCGGAATTGGAATTGAATACGGTACTGTTCCTTTTATTAAATGTTGCAGCTCTTATTTCGTGGTGCCTCTCACCTCTTAAAGTACCTCTCAAGAATCAAGAATATTTTTTTGGCCATTAAGTACAGTCATTATACAATAGGCTTTCACATTCTCATTTCACTTTCGTATATTATGTTATGATTATATGTAATAATTATATCTATAGTAACTTATAGTTAACAAGGTAACTCTTACTTTCATCACTCATAAGTCATTTGGTGCTGAATCTAATAATCATATTCTATTGCACTCATTTAATCTAATTATCATTTAGAATTATTCAGACAATGATTCACACAAATATTCAAGTATGAATTCAGTTTCCGCTTTATCAATAATTTCACCAAGTGAAATTATTCTGGTTGAAATATTTATCGATTATTCAGTTCAACCTGGAAATTATTTTGTGGTTGTGAGTATTTTATGTTGTTTTAGGAAAGTCATCATTTTGGGGCACGGGAAGAAAACATATATTTAGAAAACAACAGACTTCAAAAACGAGTTAGTAATAATTGCTGGCATGTTTGAAGTTTGTCAGCCAAAGTGTTTTCTCTTAGAACCACTAACTTTGTTTGGACCACTATGATTGATTGGCTTTATTAAGTGTTCTTTTCTATTGAGCTTTCTTAATTTTTTCAATGAAATCGTTGAAATTCTCGAACTAATCGACCCTCCTCTCTTAAATTCTAATAACAACCCATTTGGTATGCCTGATGGAATTACATGTCCCTGAAAGTAGCTCTTGTAATGAAAAGTGAGTTTGTACTGTGTTTATGCTTTACTAGAATGGAACATGAATGGATGATTGTATTCATTCATCCTATTGATTTTGTAATAATATAACGAAAAACATCACTTTCATAGTGTCCGAAAAATGCATTGTGCCATTCTCTATGTGCTTTAGTACAGCATAGGTACAAAAAGTACAGGTTGTGGATACTAACTATGGTTTTACTGGATACTATATCTATTGAACTTGAGTGCCAGTAACATAGTGACTTGTTCATAGTTTCGTATTTCTAATTTCATTATTTGAGATTCGGATATAAGCAATTCTGCGGATTTTTAGTTTTATAATGGCATTCTCTTGATTGTTGGTTTACGTTTTCCTAACGTGTGCTTTGTGTTGTTAATTAAGTTTACTAATTCTCATATTTTAAATGCTTAAAACCTGGGGCCTGTTTTATTAAACTTATATTATTAAGTTTAGTATTACAGGAGAATGTGAATACAATGTTACAACTTTTATCAAACAGTCCCCAGGAATAAAAATATTGTTCTTTATGAATATGTTTGTGAAATCATAGTATTATTTTCTAATTTGAAAATGCCAAAAAAAGTAAATAAATTTTCTTATTCAGCTTATTCCTGATTGATGAGGCAAAACCTAAATACCGGTACCGTTTAGAAGAATTTTCTAATCCTGATAATTGTTTTAACATTGAAAAAGTTTAATTAATACAGTACTACATTCAACTCGATGACGATGTTCTATGTGAACTCGTATGATGCATGAGTGATTAATGAATAAAATTCTGAATAAAAAAAAATTCTTCCAAATCCCTTCCCTGAAATACTCTCTATTTACCATCTGCATTATATTAGCAATCTCCAGTTGTTTATGAATATAGTATTATGTTTGTGAATTGTAACCATTATTTCTAAATTTTCCTTTTGCAGGAGAAACTACATACAATGGAGACCAGTCAGACGCTCTCCAGAGCACATTCTCGCACAGCAGTAAAGAAGTAAGTTGGCTATGTGTTGTTAATACTTACATGATGAAATATATTATTGAATAATTTATGGAACCTATTAGCATCATCAAGTTCGAGATTTACTACACACATTTGTTCAAATGCAAATAGCGTATTATAGTGGGCATGTATTACAGCATAGTACAGTATAAATGCGTATACTATAGTATTGTGTTAGTATTGTATTATATTACAATAGCTAATATTGTATTATAGTAGGATTTTTTAGGATGACGCCTGGCGAATGATATCTTAGCTTTGTCTACTTTTCAAAGTTCAAATACCTTAAATTTAACAACAGTTGGTAAAAGTGAGTTTCAATATTTTAAACTATCAAAACCCTAGTGACTACTTCTATTTTTTATCGTTGACTTCTTTCTATAGAAAAACAATATGTAAGTTAGGAGACTCATTAATTATTTATTAATATCATCACTTTTTCTAATCACTGATTTTATGCTATTCTGTTTAAAATTTTCCTGTAATAAATCTTTATAAAGTCAAAAATACCATCTATTCCCTATCATCAAAATTGTCTAAAATTATAATTCTGCCAATCCTGATCTTCATCTTCATTGAATAATACAATAGATATAAAAAATATATATTTTAATTTTAGGGTTCACCAACCAAGGATGTTTCAACAGAAGATTCACCTAAGAAAGATAAGAAAAAGAAGAAGGGCCTGAGAACACCATCGTTCCTTAAAAAGAAGAAAGAAAAAAAGAAGATTGCCGAGGCGTAGGTACTGCTCTGGTAAGTTTCATCTTCGAGTTATTAAATTTATTATTATTTTCTAGTTACAGTAGAACCCCTCTAATACGTCACCTATGGGACCGGGGGCATGGGGTCAGATCGCAAAAAAGGTCGGATTATCCAAAAAACACCAATACAGTACTGTATTTATGTATCAATGTATCTAAAAAATTGAACATAAATAATCACATAAATAAGTGATTTTTAAAGTTAACAAAAGGGTTTAAAATGCATTATTTTGACAAGTGATGAGTCACCCACCGGTTCCGGAGCGATAGTCGGACTAACCGACGGACCACCCGAGGGCGGATTAAAGGGGTTCTACTGTATATAAAGGAGTTGACTTCTTTAATATAAGAAGTTATACTAGAAGTTTACTTCTAGTTTTCTAGACGTATAGTATGAAGTTTTATTGGCTAAGTTAGCATTCGATATAGGGCAATTGGTCGAGTAAACTAATTTTTTTCTGAAGAACTTTGAAAACGTTTTCTGTCTCGTATAAATTCGTAACATTTTTCAAGGTATTACGTGGCTTGAGAAGTTACTATATTCTCCAACTTTTTATTCCTTATACAAATAGATAGAATATTGCACACATACGTTAGTGTATCTGGATAGTGATTAACTTATGAAATCAATTATAAATATCTTGATAATATAAATTTATATATTGGTAAAGACCTGAATTTTTTAAAATCCTCAATACTCAAAATCATGTCATTTATGAAATGGAATTCCTGATTTTAAATCTTTATTTAATCACCACGATACAGGACATTATTTGGATTCTATTGATCATTTGAAGTTCTTTAATCTCTCACTTTCGAATGCTTATTTGTCATTGAGAGTACAATCAGATTAATTTAATTGTATGCTTGGCATTACATAGATAGAGAGGTATTATTTCTTTGCCATCGTACTCTACGGTCATCAGCAACGCCAAGAAATAATATCTCTGTATCTATCTAATGCCAAGCGACAAATTGAATGAATCTGGTTATACAACCTGATTTCCTCTACGCATAATAGTAATAGACCTTTATCTGCATTCAATCCTTCAACTGTATGAAACAGAACAATTTAGTACAATTATGAGTTCTATCTAGGTCTATGTAAACCTTGGATTGCAGTATTGCGCTTATAGGGTACACTGCTTTCATATTCCGGTATGAAATAGCATTGCTATAGTGCTCCCACAAAGAGAACACAGTTGGTTGATATGTGGCATCAAGAGGGGAATGCTACTACGCTTGTGCGACTCGGAAAACTTCAGTGTAAAATCAGTTTGACATTGTGTAACTCGCACTAAGTGTGATAATATTCTGAAATGGCTTTTCTTGGTTAGGCTATCGCCATTTTTTCATTTTTTGCTATAGTTCACGTAAGTTACATGCTTCACAATCATGTCTTTGCGAGTTTACTATTATAGTCTGGCAACAGACAAAAGAACCTTCGCGCATCGTATCACTTGAGTGATACAGTATCACATAGTACCACTACTACTGTTTTCATACGTAATGTTAGTAGTCGTTTATCAGTCGCCATCTTAGATCTCAGTCCATTCTTTGCCAACTTTGTGGGAACACTGTATATATTAGCACTTCTTACTGCATTCCAAGGTTTGCACAGTCTATACATTGAAAAAATTGAACTAAGATAATATTGTATCCTATTGTGATGTTGCAGATATTGCCGCCATCTCAATAATAACAATAGCCATCGTAACGGACGATAAGAAGATGTCCTCTTTCACCGTTATCAGCTTGGATGGAGAGCGGAGGAGGGAAGGAGGGGGTGGAGAGGGCGAAGCTTAGAGCGTACTGCGACCACTGCCAATAATTATTACTCATAATTCACCGCCAGTGTACCGCTGAAGTGAGGGAGGGAGGCCGCACACTTTCTGTTCAGCCGTGTCGAGCATGCATTTCTCTTTTATCTCTCTCTTCATTCGTTCAACAAACACTCATTTCACGCTAGCCACAGCGTGTCAAGTTTTCGCCATTGCCACACGTAGAATAATAACAATAATAATGATATTATTATTACATTGTCAAAAGCTTCTAAATATTATCAAAACTTGTTTGTGTACAGTATGAGAGTAGCCATGGAGCGCTGTGGATAATATAATAATATTGTTGAAGAGGAACCTTCAAGGCCTTTTTGATGGATAAATATATTAACGCGAATACAATATTGGTTGTTTGAGAGAAAATTGAGTATATGACTGAGTGTGATAAATCGTGTAATATAATGACAGTAATTGATAGAGTATTTTGCAATGTTACGACATATGAGATCAGTTGAATTTAGATTGAAAATTCTATTTTAAAGAAATAACGCTTGTCTATTGATTATCTTCTGATGCTGACAAAGTATTCTTCTATTTGTTTTTATTATTATTATTTAATTTTTCAAATGTTACTATTGTAATGATTGTTTCTATTTTTAATATGTTTTAGATGGTAATCACAAGTTTATAAGATAGGAGTATTGATCAGAAAAATGATGTTTGATGATAATGCGTGATATTTCCAGTGTCTAGAGGTGTGTTGAGCATGAACGGTGCATTTCCAATCTACTTCGAATTCGGTGCACCAAACTACCTGATTCATTTTGTATAATTTATGTGTATTTTAAATTGAAGACGTCTTAATCAACTGCATCAAAAGCAGCTTATTGAAGAACTCCCGAGTAACTCAATATACTCTTGTGCAGACCTGAGTGCTTTGAAAGCTGAACACTCCAAGTTTTTAATTGACTTTTACTAATCAGCACTTTGTATAAAATACCATAGTAGTCTGCATTATTCTAGGCTGGAAATACGGTTAAAAGTTGAAACATGTTTGACAACAGTCGAAAAACACTTGAATTGTGCTTTTCTAGTAAGTGAATTTTATAGTGTTCACAATATTAATATTATTCTCGAACATTTCCATTTTTCAAATAGAAATTTTATTGCTAGTAAGTAACTTCATCTACTCAACAGATAAATTTGAAATAGCTGATTTTTAAAAAATTGTTAATGAAGAAAAGTTTGCAAATTGTATTTGAAATTAAAAAAGCTTTATTGTATGTACGAAATTTATAGAATTCTTCTATAATATAGATTATATAAAACTTAATATTGTAGATCAAAGTCCTTAGGATTCTATTTTCTGTATGTATGATTGAAAGTTGAGTATGATATTGTGAGGCGAATAAAATTTTTGCTTTTAAAAAAATACCTACAGATTCATCTCATTGATTTACAAACCGTCCTTCCCCATATCAAGTGTCAATTCGATATAAAAGATTCATTCCGCCTTCAGACAATCGCCACAAGCTACTGCTGCATCAAGAATAATCAATCAATTCTAAGCAATTAATACATTTCGATTTGTTTGGAATTATAAGAAGAACAAACATGTTAATAGAAACTTGGTATATTGGCAAATATTGAGATCTGTATTCAGTATTAAAAGTACTTACCCTAAAACATAGTAGAAAGTTTACAAAAGTTATAAAAATTGAATTACATTATCGCATTGACAATATAATTTACACGGCCACTACGGTACTACTAATATTGGCTTTTATATGAGTAGGCTTATCCTCAGACAAAATATGGATAAAACACTAAAATAGTGTTTTTGATACATTCTCAGGTAGGCTGAGAAATAGCAAGAAGGCTGACAGATACTACTGCACATTTACATTTAAAAAGTATAGTAAAATTTAAAAATGCCATCAGTTTGTTCAGGTACTCATTTTTAAAACTATCGAATGTATTCATAGAATTCAAAATTGAAAATAAACATTCCAAAGCCAATAAAAAATAATATCATTAAATTACTTTTTGTTCAATCGCTCTTGAAGTATTTCTATAACACTCCTAAAATTTAACAAACGTTTGTATATCAATAAATACAATAAAGTATAAAAACAAATTGTTCCAAATACAAATATGTTATAATATACATAACGACGGAGTTACTGATGCATTATAAAAATATATAAGTGTAATATTAATGTACTGATGCTAGACTTTGAAAACAGTAAGCTGACGTAATAAGAGTTCTAAACTATATTCAATCTCAAGTACAGATAGTGATGACAGTAATGCATGTATGCAATGCATGTTCTACATACAACATGTTCGTAAATATAATGTACAAATATTAAGCTGAGATGCAGGTTGGAGCTCTTCATATACGATTTGGTAGAGGAAAATGGAATGCACACAATGGTTTGAAAACTGTGATAAAATAATTATTATTATTATACAACGTGTAGGTGAACATCAGTAAAATTACAGTCTACCATTTCTGATGGGATATTTCTAGAATTCTGAAAAAGCTTATTTCCATTAGGCATAGAAGGAAATTCCTAACTGATGGCGAGATTTACCATGACAAAATTTGATATAATAATCATGACATTGTGGTGCCTGCCACATGTTTATGGTTGGGTGATGCTGAAAATCCATTTTTTATCGTAGGAAAAATATGAAGAAACATTAAAACAAGCACTGATCTCAAAGATTTTTTTTCAAATAGAATTAAGAGACCACAAAACAAGTGTTCATTGACAAAATATCACCAAACAACTTGTAAAAACTCTGGGGAGAAAATTAAATGATTCCCCAACTATCTGAGCACAACTACAGTATATTATTGTTAAAGTATTATTCTTTGAAATATAAGTTGAAATTGTAACATTTTCATTTAGAATGAAAGAAATTGCACATAATATTGTTACTGCCAATTCCATAAAAACTATTGTACAAAAACAACTTTGTATTCAACAATGAAAATAAAATATGAGTGAATAAGAATAATTTACAATATTATCCTAAAAGCTAATTATGTAGTGTAACTTTTAACAATAGAAATGACAACCATTCAACTTTTAGACATCTAATATAGATCTAATATATATTAGACATCTAATATATATTAATTTAGACATCTATAATTGATCATACGCAACTTCAAGAATATGTATATTCTATAACAATAGTCCAATAGTGATACATGTAAAGTCTAATGATATTTGACTAGAATTGTTTACAGGTTAGTATGATTGATGAATATTCTATTAGAGTTAATTACCGATTCTTACACTTTTCCTGAATATACAAATAAATAAGTTACATTAATTTACATTACTAATCGTAGCAATAATTTATTACAACTACTGTATCAAATAAGTGAAATATAAAAATTTAAAAAGCTATGAACACTTTCAGGTAGGTATACTATTAACAATAATTGAAAATCTTGGAACCTTAGAATGCATTTTTCTTGAGTGAATTATCTAGTGAGAGAATATTCAATTACAAATAATTATTATAGATGTGAGAACAGTCTTTTAATTACTTATCTGAGAATACTTTCAGGGCCCCGATTCATAAAGAATTCACTACGCTATTTGCTCATATAAAAGTGAAAATTTAATTCTAAAGGAGTACCGTAGGAGCGGGTAACTTTGAACAGTAGGGTAACTTTGAACGGTTCCGCCTTTCATATTTTTTTTTCAAATCTGCCGCCCAATCATGATCAACTGGATAGAATCGATTTTGCAGCTGTCTCTTCCAATATCTTTGTTATGTTGCGAACACTGCATCTGACGTCTAGGCGCCATTTTGAACTGAACAGACTCGATTTTCTACGGCTACAGTTTCTTGTCTGTATTTGTGTCTTGATTTCCAAGGTATGTATCTCATGCAATTTTATATTTCTAATGACTGTAAATGTATTAATACATTCATTAAAGTGTTATCAAGATGATATTTCAAAGCGGAATTGACAGTAGTAATAGGTTTTTATTTATAGGTTATGTTGAATATGAAGTACTGGGTCCGGCAGTCAAACCTGACGGTTTTTAAGTGGGGATAGGTGGTGGTGGGGGTGACGGGGGGGGGGGGGATGGGCGCCATCTTGTTCACCTTGAGTGGAAGTTCATTAGTTCAGTAACAATGGAGCGTTGGACCGCTGATCATCGTGCGTTTGTAGTCGAGACGTTTTTTAGAAATAATGATTCTGTGATTCTAACGCAAAGGAGTTTCCGGTAACATTCCTCGTGGTGCGATCCCGTCACGAAACACAATTCTTCTGTGGGTTCGGAACTTTCAGAACACTGCGTTTGGAACCACAAGAAGGAGAGGAGGATCACCTCGAACGGTAAGAACTCCTGCTAACGTTGAGGCTGTTCGACATGCTTTTGAACGGAGCCCTCGTCGCTCTGCCATTCGTCACGCCCAAGCTCTTCGGATCTCCGACCGGTCTGTGAGACGTATTCTTCATGACGACTTGAGCTTCCACCCTTACAAAGATTGCTATTGTTCAAGAGTTACAGAGATTTTGGTAGAAGGTTGAATTTGCTGAAACCATGTTAAGAAAGATTGAGGAAGACCCTGGAATCATTGTTTTCACTTCAGACGAAGCTCATTTCCACCTTAATGGATGTGTTAATAAACAAAATTACCGTTATTGGGCCCCAATAACCCACGGAACTTCATCAGCGGCCTCTTCACTGTGAAAAGTAACTGTCTGGGCTGTGTGTAGGTCAACAGTTATAGGGCCTTATTTTTTTGAAGAGGGTGGCCATACAGTGACAGTGAACTCAGAGCGTTACGTTGCCATGATCCGTGACTTTCTCATTCCTGAGTTACGTCGCCACCGCATACCTCTCAGGAGTGGTATGGCTCAGCAGGACGGAGCCACTGCCCATACCTCGCAGGCCTCCATGGCTCAACTCAGAGGATTTTTCCCAGGCAAGCTGATCTCGCTCAGGGTGACATTGAATGGCCAGCACGTTCTCCCGACTCTGTCCCTTGTGACTTTTATCTGTGGGGGTATCTCAAGGGAAGAGTGTATGTTGACAAGCCAAGAAATTTGGATCAACTGAAGGAGAATATTCGGCGAGAACTTCGTGAGATCCCGCGGCAACGTTGGAGAGAGTCATGACGAACTTTTCCAAGAGACTCGTACAGTGTACAGAAAATGGTGGTCAACATTTAAATGACGTAATTTTTGCGCCGTAAGCTATTTTTTAATTTTTTTTAATACTAAATGTAATTTCCAATTCTCCTCTTTACAATAAAAAAAAATATATAAATATATCTCAACAGCTTTTTAATTTATCCAATATCAAAAACCGTCAGGTTTGACTGCCGGACCCAGTACAATTGGTGGGTAAAGGTGGGATTTCGTTACTGCGGCTCCGCAGCCGATCCCGACACGACCAGCCAAGATGGCGGACAAATTCGCAGTCTGGGCACCCCACTGCCTTCGAAGGCCATGTATACACCCCAGCGGCTGTATACAGGGTGCAACAGATCTCGTTCAAAACTTATTCAGATATTGTAATTCGCCGGTTTAAAGCCCTTTAATATCTCATTATTGTTCAATTCGATATTATCAATTCGATTTGATAACGGCCTTTGAAGGCAGTGGGGTGCCCAGACTGCGAATTTGTCCGCCATCTTGGCTGGTCGTGTCGGGATCGGCTGCGGAGCCGCAGTAACGAAATCCCACCTTAACTTTGAACAGTGTTCAAAGTTACCCGCCTGTTCAAAGTTGGGCATAGGTAGTCAATACAGCATGATAAACTTGTGTAATCACACTGTTACCGATCAATTGCTATTTGATTTATTGTTTATTAATTTATAATTTTATTTTTCTCAACGAAATTATTATTTTTTATTGTTTCAGCATGGAGAAGGAGAAGAGAAAATATGGATATTCTGAGGAAGTTTTGAAGAAAGCTATCGATGAAATCGCCAACAAGAAGATTTCCCTACGCCAAGCAGCACAAAAATACAACATATCTGTTGGAACTCTATCGAATAAAATTAAGGGGAAACATTGTGGTAAAGTTGGGGCTCCTACAGTTTTGAATGACTTTGAAGAAAAGATTATTGTGAACAATATTATTGCTGTAAGTGAATGGGGGTTTCCATTGGACAAATTGGACTTGAGATACCTGTGTAAAAGTTACCTGACAGGATTGGTAGAAAAGTAAAAATTCCAAAATAATTTACCATGTAAAGATTGGGTAATGGGGTTTTAAAAGACACAACAAACATATTGCAAACCGAATGAGTCAGAATATAAAGCGGGAGAGCTGGGTGAGTGCCAATGTAATTTCACAATACTTCGAAAATCTTGAAAAACTTTTTAAAATGAAGATGGTTCGTGGGTTCCACCAACCAATATAATAAATTATGACGAAACGAACCTGTCCGATGATCCGGGAGAAAAATGCATTTTCAAACGAGGGGTCAAATACCCTGGTGTGATTCAGGACTCTTCAAAAAGTTCTACATCGGTTATGTACAGTGGGAGGTTTGGGAGTATTGTTGCCAGGTGTATGTAGTGTACAAAGCGGAGAGAATGTTTGACACATGGATGGAAGGAGCTCCTAAGGAAACAAGGTTCAACCGCAGCAAGTCTGGGTGGTTTGATGTGGATACATTCTCTGATTGGTTTGAACAAACATTGGTTCCATTTGTGAAAAAATTTGTCTGGAAAAGGAAGTAGTTGTGCGGTGACAACCTCAGCAGCCATTTCTCAGAGAGGGTCATCAAGTTGGCAGAGGACAACAACATCGCATTTACTTGCATGGTCCCAAACAGCACCCACCTTCTCCAACCACTGGATGTGGCATTCTATGGGCCATTAAAAACTTGGCAAATTGCTGGACCATTGAAGTCAAGCCCAAAGAGGAAGTCAGCAACAATTTCAAAAGATGACTTTCCAAAGCTTCTCAATAAACTCAAAATGCTATTGCAGACAATGTTTCCAGAAATCTACAAGCTGGTTTGCAAACAGGGATTTTCCTTTGCTCCAGAAAAGTGCTCAGCAGCTGCCTGATGGGAGACTTGACAGTGAAATAAGCTTTGAGGATGCATCAAAGGGGTTTCTGAATCAGTTTAGAACTTCTTCAGAAAATGAGGGGGCTCTGAGACAACAGCAAGGAAGCGCAAGGCAGGTTGATGTGTGCCTGCAGGAAAGAGCATCACACTGGCTGATCTCAACTCTCCACCAGCATCAGAATCATGCCGTGAAGAACTGATTGCAAGTGATTGTGATAGTAATGCAAGTGATCAAGTCAATGGCAGTGACCAACTCAATGTCAGTGACAACACTGACGAACTAAACACTCATGAAGTGGAATCTCAAGTACCGGTACCGGTAGACCCTGCACCTACTCAAGCTGAAGCTGGTGCATTCTCCTTTGTTAGATTCGAGACCAAACCAGCAGCATATGTATATTCTACATTAATATGTGATAGTATTGTGAATCCAGAATTCTTCTGAATTTCTTTTCATGAAAGAGTAGAAAAGTGGCCAATAAATTTATCTGGCCATTGATTGAAGACAGATCAATTGTTAAATTGGAAGATATTGTAAAAAAAGTGAAGATGACACCAGTGAGAAGAGATGGATTCATTATTGAAGAAAACCAAATCATTAATTTTGGTAATAAACTTGAATGATCCATATCTTCTTGCTGGTACCATCTTTTTTGTATATTTTTGCAATATCAAATAATGATGTGCTTTTCCACATTTATAATTCAAAATAAAATAAAATAATGCTTTAAAATGTTTCTAGTGTTCTTTGTGACAAAATTACCCACATGTAGTGTGTATTTTTGTGGCATCAGTAGCTTTACATATAGATTTCAGTAGATTCTACATATGTGTTCAAAGTTAGCCGACAGTGAGGGTAACTTTGAACACACCTTATTATAATATTTTTTTATAACTAGAAGGAGATGGGTTGCATTTATCGAAAATATTGTAAGTATACATATGTGCCCCTGATTCAGTACAGTAAGTGGATAACTAAAATAAAAATGTAATGTGGTTTTGATAAGAAATCTTGAAAAAGTGTTCAAAGTTACCCCCTCCTACGGTACAAGTATTTTCCAAATCAGTGTTACAGGAACACTAAGTGATCACTTATCAGATTGATTTTTAATACATAAAAATGCAAAGTCATGGAGTGTTAATTATACAGCACAACTTTCCTTCATCAAAAGGTGATTGTTAAGGATTGCTGTTCAAGAAACAAAACTTTCATTATCGAATGCAAAAGAATTTCCAAATTGAGGTGGTGATTCTTATCTATTGGGAGCTACACTATTCAACAAAGCTACTCTTTGTTGACACGTAGTAAATAGTTACTTTGACGGTAACGAACTTCCTCAATTTCACTAGTAGATAGCATAATTATCTTAATGCTTTAAAAATTCGTTTGTGTTAGAAAATTACATTACCCCTACAATGCATGATGTGTCCGATTGTGAACTTTGATTTCAAACCAGCCGCTGTTGTTTGTAATGGATCTTTCTGGTTACTTCATGCATTCAGACATCAGTCTAGGTTATCTAGAAGGCATTTGCGTCGTTACATTCTGTATTGGCCCAGCTGTGTTCTCGAAAAATAAGGTTATGTTATGGTTCGCCTCGTTCGTCAATTTGTGTGAAATCAAGTAGTTTTGATAGTTTATAATATTGTTTACTCAACTGCAAATGCATCAGAGTCTGATTGGTCCATGTCTATTTTTGTTTACAAATGATAGCTGTAGCTGTCGGCTATCAAGCTGTCAAGTCTCAAAATTGCAGTACCGGTATGACTTGAAAAGGTTTGTATTATAATTTTATTTACTGATTATTATATTTATATTGTCGTACTAATATTATTAATATTAATTGACAATTGATTCCGAACAGCGAACATTCAAACTTCGTACGTAGTCACTTAACCTAGAAATTCGGCTCTTTGGAAGTTCTAAAAGGATGGTCCAATCAGAGCGCGGGCTGGTGACGCATGCGCAGAACGAAATGAGAATGTCGTCATTGTCTTGTCAATGTGGGAATTGACCTTTAAGGCTCGTTTCCACACTACGTCTTATCGAATAAGACAAATCGTGGTAGACAAGACGTTGTGTGGAAACAGCAAAACAAACGTCTTATCAAATCGTTTTGAAATCCATGGTCAAATCAAAAGAAGCATCATTTTGCGAGAAGTCGTACAATAAAATGGAGCGTGGAGACACAGGTTCAGACAAGTCGTCCGTCTTTGCTCAGTTCCCCTTTGCAATTCATCAGTGACAGTGACACCGACAACATGTCTGACTTGCGGCAGTGTAGTCACGATTTTCTCGAGGAGTTTATAGAAATGTATAAGGGATTTCCGTGTTTGTGGCAAGTGAAATGTAAAGACTATAGTGACAGTAATAAAAAGAGCCTTGCATACAAAGAACTCATGAAAAAATATAAAGAAGTTAATGCATCAGTTAACAAAGAGAAAATTCAAAAAAATTAAACTCTTTGAGAACGGCTTACAAAAAAGAGTTGAATAAAGTGAGAAAATCAGAAATGTCTGGGGCTGGAGAAGAGGACGTGTACAAACCATCGTTGTGGTACTTCAATTTGTTGGATTTTTAAATGATCAAGACGTACCAAGGACACTACAAGAAACAATGGACAATGATCAAGATCACGTCAGTATTGCATCAACTTCCAAAGAACATTCAAGAAGCACCAGCCGAACTTCATCAGCCTCTACAAAACGTCCGCGAATCTCATCTCTGAAGAAGCAGTCACATTCAACGGATGATGAATTACTAAATTTTCTGTCAAAAGCTGACCAAAAATTGGAATCTATTTCATCAAATGATTCTTTTGACCGATATGGAAGACATCGCAGATCGTTTACAACAAATTAAACCAGACCAGATAAAATTCGTACAAAAAATTATTAGTGACGTTTTATTCAAAGGTGAAATGGAGTCTCTTAACGAGAAATGGAAGTTATTAAATACTGGGCAAAGAGGAGAACAATCCTGGGCATCTCTTTGAGAAGGCTACCCACCTCATTATGGACAAACAATCCCAAATTATGAACCACATATGACACATCAGTATCAGCAACATCAATCTCAACATCAGTCCCAATCTGGCATTTTAGCCTCAGTGCAGCCCAATGCCGATATAGGAAGTACAGTTGCCAGTTCTTCGTTGGTCAATTTCATTCAAACATTTTCTGATACAAATGCCTGAGACTCATTAAGTACTAGTGTTTTTTGTTTGAAGGAAGTTATTCCCTGTCTACAACAATAAAAAACAATTTACATCTCAAAAGCCTAATTTTGTAAAATCCTACATCCTTTTGCGTTTGACAATAATATTATGTACTTACCTTCAAGTATTCATTCTTCAAAACCATGTATATTGCTTTACAGGTGGCAGGTATTATTTTGCTCAACATTGATTTCAATATAATGGTGGTAAACTCCAAGTCCTTGTAGCTGCGGCCTGTAGCAAGATATCTGAGTGTTGCTGTGAGCCTTTCATGGGGTGAAATGGCTTCTCTCATACAGGTATTTTTCTTCTGAATGTATGGAGTTACCAACTCCAACAATTGACTGTAGGATGAAGTGTCCATTTGTAAGTAGTTCCGCCAGTCGTCGGGTTCGCCTCTCAACTATTTCAACAACAAGACTTGTGAGTACTGATCCCTCTTCAAAAGTCACTCCCTTGACCATCTTGAGTGTTTCCTCTTCTTTTTAGCTCTTTCTAGAAGTCGTTGAACCGCTATAACTTTATATATTACAGAATATACAGAAAGCAACTGGGTTTCATCCATGTTCAGTGAGGCGATGTAAAAAACTAAAAAAGTTTTGTCCAATAAAACGTTGGACAAAACTGAAGGTAAAACGTTGCGTGGAAACAGTGGACAAAACGTCCGTTTTATTATCCGTTTTGCATGACTGTTAAAACGTGCGATAAGACGTGGTGTGGAAACGGGCCTTTAGGCTTACTTTCTGGATGGTGATAATACACATAGAGCTCTCAATGAGATGGACATTTTTGCTCTTAGTGATTCTGATGGACTTAGCAGTGACAATGAAGAAATTACTGATAATTCAAATCATTGATAATCATTCATTGATCTGATACTCAATGAAGATGCATTACAAACTGATGAATCTCCAATGGAAAATTATGTTAGTTTGGACCCTGATGAAGAGCTTCAACTACTTTTGGAGCAGTATGAACTTCAAACGGGACTTCAAGTGCTATTACTCAACCTGGGACTTCAAGTGAAATTACTCAACCTGGGACTTCAAGTGGTAAAAGAAACCGCCGAAATACTTGTTCCATCTCACAGCAAGCATCAGTCATCAATGAAGTTTCAATACAAGTTCCAAAGAAGGCAAAGAGATTATTTCAGATGAAATAAAAAATATGACTTGGAAGAAAGGTTCCTTCATTCCTGATGAAGAATTCATAAATTTCAAAGGTGATACCACGAATGTTCTTCCACAAGAAATATTAGACTTGGATGATAGTCCATTCAGTTTCTTCTCCTACTTCTTTGGAGAAGAACTTATCCAGCACATTGTGGAGCAGACTGTGTTGTATAGTGCTCAATCAGATCCAGAAAAGCCAATTGATGTCACATCCAGAGAAGTCTTGCAATATTTGGGGATCCTCATTCTCTCTTCAGTAACCACCTGCAAAAATTTCCGTCATTACTGGAATCCAGATATTGGCAATCAAATTATTTCGAATACCATGACATGTAACCGTTTTGAAAAAATACGACAGTTCTTACATTTCAACAATAATGAGAGTATGGTGGCAAAAAATCATCCAAATTATGATCCACTCCACGAAATTCGTCCAGTCATTGATTTCCTGAAGAAAAGATTTCTGTCTGTGCCAATGGAGGAATGTCTTAGTGTGGATGAATAAATCTATGCTACTAAAGCCAGACATCACCTAAAGGTTTATATGCCATCAAAGCCCCATAAATATGGCTACAAACGTTTTTGAATCTGTGGAGTTTCTAGCTTTGCATATGATTTTGAAATTTATACAGGCTCAGAACGAGACAGTGTGCTGAAACCAGGTGAGAAGGATTTAGGAGCCAGCAGTAATGTTGTCATGAGACTTGTTCGTTCAGTTCCAGACAACTTGAATCACAAAGTCTACTTCGATAATTATTTCAACTCAGTTCAGCTACAAGTTTTTCTTCATGGAAGAGGGCTTTTGTCCCTGGGAACAATGAGAAGAAATCGGCTTCCAAACTCAAGTCTTTCTTCAGAAGTCGAAATGACAAAAAAAATAGGGGATTTGTTGAAGAATTCATTGCATCTGTAGATACATGCCCTCTCACCATCACTAATTGGAAGGATAACAAAACAGTAACTTTACTGTCAACATTCAAAGGATCGCTTCCAATGATTGAAGTCTCTAGATATGACAGGAAGGAGAAAAAGCGTGTACCTGTACCTTGCCCAAGTGTGATCATTCAATATAATAAACATATGGGTGGGGTTGATCAACTTGATTCCCTGTTAGGTCGGTATCATATCATTATGAGAACAAGAAAATGGTATTTTAGGCTTTTCTACCACTTCGTTGATCTGGCAGTGATAAATAGCTGGCTATTGTACAGGAAAGTCCATGAAATGAAAAATGGAACGAAAAAAGGAGAACTGAAACTGGTTGATTATCGAATTCAACTAGGCATCACTATGTGCAAACTTGGAAAAAGAAACCAACAAACACGGGGGAGGCCAAGAACTGAAGATGTTGATTGTCCTCGTAGGCAGCAGGTTCAGAACCACCCACCAAATGATGTAAGATTTGATTTCTTCGACCATTGGCCCCAGCACATTGAGAACAAAGCAAGATGCCGCAATCCATCTTGCACTGGAGGAACCAGTCACATATTATGCTCAAAATGTAACATTGTTACTTGCTTGAACAAGAATAAAAATTGTTTCATTTCCTACCATAAAAAATAAATTGTTGTGAGAGTATGAATAATTTGAATGAGAATATTTTCTAATGTATTAGTACTAAGCAGGGGCGCACCCAGACTTTTTGTTTGGGGGGGGCTTCACAAGTATCAAAATAATGTGCTTAGACGGTCAGTACTAGACACAGTACATGACCGTCAGATTGAGTAAGAAAATTAAAAGCAAGTAGATTTATTGAGGGTTTGATTTTTATACAAATACGATATTAATAATAGTGTACATTATTAATAATTATTATGTTTTGATGAGGCATGTAGGGATGATGGTTGATGAAATTGTTGTACTTTAATTCATTCGATGTCTCGAGTACAGTACGTTTATTTTATATCCTGTCAATTTTTGAAATAAAGAAGTTTCTGTCTGTCTTAATGGTCAAAATTGGAAAATTTAAAAAAATGATCAATTCCGCATCGCCGATTTGTTGAACTTTGAAGAGATCTATCTTGCAAACCGTTGGACCTAAATAATAATTATGTTTTCAAATTACTGTCGATCATTTAATTCAATTCAAAAATTTTAGAAACAGTTTATGAAAAGAGGTGCCAGGGTCAAAATTGGCCAACGTGAAAAGTGAAAACCCATCACTAAATTTTCCAATCTCAGTGAAATGAACAAATCCCATTGTGTTGAGGTGATGAAGACTTCTAAAGAATATTATTTTAGAGTTCTTCAGCTCACAGCTTACACCTGCTCTTTTAAAGATGTGGGATTATTTTGTTAAATTAGCTCAATTTTAATGATGAAATTGAAATTTCAAATTCATTATCAACGGTTGAACAGATTTGAAAAATCCCAAAGATTCGCCCAATATCTGCGCTTTTGAACGTTTTTCTGCACTTCCTCAGATTTTTCAAGAACGATTTGACACAAAACATGTAAATTTAGTACATAACTGAGTAATAGGAAAGATGAAAGATGTTTATTTCAAAAGGAAAAGTATTTCAAAATTATCCCAGAATTACGCCAGTAGTAATCGACAGATTTTATAGATTTTCTTGCGGCTTCTCTTTTTCAAGAACAAAACAAAAAAAAACATGATACACAGGTTCAGCTGAGGTATTGAGGGGGGTAGATTCAGAAAATTTTGTTCACATCCCCAAATAACGCCTGGTGTAATTTCTGGCTGATTCCACCGGGGTTCCAGGGGCGGACAAATAAAGCGATCGAAGAGAGCCTCCTGGCCAGTTTATTAGTATTTATTAAACAAAATACTTCTACTACTTTTGAATTGTAGCCTATGTCTTTGTACTTCCAAGCAAAGCTCGGGGTCCCCTGATATTCCTTGTTATCTTCAGCTTTCACTGTCATTAGTTGAAATTTTTTCAATACAGTACCGGTATATGAGTTTGCATAGGCTTTGGGCCCGCTCTCCTCTTGTTTCTTCTAATTTTCAAGATCTTATGTAACGAAGATAGGTTTAAAGTTTATGAAAATTAAAAATAAAATTGTTGAAAAATGTATAGCCTATATATGCAGCTGACCACCGAAAATAGTTGACCATAGGTTCAATTGGTCTTGGGGGGGGCTTAAGCCCCCAAAGCCCCCCCTGGGTGCGCCACTGGTACTAAGATATTTGTGTAACAGGGAAATAACATTCTTTTTGTAATAATTTCATTCAATTTTTACAATTATATTTTCTTTTAGAATAGAATTCTTCATTATTATACTTTATTATAAAACTTGTTTCTCAGTAAGTAATAAATTTGTATCAGAAGTCAATTATTGGTATTTTATTTATTGCTCAATCCTACTGCATGATGTGCCTGATTGGAACCAACATTATTTGTTTTTCTTATGTTGACTTTATTGCAGGATGCATGATGTGTCCATTTGGAACCAAAATTTAAATTTGGCAATAATTTTCAAAATATCACTTGAAAATTTTTTTATGAATTTTCCCAAGTTGTTAGAGGTATTGAGAAATGGAAAAAAATTTCAAAGATTTTAAAAAAATCATGCATTGTAGGGTTACAATTCTTCATGACAGAATAGCTATATTACAACGACTGACAAAAGAACCTCCAGAATAAGAACGAACTCTGCTGCGCAGAGAGAGCGCACGTTATGCAATGCAGCAGTTTATCTCACTCGCTCACTAGAGTAATGGTACTACAGTGATACAATTCACGAAGGTTCTTTTGTTTTGGTTTCCGGTTTACTAGAAATTATTTCCAGATATGGACGCAACAGCCTGCAGATACCTACAATTGAATTGTAATTCTCTACTAGATAATTTTTCACTCAAGAAAATTCAATGTGAAATTGAAGACATATCTAAACGCTGATTTCCCGTTTGCTTGAAATTATTCTCAGCCTTCAGATGTCTACAATATTGACTTGTAGTTCTCTACTTGATATTCTGACACTCAATAAAATTCTAAGTAGAATAATGAAGCCCTACTTATCTAAACGCTGGTAGATGTTTACAATTGAATTGTAATTCTCTACTCTGACACTCAAGAAAACTGAAAGTAGATTTGAAGACTTATCTAGACGCTGGTTTCTCGTTTGCTAGCGGTGGAGTCGTCGGTGCAGCGATTCTCGCTGTCGCTGTGCGGCCGCTGGTGCGGGTGGCGGTGCGGCTTGGGCGGCAGTGGCGGGCGCGTGGTGCGGCGTCGCTGCGGCCTGGGCGACGGCGGGTCGATGGTGGCGTATAAGTGGCTGCCGTCTGACGCCGACGCCGACTGATCGGAGACGGCGATGTGCGACGAGCCGCAACTCTGCTGGCAGGAGATGTCGCGGCCGCAGTCAGTGTCCGCGCCAGAAATGCCGCCGCAGCTGCTCACCACACTGGTCAACTGATCTTCTAAAACGACAGCACTCACATTAATTCATTCCCACAATAATTTATACAATGCAAACAGATGTGAATGAATATAATGTTCTGTACTGTAGTAATAATATTAGTTTTTTTAAATGAATAATTTATTTATGTATGATTATTTATTTATACACTCTATATTTCGTTATTATTTATTTTATATAAATAAACGTCTATATTTCTGTATTCTATTTATTTTACTTTATGTGTAGTATGATTTAAAAATTATACTTGATGAAGAATAATGCTCTATATGAAAATAATGTGTACAATTGTGTAGTTTTGTAATTTGATTCAATTTTGTGAATTGATTTTGTTTTTGATTGATTGGTTAATAAAACATTTTATTTATTTATTCATGAACAGGAACTGTGAAACCAAACGAGATTAAAAACTAAAACTAATGACCTCAATCTCAAAACCTTATAAATTTTGATCACAGACGGCCACACCCGTCTTTCGGAGACGTTCATCTCCTAGCTGAAACAAATCCTCCTTAACGTTAATCTCCAGTCTCCACCAAAAGACGGAAGAGGCCGTCTGTGGTCAAAATAGATGAAATTTTGAGATTGGGTTCATTGGTTTAGTTTTTATCGACTGTGTACTTGAGTTAGCACTACTAAAAATTGTAACATTACTATGTTGTGGGTCATGTGTGTAACGCTATTATTTTTATGTTGTATGTCCCGTGACGTCAGGATCAAGCAAATATAGTCAAATGTGTCACAAGATAAGGGAGAGCTAAGTGATGGACTATAGTCACGCATCAAAGACAAGATCTCAATCCACTTACGTAACACACTTGGCTAAGCATACTCCTTACGTGACTGGGCATGTCAAAATTTGGCCTTGCAAGGGCTCATCCAGGATACTGATATTTTCATAAATTAAATAAATTTAATGTATCAATTGGGATTGCCAAGACAGGTGCAAGAACGACTAGAAAACCCAGTAATTAGGTGAAAAACTTGGAGTATATTCTCCTGTTCCTTTAGAACACACAACTTGAACAATTAAATGAATTTTACAAGTTTCATTAATAATTGTTAATAACAATAAATAGCTTGTTACAAAATTTATATTTTCGGTAGAGCGTGGGTGTGGGTATTTTGCCTGGCAAATAAGATAGTACAAAATCTCTAAAATTATGAATGTCTTAAATACTAGACCATGAGCTCATGTTTCTATGTTTCACGCAGTATGATAATTTTTCCCCACTATTTCACTTTAAAAGAGGCTTTTCGCGCCTTTGGCCAAAGGATTAATAAAACGTATCACTCACAGTATTGGCGATGCTTTGACGTCGGTTACCGTATCCTGGTTTAGGCAGCCATCTCAGGGGTAGATTGGATTCCGTGTGTCATCTCACGATACAGCTTGGCTCTGGACCATGGTTTATAACATTTCCGCGACTTTACATGAATTTAATCAATTATACATTGCCACAGCTTAATATATCACAGCTTGAAAACATTAAGATTGAAAATGAAACTGATTACATTTTAAAACAGTTAAACTGCACGTATGTGCTCAAAAGTGACTGCTCTCTAAGGAGTCTCAAACGGAAGAGTTACCCTTGCTAAAATTCAAGGAAACAGAATTTTTCAATAGAACATTCTAAATTTTTAATGAAATGCTGGGCTGTGATTGGTCAATTTAATATCGTGTTTTTGACGTCAGTACAATGCACAAAGTAGTTCAACATTTAGCAACAATAACCATTTAAATAATATGCGATATATTATATATAATACAAAATAACATATAGGACATTAAAATCCTTTCAATTTTTTATTTTATTTTTGGAAGATGCCTTTAAAAATATTCTTTACTTTTTCAACTCCACTGCCAAATTCAAAGGTGAACTGAAAGTTTATTGCTAAATTAATATACATCCAAATATTTTATGCTATAAAATAACTGACTCCTAAAATAGTATAATCTCATATACAACAAATATTTCCAAAATATATTGCTATGTTCGTGAAACCACCGAAGATATGAGACCTGTATATACATTATTTCACCTGCTTGGGATGATATTTTTGTGAGTACAAATAATAATATGCATTATTTAATAGCAAGTTAACATATGAGGATTAAGTATTTATACATTTTATAAATAATTGATGAATCATAATTTTTCCAATGATTTTATTGGCATTGACATCTTTCAGTAGATGATCCATATAGGCAGTGGTGTGTTTTGATATTTTGGATGAAGGTTATGGCCATCTTCAAGATTTGGATTTTTCAATTACATAAATTAACATCAAAGAATACAAATAAATATACAATGTGATATGAGTCAGAGACTTTTGGTGGTGAGTCGGAGCTCGCTTCCTTGTTATCATTATTTTATCAATATTGAGTACTGCTAAATTAGGTCAGCTTACCGTTAATTGTGCTATCTATTATAATACCAGCACTTAGTGGTCATTGACAATATTTTATTGAGGCTTTATTTGGTTGCCAGAATTTGTATCGTGACAGAAGCCCCCTATAGTTATATAAATGAGCGAATAAATAAGCTTTTAATAAGCTGCAGATAGAGCGAGTTTGTATAACTATACAAAAAAAAAACAGGCAAATTTTCTAAGATCTCACATAACATAAAGAAGGCTCTAAAAAATATGTGAACACAACTGTCTCATATTAGCTTACCTCCCGACTCGAATTCGGTACGGAAACATTCTACGTTACCTACTCATAAGATTTACAGAAGCGTAACATCTAATCATGGCAGTGATTTACACAAAAAATCAAGCATTTAGCTGAGAAAAAATAGAGCAAAGATAATACATCTAAAAGAGCAATATGAGAATTCAAAAGTTGGCGGCTAAAACAATACTATGATGACGACATGTCAAACCAAAGAGTATGCCAGGGGGCGAAGGAATCTCTAGAAGCGCTGATGCACAAAAGGTATGTGAGGTTATCTCCAGATGACACTCGAAAATACAATACAATTCAAACTCATAAGTTCTGCTAGACAATAAATGACATAAATAAGGCTCTCAAACAATTTACACAGATAGATTCACAATAACTCCGGTAACTGATCTGAAGGAAATAGCAGGTAACTTAAATGGGTGCCGACTTGTTTTATCGATTGACAAAGTTATTAGCCTAGGGCTCACAATCGTAATCTGTGGTTTCACCACTTGACTCAATATTCACTGCCATGCAAACACTTATGGTTACAAATAAATAAACATTCAATAATAATATCAAAATATGTGTTAATCTTAGTTTTAACAAAATTTACTTAATAATACAGGCTACGTTATAACAATTTGATTATACACTTTCACAGCTGTGAAGTATGGGATATATACATGCTGTTTGATTTGTGTGGCCTTGGCCTATCGTATGTGTACAATATATCGTCTACGCACACAAGTAGACATCATAACATATGTGTTTTTTGGTTATGTGCATAACGTATGACTTCGTAGAAGCTAACAAAAAATTCAGATATTTACTAATACTAACAAATATATGATATAATAACATAGTAAGTCTTGGAAAAGAAGGTAATTTCTTACTAATATTTGAAGTTGGTAATAATTTACCGTTAGGATTCCGTTTGGTTTGATTAGAAAATATGGCGATCGTTGGCCATCAATTATTTTATTAACATAACTGTGTATTTTTCTAAAAAGTTCAATATCACTTATTTTGCGTAATTAATACGGTCAGGCGTCGTAGTACATCCTTGGGACGATCTCTGGCTCATGTTGGTTTGAATCCTGTTGTAGAAAAATCGCTTTTTTCGTTTATCTCCAAACCGGAAGCATGTGGTTCTTAGGAATGATATTGTTCATTCTCTATAGTAGGGTTTAATGTTGGCGAGGTTCTCGTACCAAATAGACGAAGTGTTTTCAGGGTCTTGAAGCTGCACAGTATTTACATTTGAAACTGCTATGATACGGTGTGGTCCGCTATATAGTTCAAAAAACTTTTTAGTAAGCTTGCTCAAGGCGTCTGATAGTCTGTGTACTTTCACTAAAACTTCATCTCAACCTCATATTTGAAATGTTTTGTGCGTTTATCGTGATATTTCTTACGATTCTGGGCTGTTTTTGTTAACTTTTCATATACCAGATGTGTACGATCCAGGTTAGGTAGGCCTGTTTGTAGTGGGTAGTCGATCAACATCTCGAGAAAGGTTAGGTTTCGGTGTCCGAATATAATTTCATAGGGTGTGTACCCCGTACTTTCGTTCACACAATTATTTAAACAATCCTCGAGGAAGGGTAGATATTTTGACCATTGTTGATGTTTTTTACTAGAGTACCCGCGCATAAATCGTGATATCTCTGCCATTTTTCGCTCAACAGGGTTAGAATTTGGATGATAAACAGACGTTCTGGATAACAATGCCTTCTTGGCCCAGTATTTGTTTCCATTTTGCACTGCAGAAATATGTGGCATTATCAGATAATACTCTTTCTGGTTTACCGACGGTATTCGTCCATCTTTGTGTGATGCATTGGGCTAACTTTTCACCAGTGATTTTACTGATTGGGAATAACATGGTGTACTTTGAAAATAAGCAAGTTAATACGAATATGTATTTTTCCTATGCTTAGCTTGTGGTAATGGACCATAAATATCAGCTGATATTATCTCAAGTGGCCTACTGGGTACCAAGCAATCATTTCACCTCGTATGTTATATCGTGAGTGTTTTGTTTTTTGACAGACGTCACAGGCTCTTACTAGCTTTGTTATTTTTCTATCCATGTTTTTGAAATAACAAACTTGTTTCAATATTTGTTGGACCTTAAACGCCCCAAAATGCCCACATCTTTACGTGCGATTCACGTATTACATCACGTTCTAGTTCACTGGGTATGAATAGCCGCCAGTTGTATGTATCTCTGCATGGTCGATAGAACAAATATCCTTTATACAGGGTGTACTGTCTCAGGTGTTCAGGAGTATTTGGACCTGGATGTTTCAGTTGTTCAATTATGCTGGCTGTTTTATTATCCTTGACTGTGCTATTTTTATTTTTGAAGGAGTTAGCGTGTCTTTGTGTATTAGCGGTGTGATGTCAGCTGGATACAGCACAGATTCATGTTCTTCAAGCGCATAGCAACGGTATGTTGTTTCATGGGGTATGTAGCATCCATCTCTCCGGATAGAAAGTCGGCAGTTTGATTATATTTTCCGGGTAGGTGAGTCAATTCCAAATCAAACTCCTGTAAAGCCAGAAACCATCGTGACAATCTATTGTTACTTAATTTCGCTGTCTTGAAAAAAGTGAGGGCCTTGTGATCTGTATTTACAAAGATCTTCTGTCCGAGTAACAAAGTACGATACTTGGTACACACTTCCAAAATACTCAACAACTCTTTTTCTGTAACAGAATATCTGCGTTGTGCCGCATTCAACGTCTTACTGAAAAAAGCTATGACTCCTTTTTGATTATCTTCGTCAAGTTGAAATATTTCAGCGCCGATTGCATAGTTAGAAGCGTCTGTATTCAAGTAGAAAGGTTTACAGAGGTCGGGATGTTTCAGCACAACTCTATCTAGGAAAGCTTCTTTCAGTTGTCGGAAGACTTCTTCTTCTTTATCACCCCATGTCCATGGTTTGTTTGATGATAGACAATGTGATAGCTGGGCAGTAAAATGAGTCAATTGTGAATTGAACCGTCTATAGAATTACAGGAAGCCAATGAATCGTTGTAATTGTTTGCGATTAGCAGGTGATGGAAATTTTCTAATTGACTCTAGTTTGCTCGGATCCTGTGTGATGCCTTCTTTAGAAATGATGTGGCCTAGGTATTTTACTTCTTGTGCGAAGAACTGGCATTTGACAATTTCAACGTCAATCCGCATTTAGCTAATCTGGAGAATATGACGTTCAAATGTTGACAATGTTCTAGGATGTTACTAGATGAGATGATGCCGTCGTCTACGTAGAGTGCAGAATTCGGCTATGTCTTCGCCCAGTGACTGGCGTAAGCAACGTGTGAATATGACCATGGCATTCCCTGACTCAAATGCCAATCTCGTAAAACGTAGGTTTCTGCCGTCAAATAATAATGACAGGTATTCTCTCGCCTCTTCTTCAATTGGAACTCGCTAATGACCCGCGCTGAGATCGACAGTAGAATACGGTTTTCCGTGAAAAGTCTGGAGTACAGTTTCGATTTTGCGGGAGATTCGCGGTCATTGTCGAGAACTAAATTCAATTGTCTCGCATCAAGGCATAGTCTAACAGTGCCGTCCTTCTTAATCACGCACACTATCGGCAAGCTATAGTGAGAAGTTGACGTCTCAATTATGCCAAGTTTTCCATTCTACTTATCTCATCCAATGCAGCTTGACGATATGCAAACGGTATGGGATATGACTTCTTAAAATAAGATTCATGCGGTTTTACATCCAATTTGCATTTAAAGTGGTTGGCTAAACCTGGTTGTTCTGAAAATACATTTCTATTTTTCATGAACATATCACAAATTTGTTTTCGGGTGGTTTCTTCCCATTCTTCACGACTATCAATGCGATCAAATAGTTCATGGAGCAATATCTCTGTATCATCCATTGTTATTCCCTTATCTTTCGAAAAAGTTGTAACATTCAACACTGTCATGCATGCTAATGATTCTTGCATGTGATGGAGCCCCCATTTTCTCTACCGGTCCATTTTGAAATATTAAATTTATTTCATGACTCGGAACACTTGAAACTTCTTTCTTAATTTCTGTAACAACAGTTGTTTTATCCTCATCATGAGTTAAATGCAATAAAGGCGGATCAAAATTTATAGTAGCCCTGAAATAATTCAGAAAATCGGTACCAATAATGATGTGTGGTCCGCTGACTGGTAACACTAAAAATGTATGAGAGAACTTCTTTCCCTCTATATCTATTTCTAATAGACATTGTGTAGAAACTTTCACACGACGACCTGGATTTATTCCGGACAAATAAGTAGCGGTAAGTGGTAATATAGCCAAATCCACCCTACTTCTGATTCTGTGATACGAATCATTCTGTATTAAACAGCATTGCGCGCCTGAGTCTATCAGAGCATGTAACTTTATTCCACATACTTCGACCTGGATATAAGTTTGAAAAAGCGTATTCGCCGATCTAGTCTCATGATCCTTCTCTTCTAGAATAGTGTCACGGAGATCTTCACGAAACGTGGTTAGATTCTGATAACTGGTGGTATTTTCACTAACTATACTTTGAGTTGGTGATGTCATTTTACAGTCTCTTGACTTTATGGCGGGCTTAAAGCGAATATGCCGCGGATGAAAACATGCATAATGCTCAAAAAGCTGTCGGCTTTTTATATCGAGCATGTTTCCTGTGAAGATGAGAGTTATGATACACTCTCTTATTTATTTTGCTCAACTGCCGTTTAACTTTGCTCTGGGCTGCCGGAATTTGAACCGTCAGAGTCTTATAAGTTTTCTCCCTTCTAGTCATGCGCGATGGTTATTGCGGAATTTTTCCTGATGGATTATTTGATTTTCCATTTGTTTTGATGGTGTACTAGTAGAAGGTGGTGGGTTATTATCTTTATCTGTATTAAAAGTGGTATTTGGTGATGGTGATTTATTTGATTCGTTTCTAGAACTACTTGTGTTGTTGTCTCTATTGGAGTTCATGTAATCTCGGCCATCATAGAATCTATCTTGATCATGGTATCTACGATCTTTATTTCTATTAAAATTGTTATTATTTTGATTCCTTCTGAACCCATTTTGTTTCGATAGTTGTTATTTGGTGGTGGTGACTCTATTTCAAAGTCCTGTGGATTATTATTTGTATTGTCAGCAGTGTTAGAATTTTCTCTTGATTGATTTGGTGGCGGGTTGGTTTTGTACAAAATTATTATTATTTCTATGGTTATTATGCTGTATATTGCTTGTGGAGACAGCTTGAACACAATGAAGGTGGTTTTCAAGGTCTTTGAAACTTTTAATGGAGGCGGTGGCCAATGCTAGTTGGACGTGATACGGCATCTTCTTAAGTGCGATGTGAGCTAAGGTAATATCAGGAATCTGGTTGTCTAGCTGCGAATTTTGATAACGTAACCGTGAGACGAATGCGGTATATGTCTGACCACTTCTTTCGTCAAAATTGGAGGATATTATTTTAGATAACAATTCTTGTTGTCTATCCAGGCTCAATATTGTTCGAGGAAAGCTCTCAGAAATTCTTCTAGGCTGTTGAATTCATGTGCACGTCCATGAAGGAAGAGCAGAGGTTCCCCAATTAAAGAGAGGATAGCCGGAATCTCCATACAGGCCAACTGATTGGAACTAAGTCCTGTACCACTTTTAGTTGTTCTGCAAACGCTTTAGGTGTCATGTGGAATTTTGTGTTATCAAATTTTCCTAATCCACTGATTAGTTGCGACACATTCTGCGTTTCGGTGCCGCTACTATCTCACCTCCTCCTCTCCTCTACTCATATTCATTTCAAGTTGTGATATTTTTGTGTGTGTCTGTTTTATTTTACTATTTAAATCGATTTTAGTATCTTGCAACTCGCTGTCTAGTTGGGTGATGGTTATTTGGTGTTGGTTTAATTCTTTTCGGTTTCTTTAACTCTATTGTGAATTAATGTATGTTCGGTTACTAGACTTTCAACTTGGGTTTGAGTAGTACTTAGAGATGTGTTTGTTAGGCTAAGTTGAGTGTTAATTTCTTGTACAGATTTCTCTAATGGCTGGGTGGAATCTCTAATTTGCTTTTCCAAATTCTTGCAGGTGGTGACACACTCTGTCTTCTGTTTCTCTACTGCATGTTGTATGTCGGATTTGGTTTGTTTTCAAGATTTTCTAGTTTTTGTTTAATCCATCAGTGTGTTCACTTACGTTTTGCATGACCTTGTTTTTCCAGTTCAATCGCATGCTTGCTCAATCTTCACTCAGTTCCTTCCTCAAATTCACCTGCGTGTCATCCATTCTTTTGTTGAGGCATACAGTAGTGTCATCTAACTGCTTTCTCATATCCTTCGTCTCTTCCCTGATGTCTCTGATCTCTACTCTCAATCCTCCATCCATTTTTCTATTTGATCCTTGATTCGACTATCCATTCCTTCCATTCGGTTATCCATCTTCTCCATTCGACTATCCATTCGACTACCCAGTTTCTCTTGGGAATCTTTGAGGTCATTACTTATTTTGAGCATGAGGGTGACCAAATCGGTTGGAGTGTCATTCATCAATCTGGAAGTCAGTGGACTCAGTTCATCTGGCGAGAGTTGTGTAGTGGGATTGACAGTGGTATGTGACGGTGTGCGTGGAGGCACTTCTGTCGGGACGACCTCTGGTTCCAGGCGGGTGGAAGACAGCTGACGAAGATTTTCAGGGTCGAAGTTGGCGCTAGTTATACTTCCTGCGTCTCGCTCCTGGGCGCTGTCTCATCAGTGTTGTTTATTGCCTCGGGGTTGGGTGTGGTCGCTTCTGCTTGAGTGTTGTTGTCTCCCAGCTCCATGTAGGACACAGATGAGTTGGCTGAAAGGTTCTCCATGATGGTGAATTAGGATTTGGACAGCTGGGCTGGTGGTGAAATCCAAGGATGTCGCGGGCCAATGGTGTGAGCGCGGCGGGAAGGGTGTGGGCGCGGCGTGGAGATAGATGCGCGGCGGGAAGGGTGTATGCGCGGCGTGGAAATGAATGCGCGGCGTGAGTGCGATAGTGACTCAAGTGCAGTGAAATGTTGGCCAAAAGGATTAAGTGACAAGTGATATATACAGTGAGACAATAAATTTTCCAAGACTTATTACAAATAAACATGCACAAGATGAACAGGCAATGATGGTTAAGGCAGTAGATATCTGGTAATTACCAGTAAATAAATTTTATATATGGTAACTATTAATAAATAGCCCTATATTCAATGCTCATTAATAATCTGGCGATTTTCACACTATCACAGATAAACAATAAATAAACAATTAATACTCCTAATATCTTGCCTATGATATCGCTTTTTTGGGGATTTTGCTTAAATTAATAGATTAATTAACAAATTAATAAGCCCCCAAGACCTTAATGCTCTTGGTAAACTAATAATATTTTGGTACCTTTAAAGCTTTAATTTCAAGGTTAAATAAGCTGGCTTTCTTGTTAGGCTACCTAAAATAATTATTCAAATGATCACAGAGTGTGATTCATAGCAATAGGTGCGTATATCTCTTTAAATTGTTGGCGATATATCTGAGTATACTCTTCCTCGACGTCTCCTCAGGAATAATTTAATAATGAAATCAATATTCAAATTAATTAATTACTTTATTAAAGCTTGGCAATTCCATAAGGTATATTTTCAATTTCAAAAAGTTTTCAACCATCAACTCTGTGATTTCTGAGTTCAAATTTTTGGCTTTCTTAATAAAGAAATCTTGTACATCTCCGTCAGGCCGCCATGTTGGGTGCCATGTGTAACATTACTATGTTGTGGGTCATGTGTAACATTATTATTTTTATTTTGTATGACCCGTGACGTCAGGATCAAGCAAATATAGTCAAATGTGTCACAAGATGAGGAGAGCTAAGTGATGGACTATAGTCACGCATCAAAGACAAGATCTCAATCCACTTACGTAACACACTTGGCTAAGCATACTCCTTACGTGACTGGGCATGTCAAAATTTGGCCTTGCAAGGGCTCATCCAGGATACTGATATTTTCATAAATTAAATAAATTTAATGTATCAATTGGGATTGCCAAGACAGGTGCAAGAACGACTAGAAAACCCAGTAATTAGGTGAAAAACTTGGAGTATATTCTCCTGTTCCTTTAGAACACACAACTTGAACAATTAAATGAATTTTACAAGTTTCGTAAATAATTATTAATAACAATAAATAGCTTGTTACAAAATTTATATTTTCGGTAGAGCGTGGGTGTGGGTATTTTGCCTGGCAAATAAGATTGTACAAAATCTCTAAAATTATGAATGTCTTAAATACTAGACCATGAGCTCATGTTTCTATGCTTCACGCAGTATGATAATTTTCCCCACTATTTCACTTTAAAGAGGCTTTTCGCGCCTTTGGCCAAAGGATTAATAAAACGGATCACTCACAGTATTGGCGATGCTTCGACGTTGGTTACCGTATCCTGGTTTAGGCAGCCATCTCAGGGTAGATTGGATTCCGTGTGTCATCTCACGATACTGCTTGGCTCTGGACCATGGTTTATAACATTTCCGCGACTTTACATGAATTTAATCAATTATACATTGCCACAGCTTAATATATCACAGCTTGAAAACATTAAGATTGAAAATGAAACTGATTACATTTTAAAACAGTTAAACTGCACGTATGTGCTCAAAAGTGACTGCTCTCTAAGGGTCTCAAACGGAAGAGAGTTACCCTTGCTAAAATTCAAGGAAACAGAATTTTCAATAGAACATTCTAAATTTTTAATGAAATGCTGGGCTGTGATTGGTCAATTTAATATCGTGTTTTTTGACGTCAGTACAATGCACAAAGTAGTTCCAACATTTAGCTACAATAACCATTTTAATAATATGCGATATATTATATCTAATACAAAATAACATATAGGACGTTAAAATCCTTTCAATTTTTATTTTTATTTTTGGAAGATGCCTTTAAAAATATTCTTTACTTTTCAACTCCACTGCCAAATTCAAAAGGTGAACTGAAAGTTTATTGCTAAATTAATATACATCCAAATATTTTATGCCATAAAATAACTGACTCCCAAAATAGTATAATCTCATATACAACAAATATTTCCAAAATATATTGCTATGTTCGTGAAACCACCGAAGATATGAGACCTGTATATACATTATTTCACCGGCTTGGGATGATATTTTTGGTGAGTACAAAATAATAATATGCATTATTTAATAGCAAGTTAACATATGTGGATTAAGTATTTATACATTTTATAAATAATTGATGAATCATAATTTTCCAATGATTTTATTGGCATTGACATCTTTCAGTAGATGATCCATATAGGCAGTGGTGTGTTTTGATATTTTTGGATGAAGGTTATGGCCATCTTCAAGATTTGGATTTTTCAATTACATAAATTAACATCAAAGAATACAAATAAATATACAATGTGATATGAGTCAGAGACTTTTGGTGGTGAGTCAGACTCCTTCCTTGTTATCATTATTTTATCAATATTGAGTACTGCTAAATTAGGTCAGCTTACCGTTAATTGTGCTATCTATTATAATACCAGCATAGTGGTCATTGACAATATTTTATTGAGGCTTTATTTGG
This sequence comes from Laodelphax striatellus, assembly GCA_017141395.1. Taxonomy (NCBI): domain Eukaryota; kingdom Metazoa; phylum Arthropoda; class Insecta; order Hemiptera; family Delphacidae; genus Laodelphax; species Laodelphax striatellus. The sequence goes on along the minus strand of CM029534.1, from coordinate 13,813,950 downwards.
TTGCCAGAATTTGTATCGTGACAAAATATTTTTACTACACTATTATAGTTAGTTAGATGTGTTGAAGAAGTTGCCTTCCTTTAGCCTTCTTGGCTGGCTCTGACCAATAAAATTTCATTATAATGGAAATAAAATAATGAAATAATGAACTTTATTCCTTTAAAAAACAAAATCATACAAATAAATATACTTATATACTATACAAACATAATAAATATTGATGATAATAAAATAGGTAATTGAGAAAGATTATTAGAAAAAAAAAAAGCCAGAGTATTTGATTATGATTGAACTTTATTCCTTTAAAAACAAAATCCAGCCACAAAATAAATATACTTATATACTATTCTAAACATAATAAATATTGATGATAATAAAAATGGGTAATTGAAAGATTATTGAAAAGCCCAGAGTATTGTGATTGATTGACCAGTGGATCGTATACTGCCGTTGTTGTTGAGGTTGGAAGCGACTAGTGATGGGGAGGCAGCGAGTTGGCAGTGGCGGCTGCCACTGTGGCAATGGCGCGTCATCGCTGGCCGAGAGCAGGTTGGGATTGGAGGGGAGCGGCGCTCCGGGCGGCTCCACGTGCACGGGTCGGTGTTGTTGTTCACCTTGCGGCTGATCCTTGCCACCCAGCAGCCCAGCCGGTACTCCGGCGATGACGGCATCCGTCGCCGCCGCTCCGCCGTCCCGCAATCAGATTGTTCTGCTTACGACGCTGCTTCTTGAAAAACTTTCTAGCCACACCTGCAAAATATTCAAAAGATATATCATCTATATTAATAAAAGAGAGTTGGTGTCTGTACGCTCGCTTATAACTCGAGAACGGCTGAACCGATTTAGATGATTTTGGATTCGTTTGAATTGTTACAGCACTGGTTAACATAATATGTATTAAAATGAAAATCCCTTTACTTAATTATTAATAAATAATTAAGTACCAATTATGACCCATAACCTATCAAACATTACAAACCTATGTGTTTGAAAATTTGCCGGCTTACCGAAAAGAACGGAAAGATGATCGTGATTCAAGACCAGATAAATTAGCAGTGATATCTCAAGCTGCAGTGGCTCAGTTGATAGAGCTTCGGCCTACGACCTAGATGTTGGGGGTTCGATCCCCGCCCCGAACCATTTTTTTTTGCACTAGGTTTTCTGCTCCTAATGTGTTATTTTTACACATACAGAATCATCAATTAAGAATGAGTTATCGTTCGTATAATACATGTTCTATCGTTTCAAATAATAAAATTGAAGAATAAACGGAAAAATTTTTTTTTAAAAAAAGTAGGTAATGAATAAATGAAAAAAAAATACAAAATAGAAGAAATTAAAAAAAAAAAATTGGTGGGAAGAGGGGGTTGACATGAAGAGGGATATATTGGGGTGACATTTGGGGGGGGAATGAATGGGGGGCATTTGTGGGGAGAAGAGGGGGGACATTTGGGGGGGGAAGAGTGCGATACGAAGTTCGCCGGGACAGCTTGTATTATATATTTCGAGAAGACAGTGTCATGAGATGAAGCTATAAGAAGATATTAGAGCTACTGTATACATATATTACAGAGAGTGTATAGTACCAGTGTGGACATTGCATGTCACACTTTTGATTGGATAGCTCGGACAAATCCATCATACTTTTGCCAATTCCCATCAGATTGCATTGAAATGAAATGCAAATCATATGTTATGTAGAATAATTCACTTCCAACCATCACTTTGCCTTCGCCAGAGTTAGTTTAAGTTTCTAAACGACCGGTTTCTCCAACGACAGTTTAGTTTAAACTTAGATTTTACCACTCACTAGAAACTTTTTTGTCAGAAAGTTCGATGTCCGAACAACTGGCCATTTGATTCAACGATGCTAACATTGAATCAAATGGTCAGCTGTTCCACATCGGAGAACAAAATGTTTCTGATTAATTATTTTAAGTTTTTAAAGCGATACCAAGAGTGAAGAGACTATTTTTAATGTTAGAAAAGTTCTTTTGTTGTTGTTTCTCGTAAAATAAGTTTGACAAATGAGTGAACGGGTTAATGTTTGCCTGTAATCCCATATCAAAATTCAAAAATTTGGCAAAAGTATGGCAGCGGCGGGAAATGAAATGATCTTCACATGCTGTTATGGAGTGCTTCACACAAATGGCCACACTGTTACTAAAAACTCTCTGTAACAGATATTGAAAGCTACGAGATATTAAGCCATGTATTTTGTGAAAATTCAATGACTTCGCCATGTCTTTTGAATGCGTTGAAAATATAATCAAATTTATCAATTTCCATGAAATTAAAAACTGTATTAGAATGATAACTAATATTCTACTCATGATTATGTCTTAAACTGTGATGTACTTGAAACTTTGAAGAGGGCAAGCACGACAAATTCATGCTTGAATTGCCAATATTTTACCTCAATGTTTGAGCTAAATCCAGGAATAGAAGAAGCTTTAGGTGATTGCCTCTTTCCTAAATATTGTGTTAGTTTAACTGGTCTCATAAACAATAGTATTTATAGGTATATACATATACATTCAATTTGGCGGATGGAAAATAACTTTCATTCAAAATTTCTATGGTAACGGGTTGTATATAACATGTTGTATATAACATGTAAAAAACATATTTAAAAAAGAAATCAACATCACCCGTTACCATAGAAATGTTAAATGAAAGTTATTCACCATCCGTCAAATTGAAAGAATATTACTTTACTTATGAGGACATAACAAGCAGTCATCCTACGAAAAGGCATCTCATAATATATTTACTTTTTCAAGATAAGTATTCAGGATAAGTATTATGAATGGATGAAAAGTAACTACAGTACTTATTAATGGAATTCCTTCATAAGAAAGTATCTCCCAGCGTTTATGGCTAAGTTTCAAGATTCTAGTACACGTTCTACTAACTGGAGGCAGGTTACCAGAAGCCTATCTACTTACCAATGAACCAGTAACCTGCCTCCAGTAACAAGAACGTCTTCTAGAATCGTCAAAACCATCCATTACGATTTGCTTTTCAGAAGAGGAGTATTCTTTTCAGGTTATAATAATATTATGAAATTCTTTTCAATTTATAATTCTTATTGTAAATCAAGATTTCTCTATTAGAAATATTTAGTTTTATTGTAAAAAAAATGGCAATGAAATTTGATTCGATTTGAAACTGACCGATCTGATGTGGATTGTAGAAGACATCAACCTCATTGCAAGCTATGTTGTCGGGCCTGTAGTGGCGTCGATGCATGAGCATGAGATCGACGGGGCGGGGTGCGGCGGCGATGGGCAGCGTCGAGTTGAGGCCGGTGGCAGCCGACTTGCGGCCAGAGCTCGAGTTCAGGCTGTCCGACGAGGAGACGAGCGGAGGCGGTGCCGGACGCGAGTCGGTCACGTTCCGCGAGCGGCAGCACGGCTTCAGTGTGAACCAGGCCAGGCGCACGTCTTCACGCGCGAAACAGTGGAAGAACACAACGAACATGCCTAGCATGATGACGAGCACAGCGTAGAGCACACTGAACAACGTTTCTTCGTATGGCAAGTGGAAAGGCGTGAGAGTGGCGAGAGCGGACGACGTCCAAACGGAGAGAAAAAGTATGAGCACAATTAGGAAAGCTTTGAGTTGACAGGCTGGAGAGTGCTCGGGGTCTTCTAGTTGACTGGAGGGTGTGGCCACACTGCGAACGCTTCCCGCGTGGGGCGGCTGGCGAAGGTCGTTGTCGAGCAGTTCAAGGTCTGTGGCCTGAGTGCCTTCGCTGAGCTGCGCGTTGGAGTCGAGACTGAGCGCTGCGCAGCGCACCATCACACTGGTGAGCAGCAGGTAGAGCAGGAGGCAGGCGGCGGGGAAGAGCAGCGCGCTGACTCCGGGTCCGGGACCGAGACTGCAGTGGCTGGTGGCTGCGTAGCCGCGCAAATTGACGGCGCCACTGAGGCCGCACACCAGCAGCGCAATGCCCCACCCCACCAGATAGACGCCCACCAGCGGCTGGCCCACCACCACCTCCTCGCCCTCCACCCCCACCACACCGCTCGTATCGCCGCCCACCGGCTCTCGCTTGCATACGCGCTTGTACAAACCACTGCAACACACACACATCGATTAAAAACCGTCACATCACACCGTTTTTCAATTAGAAAATATGTAGAAAAACGTGTGATGTATCAATTTTCCAATAATAATACGTGTCAAACCATTATTTGTAAGTTTACATGAAATAATAATTCAGATTATAATGATGCAGATCTAAGCACAGGATGTTTCCTTGCAGGTTCATTTATTGTTTTACTTTTTTGAACTTTATTTTATAATTATGTGATGGACATCTGAATATATTTATTTATATTCAAAGTCACACCCGTAAAATACGAGTGAAGGAATTACATTCATAAATTTGTCATTCAAATGGAAACTCCAGAAATGAGCTCTGATGAAAAGTAGGCCTGATATTACATTGAATTTATATTGTACATAATTATCTTTGAAACAATGAGCTGTAAAAAAAACAAGTTTTACTGAGTCGAAAAAGTTCAATCTTCAAGGTTAATTAATTCTTCAATTTTACGGTTAAAGAGTGAGATAATTCAAAATAAGTCACCTAACAATTATGATTATGAATGAAGGCGGCACCCAATGATTTAATATAGTTACTACTCACTTTATTGTTAGAGCCATCCAGAACAATGAGCAAAGGGTCAGGTAGTGAAGCATGAGTCCAATAATCTGACAAGTATTACGATCTTCTGTTTGATAAATGCCCACACTGGAATAAAAGAACAATAATTATTCAATTTTTAAATAAGGGTTTAATTTAACTTTCCAAGAAACTATCGAACTACAAAGTTCAGCGAAATTTTGAAATAATTTATCTAGAAATTAATATCTAGAAATAATTCTAGATATTGAAATGAACTGAAATAGGAAGGTGACACCCGCTCTACTATAGAATGCACAATCACCTTTCTTTGTAATAGTAGTCCCCTTAACTTATTATGTTTTCAAACGAAACCAAACATACAGAAAATATTGAAGAGTAAATATTTAGAAGAAGAGTAGTTTCAAAATGTGAAGAAACACAGTTAAAGGGGACCCTCTAAGGTGATTCACAAAATTAATTACTCTAAAATGGTAAAAAAACATCAAACACTTAATTTATTGGAAAAAAATGTAGTTAGAAACCAATAGTTACAAGCCGCTTTGTATTTGTCAAGTGCTATCTATATTATGATAATTACCTATAAAAGTTATAATGTATTTCTCAATAGGCAGTAAATTCATACCAATTTAATTCAAAAAGTGTTATCACTATTCTGAAGATTTCCGCAATACTAAAAATAACAAATTAGATAAAAAAACTCAACTTTGCAACTAAATGATTACTTGATACTTTCAAGCAAAGATAGTTTTAAACTTTTCAACTGACCTGTAAGTGATGAACAATAAAGCCATAGCGAGCCATGTGTTCGCCAGGGAGTGTTTGGCCTTTGTGGACATTTGGATGCAGGTGTGGTAGAACGCATAGGAGATGGTGGCAACCAACATACACGTTGCACCTATGAATGTACCCACGTACACTGCTGGCGGAGCTAATCTCGATTGTGAGCGGTTCCTCTCTGGCGAAAAATGAAATGTATTGACTTAGAAAGTAAGATTGTACTCACAAATTATGTGTTGATGTATATATTTTGATCGAGTGAGAAAAGGATGGATCCACAACAACTGAAATGGAAATTCATTATACTCTATATTCATTTTAATTGAATTCAATTCATTCTAATTATATTCTACTTGCATAAGAAATTTGCTTTTTTTACAGAAAGGTGCAATTTTTTTACTCAAGAGTTTTTTTGCCATGTGAATAAAGATACATATACCATAATCAAATCATAATATTTTCAATGTTACAACAATATTAACACTCAATTATAATAATGTATTTCTCAATCGCCAGTACAATCATGACAATTGACTGAACAAAAATCCAAAAAGTGCTATAACTACTCTGAAGATTTCGGCAACTGCAAATAATATTAACAATAGAATATAAATAGCTGACAGATAATCGTTGAACACTATAACTACACAAAACATAATTGTCCAGGTCGGCAGTCAAACCCCGGCACCCTCTGATTGCCATAAAGATTAGAACGCTGTAAAATAGGGAACACAATGGAGAAATCTTGAGAACATACTCCGTCTGCTTTTCAGGCGACCGCAGTCATATAAAATTCTATTTCAAATAATAATTAATTTATAATTCAAATAAATAAGGTTTTTGTTCGATTGTAGCCTATTATGTCGATTATCACCCTCCCAGGGAAAATAAAGGCAGCCATTCTATGTTGAATTTTCAACATTGTAACAGAGGGTTGAGTGGAAAAGAGCATCAACTCCGTCTCCAGGAAAATAGAGGCAGCCATACAATTCAATAAAAAGTGACATATTGACTGCTGCAACCTATACTTTCAAAAATAAACAAGTTTGAAAAAATAAAAACATGGAGAATGGAGAAACCACCTATCATGTATGTTTGTTTGTAATGTAATGTGTTATTGCATCACTGTGGATTTCATATCACTTGTATTTTTGGCGAAATAAATATATTCTATTCAAAGCTGATACATAGCATTAGTACCTTAGGTTGAGATGACTGACATCTTGCAGGATCGGCCGTGGCCAGCATTGCACTGGAACACAGGCACACCGCTGAGCATGCGACAGATTGGACACTTTCTCGTGCCGCCACTGGCTGGCTGGCTGGCTGTCCCACCAGACGGGCCGCGGCGCGCCCGCCACAAACAAGGTCCACTGCACCGGCTGCAGCTGCAGCATCACAAACACCGGCTCTGCCAGGTACGCTATTTCCACGTCAGCTGCCGCAGCCACAACAAAATCACCCGTTACAAATACAATTCATCGACAACTTCGCTGACAACCAAATAATAGCTGCACTATTATAAAATGGACAATGATCATTATAGATTAAAGACGTTTTACTGCCGCAAACATTCAAAACAAATGCATGTTGTGTATTTTTATTCTTGTGTAATGTGTCATTATTATGTTTGTATTCTACTTCTATTGTATTTGACACATATTTTATATAGTGGGGGCCACAAAATTCAATTATGCAAAATTTTAAATTCAGATGTAAGACTTCATATTTATTATTATTTAGCGTATGGCTTTTGTCGGTGGGGAGACCCGAAAGTTGTTCCACCTCGCCGTGCATATAAAATGATGATTTAGAAGACTTTGTATTTATAAATTTGATGTATAATGTTGAGAATTTGAATAAACTCCTCTGGTGGTGCTGTACCCATGACCAGAGAAATTATAATTACTTCCAGTGCTGTAACGATTTCTTTTTGGCAGTGAATATTGAATTGAAATTGATGATATCGTCAAGTAACAGCCCATTAAGAAACTCAATCGGCCGATTCCACTAAAGCCATTGAATTTGAACGTTGTAAGATTGACGGAACTAATGCAACGAAATCCCTATTGAGCTCCGTCAAAAACGTCATTTTACGAAGGTTGAATTCAAATTAAATTCGTGTAATCTGCCGTTAGATTTTTCTGCTAGAAGTCAGTGATGTGGGTAACATATTATAGCATGACCTCCATCATCTGAGACTTGGTCACAATTAAAAGGTCACAATTTAATTGGTCATAATTTTTTCCCTTAGAAAACTCAACTTACATAATATGAATAACTTGACCAATAAAGTATTGACCATCTTCATACTTGAACATTTGCTACAGAATGAAAACTGATTCACGACATAAAATTTCTGACGAAAGTGAATGAATACTCCTCACCGATTTTAACCCCGATTACACTAGTAGTGATGGCCATGGTATCATTAGCATTCAAGCGAGGGAAGAGTTTGCTGTTTTCAAACATGCTGATCATAAGTTGGTATGAGCTCTTCGTTTCCGTGTGATGGAACAAGGACGGATGAACTCGTACCGAAGCTTCCATAATCTGAAACAAGGAGAACATGTTGAATAACAACTAAAAACGTAATTATCAGCATTAGATAAAATATAGTGAATAGGATGAGTGAATACAGCTGGGGAAAAATGAGTTTATAATCAAGGAATCAAAACTGAGCATCTTTTCCTAGAAGCAACTACAGAGACTGTATAAAAACAGTGTGGTAATTGGTGTGAAAAGGTCCATAACAGTGTGTATTTTATTCCGTTTGTACTATCAGTTCGTATTTTGTACTAAACGTTTTCCAAATTTTAAAATTCTGGTATGGGGATACAGGTAAACATGAACTCATTGGCCTCGGGTACGATACGAGCGGCGAGCGGCAACCTGAGCGGCATGTAAGCGGCGGGGGTGGCTACGATACAAGCGTTACTTTTTAACGCTCACGTTACTTTGAACATACGACACGTATATATAGCCTAGTACAAATACGAAATATAGATATACAAACTATGGATTTATTTGTGAGCGGCGAGCGGCGTTAAAAATGAAATCGGTTTGGAAATGGATTCATGAGCGGCGCTGAGCGGCGCCGCTCATCGCCGCCCGCCGCTCAGACGTATCGTGGCCAGTCTCAACAAATTCACACGCAACTAAATGAGACCCGAAATCAGAGCGGCGCCGCTCTCGCCGCTCGCCGCTCACCGCTCGCCGCTCGTATCGTACCCGGGGCCTTAGTTTTCGTCATTTTATGCTTTAAAACATTACGAAGAGTAAAGAGACCATTTTTAATGTTAGAAAAGTTATTTTTGATGTTGTTTCTCTCAATTTTAGTTTGAAAAGTAAGGCAAATTTTAGGTGAGGTGAATCACTCAACATGAAATATGATTTGCGTATCATTTGAATGCAAATATAATGGGGATTTGCAAAAGTAAGGTGGATTTGTCCGAGCTAACCAATCAAAAAAGTGACATCAAATGGCCACACTGTTATTATAGTCTTTGTAGTAGCAACTATTTGAAGAAGAGCAAAACCTCCCATACTCTTCCACTAGAAAAATTTGGATATTTTGAATAATTTTGTTTCCAAATTTAACTTTTGGATGCACTTCAATATCACTTCAACTTTTCAGATACTATTATTTCTAATATTTAGGTTTCATCGGATTCTCTTAAATTGCCTACTTGGGTAAGGAAATTATACGCTGTGCTTAACAAAGAGAGTAACCTAAACACTAGACAACAACTGAATTGACTGGTGTTGTCTTAATTGCATCACGCGCCATCACAAAATGCTTGAGACTGCAGACAAAAGAGACTTACCATATCTTTGGATGTAGGCAGTCCTGCGTTGTTAACAGTTGAACATTTGAACACCTTTTCGCTGCGCTTCTGGTAGCCATAGCGAGTGCAAGAAAGGCCTTGAAAGCTTCCCCAAGAAACGGCATAGCCCTCAACCAGCAAACTTGGCTGAAATATAGAAGAGTAAAAAATTAGGCACTTGGACCGATCAGACAAGCGGCAATTCAAAACAACTATCAAACTACTTTAATGACTAAAATCATACAGTTTTGTAGAGCCAATATTCTGTGACACTAGTTAAATAAAGCGTACTAGAGTCCATTAGATTGAATACTCTTAGGACAGCATAGTATTAATAGTGTACTACCAATAAACTAGATCTAGACCTCTATTACCAGTCTTTTACTACTAAAATCTAACTATACTCTGTTCACTGAGTCGATAGACGGCCAAAACAAGGTGTTTGCATTTGTGTGCGGATAGAAGCGACGACTCACAGCTGTTTTCGATAAATTTTCTGTCCAATTCAGACTGGAATCAACGTTATTCAACGTCAGACTGGAATCCCGTACGGCAGATAATAATAATAATTATTATTTCAGTAGTTCTACTGTGAATGGGTCTAGCTGTACTCTCGCACGCACAGGTTTATTTACATCGTCTCTCCTTTCCCTGAACAGACTATCGACTGGTATTACTAGACTAGCCTATTATGTAGTGAATTACTATTAGCAATCGAGGCCAGCCTATTACTAGACTAATTGTAGGCCTAGCTATGTACTTAGTCGAAGTACATAGTTTTATCTTAGTTAATGCCAAGTACAACATCAACATATGAAGTTAAAAGCTTACATTTGGGGTGCTGTGCCATTGAAATGATGAAGACAACTCAACAATGTCTTCGATGGCTGAGACGAGAATGGAAGTGGACCTTTCAAGTTGTTGGGCCTTGAGAAGGAGATCACGAGGCTGCTGCATCAAGCCGTGAACGATATCTAAGAGAACTTTTCCTACCTAGAATTGACAACGATTAAGAACACGTTAGAACATAAAACCACTCAGGAACAAGTAGTATATACAAATCAAATAATGAATGCTGGGCAAAAACAGACATACACAGAACAAAACGTTCTGTACTGACTAGAGCTAAAAAAAATGATATTTTCGAAAACAGTAGCCATATAATCGTTTTTCAATGCTGGTTTGATAAAAGTATTAAACATAATATGGGTAGGAAATAGCTGAAATAATAATTATTGTCATTGTATTGAGTATTACGATAGCCTAATGATAATCTTTATTCGACAAACAAATACATAGGCTACAGCAAATTCAACATATTTCATTTTATTTAAATATATAGGTTGTTCGGAAATTTGGGATAACCCCTAAAAACTGCATTTATTACGTTATAAAACTATGTTCTAAAGGGCTCTCTATGCTGCTAACCCACTAACCTGTCGAGACAAACATTACTTGTCGATGCTACAAGCCACCCATGAAAAATTAATATCTTTCCCAGCTCATGAACCACGGCCCTTAATGTCACGCCGTTCTTGGTTATCAAAGATGTGGATATAGTTTTCATACATAAATGGGAAAAGTAACTTAATATGTCTGTACAAAAATAATTTATTAATGTAAATGTTTTATAAGTTAAAATTCGACCCTGATACAAACCACCCTTTATTATAAGAACAATATGAAGGCGTAACAGGAGACCTCAGAAATCCCTTGTTGGGTGCTTCTTTGTACGCGTCATTACTAGTTTTAGCTATTAATATCAGGGTACCGAGTTCTGCTCGAGGTACTCTAGCCAGGCACAGGAATGGAAATTTTAAAGGAAAAAATGACGAAACTAACACTGGCAAAGTACAGCCAGCTTTTTTCAGTATAGTCTTATGCACTGAATCATTGCACTATAAAAATTAATGTCAACTTTCGAATGCTACGGTAATCGAGTTTGAATGCATATCATTTGAAAATCGCATGAGATAAAATTTTGCTTCATAGAAATAATAATATGGAGTTGTTAAAGCTGTTTTGATGAACTCTTGACGATTTTCTCTAATAAATAAAAACAGATCACATTCATACCTTCCAAATTTAAAAATAACAATACAATTTGGAATATTTTAAAATTTCAAATTCGTTTTATTTCTATAGATAAATTAAACTTTGTAATGTTTCAATCTTTCTCAATTCTGGTAATGGAACAGCTGGTTTTACCAAAAAGTGTGGTTGAGCATTTCACGAATGATCATGTGATTGAAATTTTCTCAGCTGCTAGGAATAATCTTGTCTCACTCTCACACCACCGCTCTCACTCTTCTCATTATTTACAGCAGATGGAAATTTGTTTCTGCTGTCAGCTAAACTCGATCAATTTCCTGATCCTTTTAGCGAGTTATCAAAATCGTTAACATACATGGGTACATTTATAAACATACAGAAATTGCTCGCTATGGATATTTACAGCCTTCTTATTGAATAAAAGCAGAGAATACAGTAAGAATATATACACATAAAATTTAACTCACCTCAGGGTCAGTTTTCACAAAAACTAAATAGTTCTTCACAGTTCTGGTTATGAAAATAATATCCATTTCGTCTGTGAATTTTCTACCAGCATCATTGGTGTAGTTACTGAATTTGTTAATTGTCTCCAGAGCATTTCCATTCACCAAACTTGTGTTCATCTAGAAAGAAAAACATAAATTGATATCATAATTGCAAGTGTTTTTCAAATTCAGATTTCAGTCAGAAAAAATCATTGTGTGCTAGCTTACTAGTTTTAGTTATTTTATACAGCCTTCCTTTTATAGACTGTAATTATTTCTAAAAGGCACTGATAGAATTTTATACTTTTACACTAATTTATATTTTGTAACGTAATTAGTTGGTAGAACAACTATCAATAGAAAGTTTTGGAATAAGAAAATATATGAGATCATCATATTATTCATGTCTCATAATAACAACAACACTTAACTACTAGCAGCAACTTACTAAAGCAATGGAATTACAATTGGAAAGTTATCATTCGGCGGAAAGATCGCCTATGGCACAAAAAATACTATGAAAAAATTTGTAATAAGTTGAACCCAACAAAAAATTATTGGTCTAAAAACATTTCTAAACGTTAAAAAATAGAAACAGAATGGCAGTTTGTGTGGTAACTAGTTTAAAAAAAGTTGCCGTCTATGCAAACTAGCAGTCTATTCTAGTCTATGTAAAACTTGGATTGCAGTATTGTGATTGTACAGCAGTGCAGCCAGTTCGCGTCTACACATGAACACGGAAACAGTGCGATGATATTCCCAAACGGAATATAAGACTCCCATATTATATCAATAGAATATCAAATAAAAACTTTTATCAAGATCTTCACAGCATAGTTACAGAATAAACGTTCAAAATATTACAAAATCTATTTACCTGCAAGGGAACCTCTTGTGCGCAGGTAAGAGTTAAAATAGAATAGAATAGAATTTTATTGGTCATTCAATATTTTACAAATACATCGACTTCGTCAAGTTTAAATTACAAGGCATCAGGCCTACAATCATTGAAAAGAAACTAATTCATAAAAATTCAATATTAAATGCAAATTATATACAAATGCTACGAACTAAACACATTAGTTGTTAATATTACACATAAACAAAAATATTTTGAACGTTTATTCTGTAAATTATGCTGTGAAGATCTTAATATTTTTATACCAATAGACTTCTTACAGCATTTTGGTACAAATGCATGATTTTGATTTGAACATACCTGAGAGAACTGGTAGAGAGTGCGCGTGACCTCGCTGGCAAAAGGACAGGCGGAAGTGTCGAGACTGGACCAATGGCCGGTCTCGTTGCAAGCATGCCTAGCCACTCCTTCCTCGTCGCCTTCTGTTGGCACGGCGCACGGCAGTTCAACCACATTGTTGGCTATTGTCTTCGGCCACACGTATCTACCTCGGTTACTTGTTGTCGCTGTTGGCCAATCAAAACGAGTAATTTAAAGAGAGAATAAAATAAAAATAAGCTGGCAGGCAAAACAATGGTGATGGTGACACGCTAAAATAACTTTACACTAACTAATAGATGGGTTGCGAAGACTAGCTTATGGTTGAGATGTCAATGTGCTAACCACACGTTACATCTTTTCTGGTTAATGATCATTCACCTCTGCTGATTCAGTCAAGTGGATGTGAAACTGGCAACCAGCTGGTGGGCCTAAGCCCACATAGGGCTGTTGAGCCATTGACAAACAAACTAATAGATCTCATAAAACTCAACTGCTTTTGAGATAATTGTTCGAATTCAAATTTCTTTATTTACACATTTTGTATATTTTTTTTACAAAGAATGTAACAATGGTGTTTGTCAAAATAGTAAAAAAATCATATAATTAGTCTATAGAATCTATTCAGAACATAATAAAAAATAAATCAAATTACAACTTACAATCTATCAGTCAAATACTCATCCACACTACAATATGCCTTGCTCACCAGCAACAAAAATACACCTTTCTTGAAAGAGTTATCTTTCCATTTTTAATCGTTACTGGTAAATGATTCAAGAGCTTGACCCCAATATAACAAAGCTTCTCAGGAAATTTCAATGTATGTGCCACAACACTGAAGTTCCCTTTTCCTCTACGAGTTAGTTGAAAACTTTTCAATACACCCATACGTGCGCATGAGAAGTCGATATATATATAAATGCAAGGAACCGTTAAAATACCTTGGCTCACAAAAGCTCCCCTACAAGACTGGCTGAATTCAAGGAAGCAATAATTTTATATTTATCAAGAACTGGGAATTTTCTACAGAACTCTTGATATTATCCTTTTTCAAGAGCTACAGTAACCACAAGATTCAAACAATTCAAAAACTCATCTGTGGTGCACTCATAAATCTTTCAATTCAATTATGATACTATTAATTTATAGTGATGTATTTCAAAATTGTCTTACATACATAACTATTTTGGGGTGCCATTTTCCACATTTAAAAATTGTTTCGCCATCTTTAATCGCATTCAATGGAAATTGTTCATGTCTGATCCTTATAGAGTACCTTATTTCAATCCAACCTTAATTTCAATCTATAATTATTATTTATACATCTTGTTCGCAGAGACTTGTACCCACACAAAATAACCACTCTTTTTTATTCAGGAGCCCATGAAACGTATAAAACTCATTAAATTGGAGTATAATTTTTAGAAAGCAATATTTTCCTTGCCCACAGTAGGCCTAGTAGGGCAAGAAAATTGAGAGATAGAGAAATATGTGGAAAGAAGTAAGATACTTACTCGTCATGGGACAATAGTTTGTAGCCTCTGTGATTACAACGATCGCCACTGAGGTTGATTGATTCACAACGCTTGAGCTCAAATGGCAATCCCATTGGCCGCTATAGTTGCTAGTTAGATATTCCACTTGGAGAACACTGGAAAAATGAATAGCTCAATTAAAATTAATCCAGTTACATAATAATTAATTTCAATATTCCAATATTCTTGACGATGCATTCGTAACTCGTAAAGAGACGCTGAGACCAGGATGTTCAAATATATCCTGAAAGAACATTTGATAGAACGACCCATCTACTCAATGGCAGAACTGGAGGATGAGCCATTGTTTTCCGCTTCAATCTACTGCCATCCCAGAGTCCAAGGGGAGGCACCCCAGGACTCTTTTGTCACAGTCTATCTGGTCATCCCAGCTAACGATGAAGAAATCAAGTAATTACTTCTCAAAAGTGAATTGTAATTGAACTTACTTTTTCAAACTATTAATCGCTTGAAATAGCCATCGACATGTCAATGGTTGTTTAGAATATTATTAAAAACCCCTCCGAATCAGTAAAAAAATTTCAGAAAGTTTCATCGTCAATTTCTACCCAGATGCCTCTCAAAAGATCTTTAGCGGTTTATACTGTTTGATATTCAGTTGAAATGAATACTTCAATTACTTATAAACCTCATCATACTAAAATTGAATATTCAAAAATAGCTGTTAAAGTTTGATATGAATATCACTTTTAGTTACTTCTACTTCACTTTTTTCTGTAACTTCTACTTCATTTTTTTGTTTGTTACTTCTTTATCACTTTTGTAACGCTCTATTCACGTAACGCACGTTCTTCTGAGGAAGGAGGGGACATAACAAATCAAAGTATTACAAATGTTAAAAACTAACGTCATATAGAAGAAAAGTCAATGTAATCTAGATTATACAAATGAAATAAAAACCGTCATAAGTTATAACCTAATAACTAGTCAGAAACTGAAACGCGGATCCAGAATGTCATATGAACCGGAATGTCATACAAGAAATTTGCTATATCTGTTAAATTCGCTCAATCTCTGTTATATCTGAATTTTTTTTGTAGAAGAAATAAAATTTATTTATTTATCTATTATAATCTATGGTTGAGATGTCAATGTGCTAACCACACGTTACATATTTTCTGGTTAATGATCATTCACCTCTGCTGATTCAGTCAAGTGGATGTGAAACTGGCAACCAGCTGGTAGGCCTAAGCCCACATAGGGCTGTTGAGCCATTGACAAGCAAACAAACAAACAATTATAATCTAAATCTCTTATAATTATCCTAGAAATACTGCAAGTATTGAAAATTGCTGAGAAATACTTGAGAGCTACAATGACAAAGAGAATTATGTTGGAGCACCAAGGTGTAAACTCTGAAAAATCAGGAACATGCCTTTCGATGAGACCACTGTCCTTGATAGAACGATTGGTGACAACGATGGCGCCGTCGAACACCTCGATGGGATTGAGGCCAGCCCACTTCCAGTAGATCACCGAATCGTCACTGGCCGACTCCTTCACTACTCGGCATTGCAATTTCAACGAGTCGCCTTCAAACACAACCTGACAACACAAACAAAAATATATTAATGCAAGCAATTGAAAGGCTTGTGATAGAAATCTTTATTATTTCAATTTCAATTTATTTATTTCACACACAACATTACATACATCAATAATTACATGAAAAGTTACATGAAAGAAACAATAGAAAGAATGTTGATCCAGAGAAGAATAGTTGTGGTGAAAAAAGGGTAGTGAATCGAAAGTTCTCCCAACTATGGATATCCATGTCATAGAAAGGCTTTCAATTCAAGGAAACTGAGGAAGGATGCAAGGAGTAGGGGTGTGATAGAGGAAGGTGTGATTATTACTTACAGGTTGTTCCTCAAAGATTTACCAATACTTCTAGACTTGTTGTACTCATTTAAATGCCTAAAAAACAGTCGTCATCTCTCATCATAACCCCCACTTAAGGGTTAAGTGTAAGAGAGGGCCGACTGCGCCCTAACTTCGCCCTCCCAGGTTAAAATAAAGGCAGTCATTCTATTCTATTCTCTCATTACCCACGCACAAGCCTTAGAGCTCATGTGGGCATCACCATCAGAAAAAACAAAGAAAAAATAATAGTAAAAGAAATATAGATTTTAAAATAGAATGACTAGTGTGAATAGAGAAATTATTAAATACTGTGTAGCGCACACAGTTACGAATTCAATACTTCTAGGTTTATAATAATTGGTAGGAAAATTAGAACTATGCTCAAGTTGAAGTAGAGATAATACAACATTAGTATGAGGGTTAAGGGTAATCGAGCAACCAGGTAACAAATAAAGGAACCATTCTATTCTATTTGAAAATTCGAATAGTTTCAGAGACGTGCATTGAGCTAACCTGATTCTGATCGGGCCGCAGTTCGAGGAAGGAGGTGGGGTGGGGAGCGTGAGGCCAGTCGCAGTAGGAGTAGTTGAGGCCGGGCTTGAGCTTGCGCAGCGGCTGGCCGCGCAGGGAGGCCGGTCCGCTGCACTTGGGCAGAGGCGTCAACTTCACCGACTGATTGCGCGCCCAGCCCGGCAGCCACCACAGCGAGCAATCGCAAATCAGGGCGTTCATCGTCAAATTTCTGCAAAACATCCATCAGACAGCTTCAAATGTCATTCAATCAACATTAACAACTTCATTAATAAGGTAATAATAATGTAAAAAGGTTGTCCTGCTAGTTGAATCAAAAAAACAATGAAAATAATATTGCAAAAAACGACTTGATATTTGTATTCATATCAATTTCTGCTGCAAACATCAGGAATCAGACAGCTCCAAGTGTCATCTGCTATTCATTATAGCAGGTCCAATTTAACTTGTCAGAAATCAGCTGTTTCGGTAATAATTAAACATTGATTTCGACACAATAATCAAAAGGCTTAAAAGTTTTAAAGACCTTTAAAGTCTTTAAAAGACCTTTTTAAAGAACACCTTTCAAAGAATAACTTTTTAAAAGACCTTTTCAATAATCTGCGAGATTCAGCATTTGTAGGTTAAGTATTGTGATATTGCTAGTCGATCATATGTTTTCTGACAAGTTAAAAGGATCCTGCTATAAATATTAACAACTTATTATTAATATTAGAAACTTTAATAGTGTAAAAAGGTTGTAGTACTAGTTGTATCAAAAATAGCAATGAAAATTATAGTGCTCGCACAAAGAGTACAAAATTGGCTAGAATGGAAAGAGATCAAATATGGCGTCTGCTCCAATGCTTTCAACATTCCTTAGGAAAGTAGGTCTACTCCCTAGTTAGGAAAATGTGACTACGAAGAGGAAACTCGCTCAACATGATTGTAAAGAGAAGAAAGTTCACTGACGAGTGCCAAACCTAGAAAAAGCTATTTCAGAATTATCATGCTTAGTGTAAGCTACGCAATGTTAGACAAACTGATTTGATAATGAAACTTTCAGTCACGCATGCGTAGAAGCATTCTCTTTTCATGCTACTAACTTTGTTCTCTTTGTGGGAGCACTATAGACTAACCAACTATACTTTGTATAGTTCAGTACCGTAGTTCCTCCAGACGCAGAGAGATAGTGCTGATTTTGTTTCGCATTTTTAACCCTTTATAAGAATTTTCTTCCAAAACACAAAAAACCCAGCACATCTAGGACCAAAAACCTTTCTTCTGGAGAATCTAAATAAGCCCAATATAAATAATGCAATGATGCCGAGTGATTGTCATAAGTTTTTGCAGAAGTCTTTTAATCTAAGGATCGCTAAAAGAGACTGGATATTCGTACTCACATCTTTTTCAATGATACTAGATCATCGAAAGTCCCTTCCTTTATTTGGCTGATTTGATTATCACTGAGTCTCCTGTAAAAATGAATAATATCCGATAAATACAAATCGTTGCGTCTAATGTAAGAACACACTGGAACTGAAGTACTATTAATAGGTTATCAATTCATGGTGAATCTCATTAAATAAGCAAGTGTATTGTAATAAACAAAACAGATGAAGGGTTTCCAATTCGTTGTACAAGATGGTTTCATTGACGGCATCCTAATAAGTGTATTTAAACAAATATCTACCTAATAAATAATATGTACTAGACCTAGACAATACGTACTAGACCAATATATTGCACATTAAAAATGAGTTATATCATACACATCTACACATTTATTTCAAGAAATCTGTTGTGTTTGAAGTGCTGTTGTGAGATTTCTCCATAACAAAAGAAAATACTTACATGTTGTCAATAAACAGTAGTCTCTATTTTTTTATTCGATTCTACATAATTTGTATATGTAGGATGAACATGAATAAATAGTGGTTTAACAAGTCTTTTCCTTTCAAGTTTTTTTCACATTATGGTTATGCTCTACCCCTACAAAAAAATATTGGATCAAGAAGATCTTCAATGACTATCAGGCCTCAATTTATAAATAAGAAAGGCGAATTTCTATGAAATAACCATAAATTCTATCAGTTCGATTAGCTTTGGTTTTATCAGTTGAAAATAAATCAAAGAAAATCTCCAATAAGAATCGGGTGTTGGTGCTGTACAATCAAGTGATTAGAAATATTATCTATCAATGCAAAAGATGCAATAGAGAACGATCCTATTTGAGGGAAACGAGAAAAGTACACTGAGCCGAATCTGTCAATGAAACAGCACTATCAAAATATGAGCGTATCAACTTACAGTCTTTCCAAATTTGATAAGCCTTCAAAATATGCTCTGCTCAAATGTTTCAATCTGTTGAAAGAGAGATCCCTGTAAAAAAGAAGTAAACCTATTAAAATTACTATAATTTTGTTTCTAATTTTTCTGAGTCTGATACTTGACTAAGTAATATTATACATGCAAGATGGATGCCTAAGCAATATTCACAAAACTGGAAAAATTGCATAGCCAAGTGATGTTCAAAATATAACTGAGAATCATTTTTGATGTTCAGTAAATAATTCAAATCCAGTTTCATTTGGCTAACAATAATATTAGGCTAATAATCTATATAATATGCAATTGAATGTGGTGGACTTGTTATGCTGTAACTTTTTCCTACATCACTATGTAATTCCAATTTTGTGAATATTGCTTATAATTTAATAGGATGTTTTGAAATTCCTATATGAGAGTCTATCAACTTCTTACTGTTGCTTCAGTCGTCTTGCATGAAAAATTGAATTGGATTCAAAAAAATTCATTGGATTCAAGAGAAATACTGCTTATTTAGCGTAAACATAAAAACAAATAAATGAAAGATTGCAGAAAAAGTTGAATAACATGAATTTAAAGCCGACTGAAAGAGAATAATTTTTTACTCACAATGTTTTCAAAGACGTCAAGTTGGAAAAAGCTCCCAAGTCAATCTTCGATATACGATTTCTACTTAGGTCTCTGTAACATAAATAAAAATTTTCATTTATAAGTTTTGGGAATACGTTTTAACAAAATATATACTGTATGTACAAAATTCTTTAGTCAGTAGCAGTATTAGTCTTCGAGAAATGATATTTTCATAACGGAGCAGAAGTATACATTTTCCATAATTGTAATTTATTCGCCAACCTGTTACATAGCATTGACTCCATTTGTAATTTGATTTCTTAGTTATTTAGATTAATGATATACGACACTTGAAAATCTTCATCATTACTTCATACAGCAATAAATTGAAAAATCCATTGACTGTAAACAAAATATACGACATTATCTTCCCGCATGAAGTTCACGACATTTTGTTTTTGATGAAGTTTTTACTTCAATTTACTTTAATACCTAAATCAAAAGTAAACATAATCATACAATACTCACAATTTTAAAAGATTGGGAAGGTATGGCAGATTGGCAGTGATGTGTGTCAAATTGTTCTCTGATAGATCTCTGAAAACAAAACAAAGGAAGGTTCAGTAGGTCAGCGGCAAGATGTTTTTTCCAGGATAATTTTTTCAACTTGCACTCATTCAGTTTAGGCTATTTTCTACAAAGATACTAATGAAGTCAATACATAACCTACTGGTAATGTCATAGTCATGTAAGTTTTGCTTTGAACCATACATATGACCAGAGACAAGTGGATACTAATTCCACTAATTGTCTCTGATATGACGCTCAGATAGTGGATACTAATTCTAGTTCCAATTGTCTCTGATATGACGCTCTTGAGTATGCGGGATTTCGTGGGTGAAGGATCATGCAATAACTATATCAAGTACTAAATACAAACTTGGAGAATTGATACTTACAAATCAGTTACTTCCGATGCGTTTTTGAACCATTTTGAATGCAATTCACCAAGGGAGCTGATGATTCCATTTTCGCCTCCACACCTCAGCCTGAACCAATCAAAAATCTGTTTATCATGGGACTTGGAATCGTGAGTTTTCGTACAAGTAACAGCAACAGATTCTGAATGTACTTGCGTAAGGACCGAAGCTCCGAAAAATAGGATTAGTACAGTTTTGACTTTGGATATAAAGATTGAATTGGTTTCCATTTTTATATTTTACACAATTTCTCTTGAGTTGCTTTATTCCAAGTTACTGTAAACTAAATTGAAAAAGAAACCTAATCCAAACATGTTGATTACTATCTCCTCAGTCTTTTCCTGAAAAAATTATTTATATTGATAGCAGCGACAGGCATTACAACTAAAAAGCAGAACTGAAACTCGAAAGAAAATATTGGTAAGTTAGACCAAACACAATAATTCTTCTGCGGTCAAAGAATCAGTGCTTAAAGTTGTAGGCTACTTTTTATCTGATCACTTCTTTTCATTCAATTCTGAGATCCCAACTCCAGTATCACAAACAAGCACGTTAGAATACACAAGAGCAACGTATCACCATTATTATCACCAACAAAAATCTATAGCAACCCTTCACAATTCAAAACTCTGCCCTGACTAGTGACTACCCTCTGCTCCGGCACGGCTTTCATCTTTCTTTTTCTGTTCAGTTTACATCAATCAAAGAAAAATGGCGTCACACTGCCATTTATATCTTCGGCTTGTCCTGTCAATGTCAGGGAGCTGACAAACATAACCTCATTTCTAATGGAGTGGAAGTAAGAGAAATCAGGGGAGTGGATGTCGGCCATTTTTATTGGGCCTAATTTTGGCGCTGTATTTAAAAACATCTTAGTACATAACTTCTACCCAAACCAGCCTAAAAAACACAAAATCCAACAAAAATGTTGTATTTTGCCGTAAATATTAACTATATTCTCTCAACAGCTTTGATTTATACCGCAAATAATACCATGAACTTTCAAAACTCCATGAAAATTAAATTTAACATGATGGCTGTGATTTCAAATACACCGCCAAAATTACGTCCATAATAATGGCCGACATCGGTCCAGAGTGTATTCATGTAAATTTAACATGATGGCTCTGAATTCAAATACAGCACCAAAATTCGGTCCAGTGTATTCGGCCAATGAGAACTCAGCTACAATTCAGTCCAAGAGAATTCGGCCAATGAGATCGAGGAATCCGTCTTTAACATAGGGAAGATAGGATTGTTCCACTCCATCAATGACAGCCCCCTGGTGGCGAGCATGTACAGAATAAATCCAATGATAATGATTTTTACTTATTTTAAGATACAAACTGAGATAAATTACCAACATGGGTTTTAAAAGAATACCTGTATTGTGGATATACACATTTTGAATATAAGGGATGTTAGTGAACCGCGACAAAGTGGATCGAGGACATTCAGTCAAAAGAGTGAATTCAGTCAATGACAGAAGACAGACCCGTTTATCAAACCCGAATTTTATCAAAGTTGCCTCTTTTATCTGTTGAATAAAAATATAAAAAACAATAATTGAGAAATTAAACTTCAGTAGATTGAACTGATAGGATATATGTTTATCGTAATAGAAGCATTGATACTTTTATTTAAGTACAGTTTCCTACTAATACTGTGTTCACCTACTTATCATATTCTCCTCCCAACTCATCTTATTGATTTTTCAATAATTTATCTCAATTTTAGTATTCATACTTCATTTTGTATTTAATTTTTGTCTGTTTTCTCTTTTTGTATCATTTTATATTAATAAAGTGTTTTCCAATCTTATTGTATAATTTGCAACGTGCATTGATACTTGCTAGTATTGGTACAATATTTACGTTTTATATTAGGCCTGTTAATATTGCACTGAATTTTACTGTTTTTCTATAGGTGCGTTTGGACTTTTATAAAACATTTGTTATATAACAAGTTTCACAAAAATGTTACAAATTGAAATGTTAATATTATATAACAAAATGAATACTTTTGTATAGTGTCAGCTGTTATGTAGTGTAACAGGAAACTTGATATATAATAAATGTTTTATAACAAAGTTACATAGGTAGTCTAAATGCACCTTATCATATTGATAGCATTTGTTTTTAAACTTACCATTCAATAACTTGCTATTTCATCCAGTTATATTATAATACAGTAGATGATTATTATTCTGTATTTTTGTGGAATACACTAACTTAAAATTAATCTTGTAATTTGTATACTCTATCAATACCAATCCTTAAAGAGAGTGATCATAGTCTTTCAGCAGTAGCTGCGTGGTGGTATATTGTGTTATGGTTAGAAACGGTACGGTAAAGAAATTAAATTTTGTACCGTAGTAAGCTACACTAGGTAAGGTACAACAAAGAAGGTATAGTACGGTAATATTCATTTAATTTGGCGCATTGGCGGACGGCGAATAATTTTCACTTAACAATTCAATGATAACGGGTGATGTTCTGTTCATTTCTTTTTTACATGTTATGTACAGTATAAATGTGAAAACAATTTAACAGAACATCACCTGTTACCGGTACCATAAAAATGTTGAATGAAAGTTATTCGCCATGCGCCAAATTAAGTTAATATACTTTTAACATTCACTGTAATGAATTTCAGGTAAATTTTAATAACTTGTTTTCGAGTGATTGAGTATTTCATTGTATAGGCCTGTTCACTGCGGAGACTTTTTGATCACTCTGTTCTTGATGTTATGTTACGACAGAGCTAACTAAACTAAATGATTTGATAACTAAATGGACAGTTTTAATTTTCTGTACAACAGAAATCTACAAATTTCCAGAGCTCATAAGGTTACTAACGTTAAAGAAGTGCTTCAATGTACTTTTTCAGTAAGACAATTTTTAATTATTATAAAACACATCTCAACAATGATCACAAAATCATACTAATAAGTAATAACTAAAATAGTTGACAATCAACTTGAAACGTATCATAATTAACTGATTTTCTTTAGAAGCTAAATAATATTTTACTTCTACCATAGGACTTATTTCTGATACATAAACTGATGACGTTTTATTTTTATCTAAGAAAAATATAAATCAAGATAATTCTAAAATACGATGAATGAAAATGAACGGATAGTGTTGTACTTCACGATTCTCTAACTGAAAAGGTCAATTCGTATAAAATTAACAAATTATAAATTTATCTAAATGTATCAAAAATATATTCTGATTAAAGTAAGGATTAGAATCCTCTGATATTCTTTGACGTAGCATTTCAAGTTATTGAACTAGAATGGAAATGAAACGTTTAAATCTTTGCTGATGGTCATCAATGCCCAGATGATTGGGAAAACTCAAAAAATCAATTATTCTGAACAAAATACTAGGCAATATGCTTCCAGTCTGCTTACTTCAATTCAGTCCCAGAGTAAAAATATTGTTTCAACCACAACGAACGTTGACAGAAAGTTTCAAGCCATTCTGAAATAAATAAATAAATAAAGTTTATTATCAATCACACGCTGGTAATAAATTTATTGTTGTAGCTAATTGCAAGAAAAAATATTAAATTTGTAATGTTGCTCTTTTTAGAACAGGAGGTAATTTTATGGCTGTTCAAAGAAAGAGTCCAAGTGAAAGGGTTTAAGCAAACAAAGTACGTAAAAATAATGTATGTATTAATAATCTATCCGTCAAAGCAAACACATTAAATATTGTGTTCAATTACAATAAGTACTCTTATGATATTCGAAAAAATATATTTCAATGCTGCCCTATTAATTTCATGAGAGACACACGTCTAGGCTGATGTGAATATTATCCACGTAATAAGAAATTATCTATAATTTTACTATTCAAAGAAGAATACTTAAAAAAATGAATAATAGTTTATTTTAATCACTAGTTATTATTAAATTCACACACAAAATCCAAATTCATAACACTTTATTCATTTAGAGTGCTCGAAGACTGGACTAAATCAAGATGTAATCACTAGGGAAGGCTACTATATTCAAGAGAAATCCTCCTCAAGGCCGCTTTAACATTCAATTTTTTAGAATTCAATTTATTGCCATTTATAAAATTATACAATAAAAGTTTTTCAATATGCACTTGAAACAGAATTAAAATAAATTACAATAATTTATTCTAGAAAATGTATGAGTAAATAAAATTACAACTAGAATTTTCAATTGTAATTAGCTTAATAGCATTGCATAGACAAAATGCCTAATCGCTAGCAATGAGCGAGATTTAAAATATTGAATAAAGTAGACGGCAAACAAACTCTCATCCACTTTTCATAAAATTTGACAAAATTTATTTTATTCAATTTAGATGTTTTCTCACATTTCAAAGCGAACATGAGTAAACAGATCTATTATTATTACTGTATTATTATTATTAGCGTATGGCTTTGATCGATGGGGAGACCCTTAGTTAGGTAGTTCCACCTCGCAGTATAACCCAATTTTCACTTGATGGGGAACATTGATAGTGTTCAATAACAATTTAGGAAATACATTGTATTTATTACAAAATGAATAAATCTTATTTTGTGTACATGGACTGTATTTTCTTTTTTCTATATAAATCACAGAGGAGAAGGTCAAGAAAATAAGGTTTTCTTTTAAAAAATATTATATAGATAAATTTCTAATTATTATATAGATAAACACATTGAATGCGAATTAAGAGTTGCGAGCAAAAGGTACAAACTCTCACACACTAAATATTGTGGTTTTGCAGCATATAAAAGGATATGTTCAGTGTGGGTACCTTTCTCTAGCAATTTTTATTAACTCACTTTCAATGTAACAGCGGCCCAATACTTTATAACCTTTAGAATTATCCAAAATTGAAAGACTTGAAACTGAGTTCAATTATATGGAAACAAAGTAGAGGCGCCACCTCTCCCTTACAAAATCAACGCGTGAAAAAATAATAACTCTGTACAGAGTAAAGTAAATGCTACTTAATAGCACTTTACTTAAAATTAGCATTATAATAAAGAGAGATCTGCATTGAAAATTCAACGGCATAATAATTCAAGAACATAATAAATTATGATATTTTTATATATTTTATTTTTATATTTTTATACGTCAAAAACATACCTCTTCTGATTCCAGTCTCTATAACCAAAAGTTGGTGACATCCAACGTAGCCGAGGGCGTCAACTTGTGTGATGAGTCTGAAAAAATAATAAATTTGTAATATTTTATTGTTCTATTAGTATCACTAGTAAAATAAACAAAAATATTCTACTTGATGAAATGAATAATATTCTCATAAATATTTTCGCGGAGCATTATCGGACATTCCCAAGTGAAATTGGTTTTGCTAAAGTCCACATAAGACCTTGGCTTGCGTTATATCAAGGATGATTATGAGAGATGAAAGGACCTACAGTTTTAGGTGGGATCCGAACCCATGCATTAAACACTAATTTCATAAAATAAGTGCAATAAGTGAATGTTAAACAATGAGTAAATCACTATTCCCAACACGGAAACTTGGTTAAAGGGATTGATTCGAATTTTCAAGTTTTCAAGCAGCATCTATGTTGTAATATTCAATTTAATTATTCTCTATTCTATCAACACTTCATTCAGCCTTCTTACTTATCAAATCAATCCCTACCTCTCGAATAAATTTATACTGTATTTAAAAAGGAGCAAAAAACATTTTTGTAAATTTAAATATGAGATTGTAAAATATAAATGTATATGAGAATAGAATGTAAGAATTATGGGGGTGTTAATTAGTCAAGTAAAACCAAAGCTTTGAATTCATCCAAACGGGAGTACAATATTGTTCTAATTACTCCAACAATATTCAATAAAATTAATTAGACTTTTCACTGTTTCATTGAGAACTAACTTGTAGCGTTAATATACAGAGACTATGCTAGTGCAAATTTTAACGAAAAGGGAGACCAAGGTGGGATGAAGTAGGTTATTGAATGATTTCAGAAGAAATAGAGATGAGATAACAATGACACGTAATGAAAGTTTGTTTCAAAGACCACAGCTCATTGAGAACTGTACAGCCAAAGAAAAAAGTGGCACAATAAAAAATAAAATTACTAGTCTTACCTTTCTCTTTCTTCGAATGTTTGCCGTCCTTCTTTCCTGTTTCCGTTTCAACAGAATCATTGACTTTATTCTTTTTCTTTAATTTCTTTGTGTCTTTGGATTTAAGAGGTTCATTGGATCCATCTCCAAAACTATTCAACTTGACGTTATCCTTGGGTTTAAAATCGCAAAATTCTTCCATGTAGCTCTTGAGGTGTTGCTGGGAAATGTTCAAGTTAGACTTCGGCTTAAGATTCTTCTTCAGTTTCTGTTTCTTTATCTTAAGGAGTTGTCCGAATAAAGGATTTTGATTGGGTGATGTGATATTCTTTGGTGGGAGATGCTGACTAACTTCTTCAATTTGTTCAATACGCTTCTTCTTCTTTTTCTTCACCTCATTCAATGTTTGTTGTTCAAATTCATTAGAATCTAGGTTGGGTAATGAGGCACTTTCCGTTGAGTGAAGTTCATCAGTTTTCTGAACATGCTTTTTCTTCTTCTTCTTTTTTTCTTCGGTTATAGGTTGTTCCAATTCATCACGGTCAATGTTAAATGAAAGGACATTCGATGATACCTCATCCATCTGCTCTTTATCCTTTTTCTTATGTTTCTTATCGTTCTTCTTCTCACTGATTGTTTGATGGTCGAAATTATCAACATTCATGCAGTCTTCGTTGAATAATTCAGATTGTTGCTTCTTCTTGGATTTTTTCGATAGATTTTCCAACGCATCTGACGGATTCACTTGGGAAAGAACGGTGGACTCGACTAAGTGGGTTTCTTGATCCGTGTTCTCATGTTTCCTGCTACGCTTACGTTTCCTGATTTTCTTAGGTTTCAATTCAGGTATAACAAGATCATCCTCGGAGTTACTACTTTGCTCTACTGGCTCAACAACATGTGTGGTTTCAATAGGTGTTTCTTCAGTCTTTCCAACAATAGCAGTTTTCTTTTTTCTTTTGCGTTTTTTCTTCACTTCAACGTTGGTGATAAGATAATCATCACCTTCTTCGATATTTTTGTCTTCTAATTCTTCAACTTCCATCTTTTTCCTCTTTTTCAATTTGGGTTGATGAGTGACTGGAAGCGTAGAACAAGATTCAGAACCGCTGTTGACAGCCATCTCTTCAGCCACTTGGGTGGATTCCTTATTCTTCTTTGGAGACTTTTTCTTTTTTGACGGAGAGTCGCGGTCCGAGAAAATTTGTGCAGCTTGTTTCGCCAGCAAATGCTCGACAACCAAGTCTTTTTTCCTCTTAACAAGCACCTGAAATAATAAGAATTTATTCAATATCATGAAACAGCATTATTATTCCCAAGTAAAATCATATGAGTTGTATAAGACGAATAGATTACAGTACAGAATATTACCAATAACTGGACATAATCATTATTCGATCATCAGTACAATAAATTATGGTTATAAACATATCAACAATTTCATCATCAAGTATCATAGATATATGATAAACATATCAATCAACAATTCCATGATCATGAAAATATGATTAGATGAATAATAATTATTGAATAAAAGTACAGTATTAGTTTAAAATGATAATTGGTCGCCATTTGTTGGAATTTATCAATAGATCCAATTGATCCATTTTTTACATCTGAAAATAGTTAGTAGACTTGTCAAGTTTCAAAAGTAATAACTCATACAAATAAAATTGGATGACGAGGGAATTATCTTTTTAATTTCATCTAGCTGATTAGCAGCAGCCTAGAAGTTGGATCTTCGCTTTTTATACTCTTCATGAAAAGAATACTATTTATTCTATTTAAGAACTTTTTATTCAATACACTAAGCTTACAAACTGAATTCGAAGAGGTTGGAAACAGGAAAACGTGAAACTTAGTCACATTAAGCTAAATGCTGCTGGGGGTCGATAATCAGAAAGCTACAAACTCGATTACCCTAGGTATTTTAATAAAAAGAATTATCAAACCAGAATGTCCAGACTAAACCCAAGAATAAATTCTATGATATAAAATAATGTATCGATATAAATCAGACAGATATCGATAGTTTAGAAGACAGAGCCCATAATCGACACTGAATTTTAAAAAATTGAGATCAATTATTGTGAACTGTTCAAGTAGGAATATGATTGTAATCAAACTTACCGGGCATTCTTCCATGTTTTCTTCCAAATGTTTTGATTTTTCCTCTTCTTCCTTTCTTCTCAATGTTTTCAAATCGGAAAGTTCCTTCCTTATTTCGAGTATATCGTTCCTCAATGGAACAAGTGCGTCATCGAAGGCTTCTTTCATGATCAGAGTCCACTCTTTCCTACTCATTCTCAATTCATCCAAACCAGTACTTGTTTCTTCTTGTGATTCATCGAGAGTTTTGACTGGATTTGAAATTGGCTGCGCTTCAAATATACTCTTGATAAGGGTTTTCATCTCGTATAACTTTTCTGATTGAACCGGCTTGATTATCTTTAAAACTTTATTCGGAGATGGTGTCAATTTTGTCGTGACGTGTTTACTATCGGTACTATGAGGTGACTTTTTCTGACTAATATCTTTCGATGGAATCTCTAAAGGTAGATCTGAATCATCACTGTCGGAATCGCTATCGAGAACTTTTCTGCCACTAGCATCTTTGTTGCAAACAACTTTCTCTGGAAAAGCGCTGATAGGTTCAACAGATTTAGATGGTGAATTGCTTTCACTAGGAAGACGTTGACACATGGGGACAAGCACTGCGCCGATTTTGCTAAGCTGAGCCGAAGAATGTTTCCTAGGTGAGCATAAAACATAAACTAGGTTTGATGGGGAAGATTTTGGAGATTTGGCCACTTTCGATGGCGAACTTTCAGAGAGTTTTTTACACTCCAATTGGTCAGCCACAGGCTGAGTAGAATTCTCTGTGTCATCGTCAACTTTATCATCATGCGAAGTATTCACAGCAGAAGTATCCTGGAATTTTTCAACCAATTCAAAAGATACATTGTTACTGTTGGATTCATCTTCTATTTTACCTTTCAAAGGAATGTCATCTTCAACTGTCGCTACTGTTTCACCTATCACGTTAGAATCTTTCTCTGAACTACTACCACATTTCTTAGAAGGACTTGACTGTATGATTGAACTGTTTTCAGCGTCCACCATGGCATTCGGAGCTGAATCAGCAGAATTAAATTCAACAGGGCAGATCGATTCATTTACTTGATCAACAGGTTTGCTAGATTCTTTTTCTATGAAAAGCGTTGAGCTGGATTCTTCACCTTGGTCAACAGGATTGCTGCATTCTTCTTCTTCATCTTCGATAAAAATTTCACTAGGTTCTTTCTCTTGATTGATGGATTCATCAGATTCTTCTTCTACGCTAGATTTTTCTACTTGGTTTGAAAATTTGTTAGTTCCATCTTCTTGGTTCACATATTCATTAGTTTCTTCTTCCTGGTGAACAGATGTACTTGATTCGTTTGCTTGGTCGACGATTTCACTAGATCCTTTTTCTTGGTCAACAGATTCATTAGACTCTTCTTCCTGCTCAACAGATCTAATAAATTCTTCTCCTTGATCAACAGATTTAATAGATTCTTCTTCTTGTACGATGAATCCACATTGTTTCTTTCCCTGGGCCTTTGGCGAGGGTGATTGTATGGTTTCCTCTGTATTGCTCTTGTCTGGACTTTTATTAATAGATTCTTCTCCTTGATCAACAGATCTAATAGATTCTTCTTCTTGTACAATGAATCCACATTGTTTCTTTCCCTGGACCTTTGGCGAGAGTGATTGTATGGTTTCCTCTGTATTGCTCTTGTCTGGACTTTTATTAATAGATTCTTCTCCTTGATCAACAGATTTAATAGATTCTTCTTCTTGTACGGTGAATCCACATTGTTTCTTTCCCTGGGCCTTTGGCGAGGGTGATTGTATGGTTTCTTCTCTATTGGTTTTGTCTGGACTTTCATCAATCAACGGGCGTTTTGATGGGCTTTTTTGTACTTCATTTTTTGTCTTATCAGTAACATTAAATTCCAATTGGAATGAATTCTCTATAATTGAGTTGTCACTGCCCTGGGAACTATCTTCTACATTTTCTAAAATTGGAGGCAGGTCACCTTTTGCTTTATTATCTGCTTTTGGGGATGATTGATTTTTCGAAAATTGTTTTCTCGTTTGAAGAGGGTCACTATTTTCTCCATTTTCTAAAATTGGAGACAGATCACCGTTGACTTTCTCATCTGCTACTGGAGATGATTGATCTTTCAACAAATCTTTTCTATTTTGAGGGGAAGCCATAGAAAGGTTACCTGTTTTGCACCGGCGGACTCGTCTCATCCTTTTTGAATGTTTTGTTGTGCTTCTAGTGATATTTTCTTGTGAAACCTCTGGAGATTTATTACTTCCAACAATATTTTTATTTCCTCGTTTGGATGGCGTTCTCACTTCCGGCAGTTTAGTCATTATCAAGCGAGGTTCGGGGACATCACTTTCTAGTTTAGTTGACAGTCGTCTGCGGGTCCTAGTTGTAATTCCACTGGCTTCACCGGCGACCTTGATAGGAGTTCCCCTTTTAGAAGGCGTGCCCAGTTTGGAATTTGGAGTTGACAGTCCATCTTTGGATTCCTTGTCTACCACCCTGTTTCTCAGAACACGGACATTCGTTTTATTTTCTGGGCTTTCCATGGTCTGCAAAAAAAAAGAAGAATTACTCACTCATCCACAGTAAAAATATCAAACACACTTAATATATAGAAATCAATTTTCAATAAACTGTGAGAATTCAATTTATGATAAAAGAATGCTAAGTTTGTTTTCGCCACACTAGGACGTAATGAACTGTTCTTCATACTATTATACTATACTACTCTATTGGAGGCCGAAAATGTTCGATTTCCGACGAGGTCAGCTGGAGGCCTGTAAACGTTTACGGCCCTAGGGCGGAAAAGAAAATGACCTTGAATCACAGCTGTTTCTATCTGAACAACAGCATTGTATAGCAGGATCCATTTAACTTGTCAGAAATCAGCTGTCTCAAAGAGCAATTAAACATTGATTTTAACCCATCAAATGCTGAAGTCTCGCAGATTATTGAAAAGGTCTTTAAAAAATTATTCTTTGAAAGAAGATCTTTAAAGAATAACTTTTAAAGACTTTTAAAGGTCTTTAAGACTTTCAAGCCTTTTGATTATTGTGTTGAAATAACTTTTTAATCATATGCTCGTCGATCATATGTTTTCTGGACAAGTTAATTGGACCTGCTATACGTGTTCTTGCAGGTCGGAAAAGAAAATGACCTTGAATGACAGCTGTTTCTAATCAAAAGCATTGTATGTGTTCTTTGTAGAATCCTAACCTCAAAGTTTTGTTGGTCACTAAGTTGATATTTCCATTGGTTGTTTTGCATTATTTTTGTTGTTTTGTTTTTTTTTGTGTTTTGGCGAAAATAGCGTTCTGAACACCCATTTTCCGCCCTAGGTGCGAAATATACTATTGCATCATTGGATGAAGGTAAATGACAACAAACAACTAGAATGGTTTAAACAAATCTAAATTTATGCCTACATTTTATCAAGACTGGCGTGTCGAGACAATCAATATTAAATAATATAAACTGCCTAGCATTACCTAAGTACTGTCTGTTCAGGGAAAGGAGAGACGATGTAAATAGACCTTTGCGTGCGAGAGTCTAGCTATCTAGGAGCAGCTAGACCTGCTAGATTGATTCACAGTAGAACTACTAAAATAATAATATTACTATTATTATCTTCAGTACGTGATTTCAGTCTGACCTTGAATGAACGTATTGTGAGCTGGAATTGGACAGAAAATATATCTAAAACAGCTGTGAGTCACCGCTTCCATACGCAGTGTATAAATGCAAAAAGCTTGTTTTGGCCGTCTCTCGACTCCGTGAACAGATAACAGTCTTGAAATTCTAGACATTATTTTTTTAATGTAATCTATATTATTAAAAGGCTAAGATTTTTCGTTTTTTCCGCGGCGTATGAATACCATACATCCGATTGGCACGAAACATTGTTACATCATTTTAACAATGGTTCTTAGCCATAAATCATGACCTGAACCTGAACGGAGTTCATTCTACAGGACTGAAATTATCAATGGAGCTGCTATATTCATATCAATTATTTTTGGGGAAAAATTAAGATAATCTTTAAGAATTCTATCCAGATAAGGAATACGGTGAGAAAAAACTTTTTGAAAGAAGACTATTAAATAATTACATTTGACTGCTAGATGGTGATATTTGATTCGGAATACCGTTAATCTAATATCAACCTTAAAACAACTCTAAACTAATATCAACTTTATAAACTTGTAAAGCATGACCACTAATATTAGCACTTATGAGGGCAAGCAAGACAATGCTTTTTGCCACCTGTTGAAAATTAGCCAGTAATTAAATTTTAACACGTAACTTTGAATTTGATTTACGGCGTGAAATTTCTCTGATACAGTAAAGTAGGCTTACTTTACTAAGGCTCACGCCAAAACGACAGTCCGGACCGGACTATCTGGCTTGGTGCGGCTATTCTCTTCAGGCTGTGCCGCACCTAGGCAATGGCCTGTGTGCCTAGTTAGAATCCGGGACTGAAGAATTTTCATAACGAATTGTATACCCATTTCATGAGTTTGATGTTATCTACGTAAAGAATGTGATGCTACTGTTCAAAGACTTATTTACTACACAAGAATTGCACGCCGTGGCACTTTTAAATACGTAAAAGCCAATATATTGTATACCAGTGTATTAGGTCCTTTATCTGAATGAGTGAATACTGTCCTAAAAATATTGATTTTCAAACTCATAAATAGCATTCAGCTCGACTGGCTGGAAAATTTTGCCATATATTATATTGAATCTTAATCATTATTTACTAAATGATCTGTGCTGCTCTGCAACATTACATTTATATATTGTCATTTTGGTGCCGGGTATGACCATGTTTATTAATTGCTGACACTGTCAAAGCAGAAAATCAAATCCAACGCGTTTACCCCGTGCAGCGCTGATTGCTCAGTACTGTGTCGCTTGAGAATACAAACATGGTCACAGACTTGTATTTTAAGCTTACTGAAACATTGACTTACGCCATTAATTCACGGTCTTTGTCCATATCATTCCAAATCTTCGTTCACATGAAATTTATTATTGTAGTTCAAATTTAAACATTTCCATTTTAACCAAGCGTAAGTGGGATTTCTACTAATGTATGCTTATTGAAGTAAAATAAGGCGAGGTGTAACCACTGAGCTAAAATATCTAACTGCAGGTAGCACTGAATGAATAAGCTGGGTTCCACCTATTTTTTTCATCATGTATTGTTAACCTAACAAAAATTAGGTGGCCCGTGTTCCACCTAATTTTGTTAGATTGGCAGTACAGTGGGGTCATCATAATATATGTTGCCTAATCATAAAATGATTAGGGCATGATAAAAAAATGGGTGGAACATGGGTCTCGTATAGCAGTCCTAGCCACTGCTACCTCGAGTTAGATAATATTTAGCTCAGTGGGGTAACTAGAGGTCTCCCCACCGATAAAAAGCCATGCAATAAAAAATGAAGTAAACGATCGTATGATTTCCTTCCTCATCTGAAATTTCACGTGTATTCGTTGTTATGGTTTTTTGACCAAGCTCTCCAAGGTTACAGTGACCATAAATATAAATATAGTCTATACTATAAATATAGTCACTGTATCCAAGGTTATTAGATAGCTCTATCTAGTGTCATTTCAAAAAATTAACTTGAGGGTTATATTTTTTTTATTGTATGGCTTTTTATCAGTTAGGAGACCCTTACGGCTTACGGGTGTGTTCCACCTCGCAAATTGCACAATTTTTTGTGTCGGTCACCTATCCAAAAGCGGTCTTGAATGTTTGTTACTTAACTACATGATCACTTAGCAACCGCTCTCACCGAGTGACCACTGATCTTAGCTACTAATTTTAATAATATTAATTTAATAATTTTAAATAATTAATAATATTTATGCCAACAGATTGTGCCACTTTTCCCTTTTTCATCAGAAATCTATAATTTAAAAGAATTATTATTGAAAAACAAATAGAGCCTGCAAAAATTCGATTCTTCATCTATCTTTTGGCGCAAACCGCATCAAAATTGGTCCACTCAACAGCTCCAAAATCCAAAAAAGTAAAAGAAATTTGCTAAGAACAGAACTGATATAGATTCGAGTTTAGCCTGTAGGTCGAAAAGTTTTGCGTTTTTGTCCACTTTTGAAAGTAAGTTAGTACTTCTAACATAAGTTGAAAGAGTATTGTACATCAATTAGCAACATTTCGCGCCAACTCCCTACTCTTGTTTAGAAGGATATAGGTTACTCATTCTTTAAAATCACTATAAACGTTACAATCAAAGCCCAATAAATGCAAAAATAGTTAGCAATGTTAGAATACTTAGTTAGCAATTTAGAAGCATAAGAACTTCAAATTATGCTTAATGCCCCTTCATTTATATCTACTTCGATAACCAATGCCACAATAATAATTGTCTTAACATTAATAATAAATTAAGCATTTAGCGAAAAACATAAAGGGAACGTTCTTTGGGATTTTGAGACCATATCCATAAAATTATTTTGCGGCAAAATCAGATACTCGAGATGATCGATAAAAAATTCTAGCCAGAAATTAATCAGGTAGGCTACCTAAGGAAAAACTAATTTTTTAAGTTGAGCAAAGAGTCATTTTTTTGCAATTTAGAGCCTGTACAATTAATTTTATCATCAAATACAAACAGATGTTGCTCAAGTTACTGTAGCCTAATTAGAAAATATGAATTCCGGCTTCTGGTCAAATTTTGTAAACATTGATTAAAATTATTCTTCAACACTTCAACAGTTAAAGGATAGGCTAATTGACCATTGAGCTAAATATCCAACTAGTTGGATTATTTAGCTGAGGTAGCTGGTGTAGTAACCCGGCCCTGGTATTTTTTCTATTCAAAATCGTCTGCTCAATAAAATCTAGATTAAATTTAATCTAGAGATTAAATTGGTGATCGTTTAAATCTAGTGCTTGAACTGGTGATTGTTTTTGACAATCAACCATTGAAATCAATCATGTACACGACAAGCAAATAACGATGAGAGCAGGTGGATTTTTGTTTTTCATCATGAAACACGAGGCTGTTCGGACATGTACAAAGTACACGCAACCTCAACTTTTTCTTACAGAAATTAGATGAATTTAATTTGTGAGAGCTATAAAAAAGACTGATAACCATAATCTGTGAGCTCAAACCAAGATATAAGTCATTAGTGACAAAAATCAATGACAATTTACCATATCAACCTGAAGTGATAATAGGTTATAAGTCAACGATAGGATTTAATTATCCATTATTGATTGTAATATACATGAATCAACAATTATGCGAATTTGGACACTAGAAACAATTTCAATTGTTATTCGAATTTGAGGCACGTGCAATATTAAATAGAAAAACTGTTGGGGAAAACGGTTTATGCACCTAAATCCTACATGGTCAAGCAATTTTGCCATCAAAAGATCCACGTTTGAAAATGT
Source organism: Laodelphax striatellus (assembly GCA_017141395.1). Lineage (NCBI taxonomy): Eukaryota > Metazoa > Arthropoda > Insecta > Hemiptera > Delphacidae > Laodelphax > Laodelphax striatellus. The sequence continues at coordinate 13,777,475 of CM029534.1, read as the reverse complement.
ATGATGACTTCTCTACTCTGTAGGGACACTATATTATGTAATAAAAATGTTTCAAATATAATAACTTATTTAGAAATCAGTATTTCGTTTAATTATTATGCACGTGGGGTTGATACTTACTAACCTCCCAACAACCACACTCTACCAACTGTTGTTCTGCGCCACTGCGTCTGCCCTTGCGATTTTGGGAGGCTTTGGAGCCTTAGGAGCTGTCATCTGCTGGTAGGTGGAACAATCCTATCTTTCCTATGTTGATTAGGTAAACAGGTGAAGCATGTGTCTCGATCTCTTTGGCCCTAATTCACTTGTGGACTGAATTGTAGCTGAGTTCTCATTGGCCGAATCACTATAAGGACCGTATTTGGCGTATATTTGAATTCAAACCATCATGTTAAATTTCAATTTTCATGAAGAGTTTTTACGAAAGTTTATGGTATCTTTGCGATATAAGAAATCAAACTGTTTAGAATATAGTTTGATATTTGCGAAATACAACATTTTGTCAGTTTTTGTTGATTTTTAGTTAGCTGGTTTGGCTAGAATTTATGTAGATGTTTTCAAGGCTGGCTTAAACTGGGTCCAATAATATATAGTAACTACGATTTACCATAATAAAGAATTATACTGATTTGTAAAATTTTCAAGTATGAGTAAAGTTTTCAAAATCAGTGTAAGTTTATTTGTTATAATTCGTGATTTGAATAATCTATTTTATACAGTACCTAGTTTACTAATTTGTTCCCTCCTTTTCAAATATAAATGATGACGCCTAGGAACTGTTTGATAAGTACAGAAGGGCTTGCCAACAGATTATGAATAAGACAATAATTTTACTGTCTTCATAGACACCCTTCAATATTTTGACATTTCCAATTCCATGTCATAAATGGATTAAGCATTTCACTTTTGACATTCTGTTCCACAACCAACTTGACCATACAATAGTAACATTTGATACATTTTTTTATAACATTTTGTAAATTTATACATATATTTCAATATACAATATTAATAAAGAGAGTTGGTGTCTGTACGCTGATAACTCGAGAACAATTTTGATTTTGGATTAGTTTGAATTTCACTGGTTAACATAATATGTATTAAAATATGAAAATACTTTATAATTAATAAATAAATTAATGACCTAATATCAAACATTTCAAAGACGTATTTGAATCTGCCAGCAGTAACGGAAAGATGATCGTGATTTAAGCCAGGAAAATAGCAATGTTATCACAAGCCGCCGTGGCTGGACGGAGTTTATGCAACATAGAGTTTGGGTTCGATCCCGCCCGAACCATTTTTTTTTGCACTAGGTTTCTGCTCTAATTATTTTTACGCTAGAATCATCAATTGAGAATGATTATCGTTTAATACATTCTATCGTTTCAAATAATAAAATTGAAGAATAACGGAAAAATAAATAAAAATTAAAGAAAAATAAATAAAAAAATACAAAATAGAAAATAATTGGAAGAATTTGAGAAGAGGATATGTTGGGGTGACATTTTTTGGGGGAAAGGGAGGACATTTGTGGGGAGAAGAGGGGACATTTGGTGGAAGAGTGCGATACGAAGTTCGCCGGGACAGCTTGTCTTTAAATAATTCAGGATAAGGCCCGCCGCAAAGTAATCCACGAACGTGGAAGTAGCCACGGCCCACTGCTATCTGACTTCAGTCAGCAACCCAGTGTTGTCAGATAACATTTGACTGATAGATTAGATTACACGATTACCCGAAAAACAGCCAAATGTTATCTGTCATCAACACTGGGTCGCTGACTGAAGTCAGATAGTAGTTGCTCCGTGGGCTCACGGCCTGAGGCCGTGGCTACGTTCGGATTACTATGATTTTTGTTACACTAGATGGAAAGTAGCTGCTATCCAAATGTGATCTGGTCTTGAAGATCGGAAGGGCCGTACAAGATAGAAAAATAGCTGCTGGGTGGTGATTACCTCTAGCCTAGCTCAATAATATCTATCTCCAATATTATCAAGCTGATTTATATATTTATCACGCGCAACAAAAAGTATGGAATGTTAAGCTAGGGCTCTATAAACACCAGGTACACGCATCGACCGCCATTTTGGGTCAAGCTTCAGACAGCTGTTTATGAAATACCTTTAGTTATAGCAGGAACCAATTAACTTGTCATAAATCAGCTGATCCAGTAATAATTAAACAGTGATTTCGACACAATAATCAAAAGGCTTGAAAGTCTAAAGAACCATTAAAAGATAAGAGGATCAATAATATTTTAAAGACTTTTCAATAATCATTCAGCATTTGTAGGTTAAGTATTGTGATATTACTCTTTGAAACAGCTGATTTCTGACAAGTTGAATTGGATCCTGCTATATAATAGTATTCATTTAAGCTGGCGGATGGCATTAGATAGATATTATTTTCTCCCATCGGACTTTACGGTCATCAGCAACGTTAAAAAATAGCCTAATATCTCTCTATCTAATGCCATCCGACAACTTAAATTAATACTAGGAGGTGTGTAATTGTAAGATAGTTGGGTTAAATATGAAAACGACCCAAAATGGTGGATGGGAGCGGGTACCCAGTCTTTATGGAGCCATTCACTTCTAGGTCCACCTGATCAATTCGGCCTGTTCAGGTGGATCTAAATCTAAATCTCAGATCGATTTTGCTGTTTGCCAGTTTCACATTCAAGTTAACTGACACTATAGTTATTGTAGTGTAAGTTAAGGGTCGATTACATGGGGCGAGTTTACTAGCTAGTAACTCGCTGGCGAGTGTGCTAGTTGATGATTAACGTAACGCCTTTCCACCCGCTCCTTCGACCATGTAAAGAATAGTACAATAGACACGGTCTTTGCTAAAAATGTTGAAGCCAACATGAATTGCTTGATTTGGGGCAAATGATTTTATTCAAAACTATACGAGCGTTCTTCGCTTTCGTATTATACACCAACAAACTAACAGGTTTGGCAAGTACTGGCCGACAGTAACTTCCGTCTCTACTTTCCCCGTCTATAAGCCGCTTAAAAAACAAAGTGGTTTGTTTTTACTGGCCGCCAGTGATTACTTTCGGCTGGAGTGCAAAGTACCCCTTTAGACAGGGAAAGTAAGCGGTAAGTTGAAGGGGCAAGTACTGGCCGCCAGTAACTTTCCATCTCTACTTTCCCCGTCTATAAGCCACTGTAGTTGAAAAAACGTAATTTCACCAAGCTGTGTCTACTTCAAGAATTATATAAGCTTTCACCATAAAAATACATGAAACATGTATATGGAAAGAGATTGAGGATCAAGGTTTATAATCGATGTATACTATTTTTAATTTCTATGATAAGTGAACAATTTTTCTCTGATAAAAGTCTGAAATTCGCATTCAAGGTAGTAGAGAAAGTATTCTCCTCTAAAGAAAGCATCTCTACTGAATGCACAGAGTGGCAGTTTTGTTAATTTTCAAATCATTGATTAGTAAAGTTTAGAAGTCGTTGATTAGAGCGTATTGTTCATCAATAACTACACGCTTAACTGGATCGACTATGTAGAAACAACTTTTATTTGACTCCAATAATCTCGTGAACCGCGCTGCGTCGCTCGCAACTATGAATTCGCCAAGTTTGTTCAGTATGCATCAAAGTCTTACAGGCGCGCAAGTCTGTAAGGACCTTATTATAACAGATGAAGACGATGAAAGATTGAATTATAGTAGCCAAAAAAGTAATTTTTTTATTTCAACTATTCACATAAGTAAAACAATAGTTCAACAGAGTTCTATCATTTTTTAATTCGCCTTGCACTATCAAAACCAGAGGAATGTTGGAGTGCAAAAAGACAAGGAGTAAATAAATCTATTTGATCTAATTACCTCTATAAATATTAATTATAATTTACAATGTGTAATATACTTCAACCAGCGTTTCTCAACTATTAATATTACTGAAGTTTCTTAATAATCAATTTAGAAAATACAGCATCTCTAAAGTTTAATGTAGCCGCAGTTTCCGTCAACATATTTGATGTCAAGCGTTCATAATCAACACGATGATTATAAAAAACTCTAAGCTATTTATCATGAAATAAAAATCAATATCAAAATTTTAAGAAAATGCAAGAAGCTAAGGATCCATTCTATAAGGATATGCATGCTATTATGGTAAAACTTCAAAATTAAGACTTTACAGATTCATTATGATGACGGAATAACTACTTCCATGTGGTCTTAGTTGTAAAAATGAGATGACTACCCAGTTTCTAATGGAAATAGATATTTTAAAGGCAATCAAATAATTAATAGAAACTCAAAAAATAATAAATATCTCTGAAGTCAATCAACCCCTAATATAGTACAGGTTTAAGAAATTAATTTTAATATCATTTCATTTATTAGCCTCATAATCCTTCGAAGCTCGTTTTTCCCTTCTGATTAGAATCCTTCCTGATACTGCCTGGTTTCCATTTTTGCTTGCAGCAGCTCAAGTTGACGTTTCGCTTCGCACTGCGGGAAGTTTTGAAGGTCATAGTATTGTGGTGCTAGGCTTAGTAACCATTCAGCTGAAAAATTAAAGAAATTCGATTCTCTATAAAAATCAAAATAACAATTATACAATACATTTCGTATTGAATATACATTAATATACAATTCATATATTCACATTTATTACAATCATTCTTCTTACAATTCTCCTCGTTAATCGGTTAATGCTAATACAGGACTACTTATAATCAATTACTACACTTTCAACTTCAACATATTTCCTCGCTATTTTACTACAATACATGTATGTTGTGCAATTTCTCTTAGTTTTAAGAGAGCAAGCTTGAGAGTTTCAAAAGAAATAATATATATAGCAATTTTGTAAACCACTATCCATCAAGTGGTTGTGAGTTGTGACCACATAAAGTCTCATTCTTTATGGAAATCTTACACACTATCGCAAATCAGAGAAATACTAACTTTATTGATGAATAAATACAACCTTATGGGTAGCATTGCTTTACGTTCACTAAACTGCATTCATCACAATACTGTATATCAATAATAGTAGACAACCAGTTTTAGTAGTTGTCAACTATTTGTACTGGTTGAATAATACTGTAATAATATTATAAAGACGGATTATTCTATTTCAAGTTAGAAAATATGAACAAAATTGAAAACCTATTTCATTATCAAGACAAATAGTGAAGCATGATTGACAAAGGCTACACAAATGATACTCACGTTTAATTTCTGTCACAGTTCGGATGTAGTTCTTGGTGGTGAGGACAAACTCATTGTAGACAACCCACTCAGGTCGGTGATCCAGGCAAGTGGATGGATGAAGTTGTACTACTTGATTATCCTTTATCGTCAGATAATGTCCGGTTCTTTCTAAGTGAGCAACCTGAGAAAAAACATATCAGAAAATATCACGTTTCCATGTTTTTATTTTGGTATCCCTACTAATATAAATGAACAGAACCCAAACATTTTGTGTTTTATTAATTAAATGATTAGGAGTAGGTTGTGTTGTATTTTCTCAAGGGTTCCTTCTGTTTCAGTACCATGAACTGAATTAAAATAAGCATAAGGAGCAGCAAAATTAAAATCAGAAGAGGTTTGTCATGGTCAGCACCTTATGGAAACTGACAGAAAATTAAAGGTAATGGATACAAATTTCACTAGGAATTAGAAAATGTATTTCACGATAACAAATTACATTAATGAGAAATTACAAAGTTTTACATTTTCCTTGTTCTATCAATTCAAAATACATAAACTCTAGATCTACAATATAACATATTCACACAGCAATATTAATTTTCATCACTAGTTGAACGAGAGCCCTCTGTTTTAATTCTATTTTATACCGCTGTTTAGAAACTTACGGCTAGCCTACTTGCATGAAAATTCTATTGAATTCAACTGCTGTAAGATAATGTCATTTAACGGAGCTCAATAGGGATTCGTTGGATGGAGTTATTTTACAGCGCTTGAACAGTTGAATTAAATTGTATTTTTGAGCAACTGGCCGGTTATCTAGTATAACTGTTATGAACTTTTATAACTGTGATAAACCAGTAAATGGTTCAACTTCTAAGTACTATAATTCTTTTATAAACTTTGAATACATTTTTCGTTCATTATTTAATAGTGCTCATCTAGTTTTCTTGTGAAAACTTTCACATTTACAGTGAATACTCAATATTATTGACTCAAAATGTATTCAACAATAAGAGCGCATCATTCCACCAATGATTACCTGCATGAAAAATCCGGTTACTAAGGCCTTTCGAATGTTTATGTAGTAGTCTTTTGAGGAGAACTCCGTGGAGGTACGCTTGAGATTGAATCGATCCATGATTCTCGACAGCTGCTGTCTTACATTGTCTCCAGACTTCAGCGATCTGTAGTTGACGAAGTTGTCATAACACCACTGCACGTCATCTGAATCTGAAATATATTTGCATTAAAAGATTAACACATAGTTTGTCTTTTATCGAACATAGTTCAATGACAGAGCTGATTATTCAATTGATATTTCACTTGAATGAATAGAACGTGAATATAAACACTTTCATGACCATACACCAAAAATACAGAAATATCTAATGTACTCTCCATTACAAGCTCATGCTTATTCGCTAGCAAAAAGCACTTGAAAGTTCCAGAACGCAAATCGCTCTTTCAAACTAGGTCGATTTTGATTAATAATTGCTTTAAAAACGATTTCACCAGACTTCTAAACTCTAAATATCCCAGTTGGTTCGTGAACAACATAGATCTATTAATTCATGAGCATAGATCTATTTACATAGTTGATATTGATTTTTTTCATTATAATGCTGTCGCTCAAAATATGTGCTTTCGATCTTATAATGGAGACATGCATTGTACAGTGTAAGAATTGCTAAATAAGAAGAAATCATAATAATCAATGTAAATAGTAATTGAAGTCAATTGCAAGCCGTAAGAGGACGGAGAATGTGAAGTGGTACTCGCTACCACTACGAAGTGGTAACAAACATGATTACAACTTATTTATTAATTTATCTCTCAGATCATTTACAATCAATTGTAAAGAAACAGGCAAGCAGGCCAAAACTATTTCCTATCCAAATTCAAAATTGTCCAATTAAAAATTATGTAACGATATTTACTTTTCCTTGAAAAATATTAATAATTTTCAACAATAAGAAATTATTGAGGTTATTTTCTAAATAATTCAGTATTTTATAATTTTCTAAATTTTATTATTAAAATTATTTTGAGATTATTTTATTTATTTTCAACTAGAGGTTATGTAAGGACTTTTACATTGATTCAGTATCACTTTTACATTTCGGTTCAGTTTCTACCGCTTCAATCGTATCGGAATTTCTCAGTCAGCTGTCCACCAGTTTTTTAGTCGCCTATGTGCAAAAAAATACTTTTTTTGATTGTTGTTCGTTGATGATTTGCATAATCAATAAATAATACGACAATTTTCTTAAGAAATTATGAAGGGGGGTTAAAATCCTATGATTTTCATAAGCAAAATACAATTTTTGCCTACCAATTGGGGGGGGGGGGTTACAACCCACAAACCCCCCTCTGGTTAGGCCTATGCACACTTCCTACCTAAATTAGGCCATTATGCATATACAGACGACTGACTGAAAAAATACTGATGGACAGCTGACTGGAACAAGTGATGGACAGGTGATTTAGAAATTCCGATGCGATTGAATTTAATATAGCAGAATCCATTTAACTTGTCATAAAACATATGAACGACCAGCATATGATCACAATACTTAACCTATAAATGCTGAATCTCGCAGATTATTGAAAAGGTCTTTTAAAGACTTTAAAGGTCCTTTTGATTCAAAACAGCTGATTTCTGACAAGTTGAAAGGATCATATACAGTATAGCAGGATCCATTTAACTTGTCATAAATCATATGATCGACGAGCATATGATCACAATACTTAACCTACAGATGCTGAATCTCGCAGATTATTGAAAAGGTCTTTTAAAAAGTTATTCTTTGAAATGTCTTCTTTAAAAAGGTCTTTCAAGCCTTTTGATTATTGTGTCGAAATGACTGTTTAATTATTACTGGAACAGTTGATTTGTGACAAGTGCTATAGTAATTGATTGGCTACTTACGCTGCTTGAAGGCGTGATAGACGTTGAGCAGCGTGAGATGGTCGCCGTCGATGTGTGCGAAGCGCAGCTTGGCGTCGTCGGCCGGCTTCTTGGCCTCGTTCGGCCGCACAAAGCACTGCGGCACTAGACAAGCAAGTGGGGAGGAGGGAGGGCCCGACCATCCGACCAATTTTAGTAATGCCATCATCATACTACAGGCACGCCTCGGCGCCACCACACCCGCCTACTGAACCACCTAACCCCAGTTACACTCTGCTCTCCACCTCTCCACCTCTCAACCCATCACTACTAACTGCTGCACTCTTGCTTAAATGCTCCCACTCACATACATTGTTTCTGCAGACCAAAGTCTATAAGTTTCCAACGCAAACTCTGCTATCAGATGATAATTATTTTAATCAAGGGTCAAGTTTGAGATAACTATTTGTGCAACTTCATCTGATAATTTGTGCAAGAGTTTGATCGTGGAAATCGTAGTTAGATTTTCATTGTTATCGGACATTATCACAATTTGCATCGTCACATCTCAAAATAACCACACTATTGAAAATTATTGGCAAAAATCCTTTTTGGAATTCAACAAAATCCTTTGAGCAAAAGATAAGAATCCTTTGAGAAAAAGATTAGTATCCTTTGAGTAGGGTGTTTTTAAAACTTCAACACACTTTGAATACTATCTATCTATCTAGCGTATGGCTTTGGTTGGTGGGGAGACACGAAGGTAGTTCTACCTCGCCGTTTATAACCTAATTCCATTAGGTTGAAGTTCTATTTCACTTTGCAAATGTTCACTAATTTTTTAATTCAACTTTGAATACTTATCGAGTAACATTCAATGGATAGAGTTTCTACCCATATTACAAAAAATGACCTATGATTGTAAGGAAGAGTTAACACGATGTGGAATCCGAAATAGGCCTAACTTATGTTCAAGTTCAGAGAGTCTTTGTTTTTTAACGTAAAGCGGCATTGAAACGTAAAGCTTGAACATTTTATCAGTGGACTTGAACAGTGCAGCAAAACTTGAATTAACGGAAGAAAGAAATCTGGTCGCTAGACAGCAAAGGTGTACTCATTTTTGGAGGCCTCGCTAAGAAAACACGCTAAGGCAGACACCAGCCATTCTTGTAAAAGCCTAAACGGATGTTTTTCATCCATGAAAAGCGGCCTTCAAGATTGAATCAAAGCAAAACTATTCATTTGGATACATTTGGATAGTGTTCCTCAATTATATGGAGAATGTTCCCTATTGAGACAATGTTGAGTCGATAGTTCTTTAATATACGAATGAACTGATTAACTTAACGTTGTTAAAGTGAAGAAGGATTGTGCTTCATGAAAGAGCAGAAACAAAAGACCTCAATGCAAAACGTTATTATCAATTCATGGGCAGTAGCATTTAAGCAAGAGTGATGTTTTAGGACAGAGTGAGAGATTCAAACTTTTGAGTAGGCTATAAATGTCTTTGGATAACGTGTTCAAGCACATCATAGGATATTTGGCAATCAATAATAATTATAATACACAATGAAATTAACAAAAACTAAAATAATATTTCTCTGAGAATCCTCACAACTTGTGAAGAAAATAGTCAATAATATATTTTGTATAGTAGGAAAACCAGGTTGGCCTTTCAACTACATAAATCATTCGGTTACTTCATCCAAGTTTTTGAGAAACCATTTTACAGTTTGGGAACAGAAATTTCCCAATTCATGTCAATTTTTCTCTGCAAATGAAATCCATCATTTACAAGCTTTTATCTAATAAAACTACAGATTAAGATGTATAATAATATGTATGTTATGAATTTTCAAGTTAAATTAAGGATCCAATGACAAAAATCATACCGTGAGAAGCATTTGTTTTCAGAGATATAATATACTCCGTGAAATTACCATCATAACGTGGAGAATATATTATGAAACCTAATGTAGGTGATAATTAAGATTAGTTCGATGATAATAAACCCAAAGAATTCACATTATAAATCAACCACATTGCTATCAAGAATCCCTTTCAAGAAACTCTTTCAAAGCACGTTTTATTTATACAGTGCAGTAAAAATAGTGTTTATCCAACTCACGTTTATTCTACCCTTTGGTATCTGCATTATAAATCAACCATAATGCTACCAAGAAGCCCCCTATAAAAAAGTGAATCATTCTTCAAAGTGGATTATAAATCTTTCAGAGCACGTTCTACATGTACAGTACAGTAAATATATGTTTATTCAACTCACTTCTATTCTACCCTTTGGTATCCGCATCATAGCAAAATAGTATTCATTCGGGTAACTTGAAAATATCGGTAATTTCTTCGATTCTTATAGACTAATAATTTCCAAAGACTCGATAATTGATGAAATAGTAAATGCCTGGCTACATCTAGGCCGCATCAAGTGTTTATTCAACACATTTCTATTCTAAATAGTATTAGTTCATACGGATAACTTGGCTGAGAATATTGGTAATTTCTTCGATTCTTATAGACTAATACTTTGTACAGACTCGATAAAGAGTCTCGATGGAAAAGTAAATGCCTTGCATTGGCTAGGCTGGTGTAATAATAATTGGATACCTGACAGCATGGCAGTGATGGAGAGTATCTCGTTGGAGCAGTTGAGCGAGCAGCTGGCGATGAGCAGCTTGGCCAGCTGGGGGTCGAGGGGGAACTCGGCCATGATGGCGCCCAGGTCAGTGAGGTTGCCGTCGTCGTCCAGTGCGGCCAGGTAGTTCAGCAGCTCCAGCGCGCGCATCAGCGTCTCCGGCGCTGCAACACACACATTCACTAGAGACTCGAGATAGTAGCGCTCAAAGAACGAACATTCAAGCTAGATTATGTTTAAATCAAATGCAAAAAATGTTTGAGAAATACTCTTCCAAAGTATTCCAGTAATTTAAAAAACAAGGCAATGATGTTTGTATAAATAACCCTAATTTTTCAAAGAATATTTCATTACTACATTACGAGTGTAAAGTATATACAGATATACTTTTACACTCCTCTGTATAATCACAGTGTGGTAATTATATGTCCCACTTCAGATTGATTAGCTAAGACAAATCCACCATTCTTTTGCAAAATCTTGGAAAAATTGTAATGAAAAGATGAATAAATTATAATGTTACGTTATGCTACGTATGCCATGATCAGGCTTTATTAAGATAGATGATACATCATTATAAGCTTTCAAAGCAATACCAAGAGTAGAGAGACTATTTTTAAGTTGGAATGGAAAAGTGGTTTTTAATGTACTTTGTCTTGAAAGAATTTTGACATTTGAGTGAATGTGAAGCGGGTTTGATGCTTATAAATTATGTTTAGCAAAGCAGGCAAGCATGAAGGGGTTACCGTTAAAACGGGAGTCATGTCTCTTATCTTATCCGAGTATCTTCGAGTTATCCGAGTATCTTATTCATACTAAATTTGGTTTAGTTTACTCCACGGTTAGTAGAGTGAAATTGTCTCAACTATCTGAGAGAGTTACTCTATAGCAAGAAAAGTATGTGGACGTGGAACATGTCCTTCAGGCTGTCTCAGACCTCTTTCAACTAATGGTAAATTCTCTCATAGAGTGAGGTGTCTAGGAAGGGGATGTTTTCCTCAAACGTAGAACAAAAATTACGTTATGTACAGTGATTTTGTTATGAAACATTCAACTAATATAACTTACACAATTTTTATAATACATTATAAATGCATAGCACTGAAACTGTAGAAAGAAAATGAAAAGTGAATCAGTGGTATTAAAAATGGATGTATATTATCATTTGATAATGTACCTGGAGGATCCATGAAATCAAAGTGCACCAAGTCATCAATTCCAAGTTTTTTCAACTGAAGAACAACTGATCCCAAATTTGACCGAAGAATTTCTGGATACGTGTTTTCTTGCATTTCATTTTTGTACGCTTTTTCTGTGTATAACCTGCAACATAAAAATAGAGTGAATCTACAAAACTTGAGTCGATTAGATGAGATGTATACTTAGTAGAAAACTAAAATTTATTAAGCTGATGATTTCATTTTAATTGTAACAAAACGTTTTGTTAACATTCTATATATTCGATCTACTGTAATAATTTTCCAGTAAATTTAGTTTATTTTTCATTTTATGACGATTTGTAAATTGATATTGTTTTTAGGCAATAAAAAATTATTTTATCTGATTTTAAAGCACATACCTTAGGCTATATGGTAAATTCAAGACATTTCTATTGAATTCATTGTTAATGTTGAAAATCCAAAACTAAATATTTTTAGTAAGCCCACTGATACAGAATACTAACTGCAACTAACACATTATTTGAAATAGATTTGAATTTTAAAATCGAGCTTCAACTATTCTTATTTCAAAGTATAAGTCTATATAAGTTGAGTAAAAAATCGTAGATAAAACGAGAAAATTACAGAAACTTGGATGTGCGGGATTTTTCACTAATTTTATACTCAATTTAGACTCTAAGGTTTTTTTACTTTGAAGATTAACCCTCTAAGAAATGTAAAATTTGCTGAATTTATATAATACCGCACTCAAAATGAATGAGGAGGCTACGAAAATGAATTAGAGCATATTTGATATTCATCGAATGTTACCTGAAGCACTTTCCAGGTCTTGTACGGCCGGCGCGACCCGCTCTCTGCTGGGCTGATGCTTTACTAATAGGCGACACTAGTAGCGATTCTACACGGATACGGGGATTGTACACCTGAAACGAAACACAACACTTGTCAGCTCTCAACTAATAACACTAGTAACTATATGGATAACACTAACGTTATCAAATGTTATGTTACATGAATTACAGTCATGTCCTCACCAATGAAGCATTATTATTATTCTTGACTGAAGATGTGTACCACAGCATAGCTTTGTCGGTTGTAACATCAGGTTATTTATGGAGCATTCTCGTTAGTCAATGAAAATTAATTAATATTTTCAATTTAGTATCGAATCTCAAAGAGATGAAAATCGCCTCAAAACTGCAATAACTCAAAAAAGAATAAAATCACAAAACATTGCAAAATTCTCACAAAACATTATGGAAAGTGTTTTCCACATTATAATCTGTGAATGATAACCATTAGGTGAGAACAAATTCTGAAAAAAAAAAAATAGGGTTGGTCAAGTACCAATACATTCATCCAAGCTCTGTTGGATCCAGCTAAGATGTTCGTCTAGACAGAACAAATCCATCCCTTCTCCTTCATTGTAACTGAATAATTATGGCAAAGAATTTACTCACTTTTTGTTTGGCAAAACCGGGATCAATGACAAACACAACTCCATCGATGGTGAGTGATGTTTCGGCGATATTTGTGGAGACGACCACTTTGCGTCCAATGGCGCCGTTAGGCTTGTTGGGAGGCGCTGGCTCGAAGATCCTCTGCTGTAGGTTGGGCGGCAGTGTCGAGTACAGGGGAATGCACTTCATTTCACCCACATCGGGACCCAGATTGTCTATTTCTCGTTTGATTCGCTTACACGCCTCTTCGATTTCCTTAACATCAAACATCACAGGTTAGGTTACACAAGAAAGAGATCATAAATTCAATCACAAATCCACACAATTTTGTCAAAATGAAATGATTTTATTTCAATTCATCCTACATTTCATCCATTCTTCCATTTTTCTTTCAATTGTTCAATACTTGAATACTTCACGACACTTCGTAACCAACAATCATAAACAGTTTTAACCTGTTGAATTTTTATTGTAGCTAGTTGATAGGTTATTATTGCAGAGCAAATCGCGTTTTACTGACTTGGGAACGGTCAAATTTATAGATATTTTTCAATATTTTTCTCAAAGTCAAATATACTTCCAAAATTTGAAAAACAATACTTTGATCTGTGGTGCCAGATTGATTTGAATTAGTAAATTGAATCATAATATAATCCATAAAGTAATATTCTTCGTAGAAATTCCATAAACAAAGAACTGAACTTCCATGAACGTGAATAGCCTAACCTGGCGAAGTCCAGAAAGATTTTATTCAAGAGATTGATATTAAATTGCTCATCGAATGGTGGTGGATGATTGGGACCTTTAGAATAGATGGAAGAGACCGATAGACATCACGACTTTGAGAACTTATGTATGAGACCTTCATTTTACGTATACTTCACTTAATAAATTATGATACAGAGTTGTTGATGCACCTGTCCTCTCTTCCACACGACCAACAAATTCAAATCAAAAGAAAATAAGATACGAACTCTTTCTCTTTAGTGGGGTATTACTACTTTTACCAATCTAAAATAAATTTAATTCATTAATTAGATACCAATTTATTGAGATGAATTCCATCAAAATGAAGATAAAAACAAACAATTCTCACCTCCTGACCAGTCAAGAAGAGAAGAACATCTCCAACGATTTCTTCGCACATATGAATCTGCATTACGGTTCTAATAGCAGCTTCCAAGTAATCTCGTTCCGGTTCTTGAGTGTAGAAAATTTCTACAGGATGCGTTCGACCAGGCACATTCATAAGCGGAGCATTGTCAAAGTATTGCTGCAAAATACGATATCTTTCAAAATGCCTTACAAACCGAGAATAACTTTACTGCAATTATGCCAAAAAAAAAAAAAAAACAAACCAAGTGTAATATAAAATCACTCAATTCTTGAGAAAAAGGATAATTATTGGGAAAAACGATTGAAAAATTCATCAATAAGTTCATTGTATGAGATAAGAATGGATAAATTAATCTAGATCAATGCCACTTTTATGCCGGGTTTCACCAACATTGGTCAAATATTTAACGATGTTCAAACGCATCAACAGGTGAAAAGGTTATTATCACACTATGTAAAAATTTGACCGGCAATTTTCAAGTTGCCGCAGAAAATTGATCTGTGTACATTGGTGCATTGCTATATTAGCATTTTATCCGGCTGTTTATGTATGAGAATTCCAATCACTTGAAATTCATTATAAAAGATCAGCTGGAGTTTCTGCTTCTTTGCAACAATTTTTTACCGTGTGCGCCTTGGCCTTTTTTGAACATGGTCAAATTCTATTTGACCAAGGTTGGTGAAACCCGGCATCAGTCAAGCATAAGCCCTATGACCTATTTATTCAAGTAATAATTCAAGAGATGATGTTTTAGAAACAGATGTTTTCTATCACATCACTGAATAATGTGGCGATAATGTAGCGTTATCAACATCTCTATATGACTCATTGACACCCAATGCTGTTGAAAACTTGAATAACAATATTAAATGTTAAGGGCCCTTAATACCTTTGGAAAAAGCATGAAAACAGGCACTTCGTAGTTTACTCCTTAGGTCGCTATTTTTAAAGCTAGAAATGTGTGGATGGTCTTAAATTGAAGATAAACATTGCTAGAATGGTTGATGTACCTTATAATTTTATTATCACTCATCAAATTTTTTAATTGATGGTTAAAATGAGTGAAATTTACTTCATGTTCATCGACTTATACTGCATTTTAAAGATAAATCGATTTTTCAAGGTTATACACACATTCTACAGATCTTTCTGAACAATTTGGTACCATTTTCATACTTATCGGTTGGTAAATAACGTCCAAAGGAGTAAACTCGTTTTGACCCCCCTTCACCCGCGCACGCAAAAATCATCTCGATTTTATAAATTCAGTCAAAGGTATTAAGGGGCCTTAATAGAATAATTTCCATGAAGCCTATCAGATAACATATAAAATTCGATAGTGATTATTTTACGCATCATCAATTTTGGACGAATGTCTCATTTTTTCTCAAGTATTGCATTTTTTGTTTCGCTTGACCATTTTTATTTTTATTCCATTTTTCTCTTTTCTTCTCTTTCTCCTACCTGTCTATTACATGGGAAACTATAGTATGCTCCCTCCTTTCTCCCGTTCAGCACAAACCACCATATAGCAATTGTTTCTAATTTGTTGTGTATATTGTTCTGTTTGTATTGTAATAATTTTATTTTTTCATTGTTGTTTATTGTGTTTTGAATAAATTAAATTTAATTAAATTGCCTGGTTCAGTAAATAGATAAATTAGAGGCGGGATCGTCTTACCTGGAACTTTCCAGCATCGAGTGTGGCAGACATGATCACTAGTTTGAGGTCAGCTCTCTGTTTGATGACCTCCTTGAGGACACCCATTAGAATATCTGTGGCCAGCGTCCTTTCGTGAGCCTCGTCAAGAAGAATAACCTGATAGTTTTCCAGCATTGGGTCAGACATACCTTCTCTTAGCAACATACCATCAGTCATGTACCTAGGGAAGTGAAAATTATATCCATTAATGGCGGCATTTTGGAGATCACACCACTCAGCTTATAAATTAAGACATTTAAACTTCTGACAGTGTCTGGTAAGATGCTGTGATATCTACACGTAAAGAAAACACTAAAATATAGTAAGTGATACATAAAATAAGTGATAATTGACCATAATATTAGTGTTTTCATTATTATGGAATTATTTTCGAAATTGAGTTCTAGAAGATGGGAATTGAAAGAATGCTTGAAGTTGAAAAGTTATTTTTGCCAATCCTTGAAAATATCTAGTAAATTGTTAAAATTTTTTCAACAAGAAAAAATTGTTTCCATTACTAACAACATTTTTAAGACCGGTTGCACTAAAGTTGCTCACATCTTGACCACCTAATATAATGGTTATTCGGAGACCAAACCACCATGAAGGCTTTTACAAGTGAGCATCAGTGTGTTACTACGTATTACTCTGGATTTTACATAGAATAGCCCAAGATTCCTCTAGATGTTATCATAAATCATAGAATAGCCCAAGATTCCTCTAGATGTTACATATAATAGCCCAAGATTCCTCTAGATGTTATCACAGAATAGCCCAAGATTCCTCTAGATTAGCTCAGCACATAATATCTTCTATAGAAGATACAGTACTGTATTGACACTATGTCAACAAACGTAAATTGTTTGGCTTGCACCTGATCAGAGCAACGACCAATAATATTATAGGTTACTTTCCAACTACGGACAAAATTAGCTAAGAATAATCGTAGTAAGTGTTCAAACAAATTGAATAGGAAAGATGTTTTAATTCAATAGTTAAGAATGTGGAGTTTCAATGATTTTCGTTAATAGATATATAGATATTTATTCTAAGATTCTGTTGTTGTAATTTAGTTGTTAGCCTTTTGTTGTCAGAACTACCCTCAACTAAACACTAATTATAACTGACTTGAGAAGAGTTCGGGCCGAAGAGCAATCCTCGAATCGAATGCTGTAGCCGACCTCCTGGCCAAGAGTGACGTCCATCTCCTCGGAGACACGCTGCGCCACCGACATGGCCGCCACTCGCCTCGGCTGCGTGCACGCCACGCCCTTCGAGCCCACCGACTGCGAGTACTCCACACACCTACAACACAACGCTCTTCAAATAAAATAATTTCCACATAGGATACAAGACACGTGCATACATATCTTGGTTATGTACATTATTATAAATTGAATAGCAATGGTTCTTTTACATTGAAATTACTATAATATAGCTGTGAATAATTGCTATAATATAGTCTGTGAATGAGGGGGGGAGGGAGATCCCACATGGGTTACAGTAATATTTATTATAAATGCGTTGTATATCAACTGTAATTAACACTATTGTGACTACAGGACAAAGAGTATAACGAAAAAGAAATCTAATAAGAAGAGCAAGAGGACTCGAGACCAGCGACGATGCAATTATTATCTTTTTCAAACACCGGTATTGCTTTGCCAAGAGTAAGGTGAATGAAGAAGCCCGTCGGCTCCAATCCATCCTATAATAAAGAGCCCGATTTGCTATCTGTATGGAGGCCAAAGGGTCAACACCCACAAATGCCTCATTTAACACATAGAAAATCAACATATATACATGTTATTGATATAAATAAGGTTAAAAATGAAAAAAACTTTTATAAAGAACGGACTATTGAGAAAACAGAAAACTAATACTAGAGAAAACTGAGAGTAAACTTGTTTTCAAGGTCAATTGTAAATAAGTTCTGAACTCTAAACAATAATACGAGTACTACCAAGAATACATAGCTTTCAAGGTATGGAAATGACGCGAAGAATGTTGATAGTGACGGTGATGAGGAAGATTATTATGTTATGGTTATAAAGATTATGATGATGATGATGATGACGACGATGACGACGAGTTGAAATCACGATCTAGTTATTGAGAAAATATGATGATGTTAATAAAGATCATAGTGATGATGAAAATGATAATGATCGAGATTATTATTGTCGTGTCACCGTTCTTGAACAATCACGGTACATTATTTAAAAGGTTTTCACATTTACGTTTAAAGCCATCAATCATGAAATACATCCAAATCTCTGCAATACAGTAACTCTATTTATATGAGAAAAGTATCCAACGTTCCCTCAATATTAGTCTTCTGAAAATGTAGTACGATTAATATAAATTGGCAGCATGCAAAATCGGCTCCACATATATGCTGTATTTGTCGAACACAGAATGTTTGCCAAACACGAACGTTTATGCGTCATTTCGCTAGTATTTGCCGGAATGCAAATGAAGCTCTCACACATTCGTCACGTTCTGAACAGTATTTTGCAGGAATACAGCAACACATTCAACTCCAATCTAAGCTTGCATGAGGTGAGATCAAGATCACTTATCGGTAAACTATCACAATGATTATCTAAAATGTATTGTTTATTGATAATTGTTACATCTTATTTATCCGAGTCCTATGCCGGGTTTCACCAAAATTCGTCAAATATTTGACGATCTCCAAGAACATCAAGAGGTGGGATTATTATCACACGCTGCGAAATGCTCACCGTCAATTATTTTTCTGTTGCTTACATTGGTTCATTGCATGATCAAAATCTAATACAGCTATTTAAGCAAAAGAATTTGAATCACTTGAAATATTAGCCAATAAAAGATCATCTGGAGTTTCCATCAGTTTGGTTAACGTATTACACCGTGTGTGCCAGAGCCTTTTTTGAAAATCGTAAAATTTTATTCAACGGAGGTTGGTGAAATCCAGCATTAGTAAAGTAATGCACTATCTAATAAAACGACAATTTAATTGAATTATTTGACTAATTGGATATGGTAAATATTGATACATATACATACCATTGTGGGATCTGAGTTGTTTTGCCAGAACCTGTTTCACCGACGAGGACTATACATTGGTTCTCTCTAAGCAATTTCATGAACTCATCTCTGTATTCGAACACAGGCAGCGTTATACGCTTTTGATAAAACTCGTGATATCTGAAAGAAATAAAGAATTCCATAAAAATTGAACCTGATAGAGAATGCTCTTGTATTTCAGCTTATGCTAAGAACTAGACCGATCAGTAATGAGAAATTATTCAATTCCGGGGATAGCATATTGAATGGAAAAATGAATCTGATAGAAAAGCAAATGAATATAAAAATTACGGTACGATTTATTGATGATCTAAAGTAGTTTATATTCGAGTCGGGTCTAGATTCACAAACATCATTTAAAACACAATTATTCTAGACATTAGGTGAACTCTAAATGAGTTACATTCGTTTGATAAAAGAGTAGGTTACTCCATTGTCCAAGAACGTAGCTTATCTTTAATAATTAAAAGACAAGTGATTCTATTTTTTTAGTTTCCATGTCCAAAAGAAAAGAAAGCTGCTATATATTATGCTTCATCTCAATTCTATTTCACCAACTAGAATGACTAAATTTCAATTATTATTTGTCCTTCAGATTTTTTTGTTGATTCTATGAATGGATGTTTTGTTCTTCAATCAATAATTCCTGTAATACTGATATTAGAATTTACATTTCAATCATATGTTTTCTACCCTTTGATTCATTGGTATGCCTACCTCATTTTGTAATGTGATCAATAGGTCTTAGTTTTATTCAGGCTATGTTTACTGCATTCAACAATGTAATTGAGAATAAATATATATTTTTCTACTCCTCAGGATAGTGGTCGCCCATCTAATCCACAGGTCCCCCTTTTTAGATCGTGAAAATGTGTAAAATACATCAATTTTACAGCAGTACCATTTAAGTAAACAGTAGCCCATAGTATACAGAACATAATTGTTAGTTCAGGATACTAATATAACTTGTTTAAAGAGCACCTAATTATTTATTGGTCAACTGTCAACCTTTATTGGTCGAAAATCCACTCAGAATTTCATCTACAGAAATAGTTTGTTTTGATTTTATACCACCAAAACATTGATGAAAACTAACCGTTTTGTGTAAGGTAGTCCAGAGAAGGGATTCGTCATCATTTTCGATTTACTAGCGGCCTGCTGAAAATAAGCAGCGGCCTGAGGTGCCGCCGGAGCACTGCCGTACACTGTACCAGCCCCGGCAACTCCGGCACCAAGGAACGCAGTCGATGCAATAGTCGGCACTCTGAAAATTGGAAAAAAATTAATAATGGCAACAAAATAAGGATATTGAAAAAAATTAGTAGGCTACCAAAGCAGAATGAAAAAACGTTGCTTTCACTCCATGAGAAAAGTACTTCTTTTTATTCCTTGTCAGCCCAAAACAAAAAATATGATTTTTTTATAAAAGCATTTAATGCTGACCTAGATTGAAAACGGTTTTGATATTTACTCAGTTTCTAATTTCATACTTTAAAGAAATAGTTTTCAACAATGATTTTAGAAGAAGGCTTCATTTGTTAAATCTCTCTTCGAGAATGATGGTTCTTGGCATTGAAAATTTGCTGAGTGATTACAGTGATTCATCTCTACAGTAATGGCTGAGTTCTACGCCACTGATCGAGGTAGCACAAGCTAGGGCTGCTAGCAGGATTAGTGTTCCGTCTAATTTTGTTGGGCTGGTAATAAAGTGGGGTTGAAATATTTTTTCTAATACAGAATACAGTATGTAGTACCAAAAAAAGTTAAGTTGGCAATAAAGTGGGGATTTTAGAGGCGAAATTAGACGGAACACTAATCCTGCTAGCTGCCCTAGCTTGTGCTACCTCCAGATGGATATATTTAGCTCATTGCACTGATCGATCTCATCGATCAGTGGCGTTGAACTCAGCCAATATTGTAGCTGTTTTACATGACTTGTAACACCTGATTATTCATCCAGTGCAGATGATAATACCAGTAAGCAATACGTTCTAATCATTTCGATAAAGAATACCGTAAACTGGTGCAACTTTCGACCACTCGAGAAAAAAAGATTACACAATTTCTATCAAAGGCGGGAATCAACGTAGCAGTCTAGTAACAGATATTATACATGTTCTTATAGGTCTACTTTTACTATTTTTATGTTCAAACATATAGATATGTGTTGATCAAGTTGACTTATATGTCTATTTTGAGTAACATAAAACTTGACACACACCTGAGTTCTTGATTATTCATGTAATTGATCATATTAGAAACAGTACAACATTGCCCACATATTAATTTCTGCATTAAAATAATGTAAAAAAAATGACTGGTCGAATGTTGTCTCAAGTCCGGCCAACATTCAACCATTGATAAATATAGTAAATTATAACCAATGGTAAAAGTCATACAATTATAAAATTTCAATTTCGACCAAACCCAATAATAGCTATATCAATAGATTTCTCTTGCAGTTTTGATCTTATTTGACTGATTTTTGTAAATTACAAGAAGATGGATAAAGTTTGATGTTGAAAATTGATTGAAAGTTACACCAGTTTACCGGTAATAATTATTATTCAATGTCAATAATTATGATATCATTACAAATGCTGAGTGATCATGAGCTGTCACGAATACTCATGACTGCTCTTGAATAGGTGACCGACACAAAAATAATAATATACGAGAGGTGGAACCTCTCGTAAGGGTCTCCTCATCGATAAAACCGTACGAATATATTTTTATAACAAATAGTGGTTAAGTATTGTTCATCAGCATATTTACCTGCTTTTATCTTCGTCTGCTCCCGGAGCACTGTAAAAGAAAAATCAATTAATTAAGTAGCATTGACAAAAGTACCTAAGATTTAAGTTTTATAGATGTTTAAAAGACATTTATCCAATCTTCCAATTCGAGAGCGAGAGTAAAAAAGCTTGGTTTAATGTAGTAGCCTGATCAAAATATGGAATCGGAATAATATCAAATAACTTACGGTTAAAACATGGAAAATCGCACAACAACATTTATGTGAAAGCCTAAATTTACGTTGTAAACCTACATCAAGAATAAGAACAATATATCTTGCTCTAAAACCACGCATTCCTTGAACATTTTTCTGTGAATTGCAATAGCACCAACTTCTTCCGTATTAGGCTATTAGCTAAAACTAGTACAGTAATTTCTCAATACGTACAGTATGACAGTTTGTTTGTCTTTAAGTTATGTACCAATAAAATCATCACAAAACTCAGTCATTAAAGACCTCTAACGCAAAAATAAAAATGACATAATGAACGTCAATATAAAATAATAAACGTGGTACGGTAATACAAATAAGTAAGTTGATAAGTAAATAGTAAGTCCATTTCTATCGATAACTCCCTATGGATCATTAATTCTGAAATACGAATAGTTAAAGGTTACAGCAGTAAGTTAAAAATACGTTCAAGAGTAGTAAATTCGAACAGAGTTAGCATAACATAGTGATAATGCCTTCAAAACAACAAACCAAATACGTCCACTAAACCATGAGTGAATTGCCTGACCTGTACGGTAACTCACAATAATGCAACTTGAAATCTAGCTGGGTAATTCTCCTGGAATTTGAAATATAACTTCAATGTGGAAATGTTTAGTCATAAGCCCGGTCTACACGCAACGATAAGTTTGTCAAACTTTAGTCGTTCAAACTAGTTTGAAGCAAAGTTGGATGAGTTGCATCGCGTCTACACGCTACGACTTATTAAAAAGTCGCACTCTTTTCGCGACTTCTTTCTACACTCAGTATGTCAATATCTGCGATGGAGGAGACTATATTGCCGACAAATTGAGTTTTCTGTTAAAAAAAAAAATAATATAAAAAGCGACATCGTGCAAAATGGTGTAGAGATTAATTATTATTAAAAGAGAAAAATTCAGTCGTAAGGAACAATAAATTTGTAAAGAGAACAAATGGCTATTAAAAAAGAAAATTGTCAGAACAATATTATAAAGAAAATAATTTGGCTATTAAAAAGAGAAAAATCTCAAAACCCAAAAGTTATTAATTCATTTAATATGAAATTATGAAATGGAACTAAAGTAGCCTACTTCATAATTATTATTGCTATAATAACCTACCGGGTTTTGTCAGTTGTTATCGTCTTTGTATACTAGCCTATAATATGAAAATCTTATTATAATATTATTATCTGAACGCAATGCTTTACTACATATTAATAAAAAATTGAGAACTGAAGAAATGGATGGAAAAGAGACTCTTTGACACCGACCTAACCTAGTCGAGTGACTGCTACTTTGGTACCGGTACCTGAATGGATGTAACTATTTGTATAACAAAATACAGTAACGCATCTTATCCATAAGCCCGCTAATTTATAGCTTTATTGGTTCTAATGTCTCGTATATGTTGTGTTAATAATATAAATATGCTAGGGTAGTAAAACTTGAACATAATTTACGGTACGGTACTTAAAAGTACACGTCATTCATCATACCATGTAATCAATAACCTACATAATAATAATGATATTGAATTAATTCAAATTATTATGTTATGTTGATATTTTATTTTCCAGTTGTCTCCTATTATCTTTTAACTTTTTAAAGGAACCTCTGCAATAATACAACGCTGATATAACTTTATTCAAATCAAGCAGGACATAATTATTCTTCCACACAGATACCTGCCTCAACATCCTTTCTTTTTCCTTTTAAAAAAGAAAAGAAATGAACTGAACACATCAGACAAGTTCAAAATTTTATACATGAAAAAGAAATAATAAAGAATATCTATATAATAAGCTAGCAAACGATCTCAAAATCTAATCCCTCAGATAATATTGTAATTTATTGTGCTGGTAACGCTAAATACTAGTACAATAAATAAGAATAGCTTTTCAAAGCATTCAAATTAAATATTTTATATTCAAATACATAATTTTTCGACACTCAAGCATTGCTTCAATTTCCGAATGCTGAATCCAAATTCTAACCTAATTCATTTCTCCCTTCTGAACCATCATTCTCATAGGTTTATAGGTTAAAGAGAGACGATTTGTTTGAACAGCCGTCTACACGTAAAAAGTCGTTCCAACTTTAGTCCAAAAGATTCCAAGTTGATACCTCTTTTGTTGGACGACTTAAGTTTGACCAACTCTTAATTTCGCCATCTACACGCTACGACTTTGCTTCAAACTAGTTGGAACGACTAAAGTTTGACAAACTTATCGTTGCGTGTAGACCGTGCTATAGAGATCATGTTAATCGTATTTGAGAAAAAATTAAAAATATTAGAACGCATGAGATGAGCGTAATTAACCAACATGGCGATTCAGTAGCCTACGGATGGGTGTCAACAAAAATGAATTATTAACACAGATATTACCTTCTTTTCTTCGTTACGTAGGGATCAATAACTTCAATTCTTCGTTTAGCCATAACCGGCTAATTCAACAATGCTGCAAGTAATAAACACCAAAATAAATGTCTAGAAATTAAGAAAATAAGGATCTACAAAGTTCCAAGAACCGATCAAACAACCACACCACTGCCTGCCTGATGCAGCCAAATAGGGGGGCCACAACTTGTACGACTTTCCCCTTGTACGAAACTACCACCTGTACGAAACTTTTAATATTTAGAAAATCACGTTTTACCCCTTGTACGACAAACCATTTGTACGACTTCAACAATTACAAAATCGTTCAACCTCAAAAACCACTTGTACGACTTTCCCCTTGTACGAAACTACCACCTGTACGAAACTTTTAATATTTAGAAAATCACGTTTTACCCCTTGTACGACAATCCACTTGTACGAATCCAACAATTACAAATTCGTTCAACCTCAGAAACCACTTGTACGACTCCACCCCCTGTACGACCCACCCCCTGTACGAAAACACTGTGCTGCAATCTAGCAGCAAAGCTGTATAATTGTCCCAGGCATTTCTTACTCTCTACACTTGACTGTCTTCCAGTGAAAAGCATAAAACCACAATAGTCATGAAGGCACTGGCCACTTGGTTTGCCTAATAATTTTAAGGTTAGATATATTATGTGTTTCATTTGAAGATCGAATTCGGTTTGCTAAAAACTTATAGATAGTGGGTGGAAAAAGTCTACCACTCGGTTAATAAGATTCCAATCAATAAAAATAATATGCTATGCGACAACATGTCATGATAAAATGGAATTTAATTTCAATATTAGGCCTATACAGGCCAGAAAAGGATAGTAAGTTACTTTTAATTTCAATGCCAGGCCCAGATTCACGTATGGGATGACTAGGCAGTACCATCTCTAATAACGTTTTATCATTGGTAATTATGTTAAGATAGGTATGCTCTTGTTAATAGACGTATAATGAATAATCAAAATCAATTTATATATGTATATATAGGTACATAAGTAAACAATAGGACTTTGGATGCAGAAATTAGCCCTCAGGCTCCATCGCTCCATCGTTTTATTAATTAATTGAGGAGTTGAGGAGCACACCTACCACCGCCTCAGTCAAACACCGCCAAAGTCAAATATAGAAACAAGTGATGCTAGGTATAGACACAGAAATAGTCACGTTCAACTATTCATTCTATAGAATTTTCTAAAGTGATTTCGTATATATCTGTTGTTAGAAAAAGATATAGACGATGGGTATTCAACTTGAATATTTTGTAGTGTATGCTTATGTACCTATAGACAGAAATAGATATAGGCAAACTGTTGAGCTGTATACAGTGTATATCTATAGAGATTGAAATAGCAAAGAATGGACATTGTTTGACTGCTTCTGTCTCCAGTGAAACGAATTGGTGTCTTCAGTGTCCTCTGAAGATTTACAGGCAGGTAATTTTTGCAAACGAAAGTCTGGTATTTCCGTGTTGGTGCTTTTCTAGGTAATCCAGGTTTAGAAACTGAAAACTAAACGAAGCATGACAATAATTGTGTGCTCGAGCAGAAATTTGAATAGGTACTGAATATACGCACTGTGATGCGTGATGCCTATGTGTATGTATAGTAATGCGTATGAAGTTCTACTTACAGTACGGTACTCATACAGTGCTATGAAAAAGTTGTTATTTTACTTTTGTATCTTACATTTTTGTATTTAAATTTACTCACGTTTTCGTATCTCAGTATTTTTTCCTTTTAAAATCGAGCTTCATATGTGGATATGGGCTCAACAAGGTTAATTCAATAAAAATACGTTTTTAAATAAGTTGTTTATACGTTTCTTTGGCTCTTAATGAGTTTTATAAGGATGCAAAATCAAATTAGTATAAAACTTGAATCTAATGTTTTATAAGGATAACTTAATTTTTGATGATTAAAATTTAATTATGTTATCTTATATTTTTAAAAGAATATAGTTGATACAGGGTTGGTGAAGATTATGGAAACGGCTTAACATCTCTTATACGATGGTAATTTGACGGTAGGTGATATTGGGGATCGTACTAAAATTGAAAATACTATTTTACTGTGACTTCAAAAATCTGGTCCGCCATATTGAATCTAACTTAATTTTTTTAAATGGTAAAGTGGTCATGTTATACTATACATGATTTCGATGTAGAATGTCAAGGGAAAATGAATGGCTAACCCCGCAAATTGATAATATGTCAAACTGAGCTATTTTAATTATTAATATCGGGGGCTGAGCTCTGCCTCGAGAGTACAAAGGTACAGGAATTGAAATTTAAAAGAGAAAAAAAATATTTTCTCTATATTTATAAAAAATATTTTTGACGCTTTTTTCAGATAAAAGGAACAGATAATATAGTTCCCTTTCTGATTCAAAATTAGAACATAATCATACAATATGGAATATTTCAAATTAATTTCTATTATACATATTTGTATTACATATGTATATTTGTTATATTGAAATCGGAAGAAAATAAGAGCAGCTGATGTGTTTCCATATTTTTCTCAATTTCGGAAATTGATCCACTGCTTTTAAAGAAGGACTTTGGTGAAGTCGCGGATTTTCCGTGTCTTTTACATCATTGAGCTAAATATTTCACTGGGGATAGCAGTAGCCACTTAGCTAAATTATCCATCTGGTGGTAGCACAAAGGACATCAATGATTTAATGACTCTGAAGTATCAGCTCAACACAACAAATCAGAACCAATCTTTTGAACAAAGTTTTTTAAAAATAGCGCTAAGCTAAGCTGTAGTACAGAATTCCACAATGTCAGCAGTAGCAGGTCGGTCTTGATCAAGGAGGTCTTGATATTTTTCGGTGTCACAACTTCATAATCTATGCCGCTAGAATGCAGCACAGTGTTTTCGTACAGAAGGTAGTTTCGCACAAGGGTGGAGTCGTACAAGGGGTTTCTAAGGTTGAACGTTTTTGTAATTGTTGATTCGTACAAGTGGTTTGTCGTACAAGGGGTAAAACGTAGTTTTCTCAATCTCAAAAGATTCGTACAGGGGTAGTTCATACAAGGGGATAGTCGTACAAGTGGTTTTTGAGGTTGAACGATTTTGTAATTGTTGAAGTCGTACAAATGGTTTGTCGTACAAGGGGTAAAACGTGATTTTCTAAATATTAGAAGTTTCGTACAGGTGGTAGTTTCGTACAAGGGGATTGTCGTACAGAATGTAGTGACCCGCCAAATAATATTCATTATTATTCAACGAAATCGAATTGGCACTGTCTAGTAGCACGGAGACCGCGACAATTTGAGACAAAAACAATGTGGAGTAGCGACAACTTGGTACTATTTTTTTGTCCATATAGTACTACTTGTTGCACACAACCAACAGAATGATAGAGAATATTTTACTTCTGCCGTAAACGTAAAGTGGGCGAAGAGTCAAGATGGTGGCTGCTACATTGCGGATAATAATAGGCCTACTCTCAAGCTATATGTGACTGCGAATTCTGGGTTTATGCAAGGTGACTTGAAATTGAGTTTTAGAAAATGGCGATCTCGCACTAATCTTACCAAAGGATGTGAATATGAATAGGCAGACTATTTTATTAACTTTTGGTGGCTTATCTAATTATTGAAATACTTTGAACTTATCTTTAGTAAGATTTTTCCACCAGACCATAGCCGAGGGCGATAAGCAAAGGTCTGATAATCCAAAGGTTCCGGGATCGATCCCAGTTGACAGAACGGATTTTGACCAAACCCGGTCACACCCGTCTTTTTCGAAGAAGACGTTAAGCCGTTGGTTCCGACTTTCTAAAAAATAGTCATCTCTCATCATCACCCCTATCATTACCCAAGCATAAGCCTACAGGTCATAATTGGGCATCACGCTCAGCAAATAAAAACCAATAACAATCATAAATTAGTACCTAACTAAAGAGGTGTTTAAGATATTTCACTATAGAAAACCTAATAATCCGAGTGCATAGGGAGGGGATTATTCGATTCATAAACCATAACCAGCATTCTTTGTCAATAAAAAGGCTTCTTGAGTTTCTAGTCGCTGGTAACTGGTTTATAAGATTGTTCATAAATAGTTAAGCTTACATAGAGTGTGATGGTGAGTTTTTAATTGCCTGCTTAGTCGACAGTATTTTCCAATAACCAACACAAATATTATTTTTTAAATAAATGAATACAAAATTTAGCTACTGTTTGAAAGCCGACATTTCTCGATTAATTTAGTCCAGTTTTCTTCAGTTAGGAACATCAATACAATGTTGTACAAGTCCCCAGGCAATACAATATATTTCAACCCTTGATGTGCACTTATGATAGTGTGAAATATTCCTATTATGATAAAAAGAAAAATTCCATATGCTAGATAAATAATGTACAGAACTTACAAAACTATCAAGAGAGACATTTCAATTACTATTGCATAAGCATCAGCAGCTACAACTATCTTGTAAACAGTTTATATAAAAGCTGAAATGATACAATTTTTCATTCCAGTTTCCAGACTTCAGGCTTTCTAAAATCAATCTCCATATTTTCTTACTACTTTGTACAATAAAAATGAGTTCGTAACACTAGGTGGGGAGCTCAAGTTTAGCTATGACAAACTTGGAAATGATTAATTCTCACAAATCCTTGCATAAAAAATCGAAATATTTTATTAAAATTCATTCATTACAAAAATAATTAATTTTATATACAATAAAATTAATAATAATTTTAATATACAATAATAATGAATAATAAGGTTTCTTAACAATGAGGAATTATTACCTTCATAAATACATTATGTAATTCATAAAAAAACATCTACCAATACGACGTATGTGAGCAAAAAAATTATTTTTTTCTAAACCGACTATCACAATAGTTATAATTTTCAATCAATTACTAAGAGTCAAAAACAAAATGATGGAAATTATAGACGACGGAAGCAGCATTTAATAGCTATGGCGAATTCAATATAAAATGACATGGATTTAAAATTCGATGAATTGCTATTGCACAAAAGAGAGTGCCAGCTCATGGACATTGACATTGCGTTTCTATCCATAGTACATAATCAATTATAAAAGTGTTATAACTGTATTGAAAAGAAATTCTGACAACGATTCACGAATTGAACCGCAATTTAATATTTGTAATATTCACTGAATATTTCAATATTATATTTACTGTACTATACTTTCAATTAATTTGATTCGGAGAAAAATTGTCAGACATAGAGATCGTTTACGGGGACAATCCACAAAAAATCCTACCAGGCGCTTCAATCTCGATAAAACAAATTCCAACTTGCCAGTTAACTCAAATAATAATTATATTCATAGATACTACTGAGCAGGTCCTAATTCTCGAAGAATTGCTTTATATTTCTATGTACTTCCAACAAGCCTATAGATTGAGATTCAAAAAATTGAGTTTTATTCAGTTTTAGAGGAAGACAAGAAATCTCCAAGTAATAAGTAAAACTTCTCAAGTCCAATAACTATAGGACGCTCCCAACGTTCGTAGACTCAAATGTAATCCCAACTCAATCTACTGGACCTTCTGCTCTTCAAGATAATATTTAAATTTCAATACTGTATTTGACTTGAGAATGAGGATCAGGGGTCAGGACGGTAGGATAGATCTGTATGGGTAAATCCCAGATCATAGTCTCAATGGCTAACGATTGTGGGCCTTGCCATGACGTTGAGTCCTTTTCTACGGAAAACAGATCAGAGTTCGAATCTGTGGTTACAAATTCGAAATGGAGACGCCACCTCAAAGAAACTGGAACAAAAAGCATTTTATCACAGTTAAGTAAAGACGGAAGAAAGTTATTGTTTTCAATGTTGTTTTCCATGACGAAATACTTGTAGAAAATTCAGAAAATAAAGTAACAACAGTGAAATACAAGTCGTTACTTCAACTGATATTGTTTTCTTTGTTCTGGTAGGTGAGCTACGAGTGAAATACTACTACACATATGAGTTCCGTTCCAAATCACATCGAGCTGACTACTCAAATCATGCAGTTCCGAAAAGCACAACTGGAAGCTTAGCGTTGCAATTCGAGATAGGGAACAAGTAATTTTGAACGTATCCTGGCTTTACCGGTTCCATATTTGACAGCAGTGCAAAATCTCTTAGCCGCCTTATTTCGTGGCCGCTAGTATAGGGCAAATCACATCTTTAAAAATCTACCTTTAATCACTGATACACTCACAAAATGATGAAAAAACGATAAATGACAAGTAGATAGATAGCTGAAGTGAGTTGAAGAAGTTGAAGTAAATAGTCCGTCAGTGATACAACTAACTGACTAGAAACTACACTACTACCAACTAACTTCTAACCAATTAGTGAACCACCTACTACCCAACAAGTAGATGGATGAAGTGATTTGGAGAAGTTTGAATAAATAATCTGTAAGTGAACTAATTAACTACCACCAACCAACTTCTAACCAATTATTGAACTATCTACTAACCGACAAGTAGAAGTGAGTTGAAGATGTTTGAGTAAATAATCTGTCAGTAAACCAACTAAAAACTACTATCAACTAATTTCTAACCAATCAGTAATCTACTAACCAACATCAGTGTCAAAGGCGGGTGTGACGTAAAGTGGTATGGGTAGGTTGAGCACACACTGGTGCATGCTAAGACACACTTCGTGACAGTTGCTGAAGGATATGACCGCCCTGTCCTGCTTGGCAAACGCCTTCAACGCGTCCGATATGATTTCCTCGCACTGCAACGTCACCGTGAACTGTACGCACCGCACCGCTGCACCTTCAAAGTCGAATGTGCCAACTATGTCTTCCCCTAGCTTGTACGCCTGCTTGAACAGGCAGAATCTGGCTACCTGCAACAAGGGACAAACAAATTATTATCATTATTGAATAATTTATTAAAATGAAATATTTATTAGCATTTTTAACAAACCTTATTCAACTTGAACAATAAAATTATAATAAGTTCACAACGAGAAAAAATGTATAAACAATATGTTATACACTGCACATACTTGAATTTAAATTGGACAATAAAAAGAAATGCTTATTTCTCAGTAAATAATGATACAAACAATATTCAGAGTACAAAAGCAATTATTACAGAAATTAGGCACCACCTAGAAAAAAAAATAAAGCCGGGAGTACCATCAAAAGTCTGAACATCTGTTCAATAGGGATATTCACAATCTTGGATTTAGCCAGCTATTTGCTAACTCCTGCTATTCATAAGTCTGTGCTATATAGCAGGATCCAATTAACTTGTCATAAATCAGCTGATCCAGTAATAATTAAACAGTGATTTCGACACAATAATCAAAAGGCTTGAAAGTCTTAAAGACCTTTAAAGTCTTTAAAAGACCTTTCAAAGAATAACTTTTTAAAAGACCTTTTCAATAATCTGCGAGATTCAGCATTTGTAGGTTAAGTATTGTGATCATATGCTCGTCGATCATATGTTTTATGACAAGTTAAATGGATCCTGCTATAGTAGTAAGTTGGAAAAAAATTGACAGCTGAGAAAACAGCTGATTGAATTACAAATAGCTGGACTTAGCTGGCTAACTCCAACATCGTGTGTACCCCTAGTAGGTTTACAATGATTTACATAGATTATTTAAATTGTCATAATATGACCATGGCCCAAGGTTATAAGATATAACCTCTCTAATAACCTTGACCATGGCCTACCATCTGGTCATGACCTACCATGGATGGTCATGATATTATCATCTATGCAACAAAACAGAAGTCGTATGAATGCAATTTTAAGGCATTCAATGTACTGTAAAATAATGAATTTAAAAAAAGTAATATTCTGTAATGTAATGTGTAATATTCTGTCCCTATAGTTTGCGAGTTATGGCTCTTCAAAGTTCACCAATGCAGGTACCTTTCAAGCGATTTCTCGGCAAGTTTGCAGGGAATCACGTGAAATCGCGAAGAATTCAATTTGAAATCGCTTGAAATGTACAGTACGCGCAACTAGTCTGGGCACTTGGCTCTCTGACGCTACTAGCTGTCGGCTAGCCACCGATACTACGGCCGCCGCGATGGGTAGGCCGATGTATTAAGAAATTTTCGATAAACACACCGCTCTCCATCCCACGCCTTGCCATGGCCAAGTTCCCAGACTAATTGTGCGCACTGTACTAGCGTTGATTGAAAATTTGAAGAACTAACTGTACTGAAGAACTAACTGAAGAACTGTCTTGGTCTTTAATTTCATTTACTTTCAAAATGATAAGGAGTGTATAATGAAAAAATGATATTTCAGAGAAAGAATCAACCAAACATAAAAAAGCAGAATTTCGTCATCTCCTACGGGTTTTGGCGGTGATCCGAAATGTTGTCGAGGTCGAAAATTTCTATTCAACATTTCAGGCTATCACATACAACCTTAAAAACCCCCATTACCCCATTTTATGCAAGGTAAAATCATGAATGAAGCATTATGAATAGAAATGGTTCATGGATGAGCCGTTGTTTGCTATGAGCCGACCTTGCCATTAGTATGCGTTATATTGTAGACGTTCGGACTGCGCCTGGCGGTTATGTTCTGCATCAACTCGATGGCTGCATTCTGGTGCGGTGCCGAGCCACATCGCTCGCTCGTGTCCTCGATGAACGGGTTGCTAGGCGACAAGTCCACACTCTCCTCACTTGTCACTATCTCTGGAGTACCTACAAAAACACAATCCATTGAAATATCCGTTATTCACTTTTGAATTATAAATCCTGTCAACAATCGCCCTCTCCATTCTTTAATATAATGAATCATCGCCCTCTTCATTCGTTCATTCTTTAATATAATGAAGAATCGCCCTCTCTATCCATCAATTCTTTAATACAGAATCATCGAAAAAGATGGCATCCATTTTAAAAATTCACTGTGTAAAAAACTAGAGATAAAGTTATAATTTTTATTTTATTGTATACAGAAAATGGTGAATTTTTTACATACTTGATACATTTCAATATGTGCACCATTGGTTGCTCTGCAAACATCTGATCGATTTAACCTCTGTTCAGGTAAGCTGTATCATATCGGGCGTGACCGAAGCAACAGCAATAGCAATTCTTTGTTGTAAATGATTCACATTTTAAATTTTCTCATCATAGATTATTTTAACATAATCCCAAAAGAAGAAATCCAGTGGAGTTAAGTCTGGACTCCTCGGAGGCCAAAGCACATGACCGGCCCTACCGATCCATCGGTCAGGGAACCTTTCATTGAGTGCGTGGCGCATTGGAAGACTGAAATGAGGAGGCGCCTGCCATCTTGATGCCACAATATGTTGAAGTTTTTTCCAATTCAATTTGTTCAACTTGAGGAAAAGCATACTGTTCTAACGTGTCTAAATAAACAGGTCCTGTTATTATGCGCTCCACAAAACCTTGGTCTTCATACCAATTTATCAAATATATAGATTAAAAAATATATAATATTAATATA
Source organism: Laodelphax striatellus (assembly GCA_017141395.1). Classification (NCBI taxonomy): domain Eukaryota; kingdom Metazoa; phylum Arthropoda; class Insecta; order Hemiptera; family Delphacidae; genus Laodelphax; species Laodelphax striatellus. Next base: position 13,743,368 of record CM029534.1, on the reverse strand, counting down.
TAAGTTTTTTATAGATTATTGATCTTCAAGTAGTATACATTGAACACTAATTGACGAAATAAATGAAAAAACATGGACAGCTTATCATAATGTAAAAAGTCTTACCACTTATAACCAGGACTCTTAAAGGAACTCTGAGTTGTTTGATTGGACAGTTTACTCGTTGTGTTCCAACTGTTATCTTGTAAGAGTACTTGACAAGTTGGCCACGGTATGACGGTGGAGAATGGTTGGGGAGTACCTCTGTGTAGAGATCTGAAATGAATACAATAAAAAATAACATACTATTTTTTCAAGAAGTGAGAATTTATTACATTATTTATTATTTTGCTAACCACTTGATTTGTGTATACTTGGATTGAAACGCGATGACTCCTTTCCTTCCGTGATGAGTTCGATTCCTCATGTAAAAAAGAATGAATCAACAAAACTTCACTACCATACCGTGAGATGAGACAGGAGAAATAAGAATTTTATATTGTAAAAATAACACTGCGCAAAGGGTTGTTCAAAAGTGATTACATTCGGAAGAGAGCTTGATCTTTCTTCACAGATAACAGCGATCCTCCAGTATGACAATTCCTATGTCCAAACTTGGTCGATTTTGTGTGCTGCACAGCTTGCTACCAATGCTTAAGCACATGCAGAATACCTTTCAGCACACATAAATCAATAAAAGTGGACATCGGGAAAGAGCATCCGCAGATAAGTCCTTTTTGGTTGATCAGCTTGAATCTCATTCCAAAATTACCTCTACATGGCCATTTATTAATAAGTGAATCCATTGCATTTATTCAAATGATATTTTAAGTTTGATTAAATAATATTTCATTGTTTAAATAAATCTCATTCCAAAATAGCTTCCAACTCCATTTCATAGCTGGATTAATTTGCATATGAAACAGAAATTGAGCTAATGTTTACCCATAATTTATTTATTCAATTATTATAGTTGTAGATAATAATATACACTATTTTGAAATATCATTCATGGGTATTGATGCTTATTCCAGCTAGGAATATTCAGGGCCGCTTTCCCCAACGCTGCTTAAGCTTAAGCCTCCAGCTATACATCCAGCTTAAGCCTTATTCGGAGAATAGGAAAAGTATAGAAAAAAATATTGAGCATCAGCTGTTGCGCTTAAGCAGCGTTGGGGAAAGCGGGCCTCAGTCACAAAATTCATGCATCTTTGATTACTATTTAAATAAAACTTACAAGTTTTACTTTCTCCAGGGGACAGTCTGAGATCACAGAATAGTATTTTTGGCTTTGTGGAGAGAACTATCTTTCCCCGATCACCTCTACATGGAGCAAACGATGTTTCTGAAAAAACAAAAGAACTGCATCACTCTATTGTGTGATTTTATTAGCAAAATATTAAAAATATGTCTACATTTCCGTTGGTGATAAACACAGCTTTGTTATATACATTGAGACTCGGAAATAATCTGATAAAAGCCCAACTATTTCGTTCTATAATTCATTAAAAATAAATGAATATCTTGCTGCTTGGAAATTTAGTAGTTATATAAATTATTAATTTTCTTGGAGAATTACAAGTCAGAATTCTCATCATTAAGCTGATTATGGATTGAATGATTTTCATCAATAATTCGAAATTTTGTCAGCTATTCTTTACGATTGGACTGATAGAACATGGAACCCTCAAAAATTAGGGTCGCAAAAAATGGAGTGAGTATGAGCTCCGACTCTCAGCAACTCTTAATCATGCCCTTCAAAAGCTATCTGTTTAAATCGATGGTAAACAAAACTCCTGGTCCATAATTCTTACAAATCTATTCGATATTGAATTCAACGGTATCTGAAAATGCCGTATTCGTATGAGGAGGTAGAAAATTATGATTAATTTAGAATTTATTATTGAGAATTTTATTATTTTAAAGAAGGGCTAGGCAAAGAAATAATCGAGAGAATTTTCTTTTAATTTGTTACCTGAGCTGGAAATGCAGACTTCTTCAGGTACGACAGCTTCTGGTGTCGATATGTTGATCTTATCACTTGTGGATCTCAAACAATGGATCTGAGCACTGGCCCATGCCAGGGTTTCAAGGACATCTCTGAAAAAGTCAACAGAGCTTTGCTCTAGAACTACACAATTAAAACCCACACCTAAAAAATAAAAATAATTCCCAATAACTAAAGCCAGGTCTAAACACTACAACTTATCATACAAGTATTGTCGTCCTGCAAAAAGTATGGACCGTCTACTTATCATCGAGGTCAAACTTATCGTCGAGTATTGAAAATCTTGAAATAGCTCCTTCTACTCATTACAGTGACACTATAATTATAGTCTTTATAGAGTCTCTGTACTACTCTCAGGTCATCACAGCGCTTTCAATTCATACTTACAGCGATTGCGGTGCGGTAACAACCACACCACATGTTTTTGGCAAGCACAAGCCCTCATGTTACTGATACTATTTTATTTTGGCATGTGACAATGCATTATTTGCTTTGAATATTGATATATTCAAATAGAATGTTCTCAGTAAGGTTATAGGCTATGTTAATCATACGGTATGTTTGATTTGTACACTAAAGTATGGAAAAAAATCTCTAATTTGAAAATGATTTCTCCGTGTAAAGTGAATAACATTTTTATGTCATATGTCATCTATTTTTACAAAGAAATATTTGTAACATTGTTAAAAATAGAGTAGCCTACTCACTTATTACTCCTGGATCTTGTATCTGAGGGTACTGGAGGGTTTGTAAATGTAATACAGCATCCTATACTTTCTCCTGGTAAAAATATTGGTCCACCAACAAGTTTTGCTGAAACTTCAATCATTTTTTTATGGTTTACACAAAAAATATGCTTTTATTAGGTTAATACCACACGTATTGTCTAATAGACAAAATTGCTTGCTGCGTTACTGGATAATTCAGAAGAGTTGAAGAATGAAACATTGAAAAATACACACATTGACCATTCATTGAAACTATATTCAAATTCTGATATAAGTTATTATCCTTGTTAAAAACAACCTAGTCTAATGAAATTAAAACGCTGGAGCAGACAACACAGGATCAAAGGACCAGTCTGTAGACGACGATAGACGAGATTCGTCAGCTGATCCGTTCAGTTGACAGTTATCAGCGTCAGCTGCTTGTATTGTGTATCACCGAGTCACCGAGCATTGAGTGGAAATTTTGTTTATTTATTGAAATTAGAACTATAGGCTCATATATTTATTTCAAATTTCAAAAAATGCATTTGCTATTGCATACAAATACGTTGGTTCTTCTCTAGTCTAGCTCGAGATTTCCAAATTTTGTGGAAATTACAGGAACAGAACATAACCTTCCATAGTTGGTGTAAGTTTTTCAAACATTCTTTTACTATAGGTGAAGATAAAGACTATGATATTGTTAGATTATAAACGTTAATTTATCACTGCAATAGAGAAACTTATGCTTTTAATAAAGTAAATGACGCTAATCGATTATTCATACCTCGAATTTTTGGATGAACTGAATAGTAATAATTATTAACTTATCCTATAAACTTTTGAGTTTACCAGATCATTCATATAACAATATTTTATTATATTTTTAACAACACATTACACAAATCTCACATCAGTGTTACTTCAATAGATGAAGTTTAAATGCTCAAGCATTCATATAGAACAGTAAATAACAAATAATGAAGCTTGTGACATCTAGGTGCTCCGCACAGTGAAAATAAGTAACTTATATTATTTTATTGCTGTAACTTATTTTTGTTCAGAATGATGTCCAGATAAGGGGATGGGTAATGAAAAGGGCCATGGTGAGCTATGATTTTATTTGAATTATTAGGCTGACATTAAACTAGGTGGCTTGGCGACGCAGCCGGTGACCGTAGTGTAATAAGCGTCATGAGAAGTGAGAACTAGCTACTGACCACGTCGCCGGCAACGCAGCTGGCGAAGTAGCCTGGCCACCTAGTCTAATGCGGTTTTTATTGTCTGTAATGACCACTACTTTAGCTGGGTTCTCAACCACCAGGATTTAAAAATTACGTAAGAGATAAATGCTCAAGTAGACACCCATTCATATGCCTACACACTAGCGACATGTGCCTACCAACTACTTAGTTACAGCCTACCATGGACTTTTTCATAGTCATATAAACTAGGGAATTTTACTCTGGGGCCACGTAGGGGGTTGTGAAAGGATTCTCCTTTTGCAGAAAAAAGTTCTCCTTATCATCACATCATCTTAGTACCTGGATCACTGTCGGCCAATTTTCAAGCGATTGAGAATACTGATTGTTTACAGTCAGTACTTGTGTAGTTCGCTTCTGCTCTTACGTGGTGAGGTTCATGTCTTCCAGGAGATGGGCCAGCTGCATCACTACAACACCAGGAGACAAGGCAACATCGACCTGCTCTATTCCAGACTGGCAAAAGCGCATGAATGTTATCCCATGCGAACGTTGAAGATCTTCAACAGATTGTCACAAATTGTTACAGAATAACATTTGATGTGTGTCACAGAAGCACATCTATTTTATGTAATCTGATAGATAGTTACCGGCGTGAACTTGAAGCCAACCTCATACTTCTGATGTTGGTTATATTATTGTATTTTTTTTCAATATTGATGGTGTGATGTGTAAAGATAGCAAAAATTTTCAAAATAATTACCCATTTTTCTTGTTTTCAGGTACCGTACCTCCCAATATCTCAGTAACATGGAGAATATAATACGGAACACCAAGGATTCAACATCAAAGGTGGATAACGTTGATGTGGCCACCAGCAAGATGGTGGATTATCTTATTGAGAAGGCAATATTGGGTGAAGTATTCGATTTCCACAGGGCAGTGAAGTTGGGCGTTATCGACGATAAAGCAGAACACGAAGATGGCAGCATTCATGAATCGGTTGAAGGATACAATATAGATGTGTTCGGTCAACAGTTTAAAGCTCCCGTGTGCTCGTGTCCGTTCTGTGATCGAATGATGGGCGCCAGCCGGCTGATGGGTCATTTTGAGAAGTGCTCAGCGCGGAAGGGAGGTCAAAGCAGTCAGCAGGAGGCCAAAATCCGTAAGATCTACAGTGAAGCGATCAGTGAGGATGACAATGATGATGACTACGATTGGGTGGCCGGGTCTGAACAGTCGAAGATAGCGCGCAAGAAGCGCGATAGAAACAAGGCCAAGTCGAGTAGGACGGCGCAAAACAAACACTCGCCGGTCAAAGATGTCGCCGTTGTGCTGGACGCTAACATATTCGAACAGCTGCAACAGGCAGGCGACCCCGCTGCAGATACACTCTCCTTGCAGCCCAGCAAGCGGATAGCCAAAGACAGATATCGCCGTAAACAGAGGAAGTTGCGTTAAGTCGCGTTTAAAATATCGCCGAACTCCTTCATTCCAAGTCTTCTCGATCGTTGTTTAATCACCGGCCAATGTTGATGTAACCTTCCAACTGTTTTGCAAGATCTCTTCTGCATTGTCAGAGACTCAATATTGAAGAAAATTATCACTGAAAGTCTTAGCTGTATGAAGTTTATTGAGAAAATCATCTTCCCATAATATGACTGTGTGTTGCTTCACTGTATACGTTAGCTGTATGGTGCCTCAAACATGTGTCCTGCATTATAGGTAAAAGTGTGGTATTTATGTGGCTATCAAAGTCCTTCCTTTTCATTTTTCTGATTATTAATGTACATAATTTATTCTTGTAACTATTGTTTTACTATCGTAATTGTATCGTGCAATACTGAACGATCTATTCGAATTTTAGAAATAAATATTTATCTTTTATCTGCTTCGTTTCCATATTTCATCAATACTTTAAATCATATACAGTAAAGTGCGGGTTGATTTGCACAAATGTTAATCATGGTTTAATTCCAATAGCTCAAAAAAGCTTGAATTCTACGCTTTTTTTAATTTTTGAACATTGGAAATGAAAACTTGATCTTGGTGCAATCAGCCGGTAGTTTTAATAAATACACTCACACCAGAGTATTCCTTGAAATAGTTAATTTACCTTGTGATAAAACTCAGATCTTACAAAAAATGATCTTTTCATTCGTAGCCTATTAGGCTGATAAATAATTATGCATATCAAAAGTCAATTCAGATAAATTTTTTAAAAAGAACAGAATTTTTAATTCAAACTGGATGGCGTGATTGATATGATCAAAGTTAATAAATTATAAATTTTATTTGTCAAGAACATTATCAATTAAATTGTTGGAAATTTTGAATTTTAATGAATTATGTCCATTGTTTGAAAAAACGCATTTTTTATCGATTTGCAGACTAAACAACATACTGATTTTGAAAGATGTAGTCAATTTTCCGAACTACATTGAAGAAAAATGAGTTGATTAAAATTACCAAGTTATTTGATATCTGATAAAAAATCAATGCAATAAAAAATTAATAAGAACAGATTTAATATTAAAAAGTAAAATTTTGAAATGATTTCATTCTATTTATAGTATTTAAAAAACTTTCTTTTTCATCAGAGGTTTTCTTGTTTCATCATCATTTCTCATGTTTCATTGACATGTACTTTTTAAAGGTTACCCGTGGCCCTTGGTAAATAATTTCTTTTTGTTTGTTGAAAAAACAAAATAACAGTTATTCATCGATTACGCTCTCATTCGTCAAGATTTATTGGAAAGATAAATAGAAGCGCCGTTTATTTTCTGTTCCTCCGAAATTGCTGCAATTTGGAAACCTATTTACTGTTTTGAAAGTAAACATGGTGAATCGATTTATTCAGAGTAGTTCCGACCGATCAAACAACATGTCATAAATCAGTCTAAATTATTGTCAAATAAGCAATCACCTATAAGGGCGGGGGGGTCATTGGAAAATCTAGCAGTGTGGATTTTACGTAGACTCTGTATTTTCCAAGTTTTTGAAACTTCTCTTTAACAAATGGAAATTCTCAACGAAATTATTCACTAGGTAGGATATTGATGAACTTTATTCATTATTCAACAGGACTTTTGAATAGTATTCTATTTGGAGATACAGGTTTTTCTACAAGATAAGTTTCTAAATATGCACCTATATGAAAGTGACTGGTATAGGTGAATAACATGTGAGCTCTTCTCGCTGCAGTATAGCTCATACCAGTAATTACTTGAAAAATGTACATGTACTAAATCTAAGGTCTGCCATCAGTTTGAAGAGCTATATGTCAAAAAATTCAGAACGAATTACAAAATTTCACACAATACAGTTTGCCTCCAGCTGAATATATAGAGCCTGTTTCATAAGTCATGTAATACGGGAAAAGGCTGACACTCACTGTCTGAACATCAATAGCACGGTGTGGGTACTAGAATGCCATAAACTTACAATAAGACTATAGCGAGTGATACTGTGTTTTCCATTTCCTGTTTTACTTCTTAAATTTATGAAACAGGTCCCATTACTTAACTAGACCTTTATTACAATCCACAAGGAATTCAAACCCTGAAACCTTCTGTAACTGTATGTAGATTTTTTTCTAAAATACTTTTTATTGTCTATATGATTAACGAATTCGTGAGACAATTTTCCTATAAAAGTGCTAAATAAAAAGCATTTTCACTTACAAATTTGGAAAATGGGTGGCATTCAGGTTACTCATATTGAGTGTTGGAAAATCCATCATGATGGAGAAAACAATCATAAGGGGGAAGCAATTCAGCCTTGCATTGACGTGGTGTTGATATACGATAAGAGGTGCGATGAATAAAATTATTATCACTTTTATAGCTGTATAATTACAAAAGCTTCAAAATATTGATCTTGTAGTATTTTGTACGTCGTTGATATGAATATCGGTGATAGGTGTGCGAAAACATAGGTACTTCGATTGGTAGGTACTGTACCTAGGCGTACTCGATGAAAACATTTGAAGAGCATTGTGTTTATGAATGGAAATTTTATCTTACACCTTGAATGATATCTAATTTTAATTTCAATCCATCCAATTCGATTATTTTGTGTAGGTAGTTTTTAATAACAAAAATTGGGGTTCTCATTCATAGAAAATATTAATAGATGAACTAGAAATTCGAAGATATGAGCATGTTCAACAAGAACCCAAGGAACGTGCAAGATGTTTCAAGGAGACTCAACCACGTTATGGGTCCTAAAATCACAGAGGACCACCATTCAGCACATCTTCTGTTGGCGAACACACCACCAGGTCCAGGCTATGGTAAGAGTTCATAAAAATTGCATCCATTAATAAATACTTCCACATTTCACACTCTCAATTCATTATGAAATGACACTTCAATAGAATTTTAGTAATTAGTGAAACGAGAATCCAGAACAACCTAATAAATAAAACTCATATTAATAATTAATGTCTTAGTGATCATTTGCAACATAATTATTCAAATATAATTATATTATTTCAACATAACTAAAATTCAACATATTCAAATAATAATACATTCCTTTCATCTTGAGTATTTTAAAAATTTAGGACACGTGAATATTGGTAATTAGCCATTTTGGTGTTAGTTTGTAATTTAAAAAAATTCCCAACTTGAGCATCATTATAACAGCAATAAAGTTTGTCAATTATTAAATAAATAATTATTGTCACTTGCATATTAAAATCAATATAATGTTGCAAACAGCTTGGGCTGAACCAGTTTTATACTTGTTCACACTACTTCATGGAACATCAATAATTATTTTGAAAATAAATTATTGATAATATTTGGTCACAGTTAAGTTACTTGGTAAAAAAGCCTTGAGATAGGTTCAGGTTTTTTCTCATAATGCACTCTGTATAGAATTGAAATTGTGCAGCTTTAAATAATATTGTTGTTGCTCAAAATGTGTTGTAGGAGATTAATTTATTTTGAGGTGAGGCTTGTGCGTGGGTTATGTTAAATGAGAGATGAGTTTAACAACTGCTTGAATAATTTTTTCAGAATTAGTTATTGGATTCAATTTTTATAAGAATTGTAATAATAATATCATTATGATTTGACCATTTGAGTAATGTAAAATTTTATTTAGTAATGGATATTGACCGTCTTGATTACGATCTTGACTTGGACAAAAGAGCTCACACTCCAGACGAACTTCATGTGGCATTGAGGCCCGTTCTAGTGCTCGCTCAGTGCTTTGCTCTTATGCCACTTTATGGCGTCACTTCTCCACATCCAAAACATCTCAGGTGACTAAGGACTTAATAATTTAAGACTTCTCTACTCATGATTTAATTTGAGAAAAGAAGCTATAATATTACACTGTTTTTTTTAGAGATTGTCCAGAATCAACATTATAATATTAAAGATGCACATCTTAATTAAATTGAAAATTTTGTCTTGTCTCTGATAGTTTATTCGATATAGCAATGCAATAAGATTAATCTATTAAGAAATAAATTATTATTATTGCAATATCTGATATTTAAAAATACTGTTCCTTACTGAATTATGCATGAAGTGAGATTATTCGAAAATTTTACAATATAATATATTGCTTTTTATTACAATAACTGTAATAATGTTTCTGAGGATTGGTGATAGATCAGATTTCAATCTGTATTATAATGAATAAGATTTTATTGATTTATAATTTATTATATAATAACAATTGATTTTATAATAAAAATTCTATAATAACATTTTTATAAATGTTATTTTAAGTACAAATTGTAACTAGAACAAGGATTGTTATGAATTTTTTACCACGTTCTAGATGAAATAATATTGAGCATTATTTCAGAAAGTATATTTTTAATAATTTTAGTTTTCCAATATTTATTCAATGCCTACTTCTTTAATCATTAGTAGAACTGATAAATGTTGGAATTACCTCTTTATGTTAACAATCCAACTCTGTATTAGCAAATTGTTTTATGAATTGTAATATAGTATGTTATATATATGTTAATCTTATGTGAATTAACTGTGATAATAATTAATTGATTTATTTTTCAGATTTCAATGGTTCAGCATACGTGTGTTATATACATGTGCCTTGTGTCTGGGTTCAATCACAATTGTAATTCTTTCTATTATAAGAACAGTGAACAACGGAATTTCATTTCTTAGCACAGGTAAGAAATTCCTAATCTAAAATATCCTCCTCGACTTAGACTATTCTGTAATGAACGTTACTTGAGATTCAGTCAAGTTTTGATTGTTTTATCTTGATTTTCAAATTAATTTAATTGTTTTGTTGTGTATATTATTTCTATTGTAAGTTTTTTCTTTGTTGTTTGTTGTGTGAGTGGTTTGAATGAATTGAAAAATAGAAATACTTTTGTATTATTTTGTAGTTTTGTATTCTTGTGAGTGAAATAAATTTGAATTGTATCGGTGAATTTTGTTTTTGCAGTGGACTTTGTATTCTTCGGCAGTTCAGCTATAGTGGCTCTGCTATTTCTCAAACTGGCAACTGAATGGCGAGATTTGGTAGATGAGTGGGGTCCGGCTGAGCGAAAAATTATACGCATATATGGGTCACTGTCCAATCTTCCTAATCAAATACGAACGATGGCTTACACTGTCATGGCTCTTGCTTTTGGTACGGAAATGCAAAATATATACATTATAACCACATAATGATGACGCTTCCATCAATTTGGTTGATTACATATTTTCATGAACTGAAATACATAGTAGAAGAAAGCTTCTATTTGTTGATATAATGATAAGCTACTGGTCAAAATAAAAACAGTAATGTATTATAAAAAATCCTGGAGTGTTCTCTATGAAGGAAAAACGAAAGAGTTGTAATTGGGTGGAGGGTTGTATATAGTAGGTACGTTTTAAAGTCTGGGAGAAATTATTTCTTCTTGTAACACAGAGTTGTGGAGACCAAATTCTAGTGTTCTAGTGCCTCCTCCAGTTTCTAAAATTCGATCACTGGACGCCACTATTATTGTAGGAAAATATACAAGATTTACAACCAATTTCTAAAACTTTGTAGTACATCAAAAAATTCAAAAACAATTACGATTCATTCATTTCAGTTCTCTTCTCTTTTCATGTAACTTATGTGTCAGATTTTTAGAATACGAAGTTCAACTCTTCTCTATAGTGCGATTCACGTCAAGAAGTCAGCATTGCTTAGATGGGAGTTTGCTATCCTTGGCATCAATGCTCCTCATATAAACAATGCTGACTTCTTTCAACTATTTGCAATGTCGATTTCATCTCTTGACGAGTTGTTGGAGATCTATAAACTGAAACTAGGTCTAATTCATGATCAATCTGAATAATATTATAATCTATTCAAAGTGCTTATATTTCATGATCATTGCATTAAGCTGTGTGTCCAAGATCAAATTTTTCATGCAATTCATTCCATTCAATAAAATAACCTTCAACTAATAGCTGATTACATAAGGTACCTCTACACAAGACATCCAAATACAGATGCATTATAACAGTCCATGTCTAATGTAGAGCTTACAGGGTGATCGTAAAGTCACCCAAAATGATAACAGTCTTCCTGTAATGTGTTATTGATTAAGTTTATGAAGAGACTTTTTGAATGAACGTTTCTCGTCTGCAGTCTGTCAAAACACTTGGTCGTCATTCACGCTACTTGTATCCTGAAAACGATGAAACAAACGACATATATGGTCGATTTGTTTGAACTGAACAAACGATGGCGACGGCTTCAAACATTGGGTTGCGCGACGTTACGATCACCCTGTATAACAGTCCATGTCTAATGTAGGGGTACCTTAGCTGTAGTATTATTATACCTCAGCTGCATTATTGCAACTTAGCTGGTTATTTTATTGAATGGAATAGGATAAAAAAATTATCGTAGACCCTCACAGCTCAAGAAATATTTTTGAAGACGCACAAAACAATGCCTAGCATAAATAATTTATCGAATAGTGGTTGAAATTGAACGATTTTGTGTTAATGAACAGCTGAGCACGTGACAGCGACAGCAACCCACTTGGCAAACGCACTGCCCTGCACAAATGGCGAGTGGAATTGGCGACTGGCAGAGGCCTACTACCACCTGGCATTCCGGCAGGTGTTCTCGCAGACAGAGGTCTCCTTCTGGATAGCGCTGCCCCTGTCCGTGCTCAATCTGCTGGTCACCTGCGCCTGGAACTTCATGGACCTCTTCATCATGGTGCTGTCGGTCGCTCTGTCGGCTCGCTTCAAGCAGATCAACGACAAGCTCGAATCGGTCAAAGCCAAAGTAAACTATTCATAAAACTGTATGATTTCCCCTACAGAGACTGTATAATAACAGTGTGGTCATTGGTGTGAAAAGGTCCATAAAAGTGTGTTGGAACATTTTTTATTGCCGCCAACGACATACCTTTGCCAAATTTTTGAATTCTGATATGGGATTACAGACCTGAGACCAACATGAACCCATTCACTCATTTTTCGACAAACATCAAAAAATAAATTTTCTAACATTACAATAGTCTCTTCTTCTTCTTTGGCTTTGCCTTTATCCCATTTAAATGGGGTCGGCATTCCTTCTTCGTAGTCTGCTTCTCCACAACACCCTGTCCAATGCTTCCTCTCTCCTCCAACCGTTCTCCTGCATGTCCGCTGCTATTCTGTCTTTCCATCTCATCTTCGGTCTAGCACGTCCTCGCACTCCATCCAAAATCAAATCCTGCACTCTCTGCCCCACATAATCTGTCTCCCGCCTCTGTACATGGCCAAACCACCTCATCCTCGCCTCCTGCATCTTTTTACCCAGTGGACCAACCTTTACTGTGCCTCATCTAATCAACTCATTCCTTATCTTATCTCTTCTTGTAACACCACACATCCATCTCAACATTCTCATCTCAGTCACTTCCATCTTCCTTTTCTGTCTCTTTAGTCTAATACAATAGTCTCTCTACTTCTAATAATGTTTTAAATGCATAAAATGATGAAAAGGCTAGCAAATGCAAATTGTAGGTAAGAAGTGAATCACTCAACGTAACACATGATTTGCGTGTCATTTCAATGCAAATCTTATGGGAATTGGCAAAACTATTGTGGATTTGTCCGAGCTAACCAATCAAAATAAGTGACATCAAATGGCCACACTGTTATTGATAACTGTATAGAGAAACGGAAAAGCTATGATAATTCCACTCTATTAAATTGTTGATCTTGAATTTAGTTGGAAATACCTACATATCTAGCTCACCCCGTTATTCATTACCCATTATTGGTTGAAAATGCACCAAGACATACGGTATTACAGTTTTGTATGCGGTTCGGCTGCATTATATTTTTATCAGGACAAATAGTCAGTGCTTTCTTTAAGGCTAGGCGTACATCGGTTAGTCAAGACAAGACAAGACGAGATTAATCACGTTTAGTCACAGTAATTCACATAGTTGCTTATGAAGCAGCACACAAAGATGCAATGACTAATTCATAAGCTTGCTTCATAAGCAACTATGTGAAGTACTGTGACTAAACGTGACTAATCTCGTCTTGTCTTGACTAACCGGTGTACGCCTAGCCTAATAATGAATATGAATCTTCAATAATTTGTGAAAATGAATAGCAATTAATAAAATTAACCTGTTGCTACACACTCTATAAAAGCGCATAAATTTAAATTGAGAAGAAAAAACATGGTCAAACTCCACTTTTTTAAGAGACTAAAATTTTGTCTCTATTAGGCTAAAATTGTAAAATTCGGAAACCGTGTTATCTAATTACAAAATGTAATTTGTTGAAGGTGATGCCACGTTGGTTCTGGCGCCAGACAAGAGAATCATACAACACTCTGTCCTGTTTGACCAAACGGCTTGATGAGACTCTATCGCTGATTGTCCTACTTTCTTTTGCCAACAATCTCTACTTCATTTGTTTGCAGCTACTCAACAGTCTCAAGTGAGTTGATCGTGGAATACGGTTGTTCTAGAAAATTATCCAGACTCACAAAAAAGTTAGCTAATGAAAAATATTCCAAGATAATAATCCAATCCCACAAACGTGTTGTTTAAAACAGTTTTTGAAATACTACCGTAGTAAATTGAAATTACTACGGAATTAAAGAACAATTTGTGTAGTCTTTCTTAGACATAATTCACAATTAGCATAAATTCAATAGACTACTAAATAAGTATAACATTATTCCAGTACTGTACATTATTTCTGTCTCATATCAGTCACGTCAGAGACCCTGAACTGATCAGGAGTGACCTGAAAACTCTGACACCAGACCTGAGCCAGCCAGGTTACACGGAATTATTATTTTTATCATGTTAAATTGAATAGGTAAGATTAAGAAGTTTTGCCTCTCTTATGAATTACGATTTATTGTTGTATGCAATAATTGAGAATAAATTATAATATTCATTATCATGAATTCATAGACTGGTGGGAGTTCTCTTTTTCAAGTTCTTGGTAATTTATTACGACATTTGGTTTGAACTTCATTGAATTTATAAATTGAACTAATCTCTTGGTATTTCTCAAATTAAATTTCAGGCCCTTGAGAAATCTGTGGCAAGCGATATACTTCGTTTTTTCATTCGGTTATCTGGTGCTACGTACTGCAACCGTTTCGTTATTCGCAGCGCATATTTTCGATGAGAGCAAACGTCCTGTTTCAGTACTTTTCTCTGTACCATCCGAGTGTTATTGCACCGAGGTAATTAACTTCATTTCATTTATTTTCTAGTATTTAGATTTACAACAACTGCTTAACGAACTAAAATAAAAAGAAAATTACCGATAAGGACTTATCAGCTCACAATAGAAAATAATCAAAACTGTTTTCAGAGTAAATATTCACTCGATTACATACGTAACTTCCAGGAGTTATGCTTTACTCTGGCCATTACTGACATGCTGTGTACTGCTCTGTCATGATTCTCTGTCTATTCCATCACTCCTTGAAAATTATAACTTCTTTTCACCATAATTCTACTACTCTACTGCTGCTCAACAATTATTTCAAGAAGAACAACCAAATTTAATTACGACTAAAGAAAATGAGTAGTATTATTATGTATTTGAAAAAATAATTGAGACTATTTTATTTAGGTTCAGAGATTCCTGACGCAAGTGACTTCAGACAACCTTGCACTGACTGGTTGCCGATTCTTTTCTGTAACACGCACTCTAATGTTAACGGTTAGTATATTTTCATTAATTTCCATCAATTAGCAGTTCACATGAACATGCAATAAAAAATGTAATACCGTATATCACTCTTGAAGTATAATAAGCTATCATCAGTAAATAGTGAATTACTCCTTTTTAGCTATTAAAATGCAACCAGAATGGGTGAATTTTTATAATTCTACTGAATGATTCCAAGGAACAGGAAAATTTCTTAAAAGAATAATTTAATATCTACTATTCAAATAATTATGCCCATAATGGGAATCACAACGTGAAAACCCGCTGGGCCAAGTCAGAGAGAAAAAATAAATGAAGAAATATTTCCAAAACGACGTCTAGCAAATGAATTTCTAGGCAAACGATGTAATCTTTCAAAATAAATAAATCTATTGAGAAATGGCAATATTCGTACAATAATTCGATTTGCAACTAATTTATTGTAATAAAATTGTAAGATTATTTCAATCACCATTCAGAATAATGCGTTACAGCGCCTGAAGTGATAGCTTACTTCATATCAATATAAGTTTTTGATTATTGTTGTGACAGCAAAGTCGTTTATTTATTATTTCTGCAGTTTGAATGACAAATATAATGGTTTCTGGGTTCGCAATAGATTTTTTGGCTATTTTATAATAGTAAATAGAGTATATTCGAATTTTGTTCCAGGTGGCTGGAACAATTGTCACCTATGAGATTGTTCTGGTACAATTCAATGCGGTTAACTCTGCTGACGATAACTCACACAACCTAACTGCTAACTGCTTCATGTAAAACATAATTCTGACGATTTAATATCATTTGAAGAATGTTTCAACAGCACAATAAAACCGATATAATCAGCTTCAAATCTCAGAATTGCTTTATAAATGTTGGTTAAATTGTTTCACGAAAATAAAGAATGATCTAAGTTATTAATTTGTATAATCTTATTCTTATTAAAAAATGCTATTTACAATGTTGTCAATTTTTCCCATGAAAAATACTGATAACAAATTCATTGTGAATTTTGTTTTTCCTCGTAGTTTTCCAAAGTATGGTGGGCATATTCTCTTCAAAATAAACATGAATACCTGATCAAAAATTAGAAACGAAATTCGCAATGAAATACGTTTTCCATATTACAGTCGATTATAAGGATAATCATAAAAACTAAATCTGCTGCAAATGATTTCTACAACCTCCAAAATATTAATTCAAGACAGACCTTATGAGAAACAAGATGAGACAGAACTTATCAGATATAGTAGTAGTATTAAACTTATTGGATAAGAATGGATGGAACAGTGGAAGACAGAAGAGTATTAACTGCCTACAATATCAACTGATATCTTATCAATAATAAATATTGGACCTTTTTAAATAAAATTCATCTAATTTCTCGAATGATTAAGAAAATAAAGGTAAGCAATTGTTTGGGTTGTTCAAATAAAGACTGTGCTCTTCACATGATAACATGTAGTACTGTGGACGAAGTTGAAGCAAGAGAGTGAACTCCTCTACTTTACCACACAAGACGTCTTAAATTTCTATGTAAGAGATGTTACATAGTGAGGAGACCCAGTCTACCACACTTTTCTCTTGATAGAGGTTATAGTTAAGATAGATTTTGATATTATCGATTGCGGAACATCTCAATGATTTCCTGCATTTTTCCTTATTTTTCCAGCTTCAGCTAACTTGTGTTGAAATGTGATTGGTATGAATAAAGGAGACATCCATACAGTTTTCATTACTTTTGAAAATATAAAATATATTTTTCTTTCCTTATTTACAATGTTTGATAAAATGTGAATTTATTAACACTAGATAATACTTATATACAATTAATAAATGTTTCATAATCTAGGCATTCATTAAAATTTAAATTAAAAGAATCAGTGAACTCATAATATTTCTAATGATTTTTGTCTCGAATCTAATTCAATTCCATATTAAAAATAAATATTAAGAAATATTTAGTAAATATTATTAATATAGTATACAGCTATAAGATGATGGTATAATTTGTTTCAAATCGAAATCTGTGACTAAAATTGTTATTTTATTAGATAATAAACAATGAACGGTGATATTAATTCATCTAGATAGAACGTAAATTTACAGCATTCGAAAATCCTGAAGGTTGATTTGCAATATTATTGAAGAGTTATAGGAGACGTACACTGTTTATGAAACAGTGTACAATTTACTCAAGCAACTTATAAAAAATAATTGCAGTTTATTTTTGTTCAGAAAGGTTCATCCTTTTTTATCACACAACATGATACATGTTGAATACAGCATGTTATATGCTTAATAAATTTTAATACATAATTTACTAAATTGCTTCAACTAGAACTTGAGACAAAAATTTACAGCAACTTAATACATATTAATGAGTGCAGTAAAAATATCAAGAATGCTGTGTATTATTAAGAAAGTGAAATGATGCATTGGAATACACCATTTAAAGTACCTAAGGAGTAAAGAAATTAGATTGAAAATTAAACAAATTATTAATTTCCAACCTGGCTTCTCTGCTTATTCAGCTTTCATTATTATAAAATAGTCTAATATTCATCCCTTATTCACAAGAACAAGGCTCAAGTCTTTATGAATGAGATCGTCATAACCATCATTCAAAAGAACGTGTTACATTACACTATTTTATGATTCAATAATAATTTGAATTTCAAAATTAACATTCATAATTAGCAAATCTATTCATCTATGCTACTGCAAATAATTACAGTAAGCCTATGTTATAAACTAAATATAAAGCAAAACAGCTTGTTACTTACATAAATAACATTACATTCTTGAACATCCACAGTAGATTGTTGAATCCAAAAACTTCCAACTTTTCTAATGTAGAGAGAATCATGATTGCAGTCTCGGTCCATATTCTTACGGGTGTGGTTCTGATATTTCCGGATTCTGCCAATGCTAAGAAGATCTGAAAAAATGAAACTAATATTAATTCATGAAAAAAATACAAATTGGACGGAGCAGCGGAAAGACATTCATGCGGAAAAATGAAGTGAAATCTTAAAAAATAGGAGAACCTAAATAGCTTTGCGTAATCTGTAGGCTATGCATATAAATGAATTAGAATTACAATTACGGTACTCTATACTCTTCAAACTCTTTTGAATAAATATTATGATTGAATTCACCAGCAATAAAAAGTATTAAATCAGTACAGTTCTTGACTGCAGAAGTCAAGCACTGTGTACTTTTAGCTGTAACTACTTCTGTTGAGCCTGGTTTTCATTAGTAGAATTACTAGCGGTAGAGTAGTAAACTGGACAAGTACTAATTATCTAGATAACTCACCCAATGAAAACGTACATGGTAGAGTAGAGTGCATGATAGCACTATAGTAAAGATACTCTACTACTTTTTAGTTTAGCCTACCAGCTTCTCTACAAATGAAAACCCGACTGAAGTGACTCATCTTTTACATGTATGTATCTGTAAATACAAGAATCTAAAGTACTATATGATTATATAAATTACTATAGAGAAATATTCCCATAAAGGAAAATTTTGAAAGTTTCAATACGGTATTCATTTTTGGACAAAGAAAACGCTATACATAGGTAAGGTAAGATTTATTTCCTTTTTTTGGGAAAGTTGAAATAAATTGGCTTCCTACTCCTAAAATTCTAGAAATTAAGTACTGGATTCCTTGCCAGCGCACAGACTATGCTAGTAGACTGGCCTTCGCCGATGGCAGTGGTAACTGAGCAAGGTTTGAAAGAGCTTGACGCTTCATTTAATAAAAAATGGGTCTACCCGCACCAGTTTTTTATATGCTGCTTCTTAAACGGCATGATATAAAAGAAATAAGTTATCAAGATTAAATTTTCTTAATCTAATCGCCAAATTAATGTTTTTTCTTCAAGATTAGTTTTAAATGATAGCACATTAATATCTGAGTTTGAACGGTTTATAGGTCAAATTTATGTGTAATATAAATTTGTCAATATAAAATCCATAATTTTTTTTAAAACAATAAATAAAAAAGAAACTCACCCAAGTATGTTGATGAAGCCTACACAGCATCAATATAAATTCCATTTCAACTCCACCATTTGATGCATCAAAGGAATCTATTCAGTGAAGAATGAGAACACTTCACTATGGAATACTTGTTGTGGTTCCTCAGTCACAGCAGTAATTGCAGCAAACTGTACTTCAGCTGAAGTCCTCTTTATGCCGTAACTTGTTTTCAGCGAGTCTAGCAGTGGTTTCAAACTTTTCACTCCCTTCTTAATCAAGTCTAATTCTTCAATACTGGTAGATGTCTGTAAAATATCATTGATTTCATTCAATATTTCAATCTTGATGCGGTCTGTAACGGAAGGATCATTTGCATCCAATATAATGTGACTCTCATCAATGTCCATCTTCGCTGAAACGTCATCACCAGGCGCCAAAGCTTGGCTATTGCATGCACCATCAGGTTCCGCAATTGGTTTCAAAATTACATGATCTGTTACTCCAATTTTTGAATCGTCTTCTATTTGTAGATTACTTTCTAACGAGTCACAATTGTTGAATGCTTCTTCTTCGGCTAAGACGACAGGTTCAGGATCATTCTTCAAGTAGCGGCAAACTAAATGAATATGCTTACACATGTTCCATCTAACTGTTGAATCGCTGCACGTGCAAGTGTATCTATGAATACAGACTTGACAGGAAACACATGTCAATGTGCATTCGCATTCTGAAGCCTGTTTTACTGTGAATATTTGAGGTCGTTTTGAAGGAGATACAACATTCCAGGCTTTTTCAGATCCAAGATTAGTTTCTATAACCAAATCCACTCCCAAAGTGGTTGATTTCCTATGCCGTTCTCTAATACTTCTCAATTTAGACGATACTTGATTATCCTTAGATCCTGATTCAGGATTGCTTTTACTGGATTGACGATCATTCTGGGTAAAATTAGTTCGGCGGAATTCATTACCATGACCAACATGAGTCATGCAATACTCGACGTTGACGGAGCCATCACTCTCAAACACAGCTTTCATTCTTGATGGACATGATGCATTGATTTTTGCTGAGCCTTGAGATTTCAATTTCCTTTGCCTTTGTTCTTTTTCAATATAGATTCCTGATCGATGACAATTAAAATACAAAGAATAGTTATTATTGTCTGCAAGTGCTTTCTTACCACTCCGCTTTGTAAATAGAGCATTATGCTTGTCTTCAAGTTCTTTCTTCCAGTCATAGAATTCACCTGCACTACTGAAGTTGAAAATTTCTGTTTTTAGCGCAATATCATGTTCTCTTAGAAAATGAGTATCCAGATCACGGAAATTATTGAAAATAGAATCACACATAGCACACATTACTAAACATCGTCTCTTGACTTCACTTTGATATGGGTTTTCCAAATTTGGATGAACTTTTTGGAAATGTCTTTTAACATTATACGTTCTAGTAAATGTTCTCGTACAAGCTGAACAAGTAATAATTTTATTCGATTCAGCACTGCTGTTAAAAACTGCTGAATCTGCAGTAGTTGTAGTTTCTTCCATCATAAATACTTAACCTAAGATGATAGAATGTCTTGAATACTTTCTACACTGTTACCCCAAATGACACTTCAAAGTCCATCTTTCCTAGTAAGTTTGGAAGCGACGAAGTAATCACTCAATCATTGTACTAAGAATGAACTGGAAAAATAACTCTTGCCAATACTTCTACTTAATAAACACATCAAATGTGAGGTTAGTCAAAAAACAACACTGAAACTCAACACAACATGAATGAAAACAAAACTTATTTTCTCCTTCTGCAAAGGTACCTCCAAGATGGCTACTTGCTACTTCTTGTTTCGTGCTTAAAAAGAGGAAGCGCCCTTGAAATGAGATGTCGATGGTCGTAGTCGATACTACAACACCAATAAAATAGTTTTTCTCTACTCTCTGTTAAATTCTGCATTCAATGGAGATATTCAATGATAATAGGCTAATTAAAAATAAAATAATTTATCATTACATCATATGAAGAGTGTGAGAAGATTTCACAAAAACTGTTCTAGTGAACTTTGTAAAATGCGACTGCGTCAAAGTGGGCCACAATCAAATAGGTAGATGATAAGATGATAGAGCCAGAGTGTCGTCACAAGGTAATGACGACAAGACCTTTCACGTAGCATCCTCATTTGAAGTTAAAATGAAAGTACCTATCTACAATAATTTATCTAGCTAGGTACTTGAAATTTTTTTTGTCAATTTTGCGACTTTGAATAGGATATCAAGAATTTAATTTATTGGGCTTTTATGGTCCATCCCCGTACTGTATTGGATACGCGATACGCGTATCATCGTGATACGTAGACTACTAATAACATCCTTTGTGATGAGGCATCTTTGATGTTAGACTCCATCTGGCATCTATCCTACTCTTTTATATCATCCATTGATCAATTTATATCTTCTTGGTAGATAAATTTTATGAATATGAGATAAAGTTTACCTGCTATTATTACAATTGACAAACGAAATAAGGCGACTGAGACAGTTTGAACTGTTATAGTCTGGCAACAGACAAAAGAACCTTCGCGCATCGTATCACCGAAGTGATACAGTATCACAAAGTACCACTACTCTAGTGAGCGATTGAGATAAACTGCTGCATTGCATAACGTGCGCTCTCTCTGCGCAGTAGAGTTCTTATTTTGGAGGCTCTTTTGTCTGTTGCCAGACTATAGTTGTCAAGTATTGCCAGCTGACTACTCAAATCATGCGGGGGGAATCGAATCCGACGCTCAAAATTGGCCGCACTGTAAGCGCAGCGTTGTCAACTTGTGATGAGGATCAACCAATTTTCGACTTTCCCGCGCGTTATCGGCTTCATATCTGACAACAGCGCAAAATCTCCCAGCCGCCTAATTACGTGGCCGCCAGTGGGGCAACCGAGGCGCCCAGGGCTAAAAATCAATTGAGCAAGCTCAACTTCAGGTTTGTTTTTACTTTTTGGTCTATATCTTTTAGGCCAAAATCGTTCGCAAATAGGAATCCAGAGTGTTTACATTGTCGTAGCAGGGATATAAAGAGTGATGCACATTTTCTAATCAAAATAAAGAAGAACGTTTGTATAAACAAGGTCTCAAAAATGCTTTATTACTGGGTGGTGAAATATTACTTATTTCCCAATTTACAATTTTTTAAATCCGATGCAGTATAATTAGGGTATGAAAATGGATAGATTTTGAATAAAAATTGCTGAGAAATCCAATGAAAATAGTAAGAAAGACAATAACAGGAAAATGAGGAAGGGTTCGTAAGAAAGTGATTTTTCAAGCTTTTGGGTTGTCAACAATTCGATGAATTATTTTTATTGACAAGCAGGTATTTTGAACTACAGGTGTTTTGCCAGGGTTACTGTACATATTGGATAGAAAAGTTTTTTTTTGTCACTGATACGATAAGCAGTGGTATAGCTATAATACATTCCTCAAGCGATAATACCATAGATAAGAGATTAGAAAGTATATAATCGTAAAGATTAGAAAAGCCTACTATCATCTATTCCCACAATAATTTAGTATAAATATATTTTGTTCGAAGCAGTGGAAGAAAGATGCAATAAAAAACATGTCAAGTTCATAAGATAAATTTAATATAAGTTTCTTGAAATGATTAAAATATTTTCTTATCTATTCTCCTATCTCTTATCTATGATAATACCTTAAAATCTTGTTCTTTGCACAATCAGATCTAATAAACTCGATTATGTATTAATAAAAAAAAACTTCACAGCCAGACACCAGAAACCAACCGCATCCAATTCAATAGATTGATTCGAGATAGGCCTACCTTTCATTCATCATTACAATACTTTGTTGACTCTAATTGAAGAATATAAATATTTGGAAATATTTTTTGAAATTGTAACTAAAATACCTATCAATAAAAGTAAGGAATAGACCTGAAGACAAATTTCGCACTCGTCCTTGACAGACATCCAATAATTTTTTAATTAATCCAATATATTTTTTTTCTGTCAATGAGAATGTTTTTAAACCCTGTAAAAACATTGTACAGTAGCCTACTATCATCTATTCCCACAATAATTTAGTATAAATATAATTTGTTCGAAGCAGTGGAAGAGAGATGCAATAAAAAACATGTCAAGTTCATAAAATAAATTTAATACAAGTTTCTTGAAATGATTACAATATTTTCTTATTCTATTACATAAATATTTCTTATGTACAAAATATTACATGTGAAATCAACATACACAGTCTGAAATCGAGTGAGTAATACACTTATCTCTTGCTCCCTATACACAAAAATCAAAGATTTCCTCCATCAATACAATCTTAACAAATAAAACTATTTTAATATTACAAACAAAATTTTCGTGAAGGAGCCTTACAATAATAATAGTTTTAAAAATGGACGTTTTAAAAAATACAATATTTAGATAAATATACCTGAGATTTTATAGCTAGTAAAAATCTGAAATATAGATAATATTAGGTACATCACTATTACAGAAACTAAAATTAACAATGTCTTCACGGCATAATTATTGAACTATATATTTCAACTACAACAATTTCTGAAGGTGTACTTTGGAATACACTGAAAAATTTAAGATCTATGAAAATCACGTTTTCCATTCATGATCCTCATTCGAATGGCCCATTACTATAATAGACCTACGGTTCATTAATTGTCTTCAAAATATATTAGGATAATTGTCTTCAATATATTACAGTAATATATATTCTAATTTAATAATTGAAATTAAATTTATTGTTTCAATTGATGGTTTGTTCCAATTATATTTGAAATCATGATCAATTCAAATTGATTATCCGAAGTTGTCTGAGTAGATACAACGTTAATAATTTGATTAATAATTTCATCTCATCCTTAGGATTAGGACTGAAAAATTATTTTAAAATTGAACTCGATTGCCATTCCGACCGAGAATTGTAAAAAAATTTCTTCAAGATTCGAAGATGCATATGATGATAAAAGTATAAAACATAAGGGTAAAATGCTTTTTAAATTTGTAAATCTAATAAAAACTAATACTGTAAGGACAAGTTGCGTTTATTTAATAGTATAGCTTAGATTAAACAGATATTCTTGTCTTATATATCAATGCTTGTAATAAAATGTGGCTTGCTTAGTTCCAATGCCATGAAATATTTTGATCACAATTATAACAAATTTTGTTTAAGTTATTATTTCTAAAGGCAAAATTACGGTAACAAATTCTATTCACAAATTACAGTTGAATTGCAGTATGAGGTAGAGATATTTGCTTTTTCCTTCTAGTTTTTGGATCTAGTTCCAATTCCAGCGACAGACTCTCAAGCTCAGCCTGTAGGTTTCTGGAATGTCTATACATGTGAACATAGTTCAGTTGCAGTTGACGTTGATAGCTGAGCACTTTTTCTTTCTCCTGCGACCATCTCACTCGTTCCCTTTCCCACTCTAAGCGCTCTTCAGCCAGTTCCTTCTTTAGTTTTTTTACTGCATCACAATTTTCTGTCTCACTCACTTTCTCATCAACCACTGATCTAACGTCATCTTCTTCACCTTCAGGAACATTAGCCTGTAAAATGAGTAAATATTATCACAGATTATAAAAATTAATAAATAAATAAAATACAATTTATTCAATCATCAACTGAGCCGTTTAATCAGGGAATAATTCCACGAGATTAAATTGTCAAATTTCCAATACTGGTATATTTATTTGCAGCCGCATATTGTCTGATATTTTTCAAGTAAATATAGGTCATATACCCAAGTGTGAACCATATTTTTGAGGCTCATATCATCTCAGATAAGATATATATATGTAGCTTACCGTATTAATAAATGAACAAATCGAATTTGTCAATTTAAAAAATGAATTTGAAAGAGAATGCTTCTTGCGAGTTACTAAACAAGTGAGCCTATAGGCTACTAATTTGAACTGAAAATAGATACTGAATGTTCAGATTGTACATTATGTACTTGCGGTAAAAGGTCCTTGAAATTTTGTAGTTAGTACAAAGACCAAGTTCTACTTTGCAGTCGTAAACATAAACATTAACAAATGAGACTTCGGATCTTCGTTGGTAAAATACAGTTTTATTGAAAGAAAAAAAAACATTATCCCAGTAAATGTGCCAAACAAGCAGTACAAAAACCTCTTATCTTAAAAAAATTTATAATTATGAAAATAGCCATGAATGTGTGTGGAGTTGATCTGAGTGGAGTAAAAATAATATTAAATTGAAATCTATCGTCGAATAATGCAGACAGAGGCTGCAATATACCAAAAAATTAGTACAGTACCGTAATTTTAAAGTTGCTAGCATCAATATCTTGTATCAACACTTGAGCTGAAATGGCTGATTCTCCAAACAATATGCAAAAATACTAACCCGAAAATTAGGAAAATAAATTTTGACACATGTTTTCCACGATCTAACAATATCCTCTTGTTTAATATTCTATTGAGGAAGATGATGCGATCTCTTACCGATTTCAATTTGGCCTCCAATTTGTCAATGACACCTTTGAGCTCATCTGTTTCCATTGCGTGCTCCTCTTTGAGCTGTTGGTTGTGCCTTGTATTTTCAGCAATTTCTGATTTTAATGTAGATATCTCCAAGTCACGCTGCTCCAATAACAGCCTCAGCTCTCGAATTTCACTCCTCAAAGATATCACTTCGTGTCCTTTTGTCGCTTGTTCACCCTGTCGAGAGAAATAAAAAATGCAATCAATTTTTTGATCTATTAGTACACTCATCTCTCATCATCATCCTTCCCGTTACCCACGAACGAGCTAAGCACAGCTTATGTGGGCATCACCACATCAAAACATAATTAAATTAATGAGTAACATACCACACATGACTTAGATAATATTTTTATATTACAGTCATTTGATTCACTGTCATCAAATAACTAAGGATCAATAGTAAAGTATTCTCTTTTCGAATAAAACATGAATTTGGTTTACTGAAGAAATAGTTATTATTTCTAAAATAAAACTTGAAATAATTGAAGTTGACTACTTCTATTTGTTGCGTTATACGAGATCCATTTTGTTTTCTACTAATAAAATTACACTGATTAAAAGAAACTTTCAAGACTTCATCAGACTTAGCCCAACACCAGGACGAACCAATCATAACTGCAATGTAAGTTATATTTTTTATTTCTAATTGAAAGTTTCTTCAACTTTTAATAGAATGAATCTCTTGAATAATGTTGAAAAAATGTATTGAATAAGTTGACATGTAAAATAGATAATTAAATAATTCTAGTTTTGTAGCCTAATTAGAGAAATTACTATTTTGGCTTAGCTGAATATTTTCAAGCCTTTACAATATTACATCTTTGCAACTCTCACCTTCTTTCGTCATCAACCAATTGTAATAATTGTATTGTAATACCAATCTTTTTTATTATTTATTTCAAAGATATTTGAATTACACTTTGTATATAAGAGCTTCCAATAAATTTGATCCAACTATAAGTGGAAGTTGATTTTAAACCAAAAGCAAAATATTGCACTGAAGTACCTGTGTTTCTTTGAGCTGTGATTTGAGAAGAGCTAGCTCGCCCGACTTTTGGCACAGGCCCCATTCAGTCTCCTCGAGCCTCACCCGCAACAGCTCCACCTCTTGCCGCAACTCTCCACCCTCCCTCTCTGCTCGCTCTCCTTCCTCCCTCAGTCTCTTCTTGTCTTGTTGCAACTGAAAACAAAACATTTTTTTATTAAAATAATATGCTATTGCTTCAGCTAATTGACTTGATTCTTTACCGCTGACTAGAAATCGTTGACATTTATCTTGAAATTCACTTCATTTTTCCTACGATCTCTCTTCATGGTACGGACAGTGGCGTAGCCAGAAATTGACTGGGGGGGGGGGGTGTTGAGGGCAAACGATAAATTAGGATTCAACAAGTCCATCAAATTATTGCCAAAATAATATTGTAAAACATTTAGCCTATAAAATCATTTATACCCAAAAAATATTGTAAAAATTTATGACTGCGCAAATTAGCATCTATATTTCAAAAGAAAATTTATTATTTTGTGAGAATTAGAATAGAATAAAAATATAATTTATCGAGCATAAAATGAACATTAAACAATGAATGATTAGTTACAAAATAATATATTTTTGACATGACCAGATGGCTGAATCATCTACCAAATAATTACCAATTTAATCAATTTTATAAGAAACCGTTATTGAATTTAATAGTTATTAGATTGTACTAAACGCTGAATTGAGTGTTATGTAGTTTCAAGGAGATTTGAAATTAATAAGTAAAATCGGGGTATATGTCAAATCAGGGCTCCTAAAATCGGGTTCTACTGTCTATGTCTATATCGAATCTGTACCTAACTTTACTCAAGCGTGATATTCATCTTTTTTCTACGGTTACTCGTTAAGTGCCAATTTTTGGACTAATTAAAGCGCACAAAACAAACCGTTTGCAAGTTCTGATTACCTGGTAAGTCTGCATCATGAGCATCTGCTCTAGTTTGTGCGTTTTTTGGGAGACGGTGCGCAGCCTATTCTCGTGCAGAGCCTTGATGCGACGCATCTCGCGCTCCCAGGCCTTCTCCTTCTCCTGGTAGACTCGGAATATCACCTGTTCGTTGTGCTCCATCGTCTGCCGCAGGTAGGCCACCTCCGAGTCGCGCTCCCTCAGCGCCGCCTCCAGTTCCGCCATCACCCCCGACTCTGACGGTGACGGTGTCAGGTCAACCAGGCTTCCCGAACCCTCGGACGCCAGCATCCTGCACAGAAATCTAACTCATCATTTTTGTTTGCATTGGCTTCATATACTAACATGAATGATGAATTTACTGTAAAAATGTGAAACTATTTCACAGATTTGAATACATTTGAATATAATTATAGAATTATTATGTGTTATTTATTTTTCGAACTTTATGAAATCAAAAAATACTTTTTTTAAACGCTGATGTCTGTTTTCTAAGTGAAAACAAACTTTTACCATGTTCCCTACCAAGGGATAATTGGTTATGTTGGTGAAGTGGAACAACCCTACTCGGGTCTCCCCACTATTAAAAGCCATACGCTAAATAAATAAATTTGAAAATCTTGAATTAACATACATTTATTTTGTCATTTTAGGTGATAATGTGGTGGGTTATCCATATTGATAAAAAATCCGCAAAGTTGTCATTATCACAAGTTTATTAAAATAACGAGATACCGGTTTCGTTTATGTTGCACTGTTATCAATCTCTCTTAAACTCTAGTAAAGTTTAGTTCTCAAGAGTTCAGTTCTATTAAACCAGTAATTAATCATTTAAAATAAATTTGTGGTTATGACAACATAAATAAAATTATTTAATGATTTTTTTGGAAAATTCATATAAGTTATGCTGGGAATCTTCACAAAAAGTGAGTAAAATAATTGGATTCACAATAAAATACAAGCTTTTGTAATAGCACATTTTCCTTTTAGCACATTATTGTATTTACTCACTTTTTGTTGAAAAATCCATAGAGATTGAGGAATAATCAATAATTTTATTATATATTCACAGTAAAATAAAAACTTTCCTACAGAGGTCACAGCTCAAGCTAAAGCTCACCCTGACGATTGTAATAATTATTGCCTGTTGCATCTCCCAATCATATTTTAATGAGTTGTGTTTATATCAATAAATTAATTAATTGAATTTAATTAGTAATTGAGCAATGTGGATCGCAACTCCCTCCATTCCGCACCTATAGTCATGTGTTCGATTCCCATTTCGTCTGGCATTTTCTATGTATCATCCCCCACATCATTACTCTCTCCACTCAGGCATAGACTTACATGAGCAGCAGAGAACATTTTGAAATTGAAAGATTTTCAAGCAGAATAAAATAATTGCCAGAGGCTGGCAACTAGCTATTGGATAAGGATACACTTTAGCAGTTGTAATAAAGTCCAAAGGACTGTTTCATAGTAATTTAGAAATCAATTATTGTAAGACAGAAAAAACAGGACTTCCTAGTTATTGCATCGTACGTCGTGCTATTCAAGTGTAGTGTGAGTAGGCCTTTTTTATATAAAACAGACCCAAGGAGTAAGAATGATTGGTGAATTGATGAGTACCTTGACAGATGTCCTCCATTGCGTGAGCTGGTGGTGGACTTGTGGACACTGTCCATGCTGTCATAGCCGGCCATGAGTCCGAGGCCGGCGGTGAGGGGGAGGGAGGACATGGCCAGGGAGGGCGATGTCGAGCGCATCTTTCTGTCCAGCGAGTAGTTGGAACTGCTGCTTCCATGCGTGTGGCGCAGATCATTGCTGCCTGAAAACCACCAATCCAACATTAAATTAATAATCTCATTGAGTTTGTCTTCTTATTATGCTGGGTTCAAATTTTTGAAGTTGATTTAATATTTCTCAAATTTTCAATCAATTATTTGATGAGTGCATTGTTTCATTTCGATTTCGTATCTAATTTCTATGAGAATACAAAATATTTAATTACCTAAACATATTTTTTGTTCAACTGAAGTGTTCAACTTAATTATTAAGTTAAATACATACAGTACTGTATTATTTTCGAATACATACTGATTTACCAAAATTCGGGAGAGAAACAGTTTTTATATGAGCCTGTTATTTCTCTCCCAATCATATTTTAATGATTTTTACTAGTATCAGTGAATGAATTGCAATTAAATACATTGCAGCAATATGAAATAGTAAAGCATTACAGATAGATATTAAATAAATGTTTATTTCTCAGTAAAAATTATTCAAACAATTTTAAAAATACAAACTCATATTTTAATGATTTTTACTAGTATCAGTGAATGAATTTAATTAAATACATTGCAGCAATATGAAATAGTAAAGCATTTGTTGAGAAAGAAGAAAAAGTATTGGATATGTTTATATGTTGCTATGGTTTCATTGTAAATAAAATAACAAGTTTAAGAAGTTGGTGTTTGAACATTGAAAAAGATATGGGTTGTACTAAAAAGTGAATATAAAGCTGAAAGAGTTAAAGTTGAATAAAGTTTGTTAATGAATAAAATACCATTTTATTCAGCCCGTAAACGTATTTTAACAGGTTATGGGCCCAGACACTAATGGGTATTTATTGAAACTGGAAAACAAAATACGAGTAAGTATTTGTGTTTGAACAGGTAAGACGTGGACATACACGGTTGATTATTCAGTTAATTTTACAAAATGGAAGGAATGACATCAAACTTCATAAGGCTGGAAGGAGCAAGTAACTGGTCGACTTGGAAATTCCAAATGAGAGTAATGCTTCGTGGACTTGAACTTTTTGAAGTTGTTGATGGAACATTGGCTAGGCCAGCAGAAAATCCATCAAGTTGGATAAGTAAAGACGCCAAAGCACAAAGTGTAATTGTTTCGCGGATTTCGGAAAAATTTGTTGTCCACCTAATAAATTGCGAAACGGCTGCAGAGATGTGGACAAAATTACACAGTGTGTTTGAACAAAAATCTAATGTTAGTGTCCATTTACTTCAGCAACGTTTTTTGAACTACAAGTATGATGGTGAAAATATTTCAACATTGTTTAGTAATATTGAAGAAATGGTGAGTCAGCTGAACAGCATGGTGAGAATGTGTCGGACAAAATGATAATAATAAAATACTAATAACTCTCCCTGATAAATACCGACACTTCATTTCGGCATGGGAGTCAGTTCCCACAGAAAAGCAAACAGTTGGCGATCTACTATCACGATTGCTAATAGAAGAGGAACGTTTGGATAACAGAAGTGAAGAAAATACAATCGCAGCATTCAAAACAAATACAGATAATAGTAAGAAGTGGAATGCAAGGAATGGTTTGAAGTGCTACAGTTGTGGTAAGATGGGGCATCTTAAGAAAAATTGTAGAAGTTAGAAAAAACGGCTGATAATAATGATCAAAATAAGGAATGCTATTTTGTAAGAAAACAAGGTCATATCATGAGTAATTGTCGTTTCAAGTTGGAAAAGGATAAAGAGAAATAGTAATGCTTTCATAGGAACTGTAATGTTAAGCAGTTTACCAGAGCATGATTGGATTGTTGATAGTAGAGCTACTGAGCATATGTGTAACAATCGCAGCTATTTTGAATATTTTGAAGAATTTAAATCACCTCAGTGGGTTATAATAGGTGATGGCTCAAAGATCAAATCTGTAGGTATGGGTCTGATAAAACTCAAGACTTACGATGCGCGTAATTGGGCCTCTCCTCCCTTGGATACCGTCCTGGCTGTTCCAGAGTTAAAATGTGATTTGTTTTCAGTTTGTAATGCTGTGAATAAGGGTTATAAAATGATTTCTGATAAATATGAATGGAAATTTGTCAAAAATAATTGTACCAATGCTATTGCAAAGCGGCAGGGTAAAATGTTTGTGATGTTATTTCGTTTTCAAGATGTTGCTCATGAACCAGCAGCAGCTAACGTAATAAATGCAAAAGTAAAACAGAATTTGTCAATCTGGCATGAGCGCTTAGGCCACCAAAACATTAAAAGAGTAAAAGAAATATTGAAAAAAATGAAATAGTTTTTTCTGAAAATTCTGAGCAAGATCAATGTATAGCTTGTCTACAGGAAAGCAACTAGATTTTCTTTTAAACAGAGTTTGAGTGAAACGTCATCAACTTGTGAGTTGATACATGTGGATTATGTGGCAATGGAAACCAAGTCGTTGGGGAATTCTCGATATTTCATGTTGATTAAAGATGATTACTCAAATTTTAGAGTAGTTTACTTTCTTAAAGAAAAGAGTGAGGTTTATGAAAGTTGAAATTATTTTTGCATTTTCAAAAATATTACAGGCAATGATGTTAAAGTCTTGAGATCAGATAACGGCAGAGAATTTGTAAATGAGAAAGTTAAGAGATTGCTTGATGAAAAAGGTATTGTTCATCAGAAAACTGTTGTTTACACACCAGAGCAAAATGGAAAGGCTGAAAGAGATATGAGAACAATTGTTGAAGCAGCTAGAACTATGATGCAGGCTAAAAAACTAGAGAAAAAGTTTTGGGCTGAAGCAGTAAATACTGCAGTTTTCATTCTGAATAGAACAGGGTCAGGAACAGTAAAGGAAAAAACTCCATATGAATTGTGGTCAAATAAAATGTTTGATGTAAACCATCTTGAAATTTTTGGGTCAGAAGTATGGGCACATATTCCCAAAGAAAAACGTCTAAAATGGGATGCGAAAAGTAAGAAAGGAATATTTGTTGGGTATGATGAAGAAACCAAAGGGTATAGGGTCTATGTACATTGTTCAAAAAAGATTGAAATTCTAAGAGATATTATTTTTATTCAAAATAAAGACAAAGCAGCTTCAGATTTGCCAAAATGTGAATCCAGATTAGAAGTGGATGATGAAAATCACGTAGGAAATTGTAATCTGGAAGGTAATGAAGAACAGGTAGAAAAGTTTAGTCAGGAAGGTGAAGAAAATCAGGTAGAAAATGGTAATCTGGAAGGTGATGAAGAACAAAACCATCAAGAATTATTTGATGAGGAGGGAGAGAATGATGCTCAACAAGAAGAAAATCATCAAGAATTCTTAGATGAGGAGGAAGAAAATGATGATCATTTTCAAGTTCCAAATGAGATAGAAGAAAAACGGTGCAGCACACGTATAAAAAGAAAACCAAAATGGATGATGAGTAATGAATTTGTCAATTTTGCTAATATTGAATGTAATCCTGATCCACAATCATACACTGAAGCACTTGAATCAAGTGACAAAGAGCAATGGCTCAAAGCAATGCAGGAAGAATTAAGTTCATTAAAGACAATGGATACCTGGGATCTTGTAGATCGTCCACCTGGAGTGCAGGTTGTACAAAATAAATGGGTATTTCGAACGAAAGAATTGGATGAAAATGAAACTCGCTTCAAAGCAAGATTGGTTGCTAAAGGATACATCCAAAAGCATGGTATTGACTATGAAGAGACATTCAGTCCTGTAGCCCGGTATGATACTATTAGAACTTTGCTTGCTGTAACAGCAGCTTCAGGAATGATTATGAAACAATTTGATGTCAAAACGGCCTTTTTGAACGGTTTTCTTGAGGAGGAAGTATATTTAAAGCAACCTGGAGGTTTTGAGGATGGAACTGGAAGAGTTTGTAAGTTGAAACGCAGTCTGTATGGATTCCAGCAGGCTCCACGTTGCTGGAATAAGCGTTTTAAAGAATTTATGATGAAGAATCAATTTGAATGGAGGAAGAAGAGGATGCGAAGGCTCAAGCGGAAGAGGAGGAAGATGAGGGCGAGGTCCAAGTAGGCTGGCATCCATCTTCAATGTTGATCTGGAATGGATTTCTCGACATTAATTACGTTTTAATCTAATTGATAATTTTTTATAAGGTGATATTCATACAAGAAGGTCTACTACCGGAATAGTGTCGATAATATCTGGAGGTGCAGTATCATGGACAAGTCAGCTACAAAAAACTATTGTCCTCTCCACTACAGAAGCTGAACTAGTTGCCTCAAGTGAAGGTGCCAAAGAACTTATTTGGTTGAAACGTTTACTAGGAGAGCTAACCGAAGTGAACAATTCTCCACCTCTGTATGTGGACAATGCAAGTACAGTCAAATTGGGAAAGAATCCAGAATTCCACAAACGTACAAAACATATAGATGTTCGTCATTTCTATGTCAGAGAAAGAGTTCTTGCAGGTGATATTACTCTTGAACACATAGAATCCAGTAATCAACTTGCAGATATACTAACAAAGCCATTGGATCGTTGTAGGTTTGAATTCCTCAGAAAAAAGATTGGCATTAGAAATTAGATCCAATATTTTTGGAGGAAGTGTTGAGAAAGAAGAAAAAGTATTGGATATGTTTATATGTTGCTATGGTTTCATTGTAAATAAAATACAAGTTAGTTGGTGTTTAAACATTGAAAGATATGGTTGTACTGTGCGAATATGCTGAAAGAGTTAAAGTTGAATAAAAGTTTGTTAATGAATAAAATACCATTTTATTCAGCCTGTAAACGTATTTTTAACAGCATTACAGATAGATATTAAATAAATGTTTATTTCTCAGTAAAAATTATTCAAACAATTTTAAAAATACAAAATTCATCGTGTAGTGATATTTCAGAGAATTTAGGCATATAGATTAAAAATCTATATGGGGATGCCATCAGAAGTCTGTATACCTGTAAGTTTACAATGATTTAAATGATTATAATAATGGTCATGATATCTATGCAACAAAACAGAAATCGTATGAATGAGATTATTAAAGCATCCAATGTTATGTGAAATGATGAAAGCAAAATAATTTATTATTACATTTAAATAAATTTAATAAATCCATTATTAATTATTATTTATTATTATATTTGAATGAATGTAATATACTAAAAAACATATAATACATCTAGTTATAGAAATGAATATTATATGGATGGATTTATTTAAAAGATTCGAAAAAAGAAAAAAGATCTAATAACTGTTGATGCTGAGTATCCAACAACATTAGTAACAAGACAGACGACAAACCTAACATCGAATCATGTACGATTTTTGTTTTGTACGGCCAACACCATGGTCACACATTTCAGCCTCTAAAAACTAGTGCTATTGGGGACAGTTTGATGAAGCTCCTAATCAGAAGTGAAATGCATTCCATTTTTTGCAACGCCAAAAATTGTAATTTTTTCCCACTGTAAATTATACACATTTACAGTATCTATAATAGTGAATATATTTATAATAGTGTTATCTATAATGTGAAATTGAATTCTTCTTCAAATGTTCCACTGTGTACTAGTATTGGCTGTAGTATTGGATCTTATTCAGTTCGACCTCAGATGAGTAGCCTACCTATTTGACCTGATCGATTTGTTTAAGATTTAGTTTTCAGACTTGAAACTACTACACAGCGTCTGTTTCATAAAGATTAATTAGAAGTCTTGTAAAACAGAAATATTTAGTACACATAAGTGTGTAGGCTACTATGCAATAATGAACTCATGCTCAGTGTAGGTCTGCGTTTTTATTTATTTATTTATTTTTATTTATTTATACATACATACATATAAAAGCTCACAGACACAAGGTCCATTACAAGCCTTATTGACATTGCTATTGGATTTTCAAGTAAAAAAAAAGAACAATACAAAAAATACAAAACAAAATACATCACACTTCACTAAATTAGAAATTAAAGAAATTTAAGAGATTAGAAGAGACGATTTATGAGTAAAATAGAGAAAAAAAAGGAAGTTAATCAAGAGTTAGTATAATGTAAATGTGATATACAACTACAACTACAATATATTTTCCTTTATTAAATGGAACTTCTAACTTCTATGAAACAGAGGCCCCTGTATACAAAATGTAACGACCTAATCACACTAGAAATTAGGGCTTTTTTCTGTTAGAAAATAATTGAATTGAAAATGTTGTGCCTACTTACTGCCGTAGAGCGTGAGATGAGATCCAGGCCTGGCTAGAATGGGGGTTGAGCCGTACCTCTCACTGAGTCGACCCGAGGACGGAACGAGTGGCTTGAAAGCCACTGGCCTTATCACTACCTTGCCCTGTTCAGCCAACACACATCACAATAACAATTAAATCTCTCGAATATTTCACTCAACATAGATGACTTCGATGTATTCCATTATTTTATCAAAAAGTCCAAAAATTACTGCTGAATGAAAACAATACATCATATTATTACAACAATACAATATAAATAATTATTTATATCTTTTAATAATTAGTCTATAAACGTAGCACTCTCTGGGCAAACAATAAGACACTTGCGATGTAATATATAGTTTGTTGTATCTATAGGAAAGCGATGTTACTAAATTCACATTTCCTATTAAATATTTGTTTAATTAACATGAATATAAAGTTGACTGAAACATTTCGAACTGGAATTTAAACTGAACTGTTTTATGTTGAGATAACAACTCTAATCAGCCGTTGTCATGGCACTCGCATGTGGCTATCATGTGATGCTGTCATGTGGTACATGTTACGCCACATTACCCCCCGCGGCAGACGATTTAGCCATCGGAATTGGGGTAGGGACATCGTCTTGAAGAATATAGGCAGGTTTCACACGGTCAATGGAAACTTTGTTAGGTTTACCATGAATCTTGAGTGTAATTGTTTTTTCGTCTCGGTCAATAACTTCATGAGGTCCAGTATATGGTGGTTGAAAATTCTGAAATGAATGATAGTTGGTTGAGTCGAATTGGTGGTAGTTTTTCACGGATCTGTTGAAAAGCATAGGTTAATGGCTTGTGGTCAGTGTAGATAGTAAAGGAATGTCGTCCTTCTAAGAGATGGCGAAAATGTTGTACTGCTGCATCAATAGCGAGAAGTTCACGATAATACGCAGGCCAAGAGCTTTCCTTTGAAGATAATTTCTTTGAGAAGAAAGCGAGAGGTTGCCAAACGTCTTCAACCAGCTGTTGTAAGCATGCTCCAACTGAATGATTAGAAGCATCAGGGAACAATCCAAGTGGAGTACCAATCCGTGGATGGACGAGAAGAGAAGCAGACGAAATACAGTTTTTGCAGGTTTTGAATGCTTCTTCAAGTTCAGGTGTCCAATGGACAGGTTGAGAGCCCTTTAGAAGTGGATTACTGATTGCGTTGTGTAAGGGAGCTTCGTACTCAGAAGCATGGGGTTTCTATCTACGATAGAAATTGAGCATACCAAGGAAACGACGGAGTTCTTGAGCGGTTTTTGGTAAAGGATATTCTTGAATCACTTTTACACGGTCTTCAGGAGCTCGAATACCGGCAGCAGAGATGGTATATCCAATGAAAGTAATCTCCAAAACTCCAAAGATGCATTTTAGTGGGTTGATAACTAGGCCGTACTTTGCAAGTCGTTTGAGAACACTTCGAAGATGGTTCTCATGTTCTTCCTTAGAATGAGAATAGATGAGAATGTCATCCATGTAAACAAAGCAAAAATCCAAACCATGTAAAACTTCATCCATGAATCTTTGGAAAGTTTGTCCAGCATTTCGAAGTCCAAACGTCATGAATGGAAATTCGAAGAGGTAGCGTATTTAGTTGTCGTCAGGGGTCACCAATATAGGAAAGCGATGTTAATAAATTCACATTTTCCTATTAAATATTTGTTTAATTAACATGAATATAAAGTTGACTGAAACATTTCGAACTGGAATTTAAACTGAACTGTTTTATGTTGAGATAACAACTCTAATCAGCCGTTGTCATGGCACTCGCATGTGGCTATCATGTGATGCTGTCATGTGGTACATGTTACGCCACATATCTCAGAATGGAATTGAAAATGATTTTACAGGAGATTGTCGAAAGATTATTTAATGTATATCACACAGACTAATATTAAAATATATGAAATGATGCATGAAATAATGGTTATAAATAGATCAGAATGGTTACTTATTAGCCTACAGCAAAACAAGTCTTTCAATAATTAGTCTATAACGTAACACTCTCTGTGCAAACAATAAGACACTTGCGATGTAATAGTTTGTTGTATCTCAGAATGGAATTGAAAATAATTTTACAGGACATTGTCGAATGATTATTTAATAATATTTCTCAATCAACATAGCGCGTAATATTAAGAGGAGGGTGAGAAAATATGGAAAAGATACTCATTATTTTTTCTAATAAAATGGAACTTGTGATGATGGGGAGCATCCAGCAACTGAAAGGCAAGAAGGCCTATCAGACAATCAAAACTAAAGAAATTCAATTCAATTATTTATTGATACAAGTACAAACTAAATAAATAATCTATTTCCAAACTAGAAAGCTGCTTGTTAAAATAGGGTCATAAATTTTTTTTGAGGGTGATGCCCACATGAGCTCTAGGCTTGTGCGTGGGTAATGAGAGGGATGATGATGAGAAATGACGACTGTTTTTAGGCAGTCGGGACCAACGGCTTTTCGTCTCCTCCAAAAGACGGGAGTGGCCGTTTCTGTCAAAATCCGTTAAAATTTTTCATAAAAATTTACTTGTACTGTAGGCCTCTATATATTATTTGTTGTTAGAAGCATGGTAGTAATAAATATATCCTATATTATTATTTGTTCTATAGTCCGTGCAAACCTTAGTTTGCAGTATTACGTTTATGGGGCGCAGTGTTGCCGGATCTACTCATGTAGAATCTAACTCATGACCTAATGACCTTTTAAAAATTATTCATAGTATAATAGTAAAAACATATAAATAGGTAATTAGTTGGCTAATTTTTTTCTCATTCATGTAGTTTTGATAGAATAAGAAATGTAAACAAAACAAGAGAGAGAGCAGAAAAGAGAGCGAACAGCTGTGAGTGAGGAGTAATGAATAAAATAATAAGCAAAACATGGCAACAGCGCTTCCATATCCCCATAACAAATAGCATTGCCATTTAAACGCTTACTGCAAACTAAGGTTTGCACGGACTATAGGTAAAATTTTATTGTTGACAGTTCCTGCTTCCTGCTTTTATGATTCCCATTGTTCAAATGTGATTTTTTATTATAAAACTGCAATTTTGTAAATAAACTCATCTGAATGCATATTATTGGCATTCAGAGAAATTATTATTATTGGCATTCAGAGAAATTATTATTAATTACGGTACCGTACACAATTATGTTTGAAAGGGAAATGAAAATTCAACGGCTGCTGATCACTCATCAGGTAAGTATGATCGCTCTACAAAAATATTCTAGTGAATAGAGAAAGTTTCATTATCAAGTTTGTATATGTGATATCTTTGAACCTATTAGCAGATATCACACTCATCTGACTATTATAAATTTAAAACAGTCAAAATAAACAATAATTAATTATCTACTAGACTGGAAATCCTCTGACATGGTTTCCTATTGGTAGATGGAACTGAATGGAATTCAGGTAGGTATAAAATTTATTGCATGACATTTGCTAATTGTAACTGGTCACGCATAAAAAATCTTTGGAGATGATTAAAACTTTTGGTTCATGGGAAACAGGCGGTACAAGAAAGAAATTTTGAAGTACAACAATCCATAAAGCATACAGCTACATCATTGCATTAGTTCTATTGAGCAATAACAATAATTCTTATGCGTTCATGGGTTACAGTTACAGGAGTTAGTTTATTGGTACAAGACACAAGAGAAGCAATCTTGAAGGCAGCTAAACATGAAAAGCGCATGACTACTAATGGCTGTTACATGATCTATTTATAACATTTTAAGGAAGTCGCAGACACACCAGGAGTTGGATACCATAACTGACACAAACCATTAACTCGAGTAACTGATTGCACAATAAGTTTTAGCTTTCTTTCTGAGTATTTCAAACTGTCGAATGCAATGGAATAAGCCACTTCAAAGAGTGAGGCGTTTGATATTATTACAGAATTTCATGTTCATTGAAGAAATTAGATCACACATCGCAGCTTAAAGTTGAGTCTTTATAGCATAAATGCCAAATTTCAGATCAATACAACATTTCGTTCTTGAGATAAAAATTCCTAAGTGAAAACAAAAAACAAAATGGCAGCTATAAGGATAACCGCTGAGTTTTGGACACTTCAAATACAACATTTGTAGTCTCCTATCATCCAGGAACAATACCCTAAAATGTTCGACACTACTTCTGAAACACTCTGTATATTACATGACGTATAACTTGGCCCACATCTCGAAAGAAATTACAAAGTAGAAGTAAAATAATATTATAATCTTGTTATGCAATGAATATTCATTAAACCAAATTCTATACTGAATTACTAGCTAGAATATTTGAGAGTAGGCCTACTGAGCAAACTAAAAAACCCAATATTTAATACACCTTAAAATATATATCTGGATAGATTCATCTCACCTTATTGATAAAGTTCTTCATGAATTTCTTCATTTCATACCACATTAGGGGCTTTAACAAATCACTTACATCAAGGGAATGTAATTGCTGAAATATGGTACTACAGGTACCGCATGTAAAGTATGTTTAACTCAACTTAAAATTTCAGATTTATAAACTTGGAAGGTTTCTTATTTTACATCCAAGGCTTCTTTATTGATTCAATGAAAATAGGGAGTGGGTTTGTCAATAGTATAT
The DNA here is from genome assembly GCA_017141395.1 of Laodelphax striatellus. Lineage (NCBI taxonomy): Eukaryota > Metazoa > Arthropoda > Insecta > Hemiptera > Delphacidae > Laodelphax > Laodelphax striatellus. The sequence continues at coordinate 13,703,213 of CM029534.1, read as the reverse complement.
TAGCCAATGATGTTAGGAAGGTGAAATTTTTAATTTTTCAAGAATTATTCATGCCTGAAGCACACAGTGTAGCCAAACCATCTAAATTGAACCTCCCCCCCAACCAAAAAAATCCATTCGATTGATTTTGTATAACCGTATCTGTGAAATGTGACATTTTTACAAGAATCATCACACAAAAAATCCATTGAATGCTCTTCTAGGCAAGAAAATACTTTTCATAATATCCTTTTAATTGAATATCATTCGAATAAAATAAATCATTCAATGAAAGACTTTTAATTTAATGAATACTTTCTGTTTCCCAATAGACTTTCATTGCTATGCTTCTCGTGCCAGCTCTCTCTTGAATGACCAGCTCTGCTATAAAATCTTTATCGTTCTATTGATGGATAAATGATCGAATTGAATACTCAACTCCTTGTCAGCATGACACTCAACTTTCTCTGCTATGAACTATGAATGGTGGACTTCTTACAGGTTTGAATCCGGGGCTTTAACTCGTAACACAATGATAGCACAATTCTCATTGCGAAAGTGAAGAACTTTATTTGGGCAGACTGACACTTATTTCACAGCATTCATGAAATGCAAATATTGCATAACTAAAGATAGATAACTAACAGAAGATACAACTAATCTGTATAAATAGGATTCAAATTCAATTCATTGAGTACCACTGCCACACACTCTGCTCAGCATTGTCAAATTTTAATAATGTTTTGATTGAATAGCAGACGAGAGCTTCTGAAGAATTGCGGAAAAATCCGCCATTTCTTGAAGAAAGTGAGAATTTTAGTAAATTATTTTGTGCGAAATGAGAGTTTTCGGATAAATATGTTGAAAATAACATAGCAGAATGTTATTTTAAGAGTTTTGAGCCGTGTAACCATTTCTCACCCCTTGTAATATTTCTGAAAAAAAGTAAATCAATTAATTTTATTTTTATCAGAATGTATAGAATATTCTCCCCAATAATGTGAGCTAATAGTGGTATTTTTTGACTCTGAGGAAAATTTGAAAAGGATATTTTTTTTAACTTTTCAAAACAGTTTGAAAATTGTCACAATTATAAACAGCTAGGCTACTACTGCTATAATATTTCCACAATTCCTATCATCAATGAATGAGAATAAGCCTAAAAGCAAGCGTGGAGGAGAGGATCGGAGGTGATCTTAGTTTTGAAATAGTAATAGTTGTTGATTTAAATAGTGAATGTTAATTTGTGATGTTTCATAAGGAAGTAGAATTACGACCACTGCAGAAAGCCAGGCTATTACCTTTGAAAAAATGGTTTACATTGAGAAGGTGAATTTCACATGAAGTTGACATAATTGTTAGGAACTTTTAGCGAATTTCGATATCATAGAAAATTAAAACTTATAGAAATCAGGAGATATTGAACTAGTTTCATAATCGATAAAAACAATCTTTACAAAATAAGAAAGGAAACTATAGGCGTTTGAATCAGAATCGTCGAACCTCAACACTCAGATCATGACTTCCTTTATGCGCCACGATACATTTCCGAAACCCATCTATAGCCATCATTTTCTGAACAGTTTTAGGTCATTAGACACCGAATCGAAAGTTTTCGCCATTCTAAAACTGAAGAAAACGCCATGCAATGTTCATTCGCCGTCCAACGGTGCGTTACATTATTGTACAAGACATTACCGTACCTTACTTTTCCGGACGTTCCTACATCTAGATGGAGGAACCCAAGCGTTTCATATTTCAAAGTTCAAAGCAATTTTCATAAAAAAGAAAGTTATCCAGTGATTGGGATTCTTGAATAAATGCTAGATGGTATAGATTGATTGGAATATAATATTATTATACACCTAGCTACTACAAGCATGACGGAAAGATATTATATAAGTGATATATAAGATACTAAATAAGTGAAGAGATATAATAAATAAATAATAATTTTATAAATAATTTTTATTTCCACTTCTTTGCAATACATGGACAATAAAACACAATTCAAAAACCATCATAATATAGGATAATACATCGAATAAATCACACAAACATATTACATAGAGGTTACAAAGTGTCATAAATAAGAAACATCATACAAGTAGTATTATTAGTTCACACAAGTAATAATAATAATGTAAAATAAAGTAATAGTAATATGATAGTATAATAATAAATTTTGACAATGTGGTTGATTGCCTCACACAAAATTATTCACAATATGTGGAATACGCTGCTTCTGAGGCTTTTGTAGCCTGAGTTGAAGCAGCCATACGATTTTATGTACTTAGATGGAAGAAAAACAAAACAATGGGGTGGCGGGTACAGAAACAAAATAAATATTATTCAATTACAATCAATGATATTGCAGAAAAAGATACAATAAAAATATTAATTTTTTACCTAGATTTCAACAAAACAAAAGTGATTATTTAGGCCTAATTCAATTCTACAAAATCTATCAATGAAGCATGTTCTCTACACCATTAAAAGATTGAAGCCATTCTTTAACATTTTTAAGAAATTTAAAAAGTGTAGTGGAGTCATGACAAGAAGGTGGTAACAAGTTGAAAAGTTTTGGTGCTAAATAAGGAAAAGATCTACGAAAAGATTCTTTATAAGGTCTCGGTATTCTAGTCCGGTTTGTTGCTCTCAGAGATTGACTGTATATATTTGGTTCCCCAATTACATTACCACTCCTAATATAAAAAATTCTAAGTACTCTAAAAATATATAGATGCCTTAAGGGTAATATCTTTAAAGATGTGAAAAGAGGTTGGGATGGAAATCTCCTCCCCTTATGAAGTATCACTCTAATGAGTTTTTTTTGTGAAGTTATTATAGGTTTTACTGTTGTCATGTAGGTACCTCCCCAGCAAGACAACCCATATTGGAGTCTAGATTCAACTAGAGAAAAATAAAGCATTCTTAATACTCCAATTGGACATATATATCGTAAGAAATAGAATTTTCTTAAAATGGATACCATTTCACATCTTATTTTCTTGATATGATTTTTCCATGTCAAATTTCTATCAATTATCACACCAAGGTACTTAATTGAGTCACACTGTTCAACTTGCATGCACCTGCTACAGGACACATTGATGGCTGAATCAATACAATCATCACACTTATAAAATATATCAGTAAAGGCAGTAGCCTCTCCTCTCAGATTAAATGAAATAAATTTTGTTTTGCAGCTGATTATCATATCATTGGTTCCAAACCAAAATTTCAATCTATTTAAATCCTCTTGAAGGAGTTGGCTAATATCGATCTCTTTTGGAAAACTGTATGTTAAGGCGGTATCATCTGCAAATGCAGTTACCTTTCCATGAAACATTCCATTGCACAAATCATTTACATAGACTAAAAACAGGATAGAGCCCAAAACAGAACCCTGCGGAACACCACATGCTAGATTTAGAGGCTCACTTATACTACCTGCAACTCTAACCTGCTGACTTCTATTTGTTAGATAACTACTGAACCATTTATTGTAACTCCTCTCACTCCGGATAACCATAGCTTACTCAAAATTATTTCATGTGAGACACAGTCAAAGGCTTTACATATATCAATGAACAAGCCAGCAACACTGTTACTAATGTTAGTCCCTTCATGCAATGTATTACAAACTGCTAATAATGCATCCTCAGTGTTTCTTCCCTCTAAAGCCATATTGATTAGAACTAAAAGAAGTGTACTTATAAAAAGATATCAACCGACTTTTGAAAGCTTTTTCAATGAGTTTAGCAAAGATAGGTAACAAAGAAATTGGTCTATAATTACCCATTTGGGTAGCATCTCCTTTCTTGAATATTGGAACTACAACTGCTCTCTTTAGTTCATCAGGGAAAACACCTAACTCAAAACTAAGATTTATTATATGTGCCAAAACAGGAGCTACTAGTTCACTGACAAGTTTAATAGCTTTGACAGAAATTCCATCTATCCCAGACGCCTTACAATCATTGAAATTTTTTAGTATTACAACAATTTCATATGCAGAAACAGGATTTAGAAAAAAAGAGTTAACATAAGTTCCTGCAGGGAACCATTCTTTGTATTCATTTGGCACATTAATAAAATTGTGTGAATTTTCCCTTAAATTACTTACTATATTCACAAAATATTCATTAAATTTAGTTGCAACTTCATTGGGCTCTGATGAAACAGCTTTGTTCTCATCTACTAGAACAATATCTTTATTTTCTCTCCTATTGCAGTTAATTCATTTATTAATTTCCATTGGGCGCTTGTGTCTTTTCCTTTACTTTCAAACAAAGAATAATAATACGAATTTTTCTCAGACTTTAAATCAGCAGCCAAACAAGATTTATAATTTTTATAATATGTCATCAGAATTACATTATTTGGATGTTTTATGGTTTTTTATACAATTGATTTCTTTTAGTTATTCGTCGATACAAATTATAAGTCATCCATGGCTTCAAAGGTTTATAATTCAACTTCTGGTGCACCTTGACTTTTGAACTATCTCTAGCCAGTTTCAGTTTGTCAATAAAAGTTCATAAGCAACATTCACATCGTTTGTGTCATATATAACAAGCCAATCAATACATCTTACTTGCTCATAAAAATATCAGTATTTAATTTATGAGTAGAATATACTGAGTTGTTTGAATTTTGTGAGCTACAATTTATTATATCCAGGAGACAATAAATCAAATAATGATCTGTGAAATCAGTTTTATAACTCCAGCAGAACATAAAATATTATCTCTAGATCTTAAGAAAACGTGATCTATCGAAGTAGAACTGATTCTCGTAACTCTTGTTGGAGCACTTATCAATTGGTCAAGACCAAAACTTGCCATGAGCGTGAGGTATTCGTAATTTTCAGGAGTTACATCTTTCACGCAAATATTCACATCTCCACAAAAAATTAAATTCCTACAGTTTATATTTTCCATAAATGTTTCCAACTCATTTGTGAAAGCAGTGACACTATAAGCTTGCAATCTGTAGACAGCTAATAAGTTAATTTTGACCTTATGAGAAAATTCTAAACTAATATTTAGCACATCAAATGTGTTTGATTCAGTTTCTATTAATTTGCTTTTCAACTTATCAATTACGAAAACAATTACACCACCGGCCCTGTGATTTTCATTACATTTAAAATAAGCAGTATAACCATCAATTTTATAAAATTGGTTTCATCATTCTCTATCCATACTTCTGAGAAGACAAATATATGCAGCAAAGCATTTGATACAAGAAACTCGGTCATAAATGGCTCAAAGTTTTCTCGCATACTGCGTATGTTTTGATGAACAACAATCAATTTATCCTTATTAACTTGACATAAATTGAAAAAAACAATGTATTTATCATCGTTCATAGTAAATTATAAAATGAAAAAGAATACAAGATAACTTACAAGTATATTCCAATATCAAGAGAAAAAGAAAACTGTTATGAGAAATGACATTGTTTTGTAAAGATAATATACTGAGAAACTGCTGAGAAACAAAATATGAGAAATGACATTGTTTTGTAATGATAATATACTGAGAAACTGCTGAGAAACAAAATTTGAGAATGCATATTCAAGTTTCGAATTACTTTTTAATGTCCTCTAAGCAGTTAATTGGAATGACTGGACCACTTGCGTCCTTCCTCATCAATATCTTTCCATCCTGGACCCACACAAACGCATAGTTCTTTTTCTTCTTTTCCTCTCGAGCAGCAATCAGCAATTTTCTTCTACGTGTAGTGAGGCTATCATTGATGTAAATTGGTCTACTCACGAGAAAATCCAATGAAGCTGTAGATAGGTTTCTCTTCTCCCTTTTCTTCTTCATGAAGAGCTGCTTAGTGCGGCGACTGACGAATTTGAGTACTATTCCAGGAGGACTATCAACACCTTGGCGTCTTCCCAATCGGTGGCAGACATCAATCATTGATTCATCAATATTCATTCCCAAGGATGACCCCAGCTTTTAACTAAATCCTCTACAACTTCATCTTTCTCCTGAGGTATTCCAAATATTTCAACTGTGCTCTTTCGTGAATATTGTTCAGCTTCATCAAGTCTATCCTCTAATTCTATCACCCTTTTCTTCAAGTTATTATTTTCCGCTTTCAAATCATCAATTTTGTCTAGACACTTCTGTATATTTTTAGTTTGTTCTTCAGAAGCTTTCACACATTGATCAATCTTCTCGTGACAAAGATTCAAAGAGTTTCCCAAATCAAACTCCATTTTTTTCAACATTGCTACAACGTCAGATAGAGTGACATCTCCCGACGTAGTGTCATCAGACGTGTTTCGCTTAGGAGGCATTTTTAAAAGTTCTAATTTGGAAATTGAAAAGTGAGAATAAAAGATGAATTCCAATAAGGACAATACCTTGAACTTAATAAATATTTTCTCAATCTGGTGTAGGTAGCAAAAAGAGGTAATTTTACATTGAAAATACACTGCACTATCTAATCGCACTTGAGATAAGGGAGCACCCGCCGAGCACAACCGTTCCGTTTGACTTCCAGTTCATCACTGAGTTTATCACCAGTTCATCACATAATTATCTATAATATTGTAGATATGTACTTGATATGTACTAGATGTGTACTTGGTCAATATATATATTTTGAGTTTTTTAAAATAGAGATCCATTGTATTGTTTTGTCACTACTCAAGATTATGTGAGATTGGAAATAGGTACCGTACCTATTTCATTGTATCAAGTTTTTAATAAAAATTGTTTAATAAATATTAAGTTATGACTTATAATCTAAATATTGTTTGTATATATGGAAATCTATAAATGGAAATAAATAGAATCAAAATAATCATTGATTAGTGATGAAAAGGCTATGAATCATTATGTGCAAAACTTCAAGCCTTTTAGAAGCCTTAAGAAACTTTAAGAAAGTCGTAGGAGATTGAAGCAGACTGTCTGAAAATTCCAGTAATTCCAGACCGGAAATTCCGAATGATGTAATCAAGAAAATAGAGGAATAAATGAGCACACAAAAAATGGCCTTCAGTAGACAAGAGGCGAATAAATCTGAAAGGGCGTTTGCCGCCATTATTGAAGACAGCTCTAATCTTTATCCTGCATGAAATGAAATATTACATTCAACAAAGCTAAACGATCATCTGAGTCATAGCACCTGAGTCTAATATTGAGAGGTGGGCTTTAAATTGAACTTGCATCTTGCAGACTGATGGTGAAAATGTAATTACTGCCATAACATTCATCGGTTTCTTCAAGGATTGACATTCAAGAAAATTAACGTTCTATGTAATATGCAACAAGATGAATACAACCAGAATTCTTATCTAACATAAAGAGCAAAGAGCTTCATTGGTTCAATTGGAGAGTACAGTTGATAATTGAAAGCGTGATATGCGATTAGAAAGTTCTCCTTTATTTTAAGTGAGAATAAAAATATTCTTCAAGGACCTATTTTCAGAATTTTCTCTCAAAAGAAACAGTGTTGGGGTAATTTTTTGAACAATTATTTGTTTATTTCATTATAATGTCGAATGTAATGCTATTTTCAAAACAATACAATGCACTTTTCTAAAAAAATCTTGTACAGTACTGACAATAAATAATTGATAATCTATCTCACTTCACAAACAGTTGAAGAAGGTGGTTCTTTGCTAAATATCATTCCTAATTTTTATTTATTCTTGTAGCCTATTTTTAATAATTTTCTTATTGATCAATTTTAATTATTCATTTAAATTATTAATAAATTTGAAAATAATCAATTCTATGGACTTTTGCAAAAATTTCCTTTATAATTTCTAAACTCAAAATAAACTGGGAGAATGATGATTGTATCAGTGAATGAATCTTGTCACTCCAATCAATTTGTTTAGTTTGGTTTTGCAGGGTGGCCATGGAAAATTAATGCTGATTCTACTGAGTTAATGTTCTATTGAAAAATTACTTACTTGTATACTATCTATACAATGCTAGCACAGTATATCCATTTGGATTAGGATAGACATATAGATTATGGTTAAGGGCTATCAACAGTTAAAAAATATAGGCCTATTTAGAATTCAAGAATAGTACCAACAGTACAGGGTTTACAACCCAAAGAAAAATATAAATTTTCAGGTGGTTAGAGACTCTATAGGCTACTAAAATTTCAAATGATTAATGAAAATTCTCCTGTTACGGCCAAACATGATAATATTGATGGAAAGCATCAGATTGGATAGTTACCTTTGTGAGGGTTCCGGTGATGCGGGGGGGAGTCTGATCGGAGGAGCCATGGCTGGAGGGGGTGTCGGGGGATGAATCGCCGGAGAACAGTGTCTCGTTTCCACTGTCCACCCGGGCCATCTGAAATCAAACCGAAATTTCAATAATTCTTGAATATACTGACTGTATTAAGAAGTTATATGTTCAATAAATTTAATGAAAGCTTTATTTTGAAAAATATTTATTTCAAGAAAGTATTAACGAAGGAATATGAATACAAATGTGTTTCGAAAATGATTTGAGTACAAAAGTGTCAACCACGAAAGTGCCAGAATTATTGAATGCCAAACTTATAAAATGCCAAAACTATTGTGGTGAAAAAAGGCGGTGATGTGGAATCCCACAATCATGCTCCAAATCCAGAGGAATTTCAAGCTCTTAAATTACTAACGAGCATGCAGAAGCTTTCTTAGTGGAAATACTGAAACAATTTTAAGCCAAATCACCTTGTGCCAGCGTGTACGAAGAATTCCAACTAGCTATTACCTGATTACCAAGAAGCTGATCGTAGAATAGTGGCTTTTAATAGTGGGGAGACCCGAATAGGGTCTCTTGAATCACTGTCACTGATCACTATCGTTCATTTTGTGCTCTTTATAATATTGTTGATCAATTATTGATAACAAAATATTGTTAATTATTATATTGTTGATTACAATATTGTAAAAAAATATTGTTAATCCTTCATTTTAGAAGTTTCATGAATGAAATTTCATTTCCACTAATAAGGTTTCAGTTTTTTCAGAGAAAATTACGTTTTTTTTTAAATTATTTTCCTAGAACTTGAAATTTCAAAGATTCTCAATGCCCTGAATTCACAATTGTCTGAATTAAATTTAGAATTATTGAAGTCAATTATAAATTGAATTAAATTAATTCTCAATGGCTGACTTCACAATGCCCTACTCGAAAGAAATTATAAAAAATTAATGGTGAGTATTTCTTAGAACATATTACTACAGATAAAGTGTTAACAAAATACACCAAACACAATCAGGACGTGACAACCGCATGGGCGCATGATTAGATTTGGTTGAACATTCGGGATCAATGATCAGTGAACATCACAATGTCAGTGGGATACATTATACACAGCTCACTACTTGCGAAAGGGGAAGCATGGATAAAACGAGCGTTTCAGAGCGTGAATAATTCTCGTTTACAAAGTGACATGCAACATTGCTTGATTTGTCTCACCTTTTCTTTACAACAATAAATGGGGACCAATTGAAAATAAGGTGCTATTCGCGTCAGTGATTATAGAGCAATACCTCTTTAATCCATTCTTTACCACTTCATTTATATAGTTTAGACAAACATCTTTTGAAAAATAAAAACACTGCAGTATTTTGGTTCTATTCGAGTCATGGATTGTAGAGCATCAAAAATTTAATTTCTTTACCTCTTAATTTGTGTATTTTAGACAAATGTCTGGTGAAAAATAAAAAACACTGCAGTATTTTGGTTGTATTTGAGTCAGGGATTGTGAAGCATTGAACATTCAATTTATTTACCTCTTCATTTGAATATTTTAGACAAATGACTGTTGAAATATAAAAACACTGCAGTATTTAGGTTCAATAATGTTTACAAATTCAAGAAAGTTATTTTTTTTGCACAGTTGAGTTACTTCAGTATTTGTAATATTAAGAATGTATGAATTCATTAGTATTCAGTAAATTTTCTGGTAATTTTTAACAAAATAAAGAAGTTCTGAATTGTAGCATACTTATATTTAATCAGGACATCAATTATTTTTATTACCGTGTTTATTGAAAAATCTACATGATAGTATCCTGAGTGATCATATATATTTTTTATATTCATATAAACTTGCATTAAATAGAAAATTGAGCGAATTTCTAACCAATTTCAATTTAAAAAACCAATAATTCAAGACTGAAAGTTACTCTATACTATGTCACATGTGAAAGTCAAATGGTAGCTATTTATTTCTAAATTATAATTTCTGACTCAAATCGCTTTGAATATTTTGAACGCTCAAACCTGCTAAATAACAATGTAGACCTTGATTATCAAACAAAGCACAAAAATGTCTATACTGATACAATAGCTGAGCCTAGGTACAAAAACGATTGTCATCGATACGGCAAATAATCCAAGGTTTCGGAACAAAAGACATGAATGAATTCAGGTGATTGACATTCTTCTTAAATACTTTGCCATTGAATCCCCAATCATTTTGACAAAAAATATCGAATGTTTTCAGCGAAAAACAATACTGTGGAAAACCCACTACTCTACGGTACTCTATTGTCATTGCGTTTCCTCTGTGAGTAAAGACTGTATATAAGGCCCGTATCGTATGCACTTTTTTCGTTTAAATCAAGTTTAACGAAACTTGATTTAAACCGTCAATTCATCGTTTAGTTGAACTTGGTTTTAAAAAGGCATACGAGTGCCTAGACGTGAAAAATATTTATTATGTTTCCAATAAGCACCGCATTTCGACCGTTAAAATGAAGTTCAAACTACATATTTTAGAATTTTATTACATTTTTAGCTCCAAGCATAAAATATTCTTGAGCATTTTCTCCATCTTCAGCAACACATTATTGATTGAAAATCAAATGGATAAGCAACTGATTCCTCAAACCCCAGCAAAAGCATAACTTAGAGAGGGATGTACAAATATTATTTATTTAAATTGAATTTCCTATAAGCTATTCATTTTGTTTGAATTTCTATTATTGTATTTGCTTTACGTGAATATCTATTCTATATATCATTTTCATATCTATTCTATATATTTCTATTTTCATCCCACTTTGTATTGTATACTCATAGCCTACATTTTAATTTTGTATTAGCATTGCTATTTTATAAGCAATTTTATGTTTGAATGAGAATTATTGATTCATTATTTAATTGAATTAAAATAGAATAAACTGAAGAATGGAATTTATCTTCTACAATGCTGTACACTAGAGATCTGACACTGATATCTTTGTACGGCATGAATCCTCAGTAGTTGAGTCCTGTAGTAGTAACGTACCTATAAAGACGTCCTCAATCCTAGATCAAGTGAGCCATTCTAGAAGTTGATATAGCTAGAAAAAGTCGAAAGGGGTTGCAGTTTTCTCTGGTCTAGCCAATATTGGCACGACTTGCGGCAGTCATGTACCAGTAATAAAAACCATGTCAGTTGATGTGCGTTACCTATTTTAACAGCAGGTTTCCACGGCACATGTAGTTCCGGTTGTTTTGACCCTAACTGTACCAAGGCCACGATCACTGCTCACCTGAGACTCTCCTCTTCCCACTCCTTCTACTCTATCCCATTCATTCCATCTTCTTCCCCTTTCCTATCAATACACATCCTTCTTTTTGCGCTGTCTGCTCGCATTGTTGTTGTCACTTATCTTTGTCACGGAGGCGCAGCAGTAGACAATGTGCCCGATCTCTTTACATAAAGACACTTCGTAATACGATCCTATCCTAGAACGAGTTGAACCGGATCAATTACACTCGTCTCTCAAACAGCCATTGATCTCTTAATCCTTGAATGTATAATTTCTCTCTCTACTGACAAAAACATCTTCTTATATGATATGAGCTGATGTTATTACTGATCCTTCATTCCAAGAAATTAAATTTAATACCCAAGATTTCTGAGAATCTGTTTGAAATTATTAGAAACCTGAAACTCAGATTTACTTTTTAAAGTTTTAATACCGTACCCGATATTTTAGAGAATCGGTTTGGGATTATTAGAAACTTGATACTAAGATTTGTGTTTCCAGTCTCCTATTAATAGAATTCTCCTAAAATTTCCCCTAAATCTCCACCTCTCTAAATGAGGTGGGTACATTTTACAAGCACAGACATTAAATAAGACAATACACAGGAAATCCTTCTCAATTTTTCAATGGTATGGTGAAAGAATACAATAGTAAAAGGCAATTCGTATATTAGACAACGTGTATTTCAAACGACAAGTAACACCAGACCAGTTGAACAATTCAATTTATTTATCAATAAAATCACGTATAATCATAATATTTATATGATTTGGGAAAGAAACAACAGGCTCAGCCCAAAACTGTTTCCCTCCCACATTTCGATAAATAATAATTCACCGGCAGTCAAAAATTAGGTTCCATTCCACTTTAACACAGAAATTGTCAGTACAAAAATATTTGTAACACTAATTTTGAATTTGGACAGATTAGAATCGAAATCAAATAAAGCAATGCAATTAATAAGAAATTGAGAATTTGAAAAATACATTAAGAGCCAAAATTCAAGTTTACTCTCCTTTAATAATGTAGAATGAGCTCAATAATCAAAAGATCGCCGTTATTCTTGAATCGATTGGATAAGTTTCGACAACAAGAGTAAGAGAAGTAGAGAAATTAGAAAGTGAATCCATGCGTTGAGAATTGATGTGGTGTACGGAGCTGCTGAACATGATTCACGCAACCGATTTTTAACAAGGCGGTTACACTTTATAATTCAGCTCTTGATTTTTCTGTATTACATGATTTGGAATAACAAATTAACACATTATCTCATTTTTTACATCCTACTAATACACTAGAAGTCATCACACATGTTCATTCTTATCTAGACCTCAGTAGAAGTGAGTTCTCGTGTCTTCCTGTTTGACAAAAAAGATTGGGAAACCGATCACCACTTCATAGGTCGCTTGGAACTCGATAGATATAGATTTTGTAATAAATTAGACACAAAGTAGTCAACTTTCGTGTGGTTTTTTCTAGAGAGTTGCGTATTGAGGATGACGATAAGGAATTGAAAAGTGAAGTTGCCTAACACTAATCATCTGTCCTCGTAAAAGCATTTTCGTAACTGGATTGTGGGGTATTATTTTTCAATGTCAATGAATGTGTATTCTTTGTGCTTTGTTTCTCCTTTTTCGTGATTCTCCACCAGTTTCCACCCTTATCATAAGACTATCAATTAATGGATCACCCTAATCCCTTATCATTAATTTAATGGACTAGTCAAATCATAGGATAGTCAATCATACACATAGTATAACTACTATGTGTAGTATGTGTTTCACTATTAAAAATGATAAAGCTATTACCTTGACCTTTGTCTAATTGACAATAAAAGGATCAAAGAAATGAACTGAACGAGTAGCTTGTGAGTGGAAACATTTCATAACTTTGCATCAATTTCTAGGCGAATCACGTAAATTTCTAGTCATGATCCCCGAAAACATACATAACACCATAGACTAACTATACATTGTTGTCTATACAGTGTTGTCTATGATAACACTAAATCAAATAGATAAGAAGCGTTACTGAGAATCCTCAGCGTTAGTGTGAGAATCATCAGCGATGCTATCGTCGGGTTGAGAACATTTTCCAGAAGAAACGTGTTTGTAAGAGATAGAAAATATTACAAAACAGTGAGAACGAGTCAAACAACACCAATCAGAAGGAAAAAAACAAACACTCAATTTTGTTAATAAACAGGTTCAAACTATGGATGAAATAAATACGCGTTACAATTTGGGCAAATCTGCCTAACGCCGCTGGGTGCTGGATAGTAAACCCTTATTTAATAATCAGTTTTCTTCTTTAAACTTCAACTGGATGTTCTACTCGTATGAGTTTTGTTTGCTGGATCTGAATACTAAGCTGATGCTGAATTATCAAGTACATTTAATTCGTTTTGCTATCTTATTTGTTTTTTTTGTATCTTTGATATTCTCGTTTCGTTAATTTGTTTCACATATTAAAATTTAGTTCACCGGTCCTACAACCATATTATGTATTCTCTGGTACTAATTTATTACTCTAATACGAAATAATATTTACATTGCATTTCAATACACTTATGGTCTTTATAAGAATGGGTTTACTTACATGAGCTTCAGAAGTTTGCTTCACAGTTCATAAATTTTTTGGTCTTCCGACTTCTCTCCTTCCATTCCTGCAGCTCTCTTGCTTGTATTGAGAGACAACCTAGAGATTCAGCACTATAAGATGATCAGCTCATTTTTCTTAGTACTGATTGATTCTTGTACAGTATTTGTATACATTCTATCTCTTTGTGACTTGCACTCTCTTCGAATGTACTCATCTCTTATGTCCTTATATCCTCATCAAAGAGATAATCTTTGTACCTTCTTTATTTTTTCTTAGTTCTAGTTTATTTTCCCTTTTTCTTGTCTTAGGCTAGGAGAAGAATAAATAAATTTTTGTGATGGACAATAAATACTCCTTAAATAACATGTAGGAGTTGAGTGTGCACAAAGACCAAAAAAATAATGATTAGGCCGCAGAAATGAGATTTTGGGCTGGCTCCCCCTCCAATCTTCACAAGACTTTAACATTTCCACTTCTTAGAAATGGACGTCGATTTTCTCCTCTTTCTTCTTTAGTTATTCTAATAGATCTACCAAGTTCTTGACAGAAAGTTTTGCTTTTATATAATTATGCTATTTCAAGATTGTCAGAAATTTTTACTCTTAATGTAATTTTTATTCCTTCAAGATTCCAATGATTATTGAATGAAAACTTTTGGCTCAGATTGTTCTCCACTTCCAGTTTCCAGTAAGTATTCTTCTCCTCCTAGGGTGTAGAAACTCAGCACAGTTCGTTGAATTTCGATTAAAATCAGGAGCACTGAAGATTGTTGGCGACTTAGCTGTTATATGAGTCGCTCCAAAGTTGTTGGAACGAGAAATCGGTTGTTAGCTACTAATTTGGCGGCAAAATATCTATTTGATCAGCTGATTAGCTGCCATCAGGAACTGGGCGCTGATGAAAAGGAAGCAGAGCAGAGCACATCTCGTTACAATCGACCTGGCAATAACACTGAAAGATCAGTGTTGAGCCATCATATCAGGCGAATTATTACAGATGATAAAGCCGAGTATTGGCGGGAGGTGGTGTATCGAGGGGGGGGGGGGAGTAGAAAGATGCCGACAAATCGTGTGCTGTTTAAGCGGGTCCTCAGCGCTTTAAAAAAATAAATTACTGTTACCGTATTTCGGCTAACGAGGCCATTCTAAGGTTCCGCCTCTCTCCTCAGAAAGCTCTGCTCTCTCTCTGCGTCACTCCTCCGGTCTATTATATATCTTTGGCGAAATTGGATTTACATATTTTAATAAATAAAAGATCAAACAGATGCCTGCCAAGGCACGAACCCCCGGGCATTTCGGTGGTGCAGACTTGGGGCACGCTCTCAAGCTGTTGCCCCGTTTAAAGAGGGGGACAGGGGGGGTTGGTACCCAACAAACAGATCAGGTTGGTTGAATGACTACGATAACACGGTGCTAGATGAGGAATAAGGATGGCTGAAGGCAGAGAGCGAGAGAGGGGCACACACGAGTGCTCGATTAGCACAACTTTGTTACTTAGCCACTGGCCATCACCAAGCAATCAAGCATAAGCGCAAGCGTAGAGCTAGGCTATTCACTTTTCAGTACCTACAATGTTGCATGAACAAATTGCTATCATTAAGAGTGTTTCTAATGAGTGTTAACTTAGCCATGCATGCTACTCGCTCGTGTTTCCTCTCGAAATTAATAGTGGACTATTAACTAGCTCAACTAGCTTTCAAATAATGTGGAGTCCTTGGATCAAAACAAAGATTTTCATCCCCCTTTTGACTCCTGGGCATACAACAACAAATACATCACAGCAAGTACCCACTCGCCTGTGAATACATCAACTAAATATTCCGTAAACTTCGTCATTGAAAACACCGGAGAATGTCAACTCTGGGAGAATTTTGAAGTAAATGTCAACCTAAATGTGTTACAATGGTTATCTTCATAAGAAAATTGATTACATGAAAAAATCAGGATGGTATATTATACTACTGTATTCTATATCTATCTATATTAATAAAAGAGAGTTGGTGTCTGTACGCTCGCTTATAACTCGAGAACGGCTGAACCGATTTAGATGATTTTGGATTCGTTTGAATTTTTACAGCACTGGTTAACATAATATGTATTAAAATATAAGAAAATTCCTTTATAATTAATAAATAATTAGTAAACTAATGACCTAACCATATCAAACATTTACAGACGGATGTTTGAAATTGGCCAAGCGGCTGCGATGATCGTGATTCAAGATCAGAAAACACAGCACCATCATTCAATGCCTCAGTGGAAAAAACTCTGCGTCTGATGCTGAGGGTCGCGGGATCGAATCCCGCTACGGTCAGAATTCTTGCTCTAGGTTTCTACTCTAATTATTTTTTACGCTAGAATCATCAATAATAAAATGAGTTATCGTTCGTATCATGCGCATGTTTTATTGTTTCTAATAATAAAATTGAAAAATATATAAAATAAATTAAAACAAAAATTATTGATTATATAAAATAAAATACATTGATTATATTAAATTAATCTCTTTTTACTTCGTGACATTTTTGTGGGGAGGGTGACATGAAGATGAAATGAAAGTTTTGGGGGTTGACATTTGTGGGGAATAAAGGGGCATTTGGGGGATGACATTTTTTAGGGGGTGTCATGAAGAGGGGGACATTTGTAGGGAGAAGATGGGGGACATTTGTGGGGGGGGGGGAAGAAGGTGATACGAAGTTCACCGGGACACCTAGTTATTCTATATTTCACAATCACTTATTTTGTATAAATTGCATAATGATGCAACTGAGCACTATGATGCGATCAGAGTTTGGAGACGAACTCATCAACGAGATTCAATCCTCTTACATTTCCTGAGGAAATGATAGCTTTATATTTCTCATTTCTATTATATTTTTGAAAACCTAATCCTGTTTAAAAGGAAGTTGCTAAAGTTACAAACCACACAATATGCAATATGCATGTTAAAATGGAATTTATTAACTTAGCTACATTTTATTCTGTATATACATTAATAGTTGCATTCGAAGAAGGAAGTTCAACCTGATCGAATTATTGGTCGGTACACACTCAAAAGAGTACAAAGTATAAAAAGAGTACAAAGAAGGCTGGCAGCAGAATGGGCGTTTGACACAATACAATATAATACAAAGCGCCTGCTGCCAGGGTCATTAAATCGAGTTGGAAGGATGCAGGCGACAGACCGGGCTGCGGACGGGACGGGACGGGACGGGACAGCAATATTGTCGGACGTGCGGTTTATTTAGTCGATTGCAGGTAAAAGAGCACGCAGCGCAGCGTGGTTCACTTCGTGACTGATCCAACAATCAGATATTCTTCCACCTTCCACAGTCAGTTATCCTCTAAATACATCTCTCGGCGCCATTGTGATTCAAAGCAGCAGCTCTTTAGTTGCGTCGCCCGATCTTTTATTCCATTCTCAGCTATCTATTATCTCTAGAGCACTCTTCACTCAACCCTTGACAACGCACACTTTCCCACATTACTCTCTAGAGTTCCTCGACTCTAGAATATTTTCTAGCTTAACGGTTAGAATAGTTTCTTTTTCACTACACCACGATTTTCAATCCACTTACTCGAGATTTCATCTTTCTGTAGTAGTTGAAACCAGGAATAAGATTGTCGCACGAAGAGGATGGAAATATGAAGTGATGCTGGTACCCTTATCCTACAGTGGTAGAATTGTTTTGGATGAAATCTGTCAATTTAGATTTATTATTCCGTTGCTGTAATATTATACTACGTTATGCATGGTGGTTAATTAACACTAGTGATGAACGCAGGGATACTTGTTGAAGTCTTGTTAATTTTTTTTGCTAGGGATAATGCCCACATAAACTCTAAGCTTGTGCGTCGGTAGGATGATGATGATGAGAGATGAATGGACCAACAGCTTTAGGTGGGTTCCGAACCACCGGGAAGCGATTTTGAAGCTCATAAATTTTTGTATTCAGAGGAGCCGGTCACCGTTACAACGACCACTCCCGTCTCTTAACTAATCTCACCGATTAGACTCGTCTGCTATACCACTGGGACGGTGAGTATTGTGTTGTTTAGTGTAGCCTTCTAGAATGGAATGGCCTGTCTAGTTTTCAAATTGAATGGATTTACTTTCATAATCTTCAAAAGCTTACTTGAAAATGGCATAGCACAGACTTTATCTGATCTTTTTAAATCAAAATAAGACCACATATTTCGATTCACAACAAAATCAGATTAAGTTCATGCTACGCCATTTTGAGTTATTGAAGATTTTGAAAGTAAACCCCTCAAATTGAGTTCTAAGACAGGCTATTGCATTCTGGTAGGCTACACTAAACAACAAAGTCATAAAAAAATGAAAAGAACTGAAAAGTATTATTTTCGGAGATAAGAATAGGTTTGAGCAATGGTATTAATGAAATGAATTTTGTTTGAAATACTCACATTAGCATGTCATGGAGGGGTGCGTGAGTATATGCGTGCTGATCACGCTGATTTGTTCTCCAAATGCGTCATGTCTTCACTAAGTTATCACTGTCATTATCACATTGTACTCTCCACACGTTCACCTGAAATTAAAAACACCAAGCATGAGATAGGCCGTACTAGACTGTGGAAAGATAAACTTGTAACAATTAGGAAACGTGTGTTATCTGGTATACCAGGTATACCAGATCTGGTTACACCAAGCAATTTTTATCTACTTATACCTGATAAGTCATTCACTGGATAATTGCATTGAAAACATGAAGTCATAATAGGTTGAATTTATGCTTGGAGCTGCTGTAATTTAAAATGGTTAGTTATAAATATCCTGTTATAAGTATAAATTGTTAAGGGTATAAATGGCCTGGAATTTGCCTAATCTGTCAATTGTTTAGAATAATTGAAAAATAGTAGCATCTGGTTCCCGCTGAAAGCTCATGTGATAAAAAGAAACGATAGTCTACTGAGAGACTATGTACTCATACATTCGAGTGGATAATGCACGAAAAAAGGAAACCGTTTTTAGTGTAGTCAGTTCAAATTCAAAGAAACAATGTTACAGTTTTATGATTTACAGTTCATTTTGACCGCAAGAGTACACGGTAATGTGAATTGCGTTTTTCACGCCTCTTGCTTACTTCCTAACTCTTGAACGGGACAGTCATTTTTAAAATAGAAATATTCACCATAAAATTATTATTTCTTTGGAATAAACCTGTTACTATTTGAAAGGCGACTGTAACTATGAAAGAGATATACGAGACAAAGAGAAATAGGCGTTTAATTGGTATGTTATTACAGAAAAGAGTGCCAGGTCAGTGCGTGGAATAAAAACAGAATGTTTAAAATGGAACGGACTGTACATTCGAATAGTCGACAGAACAATCGTTCAAGACTAGAGAAGACAGTTGCGTTAATGGGGCGGATCAAGATCGTGACACTAAAGTGAACTGAAAGAGACAAAAACGATCTTGCTAGCGGACATTTAAATTGTAGCCAGAGCTGTCCTCAGGAGGAAAAAGTAAAGAAAACAAAACTGACGCTCATTACGTTGGTAAATCAAACAGGACGTAGAGACGCCCAAACCAACGCTTTCCTTCCTTGACAGTCACTAGGATATTCCTTTCTTCCTTCGCCGGATGCTTGCAAAAGCTCGGAAAATCACTCGTCCACATCGGAAGAAACTCTCCGCTATGGTACTAGTTGAATCGTGGCACCTCAGCATACTGCGTTTTCTTTATGTATATGAAGCTGAATTGCAAGTGAATCTTGAATAAGTGAGGGCAATAAGAAAGCTTATTACCCAATTTTCAGTGAATAGCAGTAGTTGTATTTGAAGAGGGGTGAAAATTCTTTTTCAAACCCAGAATATCTTGCCAATTATTCTCCCGAATATTATTGTAATCTTCACATTTAGTTTAGTTTCAGCTCTGTGCTCTATCAAATCAACTTGTTGAGACCATCTTGACCATTAATTAATGAGTGATGTAAGTAGTGGAAATCCGCAGGGAGACAATATTTTTTTCTGTTAAATAACTCTGAGCTCTGTAAGCAGGGTTCTTCAATTGAAATGGAATTTTCTTATCAATTCATACGAGTATTTATTTACTAGTCTCATTCAGATAATTGATCGCATTATTTTTATGGGTGTGACAATAATATATTCATCACATGGGAAAAGTAGTAGTTAGAAAATGTTCAGCTCTAGGGCATTGAACTATCTTTTAATTCTATTGTATTTCAAAGTATACCGTACCGGTACAGAATTAAAACGTTTAGTTGCTTGGAAATTGATCATCATTAATTGAATAAAGTAATAAAATTGTTCGCATAAGTACCGTGGATTAAGGTAGTAGACAATAGACATTGTAGTGTTATTTCCGTATTTGTCGTTTGCTGAATCGATTTAACATCTCGTATTATTATTCAGTGATTCTATAAGTTTGAAATAATTATCATAGAATACGAAAACCATGTTGTCCTATTACTTTACTACCATTAATCATAATGTTACATATTACTTCACTACATCATTAGGCTACCACAGATAAAATTTATACATCATCATCATAGGCCATCATAAAATATCATCAATCATGGGCAAAATCATCTACAGTATCATAGATAAAAGTTGGTAACAATATCAATAAAAAGGACCATCATAGATAATAGTTATTGACTAACTTCGTCTATAGGCCTACTATCAGCGATTCAAGTTTTATTCCTTCGAAAACATTTCTCATCAAGTGAGAAAAAGCAATCCAAATCAATTCCACAAAAGCATCCAAGTATTCTGAACAACACGGCTTCAGCACGGTGTGCTATCGACACCGGGTTGATTAAGTAAATCGATAGATTTTGAATGATGTAGCAGCAGCACGCCTTTTGGCAAACAGCGCCGTGACTGTTGGGGGGGGGGGGTTTCAGGGTGGCAGCCTGAGGCTATTTGCCGCGTGTGAACAGGCGTGCGGCTCGGCGTAGCGGCAAGGGGCCGCCGTGGGTGTGGGAAAGGGCAAGTGTGCGGCCATAAATCCTAACTTCACTTCTCCCCCTTCTCTTCCACAACTTGCCAATTCTTTCTCATCAGGTATGGTGAGGGGGGGAGGGGGTGTTGGAACGTGGGCGGGTAGCGAGTATTTTGCCAGACGTCATTTGCATTAAACAACCCGGCCGCCGTCTCTGCACCAGATACCCACAAAAACCTGTCTTCCGACGACTGTATCCGCTTTCGGAGACTTATGAATACGCTGCGATTGAACTCACTGCTGATGAATGAGTAGAGCCAGTGGAACGAATCGGAAACCAATTTGTTGAATTTCTTAGTAATTTCGCACCCTATCAACTCGTCATTACATCATCGATAACATACATACACTAACAGCATCTCCGACCAAATCTTCCTTTTATTATCCAACTCAAAATTCAAATCCAGCGAATATTAATCTCCTACATGAGATAATCAAGAAAGATTTTATGTACAATGATTATTCTACTCATAGATTTTCTGTCACTGATTATTTGAAAAAACTACATCATCAATAGGGCTATAATGTATCTACTGTTCGCCTACACCACAGATAAGGTAGTAATCTACCAAAGGTAGATTATACCATACCACCCATTATATTATATACATTATATACATTATATTATAATTATAGATTATAATACCATACCACAGTATGGTATTACTACCATATCTAAATTAGAAAAAAGATTGATTAATTCATCCAATCGCTCTACTTACTGTCAAACCAGAATGTTCTTTAAGAAACTACCAGAGAGAAACCAGAACTCCCAAAACTTGAGAAGAATAAATTCGTTCAGGGATAACACTGATTATTTATTTATCCTTGTACTTACTCTGTAAAACAACACTCAAAATCAAAGAACGGCCATAGATTTTCCCTGCGGGTTTTTCATATTTTGAGTTATTCGATTGTTCATAGGCGATGATTTAAGAGGCCGCCGGCGTATGAGAGAACGTGAGCAGGAAAATTTTGAGAGGTGAAGTGGCGAGAGAGGCACTCACAGGTCGGTGTAATGAGAGAGGCGGCGATCGCTTTAATGGCCAGCAGGAAGAGTGTGCTGCTCGTAACGATGATAACCGCTCTCCTCTCTCTCACTCTCCCAATATTCTTTGTGCGTCTTTTCGGCTGTGTCCGGGCCAAGCCGACAGATTACAGGTTTAACCTCTCGGCCATCTGGACCACACCGCGTTCAATTCGGCGCTCTTCGGGTCGACGTCGGCGTCCCTTTTAATAACAATCCACTACACTAGCGGTCAGGTACCATGCTGGACTGCCTGAGGCGACCATACACGTACGATTCTCACACGTCCTGCGCAGACCACGATTCCATTTCATCACACACATTCACTCTTAGTATCTGAAAGCTCGTGTGCAGAAAAATTACGGCTGCCATCCTGATGGATGATAAGCTGTGTAGAATGTTCGAGATCACCTACTTATCAAGTTGTCCAATACAGAATAAAATAATTTTCGGATTATAAATCACTCTGTTAACGTGTATGAGGGCCATAATATACGAGGCGGCATTAACGTGATGTTAATTTTTCTGCACTTGCGACAATGACGCCGGACCAATCGCAGAGCATCATTATGCTCTACACACTAGCGGACCAATCACAGGAAATCACTGTGCTCTTGACCAATCACAGAGCATCACTGTGCTCTGTGATTGGTCTGGCGCCATTGACGCATCCGCAAATAAATTAACACCGAGTCAAAGTCGCGTCTTATATCATAGCCCTAATGTAGAGAGTCAGATTCATAATTAGAGAAGTAAATCTAATTCGAATTCTGTTTATTAGAAACTATAATAATACAACAAAACTGATTGCAAAACGTACACATTAAAATGATGTGATTGGAAGTAAACAAGCAGTTATTCTGCGTGAACGGTTGAAAGAAACAATTAATATAAACATGATTGATCTACATGAGGATTTTAGATGCAGTTCGAGAAATGATATCAAATGTCAGAAACTACAAATAAGTTATTCGTTTATGAAGAAAATAGAAAGAATCCCAACATATTCAAGATCCATATTGTGGAGAAATTATTCAGGAACATTCTGACGTTTAGAAACATACTTATGTTCAGAAACATATTGATATTATTGATGTTTGGGAGCATACTACTTTTATAATAGAGACTATAGAAAACAAATCTTGTAATTTATCTAAAGAATAAAACATACATATTCAAGATTCATACTAGAAGAAATTTCAGGTCATTAATAACGTCTTTTGATAACCTATGAGATAATTATTGAAAACTAAACTATTCAAATCAATTTGAACAAATGGAAGGGATTTAGCATGATTTGAGTCTATTTCCAATAAATGATCTCACGGTGTGAATAATACTTCAGTCGTGTTGTTTTGGTGGTCATGGAACAAGCGGTAAGTCTACGTGGGTGGTAAAAAGAAACAAATATTAAAGTTGGATCATTTGAACGGATCTTCCAGCCTTCAGATAGGCCCAGGGCCTGGCTATAACAACTCTGGAAATACGAAGATGCTAGGACTATTACCACAGGATACAGGTTTAATCAGACATAAAAAGACCTCCTAATGGAAGGCTCACAATAATAAAAGTAGTCAGAGTAACATTTCTTAACAGAGGAATAATACTGACTGCAAGGCAATGCATAAGCTGTTGAAAAATTAATCTGACCCTCATCAGTACTCACTCATCTGTACTATAGTGAGTTTTGATATTTCATTCTCACTCATTGGATCTAGCCTTTGGAATATAATATGGATACAATATTATAATCATTTTACTGTGCTTTGGAATCTAGCTGAATAAATCGTAGGATTGTTCACCATGTTTTCCATCAAGGGAAAATTTGGTTATTCGGCGAGGTGGAACTACCTTTGGATCCCGGCACCGATCAAAGCCATACCCTATTAATACAGTAGATGGAGTGGATACATCATAAAAACGAGTAAATTATTAAAATTTAAGAAATGTGTAAGGAATATATACAAAAGAAAGTAATGACGTAATGACAAGAACTTGAGTAGAATAATAAACTAAAAATAACTCAATTTTTTACAGAAGAAGAAGAAGAAGAAGAAGAAGAAAAGGAAGAAGAATAGGAAGAAGAAAGAGAAGGGGAAGAATAAGGAGGAGGAGAAGAAGAGGAGGAAGTAATTATTTTTCATCTTAACCAAAGATTCACACAACTTCACAGAACGATTCTAGTAGTTCATACCAATGTACAGTGGACTACAAAATGCGGATGATTTGTGAGCATTTTCTTCTGTCAGTTTATGTTGAATCGAAGAGTAACAACTTCAAACCAGTTTCTGATTTCTAGAGACAGTTTCCTTATTCCAATCCTCCAATAATTATTTGTTGTGCCAATTATATTAGGCTTTTGTAATAGACACTTTGTTGAGTATTTCCTTGCTAATCTATTACAACTAGAAAGTTTCTATTTATTGTTGACAAACTTCTAATCAAGAAGTAATGATCTTCTCAACTCTATAGCAGATTATCAATAGAAAATTTCAACAATGAAATTGAATAGGATTGATAATAAATATTGACATTGATATTACTGAGGAATAGAGGAAAAAGAGTATACTTTTCTCTTTTTGTAGCTTGATGATACACATGAAATATTAATTCAAGGGCAATTTATTGATGAAAGCTCTGTATGCTTCATCGATACATTTTGAATTGTAACTTATATGATACAATATTAAATTCATTTGTGTATTGCGTGAAATTCTATAAATATCAATCAATAATATTGATTATGCTTATCATTGTCATCATGTGTACATGACTAGTTGACTAGTGCATCTATTTACCTCTGTTTATTGACCAATAGCTTGAAAGCTCTATAATATTCACACATTGAATAAATAACATCATGGAACTAATTTACTTTTTAATTTTGATTAGTTATTTATGAATGTTATTTTTGCTGTTTTTTCAGCGCCTTCATTTAAAATTGTTTGTTTTTTACGAACTCCAGACTAAAAGTCCGAACAGCATCACCAACACTTGTCTTAGCAGCATGAAGAAGGTAATCGATTCAGTATCGATCAACTTTGTGACGAATCCTGAATAAATGAATAAGTTTTAGATACAAGTCAATCAACTTGAGTTCCTCAATCGAGAGTAATACAAATAGAAGTGGTGGGAATAATATGTAATCGGGATTGATAGCGCAATGGAAGATTTGGAAGATCGCCACGAAAGAGACTGAATAAATTAATAGTGGGGAGCAACATTTTCCCGGTTGATTATTCAGGTATCCCGCCGTCGATGGTGCGTGCTGGGAGCCGAGATAGGTCGACCTGTCAAGTGCCACTGCAACAGACAAATGCCATGCCATGCCATGCTTATACCGGTGCCAGTGCTCGGGAATAAATATTTATTTATTGGAGTAGGTTTCCGTGAGCAGGGCACTTCACCGATTCACAACTTTCAAATAAAAACAAAAAGTTGTTAGGTAAGGAAGAAACGTTTTAGAGTAAATGGGATGGAAAGATCACGCGAGGAAAACATCGTAATTGGAATGTTGAATGAGAATGGAGTTATTTTGTTGCTCTTTTTACTGCGCTCCAGTCACTGTTAATCAGACATCTTTCAGGAGACAAAGTTGATAGCTCTAATCCTGTTCAACCTTCTCATGGAAAGTCTATTCCAGAACAAGGACTCCAGAAGCCGAGTCTCCATATACTTCGAGTCTCCATGTATATCAGTCCCCATAATTCCTATAGCTGAGTCTCCATGTATATTAGCAAAGACAATTTAACTAAGTAGTAGGATTGTCTTTGATATTACTATACTACTATGCAAGGGAATTTCGACCGGGCTCCTTTCAATAATTAATTCTACTGAAATATGTAATAATTGAATCAATGTACTCAAAACAATTCAATCAAACATATCAATCCATGTGAGTGTGAGATGAGTAATATTGATTGATATGACTAATCCTAAGCTAAGATTGATGACTCAGTAATAATAAAGTAAATATTCACATAAATTCATAAATTAGTAAACAATTCAAAAAATTAGTCAGTTTTCATTACAATATTATCCAGGACTTGAATCATATATGGAGAACTACGTATGTTGAACTGTAAAACCTACAATTATTGCTAGTTGATGTTGAGTTCTTCAACTTCGAGTACCTATTTTTTTATTTTTTTTTATTGTATGGCTTTGTATCGGTGGGGAGACCCTTACGGTTAGGTTCCACCTCGCCTATTAATTTTTATAGGAGTACCTATTACCTATTAATTTTTTATTATCTCACAATAAAATTAATAGGTTGAAGAAACAGGCAAACAACTCTTGAAGATCATCTTCAGAGATGTATGACTCATTTATCTCAAGAAGTGTCTTCAAAAATCCAATACGAGTCTTATGCTGGAGAAAGCTCCTAACTACAATAGACCGAAGAATAATAACTTCATTGCCCATTACGGAAATACTTCCGAGGAGCTAGGAACAAAATAGATTCATAATGCACGACCATTCTTAATGATAGTGGTTGATTTGATTCAACCAGGAGAGTACAGCCGTCTCCAGCGCAGATTAGAGGCGACTGGCCGCTCAGACTCCGCCATCCGAGAACTCTCCGCCATCCGGTCGACCGTCCGCCGCAACCAAGAGAACGAATCCCTTCTTGGCTCCGGTAATGGCGTTCTGTCGGCGGCAAAAGAAGCGAGACATATCATTACGCAATTTATGCAATCTACATCGCCTCATTTTCCCCTCCGTTACAATGAGTATCTCTTTGTCCGCTCCTCCCGATCACAAAACGATAAATTTGTCGACGTCTTAAATGGTCCGTGCATAAAATCGGTAACGTTTTGAAAAGATCGAGGTCTGAATCTCCTGTTTCCGGCAGATAAGTACTAGATGATGAGTATTATACTCGTACATTAGGAGAATGAGTATCGATATCAAGTGACTGGTGAAAGAACATGTTCCCAGGGGAAAAGTGATTGTACTTACTTCCGTTAATTACAGCTATTTTCAATTCGATAATAACTCAATCTCCTTATATTAAGTTGGATTCATCAACCGAGACTAACTGTATTAAATTGGATGATCCCATTCGATTAGCATAGATAGTACTGATCCTGGATCAAAATTGATGGTGCTCGATGCAACTCAAGTGATGGAGGATAGAATACAGTACAGAGCGAAATATTTATTGCATATTTAGCACAACTCTTATTCGTGCTCGGATTTTTCTTTGAGGATGCTTTCTTTTTCAAATTGTAATATGTATGATAAGTACATTATCTGTATTGAAGTTTTAATAAGTATAAGTTATTCAAGTATCTATTCCACCGTGCAAAAACATGTTGGAAAAATAATTTCAATTGATGTGCATCTTCTCCTGCTTGTATATTCCATTGAAGACATTCATCTGATTATAATACTGCCAAATGCTTGAGTGCACTCATCATATGGCCGCACCCTTATGTCTTTTGGACGTTGAAGATTTCTATCTTCTCAGAATTACATGTTTTGCATGTAGGAAGAGTATCCTTCTTCCACACTGATTATATTGGATAAAGGTCACAGACAGAAAGACCCAATTCCACTTTTGATTCTTGAGAAGCTGTTCCAATTTAGTTGAGTTGGAGATTGCATTGCAACAGAAGTGGTCTGTACTGATCACGAGGTTTACCGCTCAGTGAGCAAGGGTGAAGGTCAGCGCATGCGCAAAGTTGCTTAATCTTCTCATCTCGCCATGATCACGACCCTGCACCGGCACCAGCACCAGCTAGTCAGCTGTTAGTACTTGCCTCGTTATTTCTTTCGAGGAGGTTCGCCAGGGTGATGCAAACCACGGCCAGGCCAGGCCAGCCCCATCTATCAGTCGACCTGCCTGCTAGGCCAACTGTTCTTGTGTAATGCACGCCGCCCCCTTTAAGTTATCTGATCATATCGACAGATAACAATGCATCATGCTGAACTGTGCACCACTAGAAAGCTCAATTCAATTGTCTTTAACAATAAGCAACGTCATTCAACAATCAAAAATCGGTATCACAAAGTTGTGTCATGTATGGTTTTCATTTGTCATGACAGAGTTGGATAGGGCGCTTCAAAAGAGTAAGCTATCCTCTCTTTGCCTTCATTTAACTTCGAATAGCGATCGAAGATTTTTTAACATTGCATAGTCAATTTAGTGTTTGGATAGCCAATCGGTAAAGAAGGAAAACATTATCCAAAAAGTGACTGATTGTGCATCTATCTGTCTACAAAAATGAGTATGTAGTGTCATACTGTATTTAATATTTATTAATACAGCTGAGTACTGTGTAGTATACGGTATTTGAGTTGTATAGTGTAAATTCAATAGTAGGCCTATCTCACCCAAAAAAATGAGTACTCTGAGCTAAATATATTTATAATTTAGCTCAGTGAATGAGTAAGCATCTGCTTACTTTATCTACTACTTTACGTTTATGTACGTAAACATGAAACCACTTGTTTCAAATAACTTTAGAATTCTTTATTGATATGATTCACAATCTTGACTGGAGAATTCAAGGTTTTACTGACATCACCTGACATAATGAACCTTGTAAACCTGACATCTAAACCTTTGGCATCCATACTCTTCATTGCATTTATATCTGTTCAAGTGAAGTTTTCAAGAAACTCTGAAAAACATCACCATTTCATAAGAAGACTGATCAGAAATCTATCCCTCTAAAATTCACTCTTGAAAAGCATTCATATGTCTCATCATAAAATAATTATCATGATATAAGCAGACTTTCAGTTATGAATTTATATTTTTTTTATCTAAGTCTACTAGACGAGGCTATATCGATTTACTCATCCGGAATGTATTGGTCCACCCACACTATTCTAGAGAAAGTTTCAATCGAAAGTTGTCCGATACCGGTCGGACCAATTCAAGGTCGTTACAATGTACCTACATTCTAATCGTGTCAATGTTCGTTATAGGCATCTTATAAAAATTTGATCAGTATTCTAGAAAGTCGTCTGTCTGGTTCTCTAGGCTAGTACAAAAATATTATGTTAATTTGATCATGTGGATAGAGTATCGAGCTATTGTATAAAATAAATAAAATGTTTAAAATTGATATCAGTTTTATATGACAATCAAAGATCCATCAAACTTTTATCAAATTTTTTTCTAAAAAGATAAACGATAAAAAGGTATTGGATGAAAGTTTACTGTTTCATTAGCTGAATGACAGTGATACAATAAATGAGAGAAAAATAGTATATCCTCTACTATAACATAGACACTATAAAAGTAGGATACGAAAATAATAAAATGAGAAATCTCCATGGAGCCTGATAGTAGAATAAATATGTAGGGGAATTTATTCATGTTTCAATTCTTCAATGATGAATTTAAAAAAAATGATGAAAAAGACAAATACCCATCATGCATGACTGTAAAATAAATAAGTAAAGAAAAAAGGGGAAATGTCCATAAAGCTGGATAATAAAATGAATATGTAGGAGAATTTATACGTATTCATGTCTTGATTCTTTAGTGATAATTAATTATGAAAGAAAATTGACAAGTTACCATCAAGCACGACAGTTGAGAAAAAATTGGAAATCTCAACCAAGCTTGATGGTAGAATAAATATGTAGGAAAATTTATATGTATTCATTCACGTTTGGATTCTTCAATGATGATTTTCAACTGAATGTTCAGATCGAGGAGCATATTTTGAATTCCCAGTCAGCTAGTATAGATGAAGTCATCGGCTAGCATGAATGAGACTTTGACAGGGAAGCAGTGACTTCTTGATAGTCGACCAACCAACACCAACAGAGATGCGATGTTAAGAATGCAGGAGACAGCTTGAATGAAGTTGGCCGCTCCGCTTCACTCGCTCCATCCGCTCCGCTCCGCCCGCCCGCTCCAACAGAGAAGCTAATAAGCTATAACAGCGACACATTATGGCCTATTGATCTCTCTCATACTCGTCTCCTCTCTTTCTCTCATTGTGTATACATGCTAATACTTGAGCAGCTAAGCCCACGTATTATATGCCACGGAGACGACATCAAATAATGTCTTCTCATCCTCGGTTGTCTGGGTACTCATTTGTAACCCACTGTGCTAGAATGTGCTCAAATACCTTATTATACCCTCAGCTCACACATCACGTTCTTAGCCTTTGACGTTCCCATTACAATTCAATTTTATTGTTTCTAAATGATGATCAAAAGTTGAGAATGACAATTCAAGGTCATTGACAATGACAATATTGAAGTTGATCTCAATAATAAATAAATCAATAGGAAGCATGATATTGATATTCTAATCAATTGGAGAAATTCGAATGGGAATTGTATGAAACCCAGAAATAATATTGGAGTTCTTCAAGTACTGTACTTGATAAGCAACGGTTCTATCTTTTTGTGTTTTTATCACTATATAATCACAGAAAATCTAGAGGTTATACATTCCAAGTATTATCTGTGATAACACTGTAATTATGTGTCTATTCGAGCTATACTAGAGTTGATTGCGTCTTGGTTTAGTGGTAGATTTGGCTTAAGTGTTCAAATTTTGCCACTTCACAAAATAAGAAATATTGAATGATAATAAATGTATTGAATTGTCACCTACTGAAGAACCTACAAGCTTAGCAGGACACAACAATGTAAGTAATTTTTAATAAAATTGATTGATTGAAGTCAATCATTCATTCAATAAATATAGAAATGAAATCTTTTTTGATTTACGGAAAACTGAAGAAGAGTAGAAGAGGCAGCTAATGAAGTTCGCGCATTACAAATAATGATTGAATTTTCTTTATAATTATAAGAAATGAATCTCAACTATTGATCAAGATATGGATAATAATATTTATACGAGGAGTCTAGTATCAGATGAGAAACTAACTGTATGGGTTGAAAACATCAACTCAGTAACTATTTAAATTGAACATATACCGTGAGCCAGACACCCGCATTCTTAGAATTCAAGCCTTGCTTTTTATTCCAACTCAAAAACTTTTTTTCATTTAAAAATTTTATTACCGTGCCTCCATTCATCTCTCGACGGCGTACGTTCGGTTGTACCGCCTCGGGTCTATTGTGTTGTACAGCCTCCAGCACAGTCACTCACTCCCTCTCACTCAGACTCTCTCTCTTTCTCTCGCTAGTACTTACTCTCTTTCTTCAACAATCTAGAGACTCTTCTTTCTCACTCTATTAACCCGAAATTGAACCTTTCGGATCAAATAATCACTTTGATGAACCTCATCTCCTCCATTCAAAACTCTCTCTCGTCCTGTTCGTTTATTTTCTCAAACTTTTTCACCACCTCCTTATTCAATCACAAGTTCAAACCAAATCCACACCTCAGACACTTTTTCTCTCCCATTCCTTTTTCTCTTTTTTTTCTCTCTCTCTAATAAAAAAACAATCAATCTCTCACTCTCTATATATCTCTCTTTCCCCCCTCTCTTCCCCCAAGACTGCCTTGTTATTTACTGTACTATCAATAGATTAATTTATTTCCAAAAAAAAATCAACTCCAACTCTCTACTCCTGATCTGCCAACATAATATCCTCTCATATCTGTTTACGATAAACGGTAAACTGTTGCCCACTTATTTAAGATATTCTGCCCCAGGGAGCGCTTCCAAGAATTATAGGCTACGAGAATTACTGGTTCAAGTCCACGTTCCTTAAAGAAGAACACAGACCCTATAACCTAGCCATATCACATATATTGTAATTTGTTGTTTATAATAATGAGCAGTAGAAGAAAGCGCATATAAATAAGAGTGAATCAACTTTGATAGGTCTCTATAATGATCAGAGTACTATATCATTATCGTCCAGTGAATTATAACAATGATTTCAAGTTCAACTAGAAAGAAGTGAACAAAAAATGAAATTCAAGTTGAAAAATCATCAAGTAGGGAAGTAGGTACCGTAAGCTTGAAGTTGTCATCGATAATCTCTGAAGTACTAAATTACAGCTGCACTAAATGAGCTTTCACGATTTTTTATTGGATTGAATTTATTTATTTATCTTGAATGATACATTAAATATCTTTAGAGAAGTAAAGTGTTATGTGTTTGGTACATAACATCCAGTGAAAAATGAAGAGAGTTGAATAAAAAGCCTGAAACAATGTGAAAAGCATTGTTGACAATATCTTCCAGCCTGTTTTATGGATCAGAGCAATATATCTCCAATAGGCCTTAATGATTTGATGAGAACAATTTCATTTCAGATAAAGTTCATACATCCGTTTGAAATTTGATATGAGAGCCGATTATAACTTGTTATTTCACAATGGACTATTGTAAAGTCCATTCGACTAAAGTCCATTATTGTAAAGTCCAAATCGAAAATTGTCCATTGTGCAATCTGAGCAGCGATCTCATAATATGTAAAATGTTTACAGTCACAAGTAATGTGGTTTGTTATTCTTGGAGCCCCATTTCAAGATTTAATCAGAGGAGCATGTTTATGGCATCGGCAGGGTTCAGGATGCGGAAATCTGAATGAGTGAACGAAGAGGAAGATGTTTCCCATTTTCTTCTATTGAAATGCGTTTTCTTTTCTCCGTTCACGAGTTGATAGGAAGTGAAAGGGAGAGAGGAGAGGAAGAGAGCATCGATCACGACATGCGAGGGGGCGGAGCCCTTAAATACTCGCCCCAGGACGGTGCTCGGCGAACTGCCCCGGTCTTCCTGCAGATACGATCGTTGAACGTGAAATAAGAAGTGCATGCCGCCTTCACCAACCGTTGCAAGCTGCAGCCTCCATCCATTGTGTGCTCCTCCAGGACTTCCTTTCTTTGTGAAAAAGAACTTGTGCTGCTTGCAATCTGCCGTCAACCCGCCGCACGTATTTCAGCATTAAACGAAGCCCACAGCAGTCACCCGATTTGCATGGTAAAGAAACCCGTGCACCGCATTGTCAAAGCTCACTAACCAAAGCGGCTTAGTCCGACTGCAGATGCTTTCTTAGAAAATCCCAACTAAACGTCGCTTAAACTATCCGTGTTCAACAACGTTATTGGCTCACTACTGTAGACAGAGACCACCGTTTCCGGCTTCAGTGGATTATTTTACAGCACGATTGTTGTCCGAACAATAGTAGGTACTTCTTGAAAACATTGATAGTTCAGTAGAAGTCATATGAATTATAATTATTGTTATAATTCATTACACTTTAAAGGTTTTGATTGGACGCTTCACTTTAACATTAGGCTTTTAGTGGAATATTGTACAACCCATTTGCTATTTTATTCTATTCCTCTAGAAAATTTGTTTGTATTTCATGTACAGCTTTAGCATGAGTATTTGCTTCTCTCCTAGAATAGGAGAGTGTAGGAGAATGTAGAGTGTAAATTAAAACACATTGCACAGTGTTGTATATTAAACGTTGTATAATATTGTAATAATTGAATAATTCATTACTCTTAATCATTTGTTGTATGTGATTGAATAATAGCAAAAATGAATGAACTGACGACTTCTATCAGCTTTAAACGAATGATTACTGGGTCAATATGTTGTTCGAATCTTCCATATCCATACAGCTTTTGAACCTTGAAATAAACTTTAATAAATTTTGAAGTTCAGCTTGAATTTTACCATCGTATTGGGAATAGAATATTTTGTTTTCTGACCCGAAACACACAAAGCAGTGAAGTGAGTTAGGTTTGACATTCTCGTATCTGATAAGAAGCAAAAACCTCTTTTCAGTTGCATTCTTAAGCGGTCCCGCTGTTAGTTTTCAGTGCCAGTACTGTCTTCGGCTCCCGCTTTTCTGAGCTGAAAGAATGAAGAATAGATGAGAGCACGCCGATGAATGGCGGCAGATAAGAGCAGAAGAGCATTGGTAAAAATGAATTCGTTATAAGCGACTAGGTCACTTGTTTCCCAGTTGGAGAGCATTCTTGTTTGGACATTCGTGATAACTGCTAGCGAGTGGGGCTGGAGAGGGGTAAGTTATCACTTCAATTTCGAGGAGCTCATCGGTAAGAGGCGTGCCCGTTACCCGTAAATCCCAGCTGGCTGGTCGACGTCTCTCTCACCCAGAAGACCTTTCGGCACTCAGCACTCTCAGCTTGGCCAGCCACTCTTCCTGCTCATGGTTCTTCTTCTTTTTCCTCTCCTCTTCTTCTTTTTCCTCTCTTCCTTCTCCTCCTTATTCTCCTTCTCCTATTTTCTTCTTCTTCTTCTTCTTCTTCTTCTTCTTCTTCTTCTTCTTCTTCTTCTTCTTCTTCTTCTTCTTCTTCTTCTTCTTCTTCTTCTTCTTCTTCTTCTTCTTCTTCTTCTCTTCTTCTTCTTCTTCTCTTCTTTTCTTCTTCCTTTCCTTTCTTCTTCTTCTTCTTCTTCTTCTTCTTCTTCTTCTTCTTCCTTCTTCTTCTTCTTTCTTCTTCTTCTTCTTCTTCTTCTTCTTCTTCTTCTTCTTCTTCTTCTTCTTCTTCTTCTTCTTCTTCTTCTTCTTCTTCCTTCTTCCTCTTCTTCTTCTTCCTCATTTCTTCCTACTTTTCTTCTTCTTCTTCTTCTTCTTCTTCTTCTTCTTCTTCTTCTTCTTCTTCTTCTTCTTCTTCTTCTTCTTCTTCATCTTCTTCCTGCTTCCTCTTCTTCTTTATTTTCCATATTCACCTCCTTCTCCTCCTCCTCCTCCTTCTACTTCTTCATCTCCTGATTTTTTCTTCTCCTTCTTCTTGCTTCTTCTTCTTCTTCTTTATCCTCTGTTTTCTTTTTCTTCCACTTCTTCTCCTACTCTGATATCAATAGTGCACTGAACTCCATACACGACCGAACCAACAACAAATCTATGGGCAAAGAATTGTAAAAGCTTTCATCGACATTTGACAGGAAATATATTTATAGTGATGAGATAGCACTCTCACACAGCGGCTTTTAAGTTTTATAAATATGTTTCAAGGGTTACAAAGGTCTAACTTTCGTGAATAGTAGCAGAGTAGAGTTGCACCTCCTCGTTTAAGGTGGAATAAAAATGGTTACAAATATGTACATGGACTTATGATCTACATAATGTTTTAATACATTCAATAGTATTATTGTTTCAATCCAATAGTATTGGATTGTATAACTAGTACTGAATGTATAAACAGGAAAAACTTCCAAGAAGCTTGATAGAATACTTGATATTCAAGTGTTCCCAGAAAACACTTGATACCAAAGTGTTTCCAGAGAAAACTCTTAATACCGATTGACACAAAAAAAAACTTCTAAGAAAATTAATATAACTTGAAAACACAAATAGACCGGAGTGTTTCCAATGTGCACCTCTGACCTCTGTACAACTGCATCAAAAGGTGGAATCTGATTTGTTCTGCAGCAATAATAGTTCAGTAACCATTCTTTCTCCAAATCTCTGCTCCAGTATCTAGAGTCTCCATTGTTTTTTTTTAGTATACAGCTTAGTTATTGATGGACAATTATTATCTTCAACAATGAAAAATCGAAGAGTTGAATTTCCTAGAAGATCCGCATTGTTCTAAAAACCATGGCAGCGAAGACATTGTCTAGCTTTTAGATGAACAAATAGCGGCTAGAAAAATCTGGAAAGTTCCAGCCAAGATAAATAACTGAATAACGTTTACTGCCGACGGCGCCGGTGAATTGAGGTTATGTGAGGTGATAATGAACTTGACATTCAAACATGACAACATCATGTTTTAACGGTGCTGTACTGCGTTGCACAACTACGTTGAATTTCGAGTTTTGGCATGAGTTAAGCAATGGACCGCGGGATGAACACGACAGACTAAATGCCGTCAAAGTTGTAAAAGCAAACATAGTGTGACGATCGTCTTCAACTGTCGTTTGCGGACGCGATTTTCCAGCTGGGACCACGGCAACAGTCGCATCCGCATGGGCTTCCTCTAATATGCGATTACAAGCTCATTTTATTCACATTTTCCTCCTCGAAAGGTCAAAAGCTGCTGAGGTCATAGGTGCAACGATCGTTGGATCTTCCTTATCGGACGGACAACAATAAGCAGAAAACATTTTATGGTTATGAGGATATAACTGTTCAAAAAGTAACGGCTGCGATACCATCAATAACCTGTCCAATATTGAAATATACATCACATCTCCATCAATATCTATCGAAGAGACCGTCAGGATTTCCTGGGTGAAAGAACATGTAAACTGGGAATCACTTTACGTGCGCTACTAATAATTTTTTTCAAGAATCTGTGAGTATATTTCATAATAACACTAATGTGTTTTAAAAGTAATTGCTTTCTAATCCTAACACAATTGAAGTTCTGAATTTTTGGATCCATGATGAACTGCGAAGCTAACACTATTGTTTTTACACTAGAATTGACGACATGCAGTCAAATTTTACTGTAAGTAACATTAATGTGACTCATTTATTTTTTGTAACATTTATGTTATTTACAGTGAAATATGACTGCATGTCGTCAATTCTAGTGTGGAAACAATAGTCCTAACACAATGTTTGAATGTTTGGACGTGCATAGTGATTTCAACATGTTATAACATTTTATATTGCTAGTTATTTACCGCATTGCATAATTGGTTTATGCCTTCTTAGTCGAAATTTAAATTCATGAACTATGGTTTTATTTACAGACAGATTTGCAGTAATTTCCAAATACGTGTAGAAACCTGATAGTAGGTTACAAAAATGCAAGTTAGGACGAATTCAGTTTTTTCTAGTATAAGATCAATCAAAATCCGTTCATAATCAGAAAATAATATATTGGAGATAGAATTTAACAAAATGTAGGAAAACAATTTCTTTGGAATTGCTAAAAAATCAATTGCCCAAGGAAACATTTCGTTGTCAAATATGATAAGTTGAAAAATGAATGGGTCTCAATATACCGCTTTCGATATAGCCTACACAGTTCTAGTTCACAGTTCTATAGACTATCTATTTAAGAGAGCAGAACTCTAATAGGCGCGGTTGACCTTTCAGATTACCTGTCAATGGATATGAAATTCGTGTCGTTTGCTTAGGGAACTATTATAATAGATTGTTAGAGTTGGAGGAGTGGTTAGGTGAGGGAGGAAAAGAAATCGGTCTGTTAGCACCGATCAGCTGTGAATACAATCTCCTCACTGATCCTACAATCTCCTTTCATTCATCTTTTCTTTTTGGGTCGGGTCGATCAGTTGGTTCGGTTCTAAATAATAACCGTAGGCCTAGTCGAGATGAGATTTAATAATTAATTTGAACTTTTCTAAATCACCGTGCTGTAGCTGCCACTATGACCGTTAATCCCGCTGGCCACTTCCTAGTCCACAACAACAAAGAGCGATGAACTTCTAGCAGATGAATGGTGAAAAAGATAGTCTAGATGCTAATCGTTTTTTACTAAAGCGTTTCCACAAAAAGAACGCGCTCCGTCTAATAGCCTCGCACAGTATTTTGTCCGAACTATTATTAAACACGCGCCTTTTCAAATTGGAGCCATTCCGAAAAAATTAACCTCAAATTAGAAACGAGTCTCTTCTTATAGCGCCAGGAGTAATTTCTTTGATGCTGCTTAAGTAGCACATAAAAATCGAGGCGTGAACATTTTCCCGTTGTTTATCGCCTTTTATGAATGTAGATGTTCAGAATTATGAATTAATAGATTTTGAAAGAAGACAATGGAACTATAAAATGGATCATAGAGCTAAAGGAACGAGGATCTCCTCAATTGATGCATTATTCCATTAAAAATGAAAGATTAAATTTAATTAAAAGATTTCTACTGCAGTCTACAGTGTTTCAACACAGGTGAAACATGCCTTGTGCTTCTTTACTGCAATAAAAAATTCACTGGACATGTTAATGATTTGCTGATTGAATTGATTGATCCCGAGTGAAAAGCTTCTGGATGAGAATACCCGATGTAGAAAAGTGGTTCATTCAACAAATAAAGGATTGTATATTATAAATTGTTTATCATAAAGGGTATAATTGATGGAGCAGACCATTTGACTGAAAATTTCCATAAATTAGAATATTTAATTGGCTGAACTGAATGATCCAGTGAGCATTATTGAAAGAGCTCAAACAAATATATCATTCAATTTTATTCAGATAAATAAATCGAGAAAGATTTATTGGTATTATCATCGATACAGAGAAAATAGAAATAGGATATCTTCAGGATTCCAATGGGTAAACCAATTCGAAGATCACTATTGAAGAAATTAAAACCTGAATACTATCAAGGAAATTGAATTATTTTTTGAAAGGATTCAGGAGTGACTTCCTGGAGATTTATTGAGCATTTAAAAAAGTTTAGAGGGATTGGAATCTCTCCAATTTCTCCCCTGGAGAAAAAATGAATTCTTCCCTTTTAAATCTACGATTAATTCAAATGTAAATACATTTATTTGTACAGTTGATAGTCGATACAATACACCATCACTTATGAAAACGTACACTAGTACAAAATTTAAGAAAAACTGAACGAAACACAATGCAATTGAGATTGAAAAAAATGTAAGAAACCTTACTCAAATAAGAAGAATATTTCATATTATCTTTCTTCTCTCTCCTTTTCTAACACATGACTTCCTCTTCCTTCTTCTCCTATTCTGACTTCTTGTTCATCCTCCTCATCCCTTCTCCTTTTCCCCCACACCACTTTCTCCTTCTTGTTCTCCTTTTTTCTTTTCTCGATATTTCTCCTCTCCTCCCTAGTTTTCTTCTTCTTTTCTTCTTATTCTCCTCCTCCTCCTCCTCCTCCTCCTCCTCCTCCTCCTCCTCCTTCTTTTCTTCTTCTTCTCTTTCTGCTACTCCATATTATTCACTTTCTTATTTGCTTCTTCTCGTCCTTCATCTTCTCGTTCTTTCCCTTCTCCTCCTCCTCAACCACCTCTTTGATCCTTTTCTTGTTCTTCTCCTTCTTCCACATCTCCTTCTCCTCCTTCTCCTCCTCCTGCTTCTCCTATTAATCCTCCTCCTCCTCCTCCTCCTCCTCCTCCTCCTCCTCCTCCTCCTCCTCCTCCTCTCCTCCCCTCCTCCTCCTCCTCCTCCTCCTCCTCCTCCTCCTACTCCTCCACCACCTCCATGTTCCTTTCCTTCTTCTCCTCTCCTTTCCTCCACCATCGTACCCTTCTTCTTCTTCTTCTTCTTCTTCTTCTTCTTCTTCTTCTTCTTCTTCTTCTCGTATTCTTCTTCTTCTTCTTCACAATCATAACAGTGCGAGGGGTGGCCATGAATTGAATACAGTCATGCACGTGGATGCAAAGGTTAGTCGAGGCAGAGGCAGTCAGTGTCAGTGCAGTGCAGCTGGTTTGAGGCGAGCAGGTCTGATCTGACACGTGGGAATGGAAATGGAAATGCAGCAGGAGAGGGCCAATACAAGTCAGCTCTCCTCCTCCTCCTCCTCTCCTCCGACTCCCCGGCTGGTCTCCGTGCTGGGTGGTCGCCCGGGTGAGGGGGAGCGTAAGGAGGACTGCGCCCCTCGGGCAGAGCAGGGGCCGGGGCGCATCACCTACCGCCGATTCATTACCAAAGGCGGCTGTCTCACTCACTGCCTGCTCCAAGATAGCTACACATCGGCTACACTTATCACCGAACGACAATAGGCTATCCGCCAGATCAAATCTACCCGCATGCTACAGCAGTCACAATCTGGACATGCATATCAAGCCCGAACACTATTGCACAACAGCATGATGCTCTAATTTTTTCATTCTCATTAATTATTCTTATTTAGCCTCTTTGCTCTCATTACATCGAGGTACCAGTTAGCAAAAGCCTAATGCAAGTAATTAGTGAATCCTTATTTTTCAAATTTGGTTATGTTGGTGTATTCTACACTATTATTATTATGCTTATGGCTTTTTTGGTGGAGAGACCCTATCTGGTGTTCCGCTACGCCGAATTATCCCATGTTCCCCAATGATTTGAGAATGATGATGAACTTATAGGACCTACTGATAAGTAGGTCCAAAACGTTTAGTAACATTGAAACATGATAAAGTTCTACAATGTAACGTTGGAAATGGATATGAATAGTTACGGCATGAATTTAAAACTTTTTGTTTAAAAAAAATACTAAATTACTATAGTACGTTCCGATTAGATAACTCAAAATTGGATATTTCAATAAGACTAGCTGAGAACGTTTCTATTCTAGTAACGCAAATCAATACCAATTCAATCGAAAACTTTTCCCCTTAAAAAAAGTATCGCAATATTGTTTTTAATTAGAGGTTTGCTGATACAGAGTAGCTTCATAATATTAGTGCAAATACTCCATCAATCCTATCTCAAATCTTTATTTTTTTCTCTTTTACCCTTATTTTCGGCATTCTCCCATAGGCCTACATATTCTCAAAGATAATTCTTTCTATCTCCAGGGAAATACTTTTTGAGGAATATAGTATTCAAGTCGTAAACTTATTGAAAAAAATATCCTGGAATGTATTCCAATAGGAGATGGAGAGATAAATTTATAGGTCTACATAAAATATTCAAGAATTCGTAATACAGTATTCGAAAGTAAATTCATAAAGTGTGTAAGGATTTTCCAAGTGATAAGAACCATTTGTGGTTTAAGGGTGCTGAAGAGTTGAGCAACCCGTTCTCACATTTACGACCACGTAATGTAGACAACAACTCTGGCTACGAATAAAAATAATGGTCACTTCAATTCTCACCTTGGTATTCTCTTTTATAGTGTTGTTTGAACGACTCGACTTGAGAAGATTTACTTAGCGTAATAGCTTGTCATATTCACCTTTTTCTCACGAGAACCAACAACTGGTCACGTTCTCTTCTTCTAACATTACTAACAAATTTTTACCGTTAAATTAGTAGAGGCATTCATTATTGAGTCATGTATACAACACTGTACTTTTTAATGCACATCGGAATAAGGTAGCCAAGTCACTCACCACCCGGTATGTGTAATAGTTTGTGGAGTAGTTTGGCATATTTATAATTAACTGATTTCAACGTAATACAATGGTATTTAATAATAAATTTGACTTCTCAATTTTTGGCTACTTAGTAAACCTTAAATCACCAAAGACTACCCAAATTTTTCAATCTTCCAATTCTAGAATGTAAATTAGCTTGACCAGCTAGTTAATTGCTTTGAATAACAATTGTTTAAAAAATTACTTCCTCAACCAGGTAGTGAGTAGAAAAAGCGTTGAGGACATTCAATTAAGTTGAACTCTACATTGCTGCTACCGCATTCCTTAATCGAAGTAGAAGTTTCAAGGCTACCTTCACCTAGCTTCAAGATTAATTGAGTATTTCCAATGCTACAGATGTACATGATTCGATGTTTAAGATCAGAACTAACTTAATTAGATAGAAGCCAAACAACTGTAAAAAGTGCAAAAACAAACTCTACTAAATTGTTTTTAGATTGGCAATCACAGGAAAACATTCTAACTGTAGATATCATGTAATTGTAAATGAATTGCTATAGCTTGTTCTATTGAATTTAAAATGAGTGTTTTCCAAATTATACGAAATAGAAATTCATTTTTAGAATCGAACGTCATCATTGACCTTTTTAAATTGTGTACCGGTAACTGGACGATTGTGAGTTGAATGATATTCTGTGAATTAGTTACAGAACATGCGGGAGCGGCCACATACAGATAAGCCGAAGATTCGAAGCTGTGGCTTGCGGGCTGCTCCACATTTATAGCCTACAAGTATCCTGGGATACAGTCAGAAAGCACGATTGTATCCAGTATACTTGAGGCCACTACGTGTGGGGGTCTCCCTGTAAGCACTTTGCAGAGTGCTTAACCCCTTCTCCCCCTCTTTGCAACCAGATAACCGAAACCCCCCCACCCCCCACCTCTGCAACTCGTAACTTATTCTCTGCTCGCCTCCATAGACCTCCAACTAGCTGAACTGGATCTCAATCTCTAGCGGCGTCTCTTTCCCGCCCCGATGTTTATGGCTTTTGCAAAGTCTTCTGCTGACACTAGCCGATAACATAATTATAGACTTCGCAATGGACTCAAGTTATTGTTGTCTAGTGAAGTCATTGCGGGCATTTGGAGGCTCAATAAAAAGCAAGGACGAAAAATGTGACGGAAAATAATTATTGTGATTATTGGATGATAGACACGTTTTTCATGACAGAGGACACGGAATCTTACTCATGGAAATAACGGTGAACCATAATTATTGTGAAGAGTTTTATGTTAGTGAGAATACGATTCGTGACACTAAACATCAATTTAACGCTGGAATCAATTATATCATATGAAAAGCCTTAGATTTTTGTCTATGAATAGTATAAACCCATCTTCAGCTCACAACCAAGAAAAACATTCAATATATCATTTTCAGGCGAGAAAGCCAATGCTGCGACAATGGACGAGCAGAAAAATAATTTCTTACGACAAAAACAAAACATACCGTCATGATTATGTTTGGACTTTTCTTTCAAATGGATCGAGTAAAGTTGTTCCTATAAAGTCCAAAGGTGTCTAAATCGATGATAATGTGATGGAGAAACAGGCTCTCCTATAGAATTCCTCCTCAAGTATCCAAAATAATTATTCGATATGATCTCAGAAGCAAATTAATTTTCAACTGATAATATATCCAATCTCCAGTTAATCGAGAATAATTGAAGTCAAGCATATAAATTGACTTTTCCATGAACTGACATGGTAAGCCGGCTACACTTGTATCATCCCTCACCTCACTACATTTTCACAATTCACACTGACTTACGAATCAATAGCAACAAATAATTTCAATTTTATTCGCGTATGAATTGGTATGATTTTTGTTTTACATGCTGCATCATAGCACAAAAACTACACTATATTATTTTAAATCATTTGGAAGCCAATTTTGAACAATACTTTTATTTTATAGGCTTTATATTGAAGTGTAGTAATCACATTGTAATGTAATCTCCAAATCTCCTGATGGACTGTGAGCTACTGACATGGGCACACAAAATCTCTCATCCCAATGCTATCATGGTTCATCGGGGAGAGAGGTAAGAAGAGGAGGAATAATAATTAGAAATCCTCTCACTATTTTCCAGTTAGCTAAATTTAGATGCCCCAGAGTTTCCATAATAATTCCGATTCATATTTTCGCATTGATATCACAACGAAAATCACACAAGAAGCG
Source organism: Laodelphax striatellus (assembly GCA_017141395.1). Taxonomy (NCBI): domain Eukaryota; kingdom Metazoa; phylum Arthropoda; class Insecta; order Hemiptera; family Delphacidae; genus Laodelphax; species Laodelphax striatellus. Next base: position 13,660,006 of record CM029534.1, on the reverse strand, counting down.
AGTAATAAATTTAAATTTGCCAGTGGGAGATAATCTGGCTAGATGTGGCGCCAGACCTGGCACATAGACAGATGAATGAGATAAATCAAATATATCATTAGGTAGAAAATGGTCGTCCTCAGTGCTGAGCATGCTATCAAAAGTCTGCCTACGAGTAACCATCAACAACACCCATTGTCATTGCGTCTCTCAGCCACAGGTACACCCATTCCTTTTCTTTTCATCCTTTCCTTTACCCACTCACTATCTCTCATTTTTATTCCTCGTCCACGTACAAACATCCATCTCACTCACACCATTACAATCCTCCTGTCTCCGCGCGCGCACACACACAGATACAGTTCAAACAAATTACAGTTCACTGCAGACCGAAGACACAACACTGAGTGCGTGACTGAATTAAGCAGCGCTCAGTGCGTTTTTCTTATGGAAGCCGCAAACATCCATCCTCACAATCGGCATTCATCACGTAGCGCAAAGAAGTAAACCCTCGTCGAAAATCTTCACGTTCGAATTAGAGTTGGATGGCCCAATGCTCAACAAGCACCAGCACAAGGAAAACTACTTGAAAGTTCGTTTATGGAGCCTGAAGCTTTTGAAAAACTTTCCATTCAAGCCTTAAAAGTTTTGAATTTACGAAAAACCACATATTTAATAAAACAACGAGATACTGCAGTTTCGGGTGTTACACCATTATCAATCTCTGGTAAACTAAAACTAAAATGCAGTGTAGCTGTAGCAGAATTTATACTCGTAACCGAGCGCTGTGATTGGCAGTTGAATGGCCTATCAAGGTGACCCACTGCCATTGGCCTAGATAAGCTCCTCCCACAATGGGCGGTTTCTACAAACATCACAGCAATGGCGGTTCAAACAACTAACAAAGTAAAGAAAGGTAATTGATATTTAGGAAAACAAATGAAATGAATACGATTGCTTGAAGAGAACAATGTGGAATAAAAATAGCAAGAAAATTCAATGACAAACAAACTTAGACTCATGATAAAACTAGATTTGTGGTATTGTACTGGTTGAATTGAATCTCGTCATTTAAACTGTAATTTGGATCATTCCCAGTTAACCTGGTTATTCCCAGAGCCTCTAGATTCTAGAATGTTCAATTGTCTACCTTTACTATTTAAATGCAGAAAATCAACATTCTCCTCAACCTTGAACTTATGATTGTGATGATTGAATGTTCAGCAAAATTAGAATCCCCATTCTGTTTATTCCAATCTCTAATATGTTCTTCTTATTTACCCTACTTTTGAAACTTCTACGTGTCTGTCCGACAGGCCAATTTTCCCACATTGTTCTATTATTGGTGTAAAATAGTTGAGGACTTTAAAGGTGTGATTATGGACTAAAATGTGATTATGAGGTTTAAGATTTCCCCACAAAATTATATACAATTACAAGAAACGTGAAGAAACAGGAAGCTTATTTTTGCATCACTATAATATGAACTAAGTGATTGTGAATTGGATTCGTGCATGTGAAAAACTTTGAGTTGAATCCAAAAATACTTTCATGGAAAATGTCTTATTTTTTTGATATGCCATTTTGTTTTTGAATCACATGAATCGTTGGAAAGGAAGTGGAGGAGTTTGGAGTTATGATCAGAGAATTGGAATTCAACTTCAACTTCAACTTCAATATCAACTTCAACAACATCTGATAGAAGATAGGTTAATGGGGTGTAACCATTTCATAATGATAACAATTCAAACATATTTCAGAAACGGTGATTCAATCATTTATTGTGTTTTCCAAGACTAATTTTTTTCTATTTATTAATTCAGCAATGAAAATACTTGAACAATGCTTGACTGTGTCTAAAATTCTTCCATGAATCGTAGCCTAATTTGTAAATCATGTAGCCTCCAAACTCCGCCTACCATCTCTTGATAAGCCAGAAATGAATGACTCGTTCATTCTTGGCTAGTTCTGAATTCGACCGGTAGATGGCTGCAGTTACTGGGTGATCTACAGCTTCAATTTTTACAGACACGCCTCCAAGCTCCGCCTCTCTCCCCTGATTGGTCGGCTATGCACAACGCAGCTAGTTCTGAATTCTGTCGTAAGATGGCAGCAGTTACTGGGTCATTCAAGTTACAACTTCCCTATTCAGCCGTCTAGATGTCAGAGTTGTTCTACCCAAAGTGAATCCCCAAAGTGAAGCCGAAAGTAGATTAAATTACTTCATCCAAGCTACCATTTTTAAAATGTACTCATCCACAATTCATTGCTATTGATTCAACTTCTGCCAATGTTTATGAATTGGCATAAATTTCAATTTGAGCTTCTTCTGGATACAGTTTTATAGGGAGGAAAACTTGTAATTACATCCAAATAAATAGGCTTTGACTTCGAATCAGTGGCTTTGATAGAAATAATTCACATGAAGCAATACAAATAGCCAACTATTGCAGCTATAGAATCTGAAGAAGCAGATTTTAAACTTTATTTGATACTGATTATTTACAACAGTATTAGCCAGTGATAGAAGGGTTTCTGAAGTCAGGTAGAAGACTTCTAAAATCGGACGAAACGCTACTCGTTGGTAATACCAAAGACAATTAGAATACTAATAGTTTCCTATCGTCTTTGGTAATACGCACAGAAGCGTGAAAACCAGTCGGATGAAACGCTACTAATTTCCAAGAATTTGGGTGTCGGATGAAATGCTACATATTCCTATTGGGGACCTTATAGACAAAACGATGACATTCCATTGAGGACCTCATAGACAAAATAAAGACATTCTATTGGGAGCTTATGGCAAGCCTACTTATAGAGTCTAGTCTAGACTAATGTCCTCGTGTAATTTGTTGGCTCGCATGCCAAGTGCAGCAGATAAATTCCTTCCTGGTGGTCACTAATGACTGCGGTTGAAGATAGGAGAAAAATTACAATAGTCTGTTTTCTTATTGGATGGAATAATTATTTTCAAGATTCGCAAACCGTTACACGATAATCAAACATTTTCGAGCATAGTTAAAGGAATATGAACGAACAAGAAAGCATTTGTAAGAAAGCATTAACGGTGCAGACAGACATTAATTTGTGAGGTGAATTACAACTGATGAGTTAAATTGACACACTCTCTGTAATAAGCAAGTCCGCTATTGATTCGAATTGCTACACTAAATTAGGCAGCAGCATTATCCTTCCATCAGGGTTAGTAATAATACTTGTACCGAAGCAAGTTGATGGAATAATTAGTTCCAGCTGAATTTATCGATAGTTTTCTTTGGGGTATTCAGTGTTCTCATGTTCTCTTGTGGATGTACATCACAACCTGTGTAAGGTAAATTCGACTTTTGTGGGTTATTACTTGTTCATTAGGTTGAAGCAAGTAAAAAATCCTGAATGGTATGCAAGCATTCTCACATTCGATTACTTCTTATAATTATTAGAAGTGTAATAGTCAATAACTTAATCTTTGAAGCAAATAAAAAATCCTGAATGGTATGCAAGCATTCGATTGCTTCATCCCTCATTCGATTGCTTCTTATAATTATTAGAAGTGTAATTGTCAATAACTTAGCTTTGAAGCATAGATCATTAGAGATTGCATGTGTGGTGATATTGTTCCAATATGTTTTTCGGGATTTAAGTTTTGACTCACAATCCTATTTCTTCGCATCTACTTCACTGGAACATCTTGAGCTAAACAAACATCCATATTTCCTTACCTGAAACCAAAACAGTCGATATTATTAGAGGGTAAGTTGCTAATCATATCTATAATTGGACTTAAATTTAGGTATTTACACTTTGTGTATTCCAAAATACAAAAATCAATACTGATACAGACAAACGTTCGTTTGGATTTAGCTACTATTACAATACAGCAATTTATTCTGGTAAAAATTAGGGAGATACCAGAGATATGAGTATCTTATGAATAAAAAATTCAGATTACACATTATAACTTGAGGGAATATTATTATATATTCTTCGATAACTTTTAATCGATCATCTTCAATTCTACTTTCTCACTGACAAACCGAGTTAGGTTAGGAGTTTAGAATAAGAATACTGCTTTGTGATGATTTGATGTTTACAAATTTCCATGGCCTTGATCAGACTACACTCTTGATTAGGATGTAGTGTTTGCTAATATCTTATTATGCTTTCAGACCACTGAAGGAGCTCATCAAAATTGGACGTTAAAACCAGATTGCCAACAATGATTAAATAGCTCGTCGACCTTGCAGAATTTCCATTTATAGCATGTTTCCTTATATGGCTGACAATAATTACTTGAAACAGAAATACCCGATAATCAATTCCACGATGCACTTTGAGATGGTTTTTATTAATGCAATTATAACTGTGCAAGCAATGTTCTATTCAGCAGTTAATCCCAAGACTCAAGGCATCCAATTGATTCAACTGGGTCAGCGTATCAATTGATCAGTCAATATTGATCTACTACAACAATACAATACTCAAATCAGACAAAGGAAGTGAAGTGAGCTGAGAGAAGGTTCATATTTTAACAAGTAGCTTCCAGAAATATACAAATTTTGGCCCTCCCTCTCACAAGTATATGTTGCCTGACTCAAACCCCCCCCCCCCCCAAAGAAATACAATTTTTAATCTAATTAAGTATAAAATTAAAACTAGTGAGTAGCCGAAAATGGGCCTAATCCCCGACAACGATAAGTTTTAAAGGTCTTCAATGTAATTGAAAAATTGGAATACCCAAAAGCATAAACTAGTTCAATCATTGTAATAATTATTGTAAGTTTCCTAATTTAGGAATTTCTTATCCACACCTGTTAGCAAATCACCATGCATTAAAAAAAACAAAACATTTTTGATAACGAATAATACAAATTTCTACGTACTTGTATTGAAGTTCCCTACAGGTATATTTTTTCTCAGCTTATTCCCTGTCGGAATACTTACTTTGTGAAAATATGTAAATTTCATTTCCGAGCATTCAAATAATAGATTGGGTTTTATTGCAATAAATTATAAGATGAAACGATAAATTTATGTATTGTGAATCAGATCCAGTAATTTGAATTGTGAGTGAATTGAATCAATGACAATGATAATTGCGGAGAGAGCTGGAAGTAACTCCAAGCAATATAAAAGCACTAATAAAAGTGGGAGTGGCAATGCTGACGATGATGAACGCCAAAAATCAGGGAGCTGTCTGATTGGCTGAACAGTCGCCATTTTTCGATTTCGACCAATCAGAAGCTAGCAGCTCGAAACTGTCAGATGGGCTGTGACGATCTCTTACAGCTGGCTTCTGATTGGTTGAAATCGTAAAATGGCGATCGTTCCATCCATTGGCCAATCAGACGGCTCGTTGAACTTGTAGGCGTGACTCAAGGGTTGTAGAGAGTGACTTTGGGCGTGACTTACTAAAACAGCTTCGCCACTCCCTCTTTCGTTATTGTTTGAAGTTAGATCAAGCTTTCTCGGCATTTTTTCAAAATAATATCTATTCATAAAGAATTTCATATTAGTTTGTTCATCATTGATTGAGAATGTATGAAATTCAATATATCCAATTCTCATTCACAATTAAAATTTTGACAATATAATGTAAAAGTTTAATGATATGAAATGTAAAATGTTAGAACTAATGAATCTCATGGTTGTGTAAAGGCACGGATCCATGACATTGACTTGGAGAGGGCGAATCGGGGTGTTTGGGGGGTGAACCCCCAACCAAAGGTGGTCGGGGGCCCAACCCCGGACAATTTTTATATTTTTGAGTCCAAAACAGCGTTTCGGAGCTCTATTTTTTCAAAGATTAATTAATAATAGTTGAGTTAATACGTGCAGATAATACAGATTCATGCTTTATACGGTTCAACGCTCAACATTTTTTGAACACCACTTGATCAGTTGATCAGTCAGGGGAGGGGAGGGCGATTGAGAATGAAGCGAAAGATGAGATAGTGGCGAACCGCGCCTGCTATAGGTGTAGTTAGAATACACCCTTACATTAGGCATCCCGGCCCGGACCTCACTGATGTGAAAGAGGCCTACGAGCCCTATCGATAGAAGTTAAAGCCAGGGACTTTGATCTAGGACTTATAGATTGGTGTTATACGATTCATGTACCTCATTACAGACAATCACATTCATATGCAAAATTATAATAGGCCCCCAATTATACATTCGTAGAAGTGGTGACACATACAGAATAAGCAAGCGACAATTAAATACTCCCCTATTGATATGACTATCTGAAGTGACTCAGTTTAATAATGAAATTCTTCCAACAGTTCTTTTTTTACAGCATTTGTGTGTGGGCTGCAGTAGACAGCATTCCTGGAGACAAGCTCTAAAACACATTCACATGGTGCATGGAGGACTGACTGTCGGATTTTCCACTTGACGCCGAGACGGAAATGAGGTCAGAGTTTAGCTGAGATAAACGGGGAGACAGGTACTTTTTATTTATAGACTCGTAATAGAACGTGGGGACGAACAGACCCACGATCAGTGAAGAAAAATAGAAAGAGAGAAATGCAACGGATTCTGGTTTGTCGGTGAGCGGTTAGCCATAGGGAACGCCATTCTATAGACAGGGTTCATCCAGTACGAATGCATATATAAATATATATCGAGTTAGCTGTCGACCGTGAATGTATATTCAAATGAGAGAGGGAGCGAGATGTTTTCGCGGTATCGTATGTTTCTGACTGTCGGTCGGATCTTTACAAGACACCGAAGAACCGGTCCATAGCCACGGCTAGAAGAATAACCCTCAGCTTCCTTCCTTTGCTCGCTCACTCACTCACTCCAATCTCCATCATCATCTACAGTCAGGTACTACCGAACCTTCTTCCTCCTCCACATCCTCCCCCCTCCTCTTCCTCCTCACCCCTGACCCTCAATGTCTCATCAACCACCCAGGACCTGTTCTCCATCCTTGTCCAATCTATCCTTTTTCTGCACGTGCGCCTTTTTCCCACGGTTATGATTGTCATCGCCACAGCATTTTACGCGTTCATAACTTTTCCTTTTTCACCTTTCCACCTCCGTCGTCCATATCACGACCCGTACATTGGCTGTCTGTACTTCCAACCCCACTGCTGCCACCTATTTATTGGTTTCGTTCTGCCCACCGATTCCGGCTCAATTGCTAGAAGCAAGAAAAGCAATCACTTCAGATAGTCACCAATCACTTTTCTACGCGCCACCAACATATCGAAGTTTGTCTTCAAAGTCTCTTTATTACTTTTGATGTTCAAACCCTTTTTAAGCCCTCATAGAAGATTCAGATATTGACAAGTGAAGTGCAAAACATACCAACAGAAGACATCGAAAACTTATTACTTTCTACTGAAACAATAAGAAACAGATTTGAAAAAAATTGTTTGCTGACCAGGTTGTGCTCACATATGTTTTAGAATTGTACGTAAGTAATTGGAGGGATAATAATGAGATATGAAATTTATGGTTCGAGCCACGGGGGTAATTTATTTAAAAGTTCATATCAATCATATGGTTCTGTCTTGCAAGCAGTTACCCATATAGGCTATGACGAGTGTACCGAGCGATCGTCACTTCTTATAAACTTAAGTTATTTTCATCCAATATCCAAAATGTATGAACTATATTCTTTTACCTTGGTTATCCATCCAGTTGCGGAGACTGGATAGTATCCATAGGATGAGATTGGATTTTGCTGGTTAGATTGAGACTAATCCAAGTGGAGACTGGAGACTGAGAATGAAAAAGTATTCATCATAGAGGTGAATTTAATACACATAGGTATACTCTTTTTATCTGAAACAAAATTATAGGTTGACCGAAGTTCTTCTTCTATATATCTGTACTGTAAAACAGTTCAATTCTAGTGTGAGTCAATCACTGATATCTTATTTGACATCTGAAAGAAGTGAGCAATATACCATAGATAAGCAATACTCTACTCTCTTCAATAAGTCTGTTCTCTGTGGCAATACTGACCTATTTTATTGATTGAGAGTCTGGGAGTGGACGGTGATTCCAGTTGGCTATCCAATCATCATTGGAATTGGCTACAAATTAGAAGCAAGTACGAGAACAGGGCCTTGAAGAAACGATAAAAAATATCGGCACTGGATGGTGTAATGGGTAGTAATGGTTGGGTGGATGGGATGAGATGGGGCTGACTCGCACCTTAATGAGAGGATAAAAATCAAGGTCATCAGGCCGTGAACTGTTGATGCCGAACTTAGCGAAGGTAATCGAATCGAACATGCAACATCTGGATGGTGGTATTACAGCTTCTTCATAGCCTACATACATTCAGACGACAGATTACAACTGAGAAGTAGATTAAGGCATTCTAAAAGAAGTCTGAGAAGCATTCTAAAAGTAGATTGAGGCATCCTAAAAGAAAAAAGAATGAGTAGGCCTAAATGTTTTTGAACACAAGTGCTTTTGTTGCAAAACCACCTACACTACTTAGAAGGTACTAGGGGATTTGCTTTGCTTCCAATAGTTCTACATCATCAACTAACATAACCCCGATAATCAAGTTGCTAATACTTTAATCAGTTGAAGATTCATTTGATCACAATATAGGATCATACTCGTAGGCTAAGCATCTAGATTTGGGTCAATGAGATGTAATAGAGACGAAAATGTGAAGTGGAAGTTTCGATGAATAACTTATAGGCTATTGTCTATTGTGGATAGCAGAGAGAATTTCACTTTATTCTCCAAGTGATAGTGGCAATTACAATCATTCACAAATATTTCAAAATTCAAGAATGTTGAAAAATAATTTTGAAGGAATATTTGAAGTCGAATGCGATTCAACACAAAATTTAGTCAGTTGAGTAAGAATTTGAAAAATAAGTAGTTTTGGAGAAAATCGTGATCGTCCATTTCATGATAATTCATTTATTATTCATTATGATGGAAAACAGAATTTCCATCCTGAACTACTTCTTCTCCAATTGAAAAAAAAGGAAAATATTATGAGTCAACAGAATGTTTGGCTAAGGCTCTTTTGTTCGCTTATGAAAGCATTCACTAATTTTATTAGAATAACCTTCTTGAGCCGGGTTGTCGTTAGTAGAATCTGTGGTAAAGTTTACTGGACAAGTACTAAATTTCTTGTTAACTCTTCCAATAAAAATATACATAGTAGAGTAGAGTACATATTACTGTAGTACCATGATCTACTACATTTTATTATGGCAGCTACTCAACTTTAGGCTTCTCTCTAAGGCCCGTATGCACGATCTTAGTTTAAACCAGATCGAAGTTTAAACTGTGGATTCAACGTTTCAACCAAGTTTAAAGCGTGGATTTATAGTTTAAAAGAAGTTAAATCTATGTTTTGTTAGATTTTAAACGAAGACTTTCACGGGCCCTATGCTATAATAAAAACCCGGCTCTTGTTTGCACGGGGCAAGACCGACAACCCACAACACAGCAACGAATACTCGATATCGTTGATCTTGCACGAGTTGTAGCAAAATATTATTGATGCAATATAATTGCAATGTAGAACAAAGGATATAGGTTAAAGCAAGGGGTACAGCTAGCCTTGGTGCAGATATTGTTCATTCAATTGCACAACAGATTGTTGTATGTATTGAATAGAGGAAGAAAAGGATAGGGTGGGTGGGAAAGGCAGAAAGAGAAGGAGCCAACATAAGAAATGATGAAGTCAGTAGGTTAATGGGCAACATGAACGATGACCGCCAAAACAACTTTTATCGGCTTCAGATAATATACAGTGTATTCGCATGTCCTCTCACTCACTCTACCTCCCGCTTTGATCCAGCTTCTCTCTCTATATTTCCCCTATCACAGTCGTTTGCCTCCATTACCTCTATGTCTCCATGAATAATGCAATCAAAATATAGGTTATCCATAGACAGATCAGATCCGGATACATATACAGTGAGTGTTTGCTTGATAAATAATCCACTAACTTCTATTGCAGCTTCGTTTATCAAATATCTATTTCTACATTCCGGAAATAAGGTTTTATCAACTCTTTACTAATTCAGAAATAATATTAATATATGGAATTATTAGACGTGAATTCTTTATAACCCCTACGCAACTGGCATTCATTCGGGAAGGGAGTTTCCAAACACTGAATTCAATCTGAGGTGCTCTCGTATGAATTCATCATATACATATTATATACAGGTAAGCTAAGTTTGGATGAGAAGTTGGTCACACTCTCTGGACATAATTCAATTTTAAAATTAAAAAAAAAAAAAAACATTTTATAGTTGTCAATAATATTTATTATTGAAAAACAAAGACATAGCTAGCACCGCCTGAACATGATAAAATTTAAAACGTTGCAGAGTATGTACAAAAAAATAAATAGTACTGTGGGATCCGAAGAAGAAAATTGTTACGTATTTTCACTGATAATGGTATAATTTATTGTTTTCATACCATTGTTTTTAATGAATTTCAAATTGTGATCTCAATTACAATAGTTTTTATAGAAATTGTTTTTTTCATAATAATTTTTAGTATCTAGCCTTGACCATTAATAATTAATTATAATTATTATACGTAATATATTTATCATTACGGTATCTCAAGTGAAATGTGGCTAGAAGGGTATTAAACCAGAGAAAGAGTCTGAGAGAGTATGAAGAGTCTGAAGAGAAGAGTCATGAGACCTTTCATGTTTATCAATACCTGATATTAATTTGATCTTAAAATCTTATGTCTAAACTTCAAGAATAAGAGCCTATGCTATAATAAGCAAGTAGATTATTACATTCTGAATAGTATTGAAGTGATTTATCGAAGTAAACAAATCATTTGTTTTTCTGTTTCCACCCGGATGCTGCTGGATCCTAACTGGAACTACAGATAAAAATTCACAGAATGAACAAAGTGAGAGTTCTAGTTACAAGCTGGGAGTAAGATTTCAATAAGGATAATAGATTACGATTTCTAAACAATATCAACCTTTTCTTTCCTCAGTATATCCAATTCCTTTCCTCAGTCAATAGAGATATTTTCTCCAAATCCACTCATCAGCTTTTCAATCATTGACATTTATTTGTCACTATTGTTTTGTCAATTTATTTAAAATATTGTCATTATTATTTTATGGTAAAGGGTCACTAACACTGGTAGGTACAGAGTGTATTAATTTTTAAATTAGAAACTATTGTTGATAGGAATGGTGACATGAATGGGCTAACCGGCTAAATAGGAGAATGTATCAAATGAATAGTACTCATCAAAGAGACTCATATATAGTAGTCATATGGAACAAGCAGGAACTCAGATTAAAATCCATCTAAGCGTTAGTTCATCATAGTAAAAATAAGGTTTGAAAGTGATGAAAATGTAATGTTTATCAATTGTTGATAGGAATAAATTCTAAGGTTCAGAAAAATGTTATATTAAAATGGCATCAAGTCAAAATTATCAATGTTTAGAAAAAATAAAAATATAAACCGCACTAAAGCTCCACTTCTCATGTCATTCTATAACAATATATAGGCCTATATAGGATGAGCAGCGCGCGACAATTGCTGGTTTTATACTAAGTGAAAAAATACAGAATTCAATTACAATCCATATTGATTAATAATTATTATATTATTGAAATTGTAATAAAACATGCATAACATATTTCTAATGGTAGAATAGAACAAAAATATATTTTTACCTGTATGAAAACACTGATGTCTGGTATGGTATCACGACAATGAATGAGAGGAGACTGCTAATCACGTTAGTCCAATAATGAAAAAAACTGACAGGAACGAACAAGCAAGCGAGCACACCAAATGAGCACGGCCGGCCAATCCACCAACTGATCAACACCAACAGTCACTGATGCTTCGAAAAAGTTGAGTTGAAGCGGCAGCTTGGTACGAACTGAGAGCAGAGCAGATGCAGTTTCCACAGTCAACAGGTAGTAGCAACAGATTCAGCAATAGCAGCGCCAGCAGTCAACTGCGGACACATCTGTAACTAAAGTTCCCGCCACTGCGGTCCACACCCCACACACAGCGACTATCAACAGTATCAGCATCAGCAGAGTTGCACACACATTCATCCAAATCGTCTCTCAACTCAACACACTAGCACAAGCACACTGCTCATTACCATACCCGAAGAAATGCCGCCCGAAACATTTATTTTCGTTTCGATTTTAATAACGGTCTGAGTTTGATTTGGACAACCCATTCGCAGCATTAATTGTGTTTCTCTCGCGCGCAGCAGTTTATTCAGTTATTTATCTTATCACAAACTTCCCGGAAAGTACCTGCTTATCGAAAGAACAATCTTTTCGAGGACACAGACCATTCATTTTGTGCGCACAGTTTTTTATGTCATCGACATCTGTGTTTTCTCTAAGTTCTTAATTAAAGCGGGATGTTCGCTTGAAAGAAAAACAACATCCTTGCGACGCAACCTGTAAAGTACAAGAGGGGCATTCGCAGTCACATGCAAAACCTTTTACTGCTCAGTGGATCTCAAATAATTTCGAAGGCAATAAAAACTGTTGATGCCAATTTGGTTCCACCAGGACCAGAGTAAATTGGAACACAATGCGTCGATGTGAGTTTCACTTAATTCCTGTGACAAATGGAATGTAGCCCATTATTTACAGCGCCATACTTTATCTCCGCTTCTCCGGGTGTGTAGTTCGACAACAAGCCGCCAATCTGTGGTTCTCAGTTTATTACTGGATTCATGTTTATTATTTTTAAGATGTTTTTTTATATTTGTTTTTGGAAATGAGGCTCCAAAGTACAACTTCAAGTTCTAGTCGGACCTGCATGTTTACTGACAAGTCTCAGAGAGATAAAGGTTACCCCCTTTTTTGTAAGAAGTTGTTCAAAGTTTCTTTGACACTATGAGAAGGGCAAATACTTTCAGTTCAGGCATTGAAGGGTTGACGCCGGAAAAAATCCCAACTCTAAGCGATGCTCCAATATTCCTTGGTCCCTGGACAACTTAAATACAAAAAGTTGACCTTGTAGAAACCTTGTGCTTAATACAGAGTGCCCAACAACCGCAAAATTTCGGCTCGTTTTTAATTCTATTGTCACTGTCACGATTTTTCAACAAAGTAGTAAATTTACGAGAAAAACGAAAACTCCAGTATTTCCAGTTTTTGAAATGACTCTCTTTTGAGTTAAGAGATATGAATACCCTCCCGAACCAAAACTGGGAAACTGTCAAACTTAGAAACTTTAACATTAGTAAATACATTTTGTTGGGAGGTGGGGGGGAGCGCTGAACCGCTCATTCAGCCCAGGGCGCCAAGAATTTTTAATGCGGCCCTGCCGACTACTGCATTCTATTGTAAGTAGTCAGTACAAAGTCCTTTGTAGTAGTAGTAGTAGTACAAAGTCCTACTAATGTGCAACTGCTATATTTTTGACCGAGCGTAAGCGAAGGTCTCTGATATAACTCGAGCGATCGGCATTTGGTTTTGGTGTGAGGGTGTGTTTGTACAACGCTGGGTTGCTGACTGAAATCAAATAGCAGTTGCAAAGTGGGCGCAGGGGCTAAGTTAGTTCTTCAGTTGAAGGATTTGAACAGCAATAGTTTCTTATTATTGGGAAAGACGATATATCACTAGCCTACCAATTGATCCACAGCTAAGCTATGAAATTTTATAGCATGTAGCATAATACAATTTTGAAGAGCTCACTCTTTAGAAGTATTGAATTCTGCCTAAAGAATAATAAGAATTTGAAGAACTTACTCTGTAGAATTTGTATTATTGAATTCAAGATGAAGGATTAGATAACATCAAGAAAAGGGGAACCAGGAGGCAGAGGGAGGAGAAGAGGAAGTTTGTTACCGGATTATTAGATTACTTGGCAAGTTTACTGATAAATCATATTTTCATATAAACTGCTTTTTGAGGGCTAACATTTTAATACAGAAATTATTGTAATTTAATAGCTTATTTAAGAGACTTATAAACATTGAATACTCGATAGGTATGCGTAAGATATACTTCAATAAAAGCCGCAATATCTATTTCATTTTCTGGAGCCTGTTTCATATAATATAAGAATTCCTGTATTATACCTAGTATACATAGGTTTCTTATGAAACCTAGTACCAGAACTGAAGATATTAAGTACTGTTTATTTTGGTTAGTACTGTAGAAAAAAGCGGATACACACTATACATATGAATACGCTTTGCGACAAGGTATGTCTTGTTTTAGTAAGTGTCCACTTTATCCCTGTTTTAAAGGACTTCTAAATTTTTATGGAACAGGCCTCCAGGGTACAAAAACACCTGATACGATGAATGAGACAGAAATATATTACGAACTCCTTTTGTTACGATTAAGACAAGGAGGTAGAAATTATATCCTATGAAATAAGGGAGGATAAAGGAGTCCATATAGGATGTAGGTCTACTATCTAGCAGCCAGTTTTCTGAATTCAATAAATTGTACAATAATAAAATTGTATAGCAGCCGAGAATAATAAATCAATGCCACATGTCCTCCGAACCACGGGATACAACTGGGAATGAACTATAGTGCCTTTGACAGAGATAAATCAATTATAGAAAAGGGTACCTACAAGAAATAAAGACTACCTATTAACTTTTTTTTTATCCAAAAAAAACTATTAACTATATATTAGACAAGAGACACCAAACCAAATTAACTTTTAGGAATCCAAACAACAATAATAATTGTTGCAATTAGTGCAATTATTACACTCATAATAGCTTATTTGATTAATTTATATTAAAATATTGTGATGATGTGTAATTTTATAACTTATGAACAAGTAGGCTTATCCTATCCAAAAACGTCCTTCCAGAGCCTTATTTCTTAATACTTGAATTGAGATTCGAGTCCGGTTCAATTATTTCATCTTTTTGACTCCTTATGGAAAATCTGGATGTGTTAATTGTTCAATTTCTGATTCAATAATTGATTCAACGAGCTATTTCTTCTATAAAAGTTGACACTAATCACCACTTTCTCAATTTGAAACCAGCCGCGAAATTAATATCACAGATAGATACAGTAGCGCCATCTCTGAGTGCTAAAAGAAACTCGGTGGTTGTAGCTGTGTGTTTGTGTGGAGGCAGTTTCAAATGTTCGGTGCATTTTCATGCTAATTTGAGCTTTTCACTGCTTTCCACTTCAATTTTAACTTGTAAAAAGTTGATTAATATGTAAATAAATCTGATAAATCGAACTAGGTATGTTTTAAAAACGTATCTCAAGTATTTTTTGAGTAAAATTCTTTTATTGCAAGAAACTTAGGATATATTTTTTTTCGCGATTACACGGAAAATGTTTCATTTACATGCTTGTAACAATTTTTAAACGATTCTTCAGATGAAAATGCATCAAATGAGTTATTTCTTCAGCCTTAATTCACTTATCTAACTTCATAAAAAAATAATCGATTTTGACAACTTTGGTGGCGTGTAACCCAGTAACGCATGGTTTTCGGGTATGCGTTTATCAGATGTTCCTATCCTAGAATTCGATGAAGAACAAGTTTACATAAGGTCATTGTAATTTATGGAAGTTGAAAAAACTTTTGATTATATTCTTTTATCTCTATGGCCTTGATAGATGAGTTTTCAAAACTAGCCTCATTCGATTTCTAGACCTGTTTTCCATGTAAATGGTATTTTTTGGAACCTTTCCTGTCCATAAGGAAACCAGGAAAATTGAAAATCCACTTTTCCCTGCTTATACCCTCTTTTAACATTTCAATCTTTCTAAAGCTAATTGGAAGTTTTACGATCTGTAAACAATATCAAATCTAGTAAAATGAACTGGAGAATCTATTGAGAATATTTTCGAGTGGATTACTATGGTGGTTTTTCCACACTAAGTGAAAATTCACGGAAAATCATGGTTTTTCATATGCGTTTTCGGTTTTTCGACCATATCTCAAAAATATTGTAGCTACATCCTTGAAACCGAGCTCAAACGGTTCGTCTTCACAATCTGCATAATTCAAGACTAATTATAAATCTTGGAACTCCTTACCACATTTATAAAATAACAAAAAAAAATGTAAATTTTCGCATGTTTGGCGATTTTTTACTCGATAACTGTGCATTTGCGGACCAGGGTTTATCAGATGTTCCTATCCTAACTTTTATCGTAGAATCATGTCCGTGATTTGTATTCTGATATTTCGAAGTTGCAAAATTTTTAGGTGCAGTCTGCTAACTTTGGTCAAAATCTAGCGTTCACTTATCGAAAGGAACGAGTATCAACTACTCGACTAGCTGTTTGTCGATAGACATCGATTGAGAATAAATTATCGATCGTTACTCGCGAATTCTAGCACGTAGTTCCTAATTTTGCTACTAGATGGCAAAGGCTGTCTTATCAGCAACAGCAAAGCATGGATAAATTTGATTCTACAGGTTTCCTTTTTACCTAATGAATTCAGTACACTCGCTAAATCAATTGAATTAGCGTGGTGGGGGAGGAGCAAGGCCTGTTCATCTAGTGTAGCCTTGGTCAGTGATACATTGACGAATATCATAGCCCCCTTCAAACTACATGGCCGCGGCCTTCAACGTGACAACCTCGCAGTCCCGGCTGGTTTCATTATAAAATCATACTTATAAAAACACTACAAACACATGACTTATAAAACACATGACCGATTTGCATTGCTCATGCAAGCCGATGCAGCGACGTTGTCACATTGTAGGCCGCGGCTATGTAGTTTAAAGGGGGCTATGCGAATATTCAAAGTTTTACGCTGTGTTTACACCGGAGTTAATACCAAACGTTTTTAACAAAAGTTATTAGAGGCCGTGTGCCCACGGAGCAACTGCTATCTGTCTTCAGTCAGCAACCCAGCGTTGCCAGATGACATTTGGCTGTTTTTCGGGTAATCTAACCTATCAGCCAATGTCATCTGGCAACGCTGGGTTGCTGACTGAAGTCAGATAGCAGTTGCTCCGTGGGCACACGGCCTCTAATAACTTTTGTTAAAAACTTTTGTTATTAACTCCGGTGTAAACGCAGCTTAATAAAACTGAATTGAGGTACTGTTAGTATATACCTCGACCAAAATGTTGGACTCAAAAAACCTTTCAATTCTTGTCTGGGTTATTATTGCGAATAATTTCATCATATTTTGTTTCACATGCTGGATTAAATTCAATTCTTGAGGTCAAAACATGAGTCACAATTATTAGACGACATATTGTATCTCTCGAATTTTCATGAATAAAATTGCAGGCACCTTGAAAAATTTTCAGTTAATTCTTAAACAAACTAATTGATACAGTCGAAAACAGTGATAGTGATAGATGATTTCATGGAAATTGTAGAACAATTGAAGTTACCATGAAAGTCAAGAAACATTCAAGAATGCCTTATCCAACAGTCAAATATTTAGGTTTATAGTATGTATGAAAAAAGTCTGTAAGTAAGCATGATTCAGTCAAAAACCATTATTTGGAAAAATATGACGAAAGGGAACCGTAGCCCCAATCGTGCATGTTAAAGTATGAAAAAATATTTCTTAAAAAATATTGAATAGCTTATTTCAATTTTCTCATTGATCATCAAAAGAGAACATTTTGAAAGTTGTTGTTTACGACTTGTCTATGTTTTCTTATAAATATCATTCTTGAAAGATTAATTTGATACTTGGCATTCAAGTAGCCAATATTTTCTAAAAACGCATTGAGTACCTGTGATTGAAGTTCGATACTTAACTGTGATATCAATTTGATACTTGGCATTCAAATAGCCAATTTTTAGTAATAATGCATTGAGTACCTGTGATTGAAGTTCAAATTAAATTTTCAATTGGTTCAAATACTTTTATTACTTTTTACCAAACTTCATAATTTATTATTCACATTATTAATATATATTTCATTTACTACATTGATGTACAATAATAGATATCATATTTTGATATAGGTCTAAGATTAATTATTATATTCAATATAATTTATATTATGAAATATCAATACATGTATGATATTCAGAGCATGGAAATATGCAATAAGCTCACTACTACAGTACAAACGTGGTGCAATCAAGCAGCAAACTTTGCTAACTCTTCAGTGAAATGCCTTAAATTCAAGTTCCTTAAATTTCATTCTGCAGTTGAGCCATCTGCGATTTCACTGTTTTCAATTCTGAAACAAAAGAGATATTATTTATAGATGAATATTGATAAATTTCAGATCAACCTAGATAGAATAATTTGAATAATTTATTGAGAAACAGAAACAGAGTACATTACATATCAAAAAAACATACATTTTCGAACATATTGAAACCATTGCTTATAATTAATGATATGAGATAGTATTATACAATAATACCACAATAAAAACAAATGAAATCCCCGAGGAAACCTGTGTGGGGCATGAGAAAAAAATAATAAATAAAAATAAATAAACTTAGACAGATGATACACAATACAATAGCAAAAAATAACTAAAATTAAGAAAGTAAGTTTTTTTTTATGCTGCAGCCGAGCAGCCATTATCATTATTACTTTTCACCTTTTAAAATTGATTACAATACAACACTGCTGGAGTTACTGAGTGACAAAAAATGCTTAATGAATAATTATATTATAAAGTATCTCCTTGCAATGTATTATCAGAACTGTGCCTAGCGGGGTTTAATGTGTGGAGTTGACAGTAATATTATAACTGGTATGGTAAGAAGTATCTTAAAGTATGTGTAAATGATATTTATTTAATAATATGGTATTAAATCTTGTGTTTTATATTCAATTCTAGATAACCTCTCTCCTCAATAGAAATGCTACTACTCAAGTCTTGAAAACAAATCCTCTATATTATTAATCTGTAGTATCCATTCCTTAAGTTTATTTTTAAAACGGTGAAGATGTGTGCCTGCTTTTATTTCATTGGGTAGCTGATTAAATACTCTGGGTGCTATGTATAGGTAGAAACGTCTAAAAATTTCCTTGTAAGGTCTCGGAGGTATAAAAGGGTTTCTTGACCTTAAAAAGTGTCTTCTTGTTCCATGTACTTCTTGGTTCTCGCTACCTACTACATAGAACCTTTGTAGCGCTTTGAAAAAATACAGGTATCTTAATGGCAGTATACCCCAAGACCTGAAAGACTGTAGGGAAGGATATCTTCTTGGCCTTCTATCTAGGACTCGGATGATATGTTTTTGTCCGATCAGCAATGGCCTGATTTCAGAAAAGTATGCTCCTCCCCATCCAATCAAACCGTAATTTAATCTACTCTCCACCAATGCATAGTAAAGCATTTTTAAAACGTAATCGGGACATAAATTTCTCAGAAAGTAAAATTTCCTACAAGCTATCGTGAGCTGTTTTTTTACTTTAACTATGTGTTCAGTCCAACGGAGGTTACAGTCTAACGTTAATCCAAGATATTTTATGGTGTCGGCATGTAAAATTGCTTCACAAATACAGTTGAGTCGGTCACATTGCAGGTTGTGAACGGGTATAGGTGGATTCTGCATCTCTGTATTCCTTAGGTTAAAATGAATGAATTTAGTTTTATTTATATTCAATTTCAAACTATTTTCTGAGAACCAAGAGTTTAGTGTCTGGAGATCTAGATACATCATATTATTGAGTTCTGCTGTGGATGAGGCTGTGTAAGTCAGAGCTGTGTCGTCTGCATAAGTAGTTATATCTCCTTTCAAGTGGCCGTTACAAAGATCATTTACACAGATTGCAAATAAATCAGCTGAGATGGCTGATCCTTGTGGTATTCCGCATATTACTACAGCCTCCGAACTTAGAGTGTGTCCAATTTTTACTTGCTGTGTTCTGTTCGAAAGGAAGCTGCGAAACCAATCGTTACATGTACCTCTGATACCTGCCTTATTAAGCTTGTCCAACAATAGTTTATGATCTATGGAATCATAGGCTTTTTGTATATCCAGGAAAAGGCCAGCTACTTTTTTGTTTTCATTTATCCCATTGTATAGCTTAGAAAGTACTTTAACAATTGCATCTTCAGTTTTAAACCTTTCCTGAAACCAAATTGGTTGCAACTATAAAATTTTGTTTTAGATAAAAAGGATTGTATTCTGAGTTTAATTAATTTTTCTAAAATTTTGGCTATTGTAGACAGTAAGGTTATAGGTCTGTAATTGGACGGAATTTTTCTATCGCCGGATTTAAAAATTGGCACAACTATAGATCTTTTGAGAGCAGTGGGATAGACACCTAAGTTCATACTTGTGTTGAAGATATGCGAAAGGACAGGTGCGATTTTTCCGACAGTAATTTTTAGCATCTCCGCACTGATTCTATCAGCACCAGGAGATTTCCTATTCTTCAATTTCTTTATTATTCCTTCTACTTCGATAGGAGTAGTCGGTTTGAAAAACATTGATAGTAGCGGTGGATTAAAAGGAAATATTTCTTGCGTAGGCCTATTAAGAATTGGGTTATCTGCTTGTTCTTGCCTCTGACTGTTATTGATAAAATGCCTACTAAAAGCTTCGGATATCTCAGCCTTGTCAGTTGTTACTACTGTATTTGTGTTATCGCTATAAACCTCATCTATACACCTCTCCTTTCTCTTTATTCCGATTAATTTATCTACAGTCTTCCAGCATTCTTTAACATTATTCGTTACAGATTGAAACACCCCGTTAAAGTATTCTTCCTTTGATTTCTTAATATCCAGTTTTAGGCTATCCCGAATACTAATGTATGCTTGTTTTAAGTTAATCTTAACAATAAAGATGATATGTTTCAAATTATAAAAGTGGATGTTTTTGTTCAGGATGAAACTTTCAAAGTTCACCTGTTTAATTTTTGTTTTTCTAGTGTGAATTGCTATTAAATAGCAATTCACACTAGAAATCATAAATTTTATGATTGGTGAAATTTGAAATATTGAATGGAATGAAATGTAATGGCAGTGCTTAGAGGGTAGATGGTAGTGGTAGAGCGGCCGATATGTATCACCATCCAACAAAGAATTCGGATCTCAGTTTTGAATTAATTGAGTGAAAAATCCAGTTCACAAGCATATGATCGATTTAAAGTTTCGCGCCCATGAGATAATAACCAATGGGGATGAACTCAGCTGTAAATAGAGTAGATCGTCTGCTCTAGCAGCTTGAAACACAACTTTCAAAGTTGATTTTAAAACTTGAATTAGAGATTATAATAATGTTCAAGAACATGAAATATAATATGTTCATTTCATCATATAATTTCACAATCTGTAAGTAGGGAAAATAGCGACAGGGAATTCTATTCAATTACAGAATAATTTTCACGTACTTAAGCCTATCCTTTACATGTTAAATTTACAGGAAAGATGCAAACGATTATCCGCCAGAGCGCAACACCGTAGATGCTCACAGCGAATAGTAATGATTACAGAGACTGAGAGACTGTATAATAACAGTGTGGTCATTGGTGTGAATGGGTCCATAAAATTGTATAGGAATATTTTTTATTCCCGCCACCACCATACTTTTGCCAAATTTTTGAATTTGATATGGGGTTACACGCAAACATTAACCCATTCACTCATTTTTCAAATTTATTTAAACAATAAAAATAACTTTTCTAACATTAAACATAAATTTTCCAACATTAAAAATTGTCTCTCTACTCTTGTCATTGTGTTAAAAGCTTAAAATAATGAAAACTAACTCTGGCAAAGGCAAATTGTAGGTAAGAAGTGAATTACTCAACATGATATGCATTCATTTCAATGCAAATCTTACGGGAATTGACAAAATTATGGTAGATTTGTCCTAGCTAACCAATCAAAAGTGTGACATCAAATGGCCACACTGTTATTATACAGTTTCTGATTATATAAACATTTTTTAAACAACATTGTATAATTAAAAATTTTTCTCTACAAACAATGAAAAATCCACCACTTTTTGAGTAGTAGTGAAGGTGATATTGTGGTAGTTATCCATAATGAATAAAAAGACTTGAAGTGAAAACCACAAATTTATTTATAATGAAAACACTAGGATGTAGTAAAATTTATTTAGTAGACAAATGTTTTTATAGACAAATTTATTCTCTGGTAAACTTTTAAACACTTCACCAGAGATTGCGATAATAGTGTAACAACCGAAACAGGTATTTTCATTCATTAAAAATCCACGATAGAATAACTTGAGACGCACCATTAATGAAGAAAGCCATCTGCTGTTTGGACAAGGTGACGTGATGCGTGGTGGGCTGGTTGGCGCGCCATACGTCCAGCGTGAGATGGTAGTGGTGGGCGTGTGCGCGTGCGGCCGCCTGCTGCAGTTTGGAGGTGCGGAGGCTCTTCTCGATGAGACAGGCGGCGATCTTGGGCGAGTGCTCGTTGTACACCTTGCAGATGGCCTGGCTGTGCTCGTGTGGCAGCCCTATCTGCTGCAGCTCGTTCGACAGCGCTGCGTCCGAAGTGTTGTATCGGGTCGAGCTCTCTATTATGAACGCGATCGCCAGCAAACTAGTCTTGATGTCGTCCAATTCTACAACAAATAAAACATTGAGAATATTAAGTTAATCACTGATGCTGTTCTACATTCCATGTCACGGTTCTTGGGGTATACTATAGAGAGTGTATTAGTGTATAGTTACAGTGTGGCCATTTATGTGAAGCACTCCATAACAGTATGTGGAGATCACTTTTTGTCCCGCCGCCGCCGCCATACTTTTGCCAAATTATTAAATTTGATATGGGATTACAGGCAAACATTAACCCATTCACTCATTTTTTAAACTTATTTCAAGAGAAATAACATTGAAAATTTTACTTTTGGTATTGTGTTAAAAGCTTAAAATAATGAAAACTAACACTGGCAAAGGCAAATTGTAGGTTAGAAGTGAATCACTCAACATAACATATGATTTTGTGTTTCATTTTAATGCTAATCTTATGGGAATTGGCTAAAGTATGGTGGATTTATCCGAGCTAACCAATCAAAATATACACTCTCTGTAGGGTATACTAGTCGGGGATTTATACCATGACAATGAGCTTCAGCTATGGGTCAATTTGTTGAATTGGTCGTTCTGATCAATTACTGCGCCTCATACTGCTGGTAAACACTTGGACCGCACTGCAGGTAGGTAGAAGTTGGATTGTGGATGGTTGACACGGTTTATCAAGAAGGCCGTGTTTATTTTCCACATGTTCTATTATTATGGATGTTGTATGAGCTATAGATAAACCATCTACCATCTAGGTAAAAATCCAGTAAAACATTTTGGTCCGTTTTCATTATGTAGCCTAACCCAGCGTTAACTTATCTTAAAAATAAATTCTAGCAGTAATCACTCACCTAACACAAGCTATTTCATAAAGCTGTCTGGAGTCTATCACCAAAATAGCGGATGCTGCGTCTACCTGGTGTTTATAGAGCCGTAGTAAATACCATAGTTTAATGTCATGTCACAAAGTATTATTCTACTTCTATTATTAATATTATTCTGTCTACTGGTGAACCTTTTGTAAATAATACAACGAAGTCTCAAAGAGATTGATGCTAGAACAAATAAAGTAACGATTCAAGTCAAACTATCCAAGAATAATACATAATAATTATAATAAATCTATCAATTCGTTTTTATTCTGCTTATAACACTTTTGTATAATCTCATCTTTACTGTTGGGTGTTTTTAGTTGTGTGGGTGAAATTGGAAACAAAATATCAATGAAATACACTCGATCCACATCATAAGAATTGAAATATTGCAATGTCTTTTTAAAATACAGTTTAATGAGTTCATTAATTGTTTGTGAAAATAACAGGTTGACAAATTGATATTTCCTCAACAGTTGGTCCCAATGGCAGAGGCGAGGCTAATCGGTGAGATTAGATAAGAGACAGCGCCTACCACTCCCATTGTATCGGTGACCGGCTTCTCTAAATACAAAAATTTATGAGCTTCAAAATCGCTTCCCGGTGGTTCGGAACCCACCTAGAGCTGTAGGTCCATTCATATCTCATCATCATCCTTCCATTACCCAAGCACAAGCTTAGAGCTTATGTGGGCATCATCCCTAGCAAAAAAAACCTTAAGAATTGAGCAAATGAAAAGGCTAAATCATTCTAGTAATTGATGAAATAATAATTATTTGTCATCTTTCTTCTTAGTTAACATCTTTCATCTTTCATCCGTCATCTTTCAGTTAACTGATCAATTTATTGAATTATCAAATGATAGTTTTGCATAATATTGCTGGAATAACTTCATTAACATAAAAAGAACCAGAATCTTCAATCTCTTCTTGATATTTTTCATCGCCTTACTATTTGGAAGATATCATACTATTGAAAAACCGAGATTCATCCCTATATCTTTGCATATACAGGCATTACCAGGATAAAATAACAATTCGAGTTCACAGTAAAAGTATTCAACCACTGATTGTGATCATACTCACCCAACTTGGCATCAGCAGTGAGCTTCTTTACTTTCTCGAACTGGAAAAAATATATTGTTTAGTTGTAGAGTATTACAGATTAGTGAAAATTTAGGTTGAAAATATTTCAATAACATATTGATTTTTAAAGTCAGTGTAATATTATTTCAATTGGAGAAATGTACAATAATTTTAAGGATTTAGAACACAACTGGAATCCAGTATTTATCACATTCAATAACGGTAACTCATACTCATTTACTTGCATAGTTTTTCAATCAGATTTTATACAGGAGGTGCTTCAATTTTTCTACAAAACTACGAAACCTGAATGAATTTCTATTGAAAAAAAAAACAAATTATATCACTACACTTGGCTGCATATAGTTATTCTTGTAGAATAAATTGGCAGAATATTTTTATTTTTAAAAAGCACGTCTTTATGTTTTGCAGTAATGACCTGTAATGACTCTTTGCTCTTAGATAATTGCTCGGTAATTGGGGTGTATGTGATGTGGCTTTCAACATTGGCATTGGTATCTGAGAGCAAAGAAGAGCCGGACGATTTCGGGGTTTGCTGAGTAATTATTCAGTGCGCACACAAAGGAGGCTGATATCCGCCCTCATATTGAGTTAATGCCAGAGGCCGGTGGCAGAGGCGAGGCACAGGTCTGCTGTTGACAAAGCAACGGCTGGTTGCTAACTGAACTCAGCTCAGCTGCTTAAACTGCTGATGCTGCCTTCTGATCTATTCCCTCCCCCGCACACCAACTGCTCTTTGATTTGATTATCATCAAGAGGCTGACAAGTTCAATTAGCAAGCAACAGAGTGGATGTTAGAAGACAATTCCACACTAGTCTTCAAGAAACGCCCAGGAATCACATCATCACCACACGAGACAAATATGAGAAAATTATTTCACAGCTTAGATCGAGGACCGTAGCGTATTCATGAACGTATGGATGTACAAAAAATATCAATGGTTGAGCAAAAAGTACTTGAAAGGGTGCAGCTGTCTTCAACTTTCTTCAATATCTATTCGCATCTCCTTGAGCAAAAAGTGTTGAACTGTCAAATATAGTATCATGATAATTCGATTTTATTTGTAATTTGTTGTATATTATTGTAAATTGTATAAAATTGATATAATTTCAAGTTGAAGATTGATTCAAAGGAATAGAGGAAAAACTCACATCTAATTCATTTTCAACGAGAGACTTGGCAACTGTTTGGCAAAGGATCTTCATCTTAACCGAACTCTGAAACAGAAATGACACTTATTATAGAGCAATTCACTGGAAGACAACAGAAAACTTTACTAATCATGACTGTCATAACTAGTTTTGGTACATTGCTTTACATCAGTACAAGACGTTCGTGTAGCCTAATTAATATAAGCCTCGTCTTCCACTGGAACCGTTAACGTCCGACGTCCATACTGTCAGCCAGAGATAATTGACTCTCCTTTCCTGTGCTTTCAGCCATATGATTCAATGTATCAAAATGTAATGTAATGTGTTTAATTCGGACGTTTGGTCTTTTTTCGGATGAAAACTGTTCCAGTAAACAACGAGGCTAATAGGTAAGCTGCTTTCATATTAGGCCTATTACAAAAATTGTAAATTTAGTAACGCTGTCTATAAGTGGTAAGTTTTATTAATGAATAGGGTAAATAAAATTCAAATTATGTTTCTATTAGATTTGAAACATTGATTTTTGAGTAGAGAACGACCAACACATATAAATTGGATAATTTGTTATTAATTAACCAAATGAATAAATAATTGAAATTTTGAGCCTCAACGATTGGCTAAAATAGGAGATAATTTTCCTCTTTCTAATTAATTCCCATTACATTGAAAATGATGTGTTATTTATTTTTCATTTCATAACGAATAACCCGAGATGAACGCTGAAAGGTTCATAATAATTATCAACATGAAATTTGAGGTCGAATTTACTGGGAATGAAATAAGCTTCCTCGCTTACGACATATTTTTCATGTCGGTATGCTGGCGGCCGATTCCAACCACAGCCAGATTTGATATTGACCTGATCAGAAAAAAACAAAGGGAAACATTCCACCTTACGTGACCTGCATTTTACAGGGAGCAGTGCTATAAATAAAATTCTGGCTTTCAATCAGAAATTCACCAAAACCCGGGGTGGATATTTAGCAGTGTTTTTCTATCCTTCGAAATTTAAATAAAAATTTGAAATAAGAAAAATATGATTTTATGATATTAAATTTAGTGACTACAAAGCCAGCCTGTAACGATTTCCAGTTCATTTCATTTACCTCAATGATGTATTCGGAACGACTTTCAATTGATGAATTATTGATTAAAAGCCTGACGAAATTTTATGGCCTGACAATTCATGATAATAGTGTGTGGGTAGCTCGCAAGTCATGCGTTCAATTCAATATTATTTTATTAGATGGGATTTCATGACTTACAAACGCCATTTGATGATAAATTACGTACAAATGCCATTGGACACAAAACTTGATGTTATAAATTTGAATAATAATTTTAAATTTTAACCCTATTTTTGAATGAAAGTTATATAATTTTGTGTTAATATTATCTTGAATATCATCACTCCATTTTGGGGAAAAATAATATTATACTGGATCGCAATTTTTAATTCATAATAGAAAAATTTAATTCACATTTAGTCTGCTTAATATCTATTCACTTTTAGAGTATGTGTAGTAGTACTACACATACATTAACAACACTAGAAAACTATAAAATAAGAAGCAAACTACAAATACATCATCATCCATTATTGAGAAAATTATTAAATTGTAGAATATCACAGTTCATCCCCACTACATTGGATACAGAAGAATAACACAACTCAAACTCACACTATAACATTTTCATACTGTATTTCCTACAGGGTACATCCAACAATTGATGTATTTCCATAGAAGATGAAGAAGATTAACTGCCATTAAGAGAGTGAAATATACAAAAACATGTAGAGTGAAATGTTTCAAGAAATTTCTTACCATACGGGATAATGCGTTGATTTGTAACAGAACCCAATCAGGACAATCACCTTCTCCACAGAACTTGAACCTCTGCAAATAGAAACCAATGAACAGTATTAGCAAAATAAATAATAACTTTGAAAATAGATATTTCTTGAATTAGAAGATTGCTAAAACTCATTGATGATAAGCAATGGAGAATGAGTTCAAAAATTAAATAAAAATAATAGTTGAGTACATGATATGTATGATACATGTACAGTGTAGTGATACATATTTTGTAATGTACAGTTCCCAAGAGAACATCAAGTACGGCAATAAAATACTATTGAATAGGAATATATTTCTGTGACACGCACACACAACAGTACAAAATAAGAGCAATTCTTCCAAGAATATATCAGTCGACAAATCAGTAATTAATTGTACAATTCCAGGATTTCCCCACTACAACTCAATCTTAAACAGGATTTCACTGTAGTTTACATTGAAATAGCAAAGCCGCTGACAAAGCTTGATACATTTCAGTGAGGCCCGGATTGGGATTCGTGAATTATCAAGCGAGCCGTTGATGTTATAGGTGAGAGAGTTTGTGTCCCTTCCCACCCACACACTGGGCTAATACTTGCTATTAGGTAATTGAGACCGAACGCCAACTTTAATCACTTAACAGGTGAAGTTAACAAAGTAGAACACTACTATCAAATTACAAGCATTTGCAGGACACAAAATGCGCAATGATGCCAGAGGCTAAAGAACTATTCACACACATCAGTGCAGTATCCGATTATCTCCGTTCCGTTTCCAGCCATTTCGTTTTGCGCATGCGTCAATAATAATGATAGACCAATCACAGAGCGCTAGGCGCATCGACGCATGCGCAGAACGAAATGCCTGGAAACGAAAGGAGATGATCGGACTGATGTGTGTGAATAGTCCTTAATTTAACAAAGATGAGAGTCTGTGAGCTGAATCGGACTGATGACAGTTATACATGTATTTAAGGGCTGCTAGCGCATCGGCAAATAAGATGGGCTCAGAATCATAAATTTAATAAGGCTTCATCAAATAAGATGAAGATGAAGGATTGGTGTATTGAATGGTGGTTTTGGGTTATCAAATAAAGAACATATTGTAGATTTAAATGAAGAATGGTTTCGTTCAATGCAGTATTTCAATATTGGTTTGAGTGTTTTCTATTCCCCATATGAAGAGCGGAAAGTGGAAGCGAAAAGATAGTTAATTCTCTTGCAACCCTTATTTGATCGGGTTTCATGGAGAATAATTCTAATTTATCATTCTCAATCATTATTCCAACAGAAAAATGGGAAGTTATAACTACATCTGACAGAAAAGAGTATTTCCTGATGGGCTTATCATTTTTTTTATCGGGTCAATATAATCAGTAAGCACTGTTTTCTAAGTGACTTATCACAATAAGTATGTGAATCACGTTATTTCAAACTCTGTCAATGGAAATATTGAGAAAATTCCATGTAATTGAATAGCTTAATCTCTTAAAAGGGCCGCAATTGTGTCCTATCTTATAAACTAGGTTTGTCTTCTTCTTCTTCTTTCTGGCAAGGATTAGGCATTCACCTGTTCCGACTCACAATTCCTCAACTTTACACCACTTTACATTATAGTACAACTATATAGGTTTGTTTTTGGCTAATATCATAGCCCCCTTTAAACTACTGTAGTTTTAAGGGGGTATGCTAATATTGCTAATATTGATTTTTATATATTTGTATGATTTTAATGGTTTTGATTTGACATATGTTCTTGATTTTGATAGGGCTTCAAAGGTTTCGACGAATAAATAGATAACATATCATATTTCCTTATTGAAAATATTACAGAAAATACAAAAAACAAATATTGACCTACTTTGAAATTGACTAATCACGATAATTGTCAACATAAAATGAGTCTTATCTTACATTGTATTTATTTTGAGTCTGAGATTACATTTTTAACAAGCATAAGGAATGTATATTTTCCTTAATAGCTCTGTATCATAGGAATGAATGGATACATCAAGTAATTAATAAGCAAGACATTGTTAATGTTATCGTTAATGTTAATGATATTGGATCATAGATCCAATTACTCACACTCCAGTGATCCTTAAATAGCTTTTAAAACTCCAGGTAGCAACCGTACAAAATAATATTTCTGAAAATATTTTATAGCAACGTCCAACATCACTTGATGAATAAAGCGTTGGCGTTGGATACCTGCAGCTGTAATTAAGGAAGAAAACGAAACAATAATTGCAATAACAGTGGGTCCCCTCATAAACATACCATTTTTCAATTGAGAGTCTCTCCTTTTTTATGAATGCGAGTTTCCCAAATCAGCAGAGCTCCTGAAAAAGAAATGAAAAACTATATTCCAAAAAATTTAATTCATTGAATACAGTAGACAATATTCGTATTTGAGAGAAAACATATTGATTTGTTTGGAAGTTTTTCTTCCTTCTCCATTGTGCTACGAATCTTCATATGAATATATTTACCGAAGCCAATGAATTCTAAAATGGTAAAGAATTGTAATTGACGTGTTTTGATCACTAAACAAGTATATATAAAGAAAAATTGTTATTGAGAAAACATATAAGAGATACTTATAACTAGAGAGATGATGGAATTGCCAAAGAGAAGCCGAATAGTTTATTAGGATACCTACATAAAAGAAACTAAGCAAAACACTAAAGTTCATATTTCTCAACTGCATAGGCGTCATTTGGGGGTGGCAAGGGGTGGCAGTTGCCACCCCAAAATTCCCAAACCCCTTTTTTTGCCACCCCAAAAATCGTATTATCAATTAGTAATCAGGCAGTAACAATTTCAGTTGTTTGCAAACAAGTGAAAAATTACAGTTAATAAACGTGGCACAATCGGTGAAAGAATAAAAACAAAATTTTGTCTATTCCACAGTATTTATTAATTAAAAAACCATACTCGAGTTTCAATGCTCACGGCATCATCTTTAGTGGTTGAGGAATTCAGTTTAGGCCACTGAAGATGATGTTGTGAGCATTGAAACTCGAGTATGGTTTTTTAATTAATAAATACTGTGGAATAGACAAAATTTTGTTTTTATTCTTTCACCGAATATGGAGAAGTTCCACAACATCTCTGAACAAAGTGTGTATTTTAACGTGGCACAATCTTGATTTTTTATTTAACATTTTCACTGGCACACAATAATAGCTTTCATGTTCAAAAACAAAAAGGAAGGTTGAGACATGACTGTCCCGTCGCGGTTTTCACGCTCGTGTAGAATGGGCAAGGCCGTACCCAGGGGGTCGGGGCTCTCACCACTATCCCGCCCCGAGCCCACCAGCATTAGGCTAGGCTAGAAGAGTAGAAGAGGAGATTTTGTATTATAGGTTTTGAAGTTTTTGAAAAATTACGTGATGATTTGTATTAAAAATTTAAAATTATTTGAGTCTGTATTTTGTATTTATCTATTCATTTTCAGAGCTTACCAATTCACAAGGGAAAGTATTTCCATACTTGAAATTAAATGGTAATAGCTTTTAACATTAAAAAAGGATCAAAGGGTCAGATAAGATATGTTAATGCGAAAACATTCTAATGGCTTAAAAATACTTGATGTAAAAATTTTCAAGTCAAACCAAGAAACCATAGATTTTTGCCTATAAACTCTGGTTAATCAAGAGTTAAAAACGGTCTTAAAATGCGTAATTTCACACTTAAATTTTCAAAATTTCCCGGGGGGAAGCCCCCGGACCCCCCGGTTTTCCTGGGGGGTATTCCATAACCCCCCCCCCCCCCGACCCACCGGTCTCCAAGCCACCCAGATCCCTGGCAGACCTTGCCACCCCATTTTAAAAGCTGAAATGACGCTCATGCTCAACTGTAACGACCTTCTTCAGATAGTTCTAAATTCGGATCGCTATATACATTGTTCTAGAAGAATGCTCTTAATTCTAAAGAGTGTTGTTGAGATTGTTCAATTTGTTCTGAGAACAAGGAAGAGTACTCTTAATTTTAATCAACGTCATTCATGCATGATTCTGGAAAATGCTGAACCATTTTCTTTATTGAATCTCAGTCGCTTGCGCCTCTTAAAATCTACAGGACCCTATAGATGAAATATAAATTATCAACTTCGTTAAACAAGAGTGGTTTGTGCTCCTGTGAGAACAAAGGAAACCATTTTTATTTTTTATTTAACTCCAGGTAAAAACTACAATCCAGAAACGTGAGGCTGATAGGATATTTCTGACTTGATATTTGGAATCCACAAGACCACAGACAAAACGTGACACAATTACACCAAATGAATAGAATAGCATATTAAGTTACTAATATCGGGGTACCGAGCTCTGCTCGGGGGTAGGCCTACAAAGGCACAGGAATGGGAATTTTAAAGGAAAAAAGGAATGAAATTGAACAATTTTTTAAAGTACAGCCATCAGTCTTATGCACTGATTCATCATTGCACTATAAAAAAAGTAATCTGAGCTTTCGAAATATTATGAATAATCGAGTTTGAATGCATATCATTTGAAAAATCGCACATGTGGTAAAATGTTGCTTCATATAGTAGTAGTAGTAATAATAGTAGTAATAATACTTCATTATTTTCATTAAAAAATATTTTACTACTATTATTATTTCTATATAGTTTCATATAGAAATAATAATATGGGTTGATAACTATTTTTAGGTCAGCTGTTTAGATGAACTATTGACGATTTTTTTTTTTCAAATAAATAAAAACAGATCACATGGCTAACTTCATGCCTCAAATTTTAAAATAACAATACAATATGGAATATTTTCAAAATTTCAAATTCCTTTTGATTTTCTATAGATAAATTAAAATCAGAAAAAAGGGGAATAGGAGCAGCTTATGTGTTTCGATATTTTTCTCAATTCCAGTAATGGAACCGCTGGTTTTACCAACAACATCAAGAACCGACGGAAAATTGCTTCTTCCTGTCAGCTGATTCTCTGTCACTGTCTCAGCAGCTGAAATAATAATCTTGTCTCACTCACACACTCACTCGCTCTCACTCTTTCTCATCATTTACAGCCGACGGAAATTTCTTTCTTCTGTCAGCTGATTCTTAAAGGATCAATTTCTCCTTTTTTAAGTCCTTTAGCGAGTTATCCCAGGGATGAGACCCGGCGCAAACTAATTTTTGTATCACAAACCTCCTATATTCCAAATTTCGTCAAAATCGTTAGAGCCGTTTTCGAGATCCGTTGGACATACAAACATATCCTATTATATTAAGCGAGCAATTTCTGTATGTTTATATTTATGTTTATATGTTTATATTTATGTTTATATGTTTGTATGTCCAACGGATCTCGAAAACGGCTCTAACGATTTTGACGAAATTTGGAATATAGGAGGTTTGTGATACAAAAATTAGTTTGCGCCGGGTCTCATCCCTGGGATAACTGCTAAAGGACCTAAAAGGAGAAATTGATCCTTTAAGAATCAGCTGACAGAAGAAAGAAATTCCCGTCGGCTGTAAATGATAGAATAGAATAGAATAGAATGACTGCCTTTATTTAACCTGGGAGGGCGAAGTTAGGGCGCAGTCGGCCCTCTCTTACACTTAACCCTCCAATACAATACTAATAATACAGAATAAAAAGATAACAAAAATAAGCAACTGTTCAAGTGAAACAATAATAAAATTAATAAAATAAAATGAAAAGTGACATAGCTAATTAAACTCAAGTTCAAAACACTCTTACAATAAAACATTTTGAATAATTTATACAATGTAAATGAGAGAATAATGAGACCCATAAAAGTGCAACTGCTATATCTTAATATCACAAGTAAAGTGAAAGAAAAAACTCCAATACAACCAGAATAAAATAATAAGTATAGATGATAGATCCATAGTGAAAGAGATAATTAAAACTGAGCAGAGCTCATTGTTTATTGTTAAATTTAAGGTAGAAGAACTAAAACCAAAGAATGTTAGAGAAAATTCACAATAGAAGATTGAGAAGAAAGAAAAAACTCACACAGACACACACACACACAAATCTTGCGACCTGTTCCAACAACCGATGACACCCCTGCTAGGCCCAGCCGCCTCCACCACCCCTAATCCACCGTAGTACAGCCGCGCCAAACCGACGATGTCCCTCAATGCGTTTCAGCTCAACAGGCAAAGCATTCCACCACCCGCAAGCTGTCACAAGGAAGGACTTGTTGAACATTACTGTCCTGTGAGTTGGGACAGCAAGCAGATGGGGACCATGTCGAGTACCACCTCGACCAATATCTCCCAAATAGTGGAAATCATCTGCCAAGTATTTGGGGATTCGGGTTTTTAAGACCTTATGCACGAAAATAACTGTATGAAATGCTCTACAATCATGCAGCCTCATGAGTTTAAGTCGGTTAAAGTATTCAGTTACGTGGTCGTCTCGTCTGAGGTTGAAGATGAAGCGTACACAATAATTTTGGGCACGCTGCATCCTCTGTAAAAGTTGAACTGTCATATCAAGAGTCACAATGTCACAGTAGTTGAAAATAGGAAAGATTAAGGTCTTGACTAACATGAGCTTTGTAGAGAAAGGGATAAAGTCCGCAATCTTCTTCAAAGTCATGATGCCAGCAATGACTCTATTGCAAGTCAGGGTCACATGATCTGTCCAGTCCAAAGTCTTAGTCATTGTCAGTCCTAAATTTTTAACGTCTGTACTGTACTGCAATTGCACATTGTTGATTGTAATAAATGGTCCATTTGAAAAATCGAGCATGTTTAGAAGTCTTGAATAACCAATCATAATTACCTTTGACTTAGTCTCATTAACTTTTAATCCATTATTTGCAGACCATTCAAGAACCCTAGCCAAGTCTGCATTGATCTCCTCTACTGCGGTGTTAAAATCATTTTTGTTGAAATGTTTGTAGATTTGGAGATCATCTGCATACAGGTGGTATTTAGTTGTGAGTAAAGTAGTGGTCGCGTCGTTTATGTAGATGCTGAACAGCAGAGGACCCAAAACCGAACCCTGAGGCACTCCTCTATTCACCTCTCGCCAGCCTGAAGAAGCACCCCCAGCCCTCACACACTGACATCGACCCTGCAAGTAAGACCTCACCCATGCCACAGTGGAGTTGGAGAAGCCTAAGCTACGTAGTTTATATAATAAAGTAGGGTGGAAAATGCTATCAAAAGCCTTGCTAAAATCTATTAAAACTAGGATTGTCAACTGCCTTCTATCCATAGCCCTACGGATATCATCAGTCACCCTCAGAAGAGCAGAGGTGGTGCTATGCCCACCTCGGAATCCTGACTGAAAGTCACTGATCAAATCAGAATCACGAATATAAGAGCTCATCTGAGAGTGAACAATGATCTCCAGAACCTTAGACAAGACTGACAATAAACTAATGGGCCTGTAATCAGAAGGAGAGAGAGGGTTAGGGACCTTGTTTATTGGAATAACAATTGAGAGCTTCCACTCATCAGGAAAAACAGATGTCATGAGGGAAGTGTTGATCAAATGGGTGAGGAAAGGGAGGATCAGAGGTAAAAGAATTTTCAGGAACTTGATTGGGATGCCATCAGCACCAATAGCGTTGCTTTTTATTTTACTAATTGCAAGAAACACCTCTTGCTGAGAAACTGCAGAGAAGTAGAAATTATCATTAGACTGGATTTCCGGTAAAGAATTGAAGTAGGCATGGGCTTGATCCAAACTCACCGGGATGTCAGTGAAAAAGTCGTTTAGAGTGTCAAGCGAGTGAGCAGCAGTTGGGACCTGCCTCTCCTTACCGGCTCCAATCCCCCTCAGAGCACGCCATAATGATGAAGATGATGATCTCTTAGATGATATCAAGTTGCGGTAGAAACCAGCTTTAGCATTTCTGATAATTTGTTTACAAGAGTTTCTTAGACGCTTATATTGATTATAATCATGAGGAGTTTTGGACTGCCTTGCTTTTTTACACCAATAATCTCGATCCCGCATCAGCTGGCGGATCTCATCCGTGAGCCACGGAGCAGGATCCCTGGTAACTCTGCGGTTTTTGAGGGGAACATGCTTATCAAAAAGAAAGAGTAAATTGCTATTAAGTATATTTAACATGAGGTTAACATCATTAGTATGGAAAATGGCGTGCCAGTTGAGATTTAGTGTATCGTTAAACAGATTTGAGAGGTTAATGTTATTATAATCCCGGTAAGTGATCACTTTCGGTTCAGGCTTAGGTCTCTTAATGTTGTAAACTAAGAATATTAAATCGTGCGCTGAAAGACCTGGGAAAGGGATTTGTCCATGGCTCACGGCTGATCTCCTATCAGCAACCGCTACGAGATCTAGCAATGTGTCCGAGGTGGAAGTATGATGCGTGGCTTGGAGAGGCAGCAAGGTCATACCGTTCGCAAAAAACATTGTAGTCAGTTGTATTTTGTCAAAAGTGTCAGGTCCAAGAAGGTCTGTATTAAAGTCACCCATGATAGCCACATGTTCATAGGGCACCATCAGCTCTAACAGAACCTCCTCAAATTCGGACATATAGCCAATGTGAGGAGGCCTATAGCATACTGCAAGTAGCATTTTCGAACCATTGCATTTAATTTCAATGAACATGAATTCCGGCCTCGATGCACGGGAGGTGTCAGAAGAGAACTTATGAGTAGGACGCAGAGAACTCTTAATGAACGCAGCAACCCCTCCGCCGCCCTTGTGCAATCGGTCGTTACGAATGATAACAAAGTCGTCAAGAGCAACGAGCCGATTGGGGAGAGTAGGCTTGAGCCAGGTTTCAGACACCAAGATAATGTCACAATCTCCATTGGAGAAAGTGCACCTGAACTCATCTATATGGCAAAGAAGGGATTGCGCGTTCACATGAGCGATTTTTAGTCGATCAGGATAAGGCGAGACAGCCTGCTTGAGGGAATCGGCGACACTCAGCGCGGCCGCACCGTCATCCCGCCGAACGGACATTCAACGTGTCGGGGCGACTGCCACGAAACAGCGAGGCGGAAGGGAGGGGGGAGTCGGCCAAGGGAAAAAACAGGGCAAGAACCAAACACACCACATTCATACTAGCAAGCACTCACACAAGATAGAAAAAGAAAAGAAGAGAAAAAACGTAAGTGTAAATGAGAAATAAGATGAATAAGAAATATTACTACTTATACTCGTACACGCAACAAGATAGTCGCAAGCGATAAGCCTGTTCGGCTCCCATGCAATAAAAATGAAGGTTCAATTTGATAATTGTTATAGATAATTGATAAGGTTATTGTAAATAATAGAGATCAGATGATCGAAAGCAAGGGAGCAATAGTTGAGAGAGCAAGAAAATATTAGTGATGAAACTGCATTCAACTAGACAGAGAAGAGACGAGAATAAGTAAACTGCAGTATTAAATGGAATTAAAGAGGAAAAAGAAGAGAAAAGTAAATGAAGATTATGAAAATAAAGAAATGAGATTAAAAGGCTTACAAGAAGATTGTTACTATAGATTACTTAAGGTGCATATTCACCCTCTAGCTCTCATCCATAAAGTTATTTTAGAAATTCAAAATGAATAAATTGTTTGGTAATGCATATCCATGCTAATTAGTAATAGGCTTATACAAAAAATCATTAGTGATATCAGAAAGAAGAAGAAATTAATTACGGTAGTCATCAAGTATCAAGGAATACAATCTTATATAGGCTATCTAGCTAGAATTACAAAGTTACGACTGTAGTATATATGAATATGTAAGACAAGAGAAGAAGATACACGTGAGATCAATCAATAAAAACTTAAAGATTATAAACCATACAATTACTATAATGAAGATTATACTGGGAACGTAGCATACGGTTATTTAAATAGAACTATCCGTAATAGCACAGACAACAGTATAGTTAGTCTATGGTAATAGGAAGAATTATGTAATTTAGTAGAGGGAAGCAGCAAGGAGAACATAATGGCAAACAGCCATATACTGCTTATTCATTTTCTTTACAATTGAATGATTCAAACAGCCATCTCGTAGGAAAACTAACAATATTCAGTCAATAACCAAGTGATAAATTAATTCACATAAGAGCCTATTCAAAAAATTCAACTTCCTTCAAAAATAAATAAATTAATGTTCATTTCAATAATGAAAATTGTAATTTACTTCATTTATTATTAATTTAATATATTAAAATAAGAGAAATAGAGAAAATAAAGTATAGAGGAAATTGGAATTGCAATGTCGTCTCAATACAGTCTAAATTGAAGCAATGATCAAATAAAAGATAAATACTATTTTGTAATAAGCCAGAGCAGACAATATGAATGGACAATGGATTCATTAATCCAGATCAGAGAGTCTAACTGCAGAATAAATACGCCTTCTTTCACCATCCCCGACAACCCACTTCACAATCCCATCACTAGACCACACCTTGGAAAAGCCGTGCTTCGCTACCGCTGCCTTGTATACTTCAAGTCGAAGCATCGTTAGATCCTCTTTGATTGTGATATTGGACCCCCGCAGCTTCCTCTTCCTTTCGAACACTCGCCGACGCTCCCTGTAGCCAGAAAAACGCACAATGATCGGTCTAGGGCGCGCTGCACCGCTCGCGTCAGGAGGCTGCCTCCTGCCGACTCTGTGTGACCGGTCGATCCGCTCCAAAGACATATCCTGAAGCTCGAGTTTTGTCCTGAAGACCTCCAGGACCAGTTGATCGGTGTCTTCATTTGGTGCCTCCGGTATTCCAAAGACCCTCAGACTCGTGCGCCGCTGGTACTGCTCAAGATCGTCGGTGCGATGTCTTAATTCAGTTTCGAGAGTCCTAACCTGCTCAGTGAGAGCTGTGACATTTCCGGCTAGCGCTGTCATTTCATCGAAGGTGGTTTTCACTGCAGTTGATATTGCTTCATCGATAGCAACCCTGAGTCGATCAGTGATTTTCGATACCAAGGTATCGATAAAGTCTTCGTTCGATAAAAGTTTATTGATGCAGGCATCAATAACGGCTGCGTCTGCTTTCGGAGCCATAGTTTTATCAGACCGTACAAAGTTCAAAGATAAAGAGCTCACAACGTCGCTAGCTGAATTCGAACGAAACTTGGATCTTAGATTTCTCGGCGTGGCCGTCATACGAAAAAAGTTAATACTCACTCACAGTCGAGTCCAATCGAGGAACAGAGTACACCATGAGACGCACGAGAAAAAACAGAGGACGATGATACAAAATAACTATGGAGTTGACTTGAAAAATCCAATGAAAACAACAAGAATTCTTGGAGCCGAACAGGACTGCACTCACTACTCAATCATTATCTCTAATCAAAAAAAAAAAAAAAAAAAAAAAAAAAAAAAAAAAAAAAAAAAAAAAAATGATGAGAAAGAGTGAGAGCGAGTGAGTGTGTGAGTGAGACAAGATTATTATTTCAGCTGCTGAGACAGTGACAGAGAATCAGCTGACAGAAAAAACAATTATCCGTATGGTTCTCGATGTTGAGAAAGAGTGAGTGCGAGTGAGAGAAGATTATAATTATCAGCTGTTGAGATAATTCGTTTCAATCAGTAGTAAAAACAGCGTCTGGATTACCAAAATTGAGAAAATGCAGAAGCACATCAGCTGTTTCTATTTCTTTCTGGATTCAAATTTATTAATTAAAAATTAAAAGATATTAAAATCATTAAAATAAAAAGGAATTAAAATCATGAAAATTAAAAGGAATTTGAAATTTTGAAAATATTCCATATTGTATTGTTATTTTTAAATTTGAGGCATGAAGTGAGCCATGTGATCTGTTTTTATTTAATTGAGAAAAATCGTCAAGAGTTCATCAAAACAGCTGACCTAAAAAAAGTTATCAACCCATATTATTATTTCTATGAAGCAAAATTTTACCACAAGTGCGATTTTTCAAATGATATGCATTCAAACTCGATTATTCATAATATTTCGGAAGCTGAGATTGATTTTTTTATAGTGCAATGATGATTCAGTGCATAAGACTGATGGCTGTACTTAAAAAATTGTTTAATTTCATTCCTTTTTTCCTCTAAAATTTCCATCCCTGTGCATTTGTAGGCCTACCCCCGAGCAGAGCTCGGTACCCCGATATTAAACATATATATAAACAATATCGGGGCACCGAGCTCTGCTCGGGAGTACAAAGGCACAGAAATGGAAATTATAAAGAAAAAAGCATGAAATTAAACCATTTTTTAAAGTACAGCCATCAGTCATATGCATTAAATAATCATTGCACTATAAAAAAAATAATTCCAGCTTTTGAAATATTATGAATAATCGAGTTTGAATGCATATTATTTGAAAAATCGCTTTTGTAGTAAAAATTTTGTTTCATAGAAATAAGAAATAATTTTAAAACAAAAATAAATAAATGGGAAATTATTCCAGAGGTAAAAGCGCCAAGAGCTGGAATGAGATGGAGTGATGAAAGAAAAGCGGCTTTTTCGCAGAAAATGAAAAGCTGGTGGGCGAACAAGAAAACCGCCAAGTCAAATAAAAGTCAACGACCATGATTCAGACTCAGCGTCTTCCACTTCGGGAGCTATACGGCTAATAATAATAATAATAATAATAATAATAATAATAATAATATCAGTTGATAACTCAGCTGTCTTGATGAACTCTTGACGACTTCTCTCAAATAAATAGAAACAGATGACATGGCTAACTTCATGCCTCAAATTTGAAAATAACAATACAATATGGAATATTTTCAATATTTTGAATTCTTTTAATTTTCTATAGATAAATTAAAATCAGAAATAAAAAGGTTTCGATATTTTTCTCAATTCTAGTAATGGAACCGCTGTTTTTACCAAAAAAGTTAGTGTAGTTGTGTATAGCAGAATCCAATTCAACTTGTCAGAAGTCAGCTGTTTCAAAGAGCAATATCACAATACTTAACCTACAAATGCTGAATCTCGCAGTTTATTGAAAAGGTATTTTAAAAAGTTATTCTTTGAAAGGTCTTCTTTAAAAAGGTCTTTTAAAGACTTTAAAGGTTCTTTAGACTTTCAAGCCTTTTGATTATTGTGTCGAAATCACTGTTTAATTATTACTGGATCAGCTGACTTATGACAAGTTAATTGGCTCCTGCTATATTTCATGAGTGATCATGTGATTGAAATGCACTGTCTCAGCAGCTGAAATAATCTTGTCTCACTCCCACACTCACTCGCTCTCACTCTTTCTCATCATTTACAGCCGACGGAGATTTGTTTCTGTTGTCAGCTGATTCCTAAAGGATCGGTTTTTCCTTTTTAATGTCCTTTAGCGAGTTATCCCAGGGATGTGACCCGGCGCAAACTAATTTTTGTATCACAAACCTCCTATATTCCAAATTTCGTCAAAATCGTTAGAGCCGTTTTCGAGATCCGTTGGACATACATATAAACATCCTATCCTATTATATTAAGCGAGCAATTTCTGTATGTTTATATTTTTATGTATTTATGTATGTATGTCCAACGGATCTCGAAAACGGCTCTAACGATTTTGACGAAATTTGGAATATAGGAGGTTTGTGATACAAAAATTAATTCGCGCCGGGTCTCATCCATGGGATAACTCGCTGAAGGACATTAAAAAGGAAAAACCGATCCTTTAGGAATCAGCTGACAGAAGAAACAAATTTCCGTCGGCTGTAAATGATGAGAAAGAGTGAGAGCGAGTGAGTGTGTGAGTGAGACAAGATTATTATTTCAGCTGCTGAGACAGTGACAGAGAATCAGCTGACAGAAGAAACAATTTTCCGTCGGTTCTTGATGTTGAGAGAGAGAGTGAGTGTGAGTGAGAGAAGATTATAATTATCAGCTGTTGAGATAATTCGTTTATCTATTTTTCGTTTATTCGTTTATTTTAATTTATCTATAGAAAATTAAAAGGAATTCAAAATATTGAAAATATTCCATATTGTATTGGTATTTTCAAATTTGAGGCATGAAGTTAGCCATGTCATCTGTTTTTATTTATTTTAGAAAAGTCGTCAAGAGTTCATTAAAACAGCTGATTACTAACCCATTTATTATTTCTTATTTCTCTGAAACAAAATTTTACCACAAAAGCAATTTTTCAAATAATATGCATTCAAACTCGATTATTCATAATATTTTGAAAGCTGAGATTAATTTTTTTATAGTGCAATGA
This sequence comes from Laodelphax striatellus, assembly GCA_017141395.1. NCBI lineage: Eukaryota > Metazoa > Arthropoda > Insecta > Hemiptera > Delphacidae > Laodelphax > Laodelphax striatellus. The sequence continues at coordinate 13,618,520 of CM029534.1, read as the reverse complement.
TTATTTAGTGCATATGACTGATGGCTGTACTTTAAAAAATTGTTTAATTTCATACTTTTTTTTTTATAATTCCCATTCCTGTGCTTTTGTACTCCCGAGCACAGCTCGGTCCCCCGATATTATAAACATAAATACAGAAATTCCTCGCTTAATATAATAGGATATAAACATACAGAAATTGCTCGCTTAATATAATAGGATATAAGTTACTTATAAGGACCTACGACTGTGGGTCCTGTAGTACAAAACTTTTAAATCTTATAAAATGGTCCCCAGACATGTTAAATGAAAAGTGATAAGTTCTGTAATAAATGGAAAAGGCAGAACTACACTAGACTTGAGTTATTGCATAGTACGCAGAACGCAGTCCTATGCATGCCTAGTGTATGTGTATGTCTAGTCAATGATGGTGTCCACCTTCTCCATATGTTACAGGACTTCTCATGAATCAAGACCCAGAGCAGAAAAAGCTGAGATTCAGCACACGTTATCCATATAATCAAATCATTGTTGTTCAGAGCAATTTTGTCTCTAATAATTTATAATTATATTCATTCACCTTGGTATTAGATAGAGATATTAATTATTTGCCATTGTACTCTATGGTCATCAGCAACGTCAAGAAATGATATCTCTCTATCTTTCTATCTATATATCTATCTATCTATCTAATGTCAAGCGTCAAATTACATTAATCTGATTATAGTATGACATCCTCTGTTATCAAGACTCTTCTCTCAATATATCCCTTCACATTGCCCAGTCACAAGAACAAGCCTAAATGATAAAACTTATTGTAAGGTAAAACGTCTACACGTCAAACGTATCACTAGTCCATCACTACTTATCACTATCCTAATCACTATTGATTGGACGATTTCCAAAACACTTACTATAGATCCGATTAAGCAAACACTACAATTTTCATGACGAAAATAGTTGTAAGATAATTATTGTAATTGTAGTGTTTGGACCGGGCTTTAGGTTCGGGTCATGTGGGCATCATCTTAAGGAAAAAGATAACGATTTTTACATGATCTTTTTACAAGACAAGATGAGATTATTCCGGAAGTTCAGCTCAGAGTGCAGCTTTTATCCAAATAGAATAATTTCTTCACACCAATAATAACAAAAACAATCTTGGGAAAAGCCTTTGGCACTACGCCACTAATAATGGCAAAAACTAATAATGGGATGCCGCCTACAATGTTTTTTTATTATTTCACTTAGTTGGGAGATTTCCGTAAATGTGTGTAGACCTGGACGGACAAGAAGTTAATCAGGAAAATGTGCTGCGGTCCGTGGAAAAGGAGCCCAGATTGAAAAGAAGCCCTAGAGCGAGAAAGAAACGCCAAGGACTAATCGAGTTATGGCAGTTGTCGCTGTCGTTTGGGAGTCGGTCCCCGAGCTAATCTGGACGGTCGGCCGGTTTCGGAAGTGGGAAGCGACTGTTATAAAACACAGGGTGACCAATGGAAGGTCACACATTCAGCGATGGACGCCAGTCGCGCAGCCAACATTTGCAGCACGGTAGCTGCTGTCGCCTTCTTCGTGGCTGCAAACGCAGTACAGGTACCGTACTCCACATGCAAAAATCATCATTCCTACATATTACAGTCTTCTGGTGAATAAGCTAGACAATATTATAAAAATTTCATTTGCAGTTGGTACCAAGCTTCTGACTCAATGTGGAAAGCATTTTGATGCATTGAAATTGATCATTTTTCTGTTAATTATCCATCCTGTATAGGCTAAACAGTACTGAGGTCAGTAATTATACAGTATTGTGTCTTTGAGGTCGTGTTGATGTCTAATTGCAAGCGCAAGATTAGATAAGAGACCTGTTACTCCTATTGTAAGGGTGACCACTTTCAGTTGAAGGCCTTTTTCCGCTGAATGTCATTCATTCATGAGAAACAAAATCAAAATTTAAAGAGTAAAAGATTGAAAAACCAATTGTAATTAGATGAAAAGGAACTAACAAAAATCAGCGGAGAAAGTGTAGAATATTGGCTCTGTCAATAAATTGTAATCTTCAATCTAAACAGCTGAACACTTTAATCGACAAAAGCCGATATAGGCCAACTGCAAGGTGTATAGAATGAAAGATAATTATTATATTTATATTTATCTTTTATTCTATACACCTTGGATATACTGCACCACAGCCAAATCATCTGCCTCAAGTCACAAAGATCATTAACCAACTATTGTAGTTTGTTCAACCAACCCATCAACTCACCCAAAAGTTTGTTGATTTATAACATGTCAATGTTTGAAGATGTTAAAAACTACACAAAATTTGAGGTGAGGCTCAGTTTTCTCACCCTAAAAAAGACTCTCGAGTGAAAGGAGTTAGCACCCCGTCAAAAAGCTAATCAGTAAATGGATGGACTCACAAAGGAGATGAGAGAGGCGTTACGCGTTTAACGCCCCCGAGCCCACCACCAAACGCAACTAGACCTTACTAACTGATCCTTTTTTATTTTACCGGAAATATTCAGCCGCAAACAAAAAATTGAACAGAGCTTCACCAACATTGCCTTTTATTGTGGTTTCACTGTCAATGCACATCCGATTCTAGTGGGATTTCTATTTTTATGAAGCACTGCGTTGCACTAAACTCAGAGGTCAGAGCACTGTACTGAGATCAAAGTAGAAAATTTTCAAGATAGGAGCTACATTCAAAGGAATTATTTGAATGAACTTGGTTTAGTAACAAGGACGTGAGAATGCTTGTGAAAGAGCTCCAATTATGGTTTCTACACTATCACTAGAATACAATATGGAAAAACATAAATAAAAAAATTATGCACTACAAGGTATTAATTGAAAATAAAAATATTGTTCTAGGCCTACATAAACTTTACGAAATAATACTCAATTTCTTAAAATTTACAAAACAATTAATAGTAGACCTAGAAATAGGGGTTTTGTCATTTCACAGATATGATATTCACAAGTCACTAGTGGTGGTACAAGAACTTATTTTTGTCTTTGTACAGGACAATACTGATTATTCATTATTAGTTCATACTACAGAGAGTGATGTATGTATGTAATGTATACAGATGTAATGTATTATAGTCTTTACACTCTCTGTAGTTCATACTTATTAGTTCATTTAATTCTTATTCTACAAGACTTCATTTTATCATGAACTAGTAAAGCATTTTCCCCATAAATCTCTTCAAATACTTTATGACATAAGAAAGGATGACAATAATATTGTTCTGTTTCTATGGGTCAACGTATAAATTCACTAACTTTTGATTGTTCCGGTGAGAATATTTCGCCCCAATTCCTCACTCTCCTGGAAAAATTAAATAATAAAAACTATTAAGTTGAATAAAAATTGAATTTATTCATCACAAAGAAAATTGAAATAATATCAGAACCATCACAAATTTATTAAATAAACACTCCAAGACTTGAAATTTAACTTGAATTGGATTTTAATTAAATTCAACTCAACATAAATTATTAAAACTATCTAAATAATGTAATGTGTTACAGTAATTTGAGTATGATAATGTGTGCCAATTATAAAATGGTGTGTGCATAATAGGGTGCAATCACCCAACAAGCCATCATTCCCTATTTCTACAACACAATTCGATAATAGTTTTCTCCAAAGAATTTCAAAGAGTTTTTTGCGGAGAGAAAAGGCCCAGAACGGCTAAAGCTTTGTTTAGTCATGCAAGCAAATTATTATTATCATGAGTAGAGCCCGGATGTTAGGCAAAATGCCTTAATTTTGCCTATTTTGCCTTTTCTGGGTGTTAGCGCCTATTTCAATATCAATTGCTTATTTCATCCTATTTTATATGTTTTGCCTACAAGATTACCAATTTTTTTATTTGAAATACTTAAAAATCCGTGAATTAACATGATTAATTTTTTCAAACGAAAGTTTTGCAAGAAAAAAGCTTATATTCGATGTATTATTATTTGAAGGTTGACCTTTTATTAAATCTAGCTTCAGTTCAAATACAATAGTGTGCTTCAGATATGCATCAGTAACAACAGTTGATGTAGAAAGGTCTTTCTTCATACTGGAAAAAAACTTTTCAGAAAGAAAACAAAATTCAGAGTCAAAAAACTTCAAGAAATACATTAATCATGTGCAACCAGTGGAATATAAGTTTCTCAATTTTCTTGTATTATTTTTTTCATATAACTGTATAGGATTCCTATAATAGGAATAGGACTACACTATGCCTTTTTTCGATTTTAAAGTGCCTATTTTTGTGTTTTATAGTGCCTTTTTGCCTGCCTATTTCAAGTATTATAAATGCCTGAACATCCGGGCTCTAATCATGAGATATGTGTATACGAAGGTGAAATCGAACAACATGTCCTTAATCCCTTCTTCCACAACTCAATTCAACAATAGTTCTATCCACGGATACTATAATATACGGTAGCGCTTTGAGTCGGTTGTGTTGGATGTGCAGAAGCCTGATGCGATTATGACGTTGCTATGCACCATTTACCAAGGCCATTGATTAGTTTGGTTAATAATTATTAGTGATGGAAAACCGAAAAGGGTATGTGTAGTAGTAATACAGCTATTTTTAAAGTGTTAGGCTAGGTGTACACCGGTTAGTCAAGACAAGACAAGACGAGATTAGTCACGTTTAGTCACAGTACTTCACATAGTTTGTTGCTTATGAAGCAACACACACCGATTAATCATTGCATCAGTGTTTGCTGCTTCATCAGCAACTATGTGAATTACTGTGACTAAACGTGACTAATCTCGTCTTGTCGTGTCTTGACTAACCTGTGTACGCCTAGACTTACAGTATGTAGTATAACACTAATAATTTTAGCATAACATTAATTTTGGGAATTATTTTGTTAAAAAATGTTTTTCAAATCAAATCAAATCAAATCGTTTATTGCACAAAAAATATATACAGAATACAACAAAAAGGAAATTGACAACTTTGTGCTACACGTCGGCAAAAGAAAACTTGTACGCCGACGTGGAGTCTTAATATATCTTATTCACTTGCACATTAATATTAATATATAAAATAATCATAAAATATTATAATATAGGCTTACAATAATTATTAACATTCAACCAATTGAATATTCCATTCTAAGAAATGACAATAATTAAAGATATACATAAAGCGGAATTTTAAATTCATACAACATTAATCAATATCAAACCAAATCATTAATTGAATAAAAATAATTTTCTTTCACCCAGGTATGGAGTTCTTTTATTTTAGGCTTCTTTATCAACCATCCTCTTGGAACTTTATTATAGAGCTTATTCCTCAAATATGAAATATTTCTACGGGATAGGGTGCTGTCAACTCTTTCAATTATGATTAAATTTGAGCGACTTGTCTAGTTACTCTTTGAAAATTTTGCATATTTTTTAATTTGAGCACATGTTTCTTAATAGTCTTTAAAATGAACAATTGTCTTATAGTGAACAGATTGGAATTTTGAAACAATGTGACACTTGGGAAATCTCTTGGATACTTCATTATTGTTTTGATAACTAACTTTTGTAGAACAAATAAAGGTTTTAAAGTTGAATCAAAAGTTCCTCCCCATATAGAATTACCATACTGAACTAAGGATTGGAATAAAGCAAAATAAACAGATTTTAGTAATTTTAGACTCAAAATACTTCTAAGCATGTACATTTTTAAATTGACCACCCTTAATTTTCTACAAAGGTAGCTAATCTGAGGTGACCAGCGCAGATGCTTATCAACAAGAATACCAAGGTACTTGTAATTGTTTACACTCTCAATAACCTCATTGCAAGAATCACATGGATACCTGTTACAAGCATTATTCAAACAAAGCCTGTTCAAATCTAGATCTCCTCTTGTTGTTGGACTGAAGGTCATACATTTTGTTTTACCAAGATTTAGTCTCAAATAATTACATTTTAGCCACTGAGAAACCTTAATGTAACCCAATTTTGTTTGCTTGATAACATCTTCCCAGGAACCTTCTTGGAAGATAAGTGCTGTGTCATCAGCAAAACAAACTGTCTTAGACCCAACTGAGTCCAGTACACTAGGGAGGTTATTAACATAGATCAAAATTTTGTTAAGATACTGTCTCTTACAAATAGAATATTTTGTATTGTTTGCTGTTACATGATGTATTGTTTGCGTGGAGTGGTCCGTAGCCTAGGGCGATAAGCGCCTGTTTGATAATCCAAAGGTTCCAAGATCGAATACAGTTGCCGGAACGGATTTTGACAGAAACGGCCACTCCCGTCTTTCGGAGGAGACGAAAAGCCGTCGGTCCCGACTGCCTAAAAACAGTCGTCATCTCTCATCATCACCCCACTCATTACCCACGCACAAGCCTAGAGCTCATATGGGCATCACCCTCAAAAAAAAAAAAAAATGATGATTATTTATTTATTTATTTAGCGTATGGCTGTTGTCGGTGGGGAGACCCAAAGGTTGTTCCACCTCGCCGTGATAACCTAATTCCACTTAGGTTGTAGTTTTATCCACTTTTCAGAATGATTTCGAATTTTAAAAGCATTTCTTTTTGATACATAAAAGTCCAAAAGTTCATAAACCACAAGCACAACACAAGAACACGAAAGATACAAGAAAATATTGAAATTTTGAACTAAAAATTTAGAGCCCAAAATTTATGTTATTTACAAATTTACAAAATGATGATGGTACATGCAGACGTCACGCTCAACTGATTTTCGGCTAGAATATGCGGATGGCCCTACAGTGTATTCTAGCACAGATAAGGTATAATCTGTGATTCTAGTATAAGGTATAATCTTATACCTTATCTTAATCTCAAGTTATACCTAAGTTACTTATACCTAATCTTAATCTTATATCTGTGATTATAAGGTATAATCTGTGATTCAGATTATACCTTTTCTGTGATTCTAGTATCCATAGGTGATATTGTTTTGCTTGTAGGGCGAGAACGGGCACAGAGTGGGCAGAAGCGACGTGCGAGCCGTGCTGGGCGAAAAAATGGACCCGAACTTCTGGCCGACGCGGGGCCGTCGCTCGGGGCCGCAGCTCGGATCGGACGAGGAGAACGAGGCGCCGTTCTGGGCCAACCGCGGTCGCAGCCTGCGTCTCGGCGGCCAGCTGCAATCGCTGCTGCAGGAGCGCGCCGAGTCCGAGGAGGAGCCGCCCTTCTGGGCCAACAGGGGCCGCAGTTTGCCTTGTACTGATCAGGTAGCAAATGATCCATCACATATCAAGGTCAATAATACCAACATCAATACTATATGCACAATTTCAACTAGGCATAACATTTCAAGGTCAATTATTACACCAAAATCAATACTATAGCTTATTTCTAAATGCTATAGAAATGATATAGAATTCTGTTCATTGATTTCATTTGATGAATTTTCCAGAAACGTTAACTAGTTCTGGAAGAAATTACATTTTTTGTAAGGGTGATGCACACATGAGCTCTAGGCTTGTGCATGGGTAATAAGAGCTTAATGATGAGAGATGACAACTACTTTTCAGGTAGAATTATTATTTTGAAATCAATATTAATTTTGTACACTGCATTTCTGTTACAAAAACAGAATGGATACATTTTAACCGCATTTGCCGAATTTCAACTAGGCTTACTCAACTTGAAAAGTGGATGAGGAGTTAGAAATGATATAGAATTCTGTTCATTGATTTCATTTGATAAATTTTCTAGAAACGTTAATTAGTTCTGGAAGAAATTACATTTTTTGTAAGGGTGATGCACACATGAGCTCTAGGCTTGTGCATGGGTAATGAGAGGTTAATTTTATTTATTTATTTAGCGTATGGCTTTTATTAATGGGGAGACCCGAGTAGGGTTGTTCCACTTCACCAACATAACCAATTATCCCTTGATAGGAAACATGGTGAAAGTTTGTTTTCACTTAGAAAACAGACATCAGCATTTAAAAAAAGTATTTTTAAGAGGTATACTTGAGAGGTTAATGATGAGAGATGACAACTACTTTTCAGGTAGACGGGACCGACGGCTCATCGTTTTCTCCGAAAGACGTCATAAATACAATAAACATTTTGTATCAAAATGCCAACAACTTTTGCATTAGAAGGGTGCAGAATAATGATAATCTAGAACACTTCTAGGAGTCAAAATACCTTTCAGCAAATTCTAACGAAACAATCAACTTAGAAAGAGGTCTCTTTCAATATTGAATATTGAATTATGTACAGTACTTATAAACTTCTAATAATTACGCGAGAAAAAAAACCAAATCCTAATATTCCCACACTGCATTTCTGTTACAACAGAATGGATGCATTTCAACCGTTGCCTCCACTCCGAATAGAATATTGTAACAAATTTATTTCATTGTTTATCATCCATTGATCAATAATAACAGCGGATTTGTCAATAATTATTATTCATGTTAATTACAAAACACGTCAATAAATCAATGAGAATACGTGTCAATTAGTCAATGAGAACTTCATCTTAGCATTAATGTAAAATTTCTTCATTCTTTTCCTTGACAGTTCATTATGCTTTTTATTTATGTAATACTGTTTTAGCAACTCTTACCTGCTTACAGGATGTTTCCTTGCAGCTAAATTTATTTTTTAATTTTTATTTTATAATTATGTTTCAGAGATCTCAATAAAGTTTTTGATTTTATTTTATGAGAAGAAACGAAATAAATCGATGGGTGCACCAAGTGAAGAACCTTCAACAAAAGGCTAGAAAATAAATATTAATTTTCTAAACAATAATTGTTATGGAGCTCCAGCCTATTGAAAGAAAACATTATTGAACTGAAATTGATATGAAGTAAGGGCTTGCTGTAATGTTGCAGGAGGACGGAGCACTGTACGCCGAAGAGCCCTACTGGGTGATGATGGAGCGGCGTGACGACGATGCCGGCTCCTCACTGGTCGACCCGTTCTGGGTGGCCAGAGGACGGCGCGGACTGCTCGACACCCTAGGCACGGCACCCAACGACTTCTGGGCATCGCGCGGCAAGAAGGCGCCTCTCGCCAAGAACGAAAACGCTGCCCGGGCACTGGGACTCGGCTCGGACCAGTTCTGGCCGGCTAGAGGCAAACGGGCTGCGGCCCCCCACGACCGGCGCCCCAAGGACAAGCCGCACCACCACGTCTAACCCCGGCACCTGGAGGCGTCGTCCCATTCCACCCACAGGCATCCATTGTAACAGCATAGGGAGGATGTTGTTTTAGTGATATTTCATGGACTAACTAGAAAATTGTTCGTTGGAAACAATTAAATCACTGTGGAATTTCATTATATTATGTAACCTATGTAAATAAAAGCAATTGATTTCGTAGCACTTTTTCAATTCAACCCCATGGCACTTTTTCAAGCTATGAGTTGAGTGAAGGAAGCGCTAAAATTTCTCCAAATTCATCAATTTACATTTTCAATTTGTAGATGCCATAAATACTCAAAGATACATTTTATGCCTTTATATTGTTTATTTTCCGGTTCATTTTTATTATATTGTAAATATTAAATTATTTTTATCAAATTCCATTATTAAATAATGTAATTTATTATTATGTTAGCCTATACAATATTATTTATTACTATATTTATTATATTATTATTATTCATGATTGATTCATTATTTTTGTTATGCATTTTACTTCGTTTAGGATATTTTGTGATTGTGTTTTTATGGCGAAATAAATGAATTTTGATTCATTTGAATAAATTTATTCATACATGTCATGGGCAATGGGCATACATTAGTCAGCGATGACAATTATTATAGTCATACAGGTATTATTACAAAAAAAAAAAAAACAATGAAAACTTACACTATAAATTTTCTTTAAAATTTAAGCTATAACTTAAAGTAAACTATAAACTATAATATTCAACAGCACTACGGTAAAGCGTAAAAATAAATACAACTATATACTTCATACGAAACAATCCCTATGATTCTTCTTCATATATGCATAGAGAAAATCCTCACCTATAAATAGAAAGCAAGGGTATTCAATTCAATTCACCTTGCGATATGTAAAGAGAAATTCCGTGAAGAGAGAAGAGATAAGGAAAGGTCATTGGAAGATGAAATCTAGATTGATTGCCCAATAAGTTTGAATCATCAAAGGAAGTTAAAATAATCATAATTATCTAGCTCTATCGATTAATTTTGTCGGCAATTTCTCCTCATTTGAAATTGTCAAACTACTTAAATCATCTCTAACAACTTACTGAATTCAATTCTATATTTTCTAGTAATAAATTTCAGTTGAAACTTTTCCACTTAACGATTTCAATGTTACTTTCCTAAACTTCCAAAATGAAAATCGCCAAGAGAATATTATGATTCAAATCTCTGCAACTTTGAAAACTTCAATATCTAGTGACCAGTTTTCCAACGAAATATCTTATATCAGAGTTATCATCCTATCAAATACAATTTTTCCTCTTTTTTGTGATGAATTGGTCAGGATTGACAGAGAATTGTACTGCTAGATCATTCTAAATTTTGGAGATTTTATGAGAACACCTCAATATTTATCAATTTACCCCTAATTCTACCTTGAATATACCAATACTATAGCCATAAACGTGACGATAGGTCATTGTTGCAAGCAAGAATAAGGTAATAAAAGTTGAGTCACCATTGTTTAGCAGGCAGACTGTCGTAAGCGAGGTTGAGTTAAGCTGTTGGCTTGTGCCGACTATAATGCGTACCGGATGAGTGTCTTGCCTTTAATAGAGAGCACTGAGCTTCCAAAGCGGACAACAAAGGCAGCACTGTGACCTCACTCTCGACACAATCTCGTGGAATATCAACTGAGAACTTATTATTTCGGGGATGACGGGAAAATTCAACATCTCTATATTAATAAAGCTTGAACAATCTGGGATTAAGTGACGCTTGGAGAGAGCGGAGAGGGTCTGACGGTCCTGTTTTGAGCGTTTATTGTGTATGTGTAGTTGAAGAGAGGAAGAGTAGAGCAACTATATTTATTTAGTGGCTCTACGGTTTGAGCTATAACCACTAGTGAGAGTCCCCAGCACAAGTTTAACGATAATATTATTGTTTTCTGTATATTTTAGAAGAGAAAAGGCACTCAGAAAAATTATCGCGTTATCAACCGTGTTATGCAGCTGTTAGATAGACTTTTTTGCTAGGGATGATGCCCACAAAAACTCAAAGCTTGTGCGTGGGTAATGGGAAGGATGATTATGAGAGATGAATGGACCTACAGATTTAGGTGGCTTCCGCACCGGGGATAACCAGACTATTTCCTTTTTTCAGTTTATTAGCTTAAATTCTAGATTATGAAAGTTTAAAATGATATAAATTTTGGAATTGATTGAAAGAACAAAGCGTACAACTAACAACTTATTTGATAATATTTTATTGAAAGATTTAATGTACTAACAATTACATGATTATGCTTTATCTACATGAAACTGCGGAATTTTAAAACATAAATAATGTCCATTCTTGGAGGCGGATATATACAAGGACAATCCTACCCATAAACACTTAACCGTAAGGTCTTATGTAGGTCTTCATAGAATATCTCCATATAAATAAAAATGTCCAAATTGAAATACTGTAACTAATAACAATTATTTAATACATATAGAGAGGCGATAGATTCAAATTAATGTGTTTTGAATAAGGTGAGCATCACAAAATCTCCCAATATGCAAAATGATTTCGTCGCTCTGCATCCAAAATGCTCATTGATGTGAAAGATAAGCTGTTCAAGTGTCATGTCATGTCAGAGACTTGACATAAATTATCAGCAACAGGGAAATTGATAAATGTGGTGGAAATTCATGCATTCAACTACCTACTTTTGAAAATCTCATTCATGAATTCATACATTAGTAACACGTAGTTCTCATGGAAAGAATTTTAACTGGGAAAGTTTTGCAAGAAAAGCTACAAGATAAACGACGGAATAGAAATAGAATAGTAACCATTCTGACCAGATCTTGAAAGCTTGATTGAAAATAATTATTTTTAGACGAAAATTCAAAATTATGAGGGAGGGATAGATTAGGAGTTCACTGTTTTACTGTTTGTGAATAGTGAAAAAAGTAATTGGTTCGTAAAAAAGTAGATTGGAATGTGAGAATGAATAATTGTAGGAATATAATGTCTGAAGGTTAAATTTGTTCTAAATTTTTAAATGTTGGTGAGTTAGGGTGAGTTGCTATTTCCTACTATAGCTAACCTCTACTAAGTGAGTTTTAATAAAATGCAAGACTATTGTATATTATAATGTGTAAATTCTGATTCTTCAACAACGGCATACCCTCATCTAGAATTCACATCAAATCCTATTCATATTTTAATAAAATCTAATTGGAATATTTTAATTGAGTGATTTCGTCAAAATATTTTTGCTCATTCCAGAAATTTCAAATATTGCTATTTTCTCACTAGAAATGATCTGAATGAAGGCTTAAGAAATAAGATAATCTTAGCAGGTATGGTTTGCTAAAATGCATAGAACCCTTCACTGATGCATTAGGCAGCATTTTCCTCTTTGAAAACCTTCACCTCTGTATTTCAAACGTTAATAAGAATACTATTCTGTAATACAATCCAATTCAAATGTTTGAAGAGTTAGCCATTGAAACCCGTGAAAGGATCGGCCATTAGTTAATGTTGAGATTACCTGTTATCATGACCAGCGTCATTTTCTGAGCCTTCAGTTGAGAGATCCGATTTCTATTATAATGCAGCGGATGAAACCCATACAGAACTCTTCAATGAAATATCCGCATCGTTAATAAGTTGAAGTTGAACACACTTCACTTCATGCACATTCATGACATGCAAACAATGAGAATACTGTAGGCTGTAAACTTAGTTCTCCACCGTATACATTGTTGCGTGGTGGATAGTTTCAGTGAAAGGCACTTGACGGACAGATCGAATTCTGTCTGCGAAATCACACATTTTACAATAATTAAGGAATGAGAGAAATTGTGGTAGGGATGTGGATCCTAATCATATTTTTAGAAGTAGAGAATATGATTCATGCTAAAACAGGTGACTAAACAAGATGTGTCACAACCCCATGTGTAGTTTGTTTTTATTGTGTGATAAAGATTGTATGAATTCAGAAAATAATTTTTTAATTTGAAGTGCGGTCCTAGATTTTAGGCAGTTCTGAAATGTAGTTTCGCTAGGATCAATCAAGCAAAATCAAAAGTTTGGAAATTTGGAAATGAAAATTGAAATTTGAAGTATTCAACTAAATGTTGCTAAATTTCTCGTCTTCTGAGCTTCAGTGATGTCTGACATCTTCCCAAGAAGTGAAGAAAACATTTCCAGCTTGTGCAAGCTACCTGCGCTGTCAAAACCACCAACACCCACAAGCAACGTGGCAGTCACTATTTACAATGAGCTGCATCTCAGAATGCTCAGCCATTTCAAATTCTGCGAGCTGGTGCAATCCACTAATAGGTTTCTGGCTATCATGCATTTGATATAAAACTTCTTTTAAAATGATTCAATTGTTTCAATATATTGGATAAAAATAAATTGAAATTTGCTTACAATCTTTCGTAATACTTGTGAACTAAAATGAAGTATTTTCAACAGTTCTGTCAGCTTGTCATTTTGTGATTTCCAATGAGATGAATAGTTCTTTGGAAAACAGTCAATTACTATCTCACTCCTAATATTGAATTTATTACTATTGTTTATGTAATTATTGAATTAAGTACTCTTCAATTTTGCTTTCCATGACGAACTGCATTCTAATGAAATAAGTTCGACATTTCACATTTCATTGAATTTAAGTCACTTATTGAAAATTTCAATGACTAATAAATTCTATTGGATGATATACTAAAAATATAATAAAGTATAATATATTATACTAAAAAATATAGCAAATCAGTAACTTATAGAAATATTCTAATCAGTAGCTACCGATTCAACACTTATTGATTATTGGAAAATATCAATTACAATATTTCAAGTTGCAACACATTGACTTAAATGGAGGTTTGAGTGGTGATATTCAGCAAAGAAAAACGAAAACAGGAGAATCTCAGTTTAAAGGGTTGAGTTCAAAGCTGATCATTTGGAATGCTCAAAGACATTGAATTTCTAGAAGTAATTCTATTCAATATTCTAATCTATTTATAGTTTTATGACAGAAGATATTTCTCTCCATGACATTATAATATGCTTTTGATAAGAAAATTACAAAACAAAGAATAATATACAAGACAAGATTGTTCAATGAAATATAATGACCAAGTCTAGTGAGGAAAAGTATCATTTCAAATATTGAACACCCCTGTTAACAAGATAGGGGCAATGGCTTAACACTCAATAAATTAATTCGCACATCGCGTGAACAGGACAGCAGTCAAATGATACAGAAAGTAATAATTATTTCCCGACACTAGGCGTGCCATGTGGTTTCGAATGACGTACGTTGAACAGGCCGAGCGAAATTTCAATTTCATATCATTTTTACGAGTTTCATTCAAGTGGGAACAAAATGAAAATTCATTGTTTACGTTTCACATTCTCTGACATACATGTTAAACAACCAACTTCTAAATTAATCATACACCAATCTCATTCGTATTTTGTTATTCAAGACATGTTCTTTACATTTCGATTGAAGAACAATATTGCTGAAATTGTTGACGTTTTCGGGTTTCCCTATACCCTATATCATAGTATGATCGTTATCATAGTTCTCTAAGAAACACATTAGAATGCAGTCCAATTACGTAATTAATGATGAGAATATAGTCTCTACCGTACATATTTCATCGGTAAGAATCTGTAATTTACTTGATGTTATAGTGCTCCCACAAAAAGAACAAAGTTGGCCGAGAATTGACAGAGAGATGGCGACTGATATACGATAAAAAATAATGTATGAAAATATGCCTACTCCCTAGTTATATAAAAGTGACAACGAAAAGTAGTTTCACGAAACATGATTGTTAAGCATGCCACTTACGTGAACTGTAGAAAAACAAAAGAAAATTGGCGATAGCCTAATCAAGAAAAAGTAATTTCAGAATTATCACGCTTAGTGCGAGCTACTGCTCGATTCTAAGCTCAGTGTCCCTGACGGCTGAAGAGGAGAGACGAAGAGTGCTATGAAATACACTATACAAAAACCGGGTTTCGATTATGTATTGCATTCCTCCCAGGGACACAGAGCTTAGACTCGGGCAGTACACAGTGTTGGACAAACTGATTTGACACTAAAATTTTCAGAATCGCACATATCGTAACATTCCTCTCTTCATACCACTGACCAACCAACTTTGCTCTCTTTAGCACTATATTTAAACATCCGTTTTAAATAACTTGTATGTTTTAAATAGAATTTGTATGTAATGCTGAAAATAATAGTAGGTCTAAACGTCTAAACACTCAACTCATATACAGTATATACAAAAATCTTGGAGAATCAATTCTTACATGAAAATAGTTGATTCCAATGAAGATTGATGACTGGGACAATTCGAATGTTCATGTCAATACTTCGAATAACATGTAGAAGTCTGGCATGTGGATTGCGGTGGAGAGGAGGTATGATCGGATAACTTTTTAGCAGTAATAGAAACCGATTGCAAGTCTGCGAAGCGTCACTAAAGACTTGGAAAGCAGCATTGTGAAGCCCCGGTCGGTACCTAACCATTATTGATTCCAACGCTTCACTTATCATCAACAACTGATAACCGGCAATTCTTTTGCTGCATTTAGTAGGTCGATATTTGATGACAAGTGACTGAAAATGATGAGCAAGGTACTTGGATACTTACACTGCTGACTAATACTGAGCAAATTAGCCTAATAGGAATTTGAGAGGGTCTTTTGTTATTATTGGCCTAGACGTCTAGAGAAAGTACAGCTTAGAATGGAAAGCTAAGAAAGCTAGTGGAATTCTAAGCTTGGAAAGCTTAGAATCCAATCAAAGAAAGTTTTAAGCTGAAGAGTGATGCATTGGATGCTTGTTCCTGGATGCATTGAGAATAAATCATTACACAATTAATATAAATAATTATAACAATTACTGATTACAACCAAATGAACTAATTAATATAAATGATTATAGGATTACTTAATATTAATATAAGATTGTACGAATCATCAGGAGAGAAGTCTAGTGATATTGTCAATACTGTAATTTTGCGAGAATCTTCTATTTTTGTCATAATACTGATCATGAGAGAGAAAAATAGAAGGAATTTATCAATGAACTTTTATTTTTATAGAGGTTTACAGTCCTTCTAAATTTGAAATTTGGAATGAAAATAATTTCATGTAATGATTGAATACTTGATACATATCAATTTAATTAGTTTTGAAAGTTTATATATTACATTAGAATAATCCATCACAGATTTCAAAGTTGATAAAATTGAGCAACTGTATGTGAATTAATTGCTTTATACAAGACTCAATCAAATGGGATGATAGAATGCATTTAGAAACGCATAATCAATAGCTAACATTGCATGCCATACCCCATACGAAGTGATAAATTGCCAGCAAAGCAGTATCACATGGAGTTGTGAAGGGTTTGGGTAAATGATGGGAGCAAGCATTTTCCAGAGCTCAGCCAAAAACAACTTGCTATTTGGCATACCACTACTATTAGTTGTCGATTGTTCGACCGTACAAATATCCAATCGCTGTTGCGATCAGAAAAGGGCGGGAACACTGCTAATTGGTGGATGATAATGAATGAACATCCAACAGCTAGAACTACCACCGCAATTAACGAGACTTCGGTCATCTCGGTACCACGTCTGTCTATCTTTGCGATTTAGTTTTGTGTGTTATTTTCAAATACGAGCAGATATCAGGGTCATGCTTGAAACTCAATCAATGGAAAGTTCATACTCATGTGTTTTTCAACAGTAAAAAGGCGAAAGCAGAAAATTGTTAGGATGCTATATCTAGAGTGAGATAATAACAAGGTAATATTGAGTACCGCTATTAAAATGCAAAAAAAATAATCAAACTTCATTTCAAACCATTCATTTTATACTCTCAGTGAGAGAAAAAATTCAGTAACACTACATATATATATAGGTACTACATTATAGTACCTTTAATGATGAGCAGAATACTGTTCCAGTTACCACAAAAATTTCGCCCACGATCCCCAATATGAAAGTGAATAATTTGATTTTCAAGAAACAAAATGTGTAGATTCAGCTATACAATAATACTATGTACACGTACTTAAAATGTAATTTGAGACTCAACAGTTTACTTAATTCGAAATTACTCTCTTGAAAACAAAATATTTTAAATTTCTCAAATCAGATAATTATGGAATTCACCTGAGCTGGACCTGGAGAAGAATAGTAAGAAAATTACTAGAAGGACGGAGGAAAGGAAATTGCTGGAGAATAATTTGCTGCTATTGATAACTAACTAGACAAGGAACAATCTCCAAGGCAATAATCAATTGAGAATTGAATTTTCAGCTGAACCATATTGGTTCAGATAACGGATACATTCAAGTAGAAGTGATTGGTATTCAGTGGGTGTAGAAAGTAGGTACAGATTGGAAAAGGGCTTTTCCATATCCTATCAAGGCTATTATGGAGGTTTGTGGCTCCAGGTGGATAATAGAATCACAGCGGCGCCGCCAACACAGACGATCTTGCTTACTCAGCAAAACATTCTGTCCTCAGACAACGTGACTTGAAAATTTGATATGCCTCTAACTATAAATTAGGCACCAGTACAGTGGGTTAAAATATGATTGCTTGAAGACTGCAATTCCAAATCGTTGAAATTCACATGAATAATAATTATTATCATAAAGATAAAGAAGACTTACGATGGATGATAGATTGATAGATAGATAGGGTGAAGATAGATGAAGGGTTTGTAATAGTAAACCTATTACTATTAGTATATAAAGTAAGTACCCAGTAATAGTAAGTATTAGTAATAGCAAGTACCCAGTGCAGTGGAAAATGAACAAAATAATTTATTAAAGTGTCTAGACTAGACAACTTTAGTTCGAGTTGGCTTTGGATAAGCAACAAAGAATATTTAAAAAAATTTAATGGCTTCAAGAAAATACAGTAACGAGAAATTAAACATCGAATAAGTAGAATATCAATTATTCAGAGAAGCAGCCATCTAGCCAATTTCTTTTGGCTCTACAGCCCATTGTGGGTTTTGGCCTCCTCCACAACATTCCTCCAAGAATCTCAGTCCTTAAACAATCTTCTCCATCCTCTATAACTATAATCCATCTTTTGGGTATCATTTTTGACCTCGTCCTCCCATCTTATCCTCGGTATACCCTTCTTTCTTCTAGAGTGAATCCATCAGTGACCCGTGTCAATTTTTTAATTTAACTTCAAAATTTATCCATCAATGAATCATGTCTAGATATCAAAAGATAGCTCGATAAAAGTAGTTACTAATCATTACATAGTTATTGACAAATAAATAAAGGAAATAATTTCATTTCTTATTCCATGCTGAATTATAACAAAATCTTATCAGAAACTTTTTTCACTGTAACAATCTAAACTGAACGTTCAGCGCAACGAACTCAACCATGCATGCTTGCACTGTCTGTCGCTATGCTGTGACACAAGTCGGACTCCTCTATCAAGTGATTTTCATAGAAAAATCAAGTGTACGGTTTAGCCTCGATGTACTGTATAGCCCCGTTCTCCCTACATATTACTTTCAAATTAATATATCGTGAAAATATATTCGTGAAAAGAAAATAGATCAAAAACTTTTGTATCTCTCACCTGAATAACACACAAACAGATTTTTGAGGAGGATATAAAGTGCTGACAACAGATCAAGTATTGCTTTGACAAATCTCAAATTCAAAAACAAAGCAATACGCTTTTGAAGGGAATTCAACACTTCAAAAATAAGCTTCAGTTGATATCAGGGAAGTGGACAGGATAGTGACCTCTAGAAGGTTAATTCTAAGTTATTAGAGACGGGATGAAACTTCCACCAGGGCTAGTGCGTTATAGCAGGGAAAATGCTCCTTATATTGACCAGTAAATTTCTGAGGTTTTCATTATATTTGTGGAATGTTACGTTGGGCATGGATCTGAGTGGGGGTTTTAGCGTGCTTCAGCCCACAAGATCTCTTCTGAAAATTGTGGGTTCTAGCAGATTATATAAACGTTTTAGATAATAAATGATATTACAGTGTTTATTCTGAAACGATACTAAACAAAAATATCCATCTACAACATTCGGAATAAACATGGAAAGAATTGTTGAGATTCTTGAAATACAACTAATATATGTATTTTTTGTGAAGGTGATACCCAATTGAGTTGTAGACTTGTGCGTGGGTAATGGAAGGGTGATGAAAGATGATGACTTCTTTTGGATGAACAGGTATCTATTAATACAATTAATCTTCAATTGTTGTGGATCCATTTTCTTTTCTCACTTGATCAAATATAGAAACTAAAAATAACTTAATAAGTGAGTTATAATAATACATAATGAAAACACTTGGATGTAGTAAAAAATATCACTGTATTGTGCCACTGAAGATTGCACAATGATGCCGAAACATGTTTGTAAATTTCTCTACTAAATACAGTGATATTTTTGACTAATTCCAAGTGTTTTTATTATACATTATAAATATCACAACATCTCACCAGACACTGTGTCAGAAGTTAATAAGTAAGTATTTACTCACAACAACACACAGTAGTTTGTGAGTAAATTCTCACTTATTGAGTTATTTTTAGTGTCTACAATTAATATAATTAAGTTTATATCTATCTATATCATATATGTCAAGAGTTTAGTATATGTTATATGTAAAATATGATTTGAGTAGCCTATTTTATGTAGCATATTGAAATGAAATTTTGGTGGGGAACAACCTAAACGTTACTAAAAATAGTTCATAGACCATTTACTTAGTTTCTATAGTAGGACACATTTCAACACGTCATTTCTCATTTAAACTTGACAATGAAGACAGAAATTGGATAAAATTTAAGGGTTTGCGAATCAGTAGCACCGTTTGTGTTTCGAATCACGTAGTGGTGCCATGCAACGTCCAGTACTAACTCAAAGGAGCTTGACACAGGATGCGACGAGCGTACATTTCAAGTCTAGGTGCTTCTCACTCTGACAGTTCACTATTTTCAAAATACTCAAAAATAGCTTGGAAAGACCAGCGATTGAGGTTACGAAAAAGCTAGGGGAAGAAATGCATATACAGATAACCTTCTGATTTTATAGAAACACTTCATTTCATCAACTCTGACCATCATGAATGACACTTCCTATCATTTGTTTAAAGATTTTGCCAAAAGTTTTCTTGTGTTTTGAGGAGTGTGTGTGAATGAAGCAGCAAAGATTTATTTTACCCTATATCAAAGGAATGCTCATTGTTTGCCGATTGATCGTTCAATTGCAATTGTGTAAAACCAATTATTAGAGTTTCATAAATCATTATTCTACTAAAATTGGCAATTGGTATTGTATCAATAGAATCTATTGAATTAAGATTAATTTTATCTTTCGAATTGTTCACAATACAAATCGACTTTAGAAGACTCATAGTTTGAATATTTATATAAAAGATATCATGGAGAACAATTTCATGGATTATCATTGAAGTCAAACAATAGTTTTAAGAGGTCGAGATATTATAGAGCAATTTTGAATGTCAACTTCAATTAAACTTGAAACTGATGCTGCAGACTTATTTATGTAGCCTATTCACAAATTTATCATAAAACAGAAACTAGACTAGCCTTATTTTAGATAAAAACTCGTTGAAATAACTTTCCTTTTTCTGAAAAATATTATTCAACAACACAAAATATAATACAGGAGATACACATTTTTAGAGAGATAAAGCAGTGGATTATTAATATTAGCCTTTGCGTATTTATAATTAGTAATGTATAATAAGTGATATCAACATGCAAATCATTCTGTAGCATATTTCATTCTGATGATTTGCATCTCACAGAAAATGAATAATGCAAGGCTTTTAGCAGTACCACTCGATTCGCCTTTGAATAAAGGGCGGGAGAAATTGAGCACCAAGTACGGAGTTTAGCGTGTGATGAGCCGGAGAGCTCCAAAAGCTATGAATGCACGTCGCTTTACATAATGAAGTATGTAAGCTACTAAGTATCATTTGTTGAGAGAATCTGACGCTTATTTGACATCGCTTTGCTCAATTTCGGTTGCTCACTATTCTCATTAGCTGCAAGTAATTCAGATTGAAATTGGTAGTTTTTATCGAATGAATGTGAACAAACATCATACACAAATCAGATCATAAATTCTGTTCAACCTAAATTGCTATTTTTAATAGTACGGTATTGACTTGACTTGATCGTAGTTAATAAATTACTGCATTGAGTGTGTTGTTGCATTCAAAACGCATTTAAAAGTGGTTGATTGGGATTTTTTCAAGTACGTACTCTATTGCCACATTTAATAATACTCTTTCATAGGTGGCGTTTTACGGTTTTATAAAACATGTGTATAGCAAGGACAACGCTCAATGTTCGAAAAATCTAAAAGCCTTCAAAGCAAATGTAGTAAAATACGATTATTATTGGAAAATTCAAAAAATATTCTTAATTTGTAAGAATTCTTAGTACTAAGAGAACATAATTATATAGAAGATGAAGTTGTTGCATAATGGTTGAATATTGGGGGGGGGGGGATAAGTTGAATTATATTATACAATGGGTTTATACTACATGGATGAGGATGACAGTCATATTTTGTTTCACACGAGTTCATTTGAAACTTCTTCTCATGTTATAATCTGATTAACACATTGGATTTCCAGTGGGCGACTTTCGATCAAAGAGTATTTAGTAAGCTCGTCTGAAAGTAATTTCCTGAAATTAATTAGGAGAGAATTTTGACATTCTTCCTCGTTCCAAT
Organism: Laodelphax striatellus; assembly: GCA_017141395.1. Lineage (NCBI taxonomy): Eukaryota > Metazoa > Arthropoda > Insecta > Hemiptera > Delphacidae > Laodelphax > Laodelphax striatellus. Next base: position 13,596,604 of record CM029534.1, on the reverse strand, counting down.
AGCAGTCTACCACTCTACCACAGAGCTTATTACAACTTTTGTCATATCCAGCTAACCTACTTATCTCAGCTAATCAATTAAACTGTCATTGTACTGTCTGAGAAATGTATGTATGCCTTCATATATTAGATGTGAGTAGAGTAGAGTAGAGTAGAATGAATAATTATCTATCAATTATTAAGGTTTGATCTAGAATGTTCAGCTAGTTTTTTAGTGAAGTTTCAAACTCGAGTTAATTTTCAACTGAAAGGAAAGTTTCAATTTTCAAACTCAAAAGCAAAAAATAATCATAAACTCATATAGCTCTATACATTGTTTTCACTGCTGCTTTACTGTACTTTACTTTTTTTCTAAGAAAAGAGTGCCAAAAAGAAGTCTTCAAGGTAAAGAGTTTAACACCAAAAACTTACCCTAGACAACTCCTCATGCGCCTTTCATAAGTCAGAGGTCCTTTTCGGGGTCCCAGTCAGACCCTGGTGTATTCGATAGGTCTTATAAATTGAAAGCCTTCAACCAAAGGATCAAAGTATGTGCTCAGCTAACGAGATTTACATAAGGTACCATGCAATATTCTTTTTTATGATCTCTGTATTTCGTGGAAAGCTTTTGAGAGCTATCTTAAAATCATGGAGTTACTAGTGAGGATCTAAATTTATCTTGTATTGGGCTTGATTTTACAAAGAAACAGTGGAAAATTAGATCAAGAATTACTGAGGAATCGCCTTTTATGTCACGTTTGACCTTCTACAATCAAGCGCATCTTCGGATAATTTTGACAGACTCTTATCTACTAAGAGGAATATACATACTCACTGAAAAAATGTGTTGAAACTCATGGAGAGTCTGGAAAAAACTTCCTTGAAACAAGAATGAGGGAAACAAATTTATCATTTCCTTTCAGGATTTCAACATCCCAAACTGTATAATTTATTTTCTTCGAACTCAAAATATCAGAGAGAAATTTCAGCAGTACTCAGAGGTTATGGATTCATTAAGAGGTATGGATCCATAAATTTCAAGTAAAAAGAGAAAATCCAGTCTGAGAAATGTTCTACACGATATTGTAACTTACAATAATTCACTCTCCTTGATCTCAGTGGAAAAGAAAAGTTCAGTTTCAAGAATTAAATTGATAATCACGATATAGTTATCAGAATAATTTATACTACCACTGATAAATAAAATAAAAAAGGAAAAGCTGATTATTAATTATTGCAAAGGAACATAAAACTCCAATTTATCAATTTGATGAAGTTCATTATTCCTTACTTATGAATGAAATTATCCAAATTATAATACGATCCAGTATTATATATACCACAGAGAAGTAAAGAAATTACTTCTAATTACTAACTTCTTACCACAGAGAAGTAAATAATTTAGAATAATTTAGAATAATTAGAATAATTTCTTTACTTCTCTATTTACTATATACTCATAAAAAGTATTACGCTTACGATTCTCTAGATTTGGCGAATGAAATTTTTCAGTTACAGATCATACTTTTAATATAAATTAAAAAGTAATTGGATAACTTCAATCTCGCTTGATTGGAACGATGAATATGCTGTATTCGACGAAGAGAACCATTAAAACACATCAGTCCAGTCAATAACTCTCCCTCGATCAAGTTTTTTTATAACTTGGAATATTTTCCATGGGCCAATCTCTGCTACGCAATCGGTAGACAGAAAATGACAATCCATACGGTGGGCAGATTTAATAACAGTGCTCATACACATGAAGTGGCACAGAGAGAAAAGGAATAATCGTTATCCTGTACAAAACTCTTGAACAAGAAAGTGATAATAGAAATATTTTGACTGGTATGACCATTTACATTTGTACATAGTATATTTTGTGTAAGAAAAATTCAACCAAGATATAGAATTTTCAGCCATATAGGTGAAATTTATTTCAAATTTTCAAACATCAAATCACAAAATAAATCTAGATCATTTTCAAGATATTTTTAAAACCTTTTCAACTTCAACAAGAACAACAGAATTGTTATTTTACAAGAACTCAATCTGACAACTAAATCACTTAAAATAACAAATTATTCAAGATTCAAGTCTATTCCCATACACGGGCGATTCTTGACCACCCACGCCAATCAAAAGTGAGACATTCAATGCCCACACTGTCATTATACAGTCTCTGTAATACACAGAGCTCATGATACCAAGTTTTACATTTCAATAAACGTTCTCGAGTGTCTAAGAATACTAACTTCAAACTTCAAAGAAATATAATATTTTCCCAACAAATTATTTACTTAATACTATGAGGATTTGTGACTGAAAAGAATAATCAATTACATAGTCAGCATTTTTCTTTCTAGAGGAAAATGGATTGAAAACAAAAATTCCCCATTTCAAGATACATAATGTTCTCTCTGCATTAATTTTTGAAGAATCATTAAAATTCTGTTTCTGCTGGTAATCAGGTAAAAGCTAAGAGCAGCTGAGGTACAAATTTTTTGAGAAATTCCTCTGGGATATAATGTTCTCTACAAAGAACAGCCTATTGTCTTGAATCTGTTGTCAAATGAACTAGAAGCTTCTATATTTTGAATGAAAGAGCATAAAATATTATGTACGTGGGAGTGACAGATGGGAAGGAATGATGAATTTGAAAGGCACCCTACGAGTACAATAAAGCTTGTTTTACAACACAAAAAGAGCACATAAAAAGAATTTCATTATTAGAATAATTCTTCGGTGAATCAGTTATTTTTTGTTTATTCTAGCTGTGATAGGCCTGTCAAGAAATAACACAAGATTAAATTTTAACTTCTAGTTTACAATAGTTCTTATTAGTGAGCTACAGTTTTGTATCACAAGAGAATGCCACTCGAAAATAAATGCATAGTATTAAAAAAATAGAATCTGAATAGGATAATAGAGTATAATGTAAGTATAAAAATTATATACACTTCATTACAATTTACAATTGATTTCATTGTTTAATTATATACCAGGATTCTATTACAAAAACCAGGAAAGTAAAGAAACTGGAACAAATCCTATCAAAAAGTCTTCCGTCTGAATTTCAATGGGAACTAACGGGAACCTCAATCAAACATACAACATAAAGCATATATTTTCACTGCCTCATTCTGCATTTATTCACTAAAATCTTCCAAATCAGATGAGGAACAGAGTAAAGAACATGACATCTGAAGAGCTATGACTGAATATAAAAATAACATTCTCTAGAGATTTTGCACAGAGGTTTCGCAACTCATCACGGTGAAGTTTTCATTTCTAGAAGTGTTTCCAGTACCGTTTTGGAAAGTTTAACATTTCACACTTCAAATGAAAAAGGATGAAGATCGAGGATTTCCATAGCACTATTAGTTATTTTGTAGGTGATTCATCTACCGTACTTCTAATTCATAATGTTATAACTGGTGATTATCTACTAAACAGAATAAATTAATGTATTCAATGAACAGGTATAATGTATTATAATCTTGTATATATCATCATGAGAATATAATTATATTCAAAATAGAATTATTCCTTTTATCAGCGATAATCAATACTACAATGGAAGTTCTATTTATTCCAGATGACTAGTTTGCTTAAAAAAATGCAGATTATATAAAGTTATCTTGGTACAAGAAATCCAACAGGAATAATTCACTAGAATTCTATTCTATTCTATTCTAAACGGATGAAAAAAAGCAAATCTATTCAGAGATACGTGAGTCAGTTAAAAAGAGAAAAGTGGGAAGCACATACAAAACAATCAATACGTTTCAATCCTCTGTCATCCTCATCGAGCTAATAGCTGATAAAGAGTTCCATTGTTCAAATTATTCATTTTTTCATTCACTCTGTGGTAAATATCAAGCAACAGACAAAAAAAACTGGATTTTTTGCTGGGATCCACCAAGATTTTAATCTGAACACAAAGCGGAAAATTCCACTTCAGGTATATGCGTTCATAAAATGTATCATACATGTAGGAATCTACTCAAGCGGATTATGCAAGCCAGATGCGAATGATAATGAATAAAAAAGCCAGATTCAAATTATAATGAATAAAAATTGAAGTGGGATGCGAAAAATGAAAAATAATTTTCAAACTACTGAATGACTGAATTATTTTCAACTTCCATGACTGTATGTGTTGTATGGAATAAGGAATTATCTACAATAGAGAATAGCTGAGAGAAGAAAACATGAATTTCAGAAGCATGAGATCTGAAGCACCAGTAAATGAATCATTCATGCTGATCATCGAATTTACAGTGCCGGCATGATTTTAAGGCTCTACTGATTTCCTCAATTCATATTTTAGAGAATTTCTCAAATATCTTCACATTTCCTGGAGACTGAAGACACGCATGTTGGCATGTAGTTGGTGTGTTCCATGTTCAAGACGAGTTTATCAGTCCACACTTTAATGATCAGAGCAGAGGTTCTGATTATTCACAGAAACGCCTTTGACATGGATGTTACGGTTTTGAGTAGAATTTTCTCTTCCAAGAAAATAAGAGCAACAACATACTTTTGTGATTTGCCAAAAAATCAATGTTTTTCAACAGTCATGCACTGAACGCATGAAATATGTGTTGGTTTTTCTTGCGTGGGTGACACGGAATTATTAAACATTTTCAGATGTTTGGTATTTTTGGCACATTGAATCCAGGCCAGTGTTAGATTAGACTATATAGTTCTATGACATAATTATATCTATTATCAAATAGATGATAATATATTCTTTCTAGGAGAACATATTATCGAAAAACATTATCAAATTTCAACTATTATAATAGTTGGTCCATTCCACTGTAATATTTTTCATCACAGATATTTGATAATAGATATATGGCATATGACAAATAGCTATTATAATCTAATACCGGCCTTAACCAATTAAAAATTAACACTCTCACAGTAAGATGGTGTTACCCGTTCTTGAATATTTACAATTCAACAATTGTAACAAACTTATCACATTTTAAAATATTACACAAAAATGAAACTTCAGACTATACTACTGATTGTTGCAAATGAAGGTTAATACTGTATAAGGCCCAATTCACACAGAAGAAACGTAGCGCGGACCAATGATCATATGGTCGTCTACTCTATACAAACAGTCCATTACGTTTTTGTATGCATTGGACTATTTGTTTGTATAGAGCAGATGATCATATGATCCATGTGTCCGCACCACGTCTCTTCTGTGTGAATTGGGCCTTACAATTCCACTAGAACTATTACACTACAATTCCAAACTGAGAAACTAGATTCAAATTTGGGAACAGAAGCCAACTTACCAAAAATGTGTCCTTTTCAATAAAATGGAATCCTTATCTGGAGCTGGAAGCAGGAGAAATTGATAAATAATCACAAGTAATGGAATAGGAGGATTTGAAAAATGAGAGAATTAGGAAACTAACGCAACGGAATAGGGAAAAATAATGACTACATCATTATTTAAAGGATTACACAAAAATGAAACTTCAGACTACTGATTGTGGTCATTATCACACTCAGTTGTAAGAGATCTAGGTATCACATTTGTCAACCATGCATTAATTCCTGGCTGAGTAGCATTTTTGTACGAAAATCCAATTTCAAGTATCATTTTATGTGCAAACAATCTAATATTGAAAGTAAGAGATGATATGCAAAAGCAGTTGGTTTGATGAAATGATGCTTCTGTTCTAATCACTGCTTTCAAAAAACTGTATAGATTACCTACATGAATCATTGAGGACAATGCAAAAAATATAGTTCAATTAATCACAAAGAAGGACCCAGACCGGTTCTGATTCCGGTTTTGAAAAAGGAACCCAGTCCAGTTAAAGTGTATCTGTTTAAGGTCGAAAAACATAGTCAAGAACAATGCAAAAATCATTTACTAGAGATGAGAACTGCTGCTTTATTATTATCTAAATCTGGTTTTCCATGAAGAAATATGAAACTATTACCACATCAAATGAATTCTGCTTTATCCGTGAATTGCGGCCAATTCATTTCAGTGTAGAAGAGTATAGGATAATTTTCGAAACCGGTAAGCTCAACGTTAACACAAATTTAACTGAGCACCAACTTGTCATCTCGTGTTCTTGCAAATTACCCTATTCGCAATAATATTATGTACAAAAATAGGGTCGACTTGATGACAGAGATGGCACTTTGTAATGTAATCTCTCAACATTTTTGCAAAATCCAGGGTAGGAAAAGTCCCAGGATGCATTAAGCATGGAAGACAGTGGAAATCCTTTCCTCTTGTCACTGTCTTGTTGAACAGTGCATTCGCGTGGCTTCTCTAATTCCACCATCACTCAGCGCCCAGCGGGGATCGTCGAGATCATTTATTACGGCTTTCAACACTTTATTACACCTTTCCACACTTCACTTTGATAACATCTTCACCTTTGAAGTTCACAGCCCGACCGCCTTCAACACTCCCTGAAGACAGACCAACTTAAAAAAAACTTGAAAGCTTGTCAAATCACTTGCAACAAAGGCAATACTCAGTATGATGAAAGTTTAACTAATTGGACACGTCATAAGGAAAGTATGGGTTGAAATAGTACATCGGGCAGGGTACACATGAGTGGGTGTATCGTTTCCCGCAAGTTACAAAAAGGGTAGTACTCTGTGCTGTGTACATAAATACCCATGTTCTCTAAATAAAGGTAAAACCCTAATTTCGAGACCATACGCAATTGAGTAATGCATCTTATGAATTTAAATGTTGTTCTTGTTAAACCTAAATAACTGCCTATTAATATTTAATCAATATTGTCTATTAATATTTAGTCTATTGATACTCAAGCAATATTATATACTAAGATGTGAATCTGAAATATGAGGTAATTCTGAAACATAAATGATTTCGATTTAATTTTGAAGTTGGTCGCCCAGAATAAAACTGGGATTTAAAACCTGGTAAGACGAAAACGAAATTGAATTAAATGCTTTCCGTTTGCTTCGTACAATGCTGCACCATGTCTGCTAACTATATCCCACTTCATCCTAATGATCAATGCTACTAAATTTCCTTTCTGATTCCAATCAACGGAGGCTAAAGCTAATTGATGCTTTATCAAGTTCACACACTCAAGTGAATTCCTGTTTTCATAGAGCTGATTTTTCGGCAAAGCATCAGTTTTTTTAAACACATTTTTGGGTACCTGCTTTCTGGCTTGTTAATTATTTTTATCAGCCACGTTAAAATTTCCATAAAGTTTATATAAAGTTTCCATATGCAATGCCAAGCTCGGAGTTTGTCGGCTTTTAAACAACAGTTTCTTGAAAACCCCGAGTTGAAGCCTCTTCACTTGCTCAGCTCAAGCCAAATCCCACACTTCCGCCCCACATACCGCTGCCGGAAGACCAACTGATTCAAAAAACCTTAAATTTATATTGAAAGTCTTATTTTAATATCCAAAGGATCTGAACGAGCTTTTCTTAAAACCTGTAACATTACTTCGCTGATTCCTTTATTATAAGTTATAGTTTATGATAAGCTTTAGTTATTACGGATGAGCAGTAGCCTATACATTAAATCGGCCTGAAGATCTAAATTCTACGCCCAAAAATTTTCAAGTAATGCACACTTCAATTCAATCTCCCTTATAATAAAAAGTTTATTCCTTCTTAACCTACCCTTTTAAGAAAAGTAATGGTCGTGGTTTTAGCAATGTAGAACATGGATATAGCAACAGTAAAAAAAGAAGATAAGTTATTTGAAGATTTACAAAGAAGACAGATAACAATGTATTTTTCAATATAAAAGCATACAAGTGAATCGTATTATGATATTATTAGAGCCCGGATGTTAGGCAAAATGCCTTAATTTTGCCTATTCTGCCTTTTTCAGGTGTTAGTGCCTATTTCAATATCAATAGCTTATTTCATCCTATTTCATATGTTTTGCCAATATGATTACCAATTTTTTAATTTGAAATATTTAAAAAAGTATTAGATGACTGGGAATAAGTCAGATGACATGGGATGACATGAGAATAAGTCTATGACCTTTCAGAAAGAAAACAATATTCAGTCAAAAAACGTCAAGAAACACATATTAATCGTGTGCAACCAGTAGAGTATAAGTTTTTTAATTTTCTTGTATTATTTTACCAAAACTGTATAGGAATACACTATGCCTTTTTTTGATTTTAAAGCGCCTATTTTTGTGTTTTTTAGTGCCTTTTTGCCTGCCTATTTCAAGTATTATAAATGCCTGAACATCCAGGCTCTAGATATTATTAAAAATATAGAGAAGCCAAAAATGAATGTTCATACAAAGATATGAGAGATTTTTTCAGTATTGTGAAACTTTGAAATGTGTTCAGCTTTACACAACATGAAACTGAGGTAATGACTGTTTTCTATCGGGATCAGGGTGAAGGGGTGGGGCAAATCGAGCATGAAAATTGGAATAAATTTTTCGCGATGAGCTTTAAAAAATTATCACATCCGTGCATGTGTTGACTGACATGTGATCGTTGATCTGTACTGTTCAACAGAGAGAAGGGACTCAATCGAGCAAGCAGAGAGTTCTGGAAATTAACAAGTAGCGGACATGCTTAAAAATTAATGCGGGGTAAACAAGGCACAGGAGAGGGCAGCAGCTACTAACCATTCGTTGTAGGCGTCGTTGGAGTGAGATGGAGTTCGGATGATGAGTGAGAGAGAAGGGTAACGAGAGTGAGGAGGAGGAGGGTGGTCCTCACCCAAGTCACGCGCACCAATAGGAGATGCGCCGCTTGTCTATAACACGCGGAAAGCGTCGCGACGTCACTACTGTTCAACTGGCCTCCGACGCTGAACTGCTGAACAGGTGAGTGCAGCAACAAGTTTCCTACCCTCTGCTCGACGAACTCTCTCTCTCACACACCCTCTCCTCTCCTAAATCGCGACGAAAAACTCGGAATATTCATTCAAAAGGACAGCGAAAATTCATGAATTATTACATTGGAAAAGTCATAAAGTTGATGTTTCACAGGTAGGTGATCCAGATTTTTTAGCACGGAAAGAGCGTAACACTCTTTCATAGACGGAGTTATACGATGAATAGTAAAAATAGTAGTCGAGACAATGGAAAATTTCAAATTACAATTGATCAAAAATATGAATTTATAAAACGAAATCAGATAAATAAGATATTATACAATAGTGAATAAATCGGGTTCTTCATGTGAAGAAGGTTGAAAGTTTATTCTACACTTACTTCATGAATTCCTATACTTCATGAATTACCATACTTTTGAAAAAGATCAGTGGTGGAAAACTGGAATTTGAAAGTTTTTTTTTCATTATTACTATAGTACCTAGTCAAGGACAAATAAGCTATTCTATTTTAACTTAGATTGCTAATGATTGTTGAAGAAGGTATGACCCATTGATGTATCCTTCTATATTGAATAAGAACTATCTGATTATTTTTCAAACATGAAATTTGAAATTTGTATGAGATTTTCATGAAGCCAGTGGAATCAGTGAATCAATTCTTGACTCACCATGAATTCATACCATTTTTGAATAGATTCATTTTTACTTCGATTTTTCAAGTAATTCATAGTAATAAAATGAACGAAATATTATGGAGAATTTAGGCTTTAATAGGGAAACATCAAAGGTCGACACACAGTATAATACCTACAGGTATAATATACCTACAGTATAATATTTGACCAGATGGTGTTCTATGAATTTTTGGAAAAAAGTTATGAATTCTCTTGGGTGTTCTTATAAGGGTGTCAAAGTTGATATGTGGAAAAACATACGGAAAAAAGTGAATGAAATGAGCATTGAAGTTTGTTTTTATGATAACTTATAACAAATTCATTGCTATATAATGTAGCAGTCAAGAATTCAGTTACATGCAGTAGATGAAGTTACAGTAGTTATAATAACTGGAGTAGGTCATGTTCTAATGATCTGTAGAAATCGGAAGCGCGGCTGGTTCTGAAAATCGCATGTATTGAACATGTAATTCATAAGAAAATAAATTTGAAGTTCAATCAATCTTTAATTCAAGTGTGAGATGAGTGAACAATGTGAGAATACATAGGGTGATACCGAAAGTTGAATAAGTTGAATAAAGCAAGCAAATGGATTGAGTCACTATTCCAAATAATATTTTTATGTATTCGGTGTATGTCGATCCCCCAGAACTACATCATTTAAACGTTTATTATGAAACAAGGATTCTCTGCCGAAAGATAGGGTTTTTGATGATAATTTCATTCATTCATTCATTTCATAGAATTTACTGATTTTTTATCAGTTAAAAAGCTTGCTATACATATTTTTTGCTTGTTAACTCGATTGTTAACTGACAAGGATGTCGAGACTTTCAACATTAGACGTTTTTCACCGTGTTGGAATAAACTTTTTCTATGAATCAGAATCCGGTTCTTATATAGGCTATTATCGAGGGACCCGTGTTCTTTTTAAAACAATTATTATAACTCGAGCTTGGAAGCCACGTAACTGAGTGACCGCTGACCACAACAAACAATGGAATAACAATTTATGTTGTAATTTCGAATGAAATAACAAACACTTCAATGGTACAATATTATAAATTTGAGATAACAATTCAAGATGAAATTCTGAATAACAGAACACATAAATGATAATAATTCCAAAGGGTATGATCATTATTAGTATTAAAATTGTGTTCTACAACAGGAGGATAATATTATGAGATAATATTGCGAATAATTGCTAAATATCCCCGTTAGCCTCATCAAAATTTCGAAACACCTACATTATCGTATTTATTAACTAATATTGTGCTATGCACGAGTAGATTCTAATTTCCATTAACTACTCATTGAGGATGAGCTTTCCTGAGAAAATAGAACATGATATTGATCCAGTTTCCTACATGCTGATACATGAGGAAACACACGCTAATAAACTTACATTGAAATACTGTGGCTAAAGGTATAAGCTCAAAGGGGATATATCTATAATAATACAATCCATTTTATTTGGTGAGTATATGCTCAAAATCACTGCATGTAATGTAACATGAAGAGATCATTTAGCTGAGACATTTCTTGAATTTGGAGAGATCCTAAATATTTCAAAACAATATCTACTCGAACATTATATTTGATTATCTTTAAAATTATATTTTGTTAGTTGATTGAAAATAATTATGATTACTGAATTATGTTTTCATTTACACTGTACGCTCTTGAGTCCGTTATTTTTGACACAATTGAGTTCTATTTAAAAATTTAAATTCTCCAAATTCTATCGTGAATAATGTCAGTGATATAAGTTAGAATGTATTAGAAATTTAGTTATAGAACAGTGAAATAATATGATTGCTTCATATTCGCGACATGGAAAACAATAAATAGGAGAAACTTCGACCTTTCCATATTTGGAAGAAATCCATACATTTTGTTCATATTTCCTTTTAACTAATAATATTACTCCAAAAATATATATAATACTAATTCAAATTGAAAAGATTTACTCGTTTTAAAAAATATATATAGCGTAATACAATTTTTTAATCATGGAATTTGTAAGTCAAAAAGAAAATGCATTAAATAGAACTATACGAAAAGTGTTGAGAATATCAAATTGCATTAGAAATCAACAACAAAAATGTAATTACACTATCCACATAATAATAGAGGTGATAGCTGTAAAAGGAAAGGAAGATGTGGAAGGACATGGTTGTTTTAAAAGCGGGATTTCAACAATATTACAGCATAAATGAAAAGACAAGATGTTGTCAAACCACTGATTTATTAGAAAATCGAGATACCGGTTTCGGTTGTTACACCATTATCAATCTCTGGTAAACTGAAAATTTAACGTACAGAGCAGCAGTATTTATACTAACGGTAAAGCACCGCTATTGGTAGACGCTCTAGCCAATGACCGTGAACGGCTGCCATTGGCCTAGACAAGCTCCTCCCCGATTAGCGTTTCATTCAAACAGTACAAAATGGCGATTCAAAAAGAAAACACAATTGAAGAACAATATATAGCTACAATAACCTAAGAAATAAATGAAACAGTATTACGGAAGAAAAACAAAGGAATAAACTAATACCGTAATATCTGCCTAACAAATTATGATAAAATGAGATTTGTAGTGTTGTATTGATTGAAATGAATTTGGTCATTCAAACTCAACTGTTGATCATCTTTTGTTACCCTAGTTATTTCTAGAGCTTCCAGTATGTTGAGAATTCTGCCCTTGTTATTAAAATGCAGAAACTCAACATTCTCCTCGGCCTTGAACTTATGATTATTTGTTATCAAATGTTCAGCAAAGTTTGAATCTCCATTACACTTATTCCAATCTTTAATATGTTCTTTTACCCTGATTTTGAAACTTCTACCAGTTTGACCAACATAGGTCGCATTACAATCCCACATTTAAGCCTATATACCCCACTTCTATCCCATACATCAATTTTATCTTTACTGTAGCTAAATAGATTCTTTAAAATCGGTTTGGTTCTAAAAGCAACATGAAACCCATTCTTTTTCAATTCTCTACCTATCCTATCAGAAACAAAGCCTAAATAAGGAATAGTTACCCAAAGCTTTTCCTCATTGTTTGTCCCTAAGCTGGAATTAACTGAGATACGGCTGTGGATTTTACTAAGCAGCCTATCCAACCATAATTTCCTCATACCCATTTGTTACAGCTATCTGTTTGATTGTACTTATCTCCTTAAGAAAATCGTCATGGTTCATAGGTATTGTTAATGCTCTATGAATCATACTATTAAAAGCTGCAAGTTTGTGAGAAATGGGATGACAAGAATTATGAGGGATGATAACATCGGTATGAGTTGGTTTTCTGAAAATGGAGAACTTATGAAAACCAGTACTATGATCTATTTTTAAATCTAGAAAATTTAATACACAATCCTGTTCTACTTCTACAGTGAATTTGATCTTACGATGCAATTCATTTAGGTAAGAAAGAAAATTGTCCAACTGTCTGTACTTCCTTCCATAAGCAAATTACGTCATCTACATATCTAAACCAGTAAACAATTTTATCTTTGAAAGGACTATTCTCAACAATGCTACTCTCTAATTTATCCATAAAAAGTTCCGCTAGAAGAGGTGAGAGTGGTGATCCCATTGCTAATCCCTCTTTTTGTTCAAAAAATTTATCATTAAATTTAAAATAATTATGCTGAGTGCATAACTTCATCAACCTTAACAGTTCTTCCCTAAAAATTGTTTTTTGGTTCATTGGCTAGAGCGTCTACCAATAGCGGTGCTTTACCGTTAGTATAAATACTGCTGCTCTGTACGTTAAATTTTCAGTTTACCAGAGATTGATAATGGTGTAACAACCGAAACCGGTATCTCGATTTTCTAATAAATCAGTGGTTTGACAACATCTTGTCTTTTCATTTATTATGGATAACTACCACAATATCACATTCACAACTACTCAAAGAGTGAAAGAAGCTAGTCAAGCTGAACAAGTGAAACTATATTTTAAATTGAAACTTAAGTTTGGAGTAGCAGAAAGAAACATTTTATTCAATAGACAGTGCTTAAAATTCAAAGTTATTCCAAAGTATGTGTCAGTTGTTACAAACAATACTTCTACAATTGCACAGAATAGCATCAAAGCAGCCCAGAAGATCTGGATAAAGAAGGAGATTAGTCGCTGGTATAAGATTAGGGATAGCTTATCTTTTTATATATTCGTGCTTCACATACAGTTAACCGGAAAATTACACAAGGCGGAGTGGGATTCACTAGACGAAAAATGCAGGGGGCAGCTTTATACGAGACTGAGTGAGAAAACCCGGTCACAGAGCAGAAAACTTCAACATCTCATCGAAACACAACATCCAAGGCCAGTTAGCAGACCTGAGATTCTCCAACACCACCAGTTTGCTGATAGGGTAGCAAATTTCTCCAAGGTGACCTTCACAACATCGGAGACACAGTTACTTGGCCAAGGTAACAAATTCAGCAGCCACAGCTATTTAGGTAGCAAAGAACTGGAGAATCTTGCATGCAGCATCGACAGTAATTGGGGAGTCTCTCAGAACAAGATCCTGACGAATAAATGTGCCGACATTATTCTTCAAGAAAAGATGAGACAGCTTCAACCAGAGTCTACACCAACAGAAGACATCGTAAAGCAGTTGAAGAAGAAGATGATAACCAACGACCTCATGATTTTAAAAGCTGATAAAGGATGCACTACAGTAATAATGGAAAAGAAAGAATATGTGGGTAAGGTCAACAATTTCATTTCTGATAATAATTTTAAGAACTGTTTTACGTCAAAACAGTAATGAAAACTAAGGTTGATGAAGTTATGCACTCAGCATAATTATTTTAAATTTAATGATAAATTTTTTGAACAAAAAGAGGGATTAGCAATGGGATCACCACTCTCACCTCTTCTAGCGGAACTTTTTATGGATAAATTAGAGAGTAGCATTGTTGAGAATAGTCCTTTCAAAGATAAAATTGTTTACTGGTTTAGATATGTAGATGACGTAATTTGCTTATGGAAGGGAAGTAATAGACAGTTGGACAATTTTCTTTCTTACCTAAATGAATTGCATCGTAAGATCAAATTCACTGTAGAAGTAGAACAGGATTGTGTATTAAATTTTCTAGATTTAAAAATAGATCATAGTACTGGTTTTCATAAGTTCTCCATTTTCAGAAAACCAACTCATACCGATGTTATCATCCCTCATAATTCTTGTCATCCCATTTCTCACAAACTTGCAGCTTTTAATAGTATGATTCATAGAGCATTAACAATACCTATGAACCATGACGATTTTCTTAAGGAGATAAGTACAATCAAACAGATAGCTGTAACAAATGGGTATGAGGAAATTATGGTGGATAGGCTGCTTAGTAAAATCAACAGACGTATCTCAGTTAATTCCAGCTTTGTAGGGACAAACAATGAGGAAAAGCTTTGGGTAACTATTCCTCATTTAGGCTTTGTTTCTGATAGGATAGGTAGAGAATTGAAAAAGAATGGGTTTCATGTTGCTTTTAGAACCAAACCGATTTTAAAGAATCTATTTAGCTACAGTAAGGATAAAATTGATGTATGGGATAGAAGTGGGGTATATAGGCTTAAATGTGGGGATTGTAATGCGACCTATGTTGGTCAAACTGGTAGAAGTTTCAAAATCAGGGTAAAGAACATATTAAAGATTGGAATAAGTGTAATGGAGATTCAAACTTTGCTGAACATTTGATAACAAATAATCATAAGTTCAAGGCCGAGGAGAATGTTGAGTTTCTGCATTTTAATAACAAGGGCAGAATTCTCAACATACTGGAAGCTCTAGAAATAACTAGGGTAACAAAAGATGATCAACAGTTGAGTTTGAATGACCAAATTCATTTCAATCAATACAACACTACAAATCTCATTTTATCATAATTTGTTAGGCAGATATTACGGTATTAGTTTATTCCTTTGTTTTTCTTCCGTAATACTGTTTCATTTATTTCTTAGGTTATTGTAGCTATATATTGTTCTTCAATTGTGTTTTCTTTTTGAATCGCCATTTTGTACTGTTTGAATGAAACGCTAATCGGGGAGGAGCTTGTCTAGGCCAATGGCAGCCGTTCACGGTCATTGGCTAGAGCGTCTACCAATAGCGGTGCTTTACCGTTAGTATAAATACTGCTGCTCTGTACGTTAAATTTTCAGTTTACCAGAGATTGATAATGGTGTAACAACCGAAACCGGTATCTCGATTTTCTAATAAATCAGTGGTTTGACAACATCTTGTCTTTTCATTTATTATGGATAACTACCACAATATCACATTCACAACTACTCAAAGAATATTACAGCACATAAAAGTCTAAAACATTCAATGATTCAATAGAGATTTCCTTTAAGCCCTCCTACGCTTGTCGAAAGCTCAAAGTGGTTGAAAATTCTTTTGAGTGTGTTATTTTTCTAATAACAGAGGTTATAGAGTTGGGTTGCCAAGTCACCAAACATGCCTTTAAAGTGAGTTGTTGGGGAGTATTCCGGCCGAGTTTGCCGTTGGAAATTGTTGTCTAAAAGTTTCAGGCAGTTGGGAAAGCACGTTTGCGGACAACATTCCACGATGAAAAATTCATTTGTGACTTCGTTTTCCAACACCATTTGTCAAAAATGTGATAAATGAAGTTAGCTAGTACTCTGGGGATTCTTACTCCTATCCACATCTATCATTTTGAAGAGATCGGGAAATAGTTATGACTTTTTAATACTGTAGAAAAACTAATTAGACTTGATTTATCAACCACCAACATGCAGTCCAAAAATGAACAAAATTCAGATAAAATTTCTGAGATGGAAGTTTTTCAAACAACTATTTGACTTTTATGATGCTTACATACTTTTTACGATGTTCACATACGTAAAACTTTTCACTATGATACTTCTATACAATTTTTGTAATACTCACAATTGACAACACAAAATATTTTGGTGAGTGAGTCACCAAACCAAAAAGAAAAATATTTCTAAATTCAGCTGAAAAATCGTAAATATTATTATACAAGTATTCCTAGAAATCAGTAATTTGACTGAGAAGACTAATTTGACTAAGAGGTTAGCAAATATCTCCACAGTTTCAGACGAGTGGATCAAATATCTAGGACGTTTGTTTACTCCAGAAATTGCAGCAAATACGTAAAATGCAAATATTGATTTGCATATCCCGCAAATAGAAGGGGAGTTTCGAATCTATTGAGTTTGTTGAGCAGGACATCAAAGGGCTAAAGATGTAACACAAGTAACATACCAATAAATTCTTCATATCTAGTCCCAATCTCCAAGATAAATATCAAGTTCTACTCAACAAAAAGCAGACATTTCAAATTGTTTCAGGGAGGAGAAAAATTTTCCCAAGAAAAACTATCTATCCGAGGTAGAAGATTATAAGAGATTTTTTCTTTATTGTAATGCTGGAGAGGCTAGGAAATTGGATGGAATAAAGTTTCATTTCGGTTTCAAATTTCATGAAAGTTGGACAGATATTAAAGTTTGACCGGAGAATCTAGTTGGCAAAGACTACATGCTCTCACAATAATATTAGGAGTAGTGTTAAGATTTTGTGGAGGAGAACACTTGAACTTCCTCACGCTAGAGGGCAAGAAATCCTCCAAACCTGGGTAATTCAGCCCCCAGAAAAGTGGTTGAATAGTAAAAAATGGAAAGACTACCTATTTCATAATATTATTCGATCAAATCATATTTGATAATTCCCGGCGGTTCGGAACCCATTGAAAGCTGTAGGTCCATTCGTCTCTCATCATCATCTTTCCTCAAAGATCATAATGTTCGTCACCACCTACTCAAAACCCCTACCCAGAGCTCATGTGGACTTTACCCTTAGCAGAAATATCTCTAACAAATTATTTCATAAATTATACAATGTATCTTACAAGTATTTGACAGTAAATTCGCCTCTAAAATATCTACAACAAAAACCCTGCCTAGCAAACGTCTTCATTAGTTTTGTGGTAGCAGCGCTGGTGCTAGCACATTCGCGACATTGACTATTTGGCGTTCTCCTATTGTTGACTTGCTTCCGCTTGAGAAAATATTTACTTGAGTGGATATAATGCATTCGACTCCCTGGAGCCGTATCATATGCAAATTAATATAACAGATGTGCGGGCGTTGTGCTGTGTTACAGTGTGACAGATCTCGAGGACTGGATTTGGACGAGGAATTCACTAATTCTGATAACCTGCATTACTAATCGCCACCAGTAATAACTGGACTGACTGTCGAAGTTTGAATAGTAACTTTAGTACTGTAATAAAATGGTAACGTAGAGATGTCTTAAATGTATGCGCTCTTCATCAATAATTGCCCAATAGTTTCACACAAGTGGAACCAGATCTTGAACAAAGAAGTCTTTTGCCCCAGCCTGTATAGTGGGAGTTGCTTAGCCAACTTACTCTAGATAAAATGACATTTTTTAAAATAAAGGTACATTACCCTATACTCCAACCTATATTCAGTTCGTGTTACCAACACTATCCAAGCTTACTTTCTTATTAGCAAAAATAATGAAAAAAGTTCGCATAAACATAGGTACGGTATGGAAATACTTCGTTACCAGAGTAATACTAAGTTATGCAGAGTGAAAGATAGCATATCACATAGGGCTACTAGACATCATAAATGGCTTCCAAGATAGATTTAAAAACAACAATAACCTTCGGTCTAAGCCAATAGAAAAACCTCAAGTAGGATAGAATTTTTTGTTTCGATGTGTTTGTAGTGACCATGTGTATGGGAAATAAGAGATAAACTGTGAATAATGGGGAAAAAATAAGAAAGACTTGCAAATAATTCATCTAGTTCTATTTCTATTTCTAGAAGAATTCTGAGCCACTCTTTCTATAATTCACTCTGTTTCTCCTTATTGGAGTGATATTGTCTCCCATTTCTTATTAGTCGACGGAAATTAAACTTGGATACAACTACAAATTGAATAAATTTCTGATAGGCCTCCTTAAATTCTTTCATTTTTCTTATTAATATACTGTAGATCCATTTCACATCAAATTTTGACATTTAAAATTTAAATGAGAATTAGATACATTAAATTCAATACTCTCTATCAATGCTCAACAAAGTGATGTAATGTAGAATGAATAAATAACATTATGAGAAATGCCAAGAAAACTTGAAACAAGAGAAACCAATCAAACACGAAAGAGGGAGTGTCAATGCCCTTGTAGTAAGTCACGCCTCCAAATTCAACAAATCATCTGATTGGCCAGTGTGTTGAGCAGTCGCCATTTTACTATTTTAACCAATTAGGAGCCAGCTGCACGAATACGTCACATGACACCCGACATCCCAACTGTCGTTTACGAGCTGCTAGCTTCATATTGGTCGAATTTGTAAAATGGCTTCCATCCAGCTCATTGACCAATCAGATGGCACTTGGAAGTTTCGTAGGCGTTCTACGTCATCAGCATTGCCACGCCCACGTTTTTCCGTGCTTAGTGCAATTGTGGAGCTTTCTCCACAATTCTTGCAAATTCGAATTATGTGTTACTCAATCTGATTCACAATTTATAAATTTAGCTATTTTTCGTTTTACTTCATAATTTGATATAATTAATAGCCTCAATATAAATCCTCACAGATAAAATTTTCATATTTTTACATACCGGTATATGAATTCTGATAGAAAATGATCTCAGAAAAAAAATATTACTGAAGGAAACGTCAATATAAGTGAAATTTGTATTAGGGGTCGTAACCAAAATAGGGGCTTTTTGAAATACATGTTAACAGCCACAGCTCAAAAATAGTACACAGAATAGGATACTTAAAATTACAATGACTATAGGTGGACAATTAATTAGATGAAATGATTTTTCAATTAGATGGAAAACCTTAAAAGCTTATCTGCTTCAGGGATTAGGCCTAGCCTTATCTTTGGCTCGTTATAAGTGAAATTCTATACTTACTTAATAAAATAAAATTGGATTTCATATTTTTTGGGAGATGGAACCAACATAAACTTTGAATATAACTTGGCAAAAAAAAACTACAGTACTATTAATTTATGCGTAAGTTTCTGCCAGTAGTTAAATGCTTGTAACGATGATTGAGCCATGCAAACCTCAATACAACCAAAATTAATTTGAAACTGCAAAAGCTAACTTTTAGTTCTTTTAGATTAACGAGAAAAGTTGAGCAATACTGAATCGCAGCATTATGATTATCCTCGAGCGACACATAGCAAATAGTGCACTTAATAGCATCAAATACATTCAAATGGAATGAACAGAAGGAGAACACACACGAAGGAGAAGATCGGTTGACGGATGCTAACCAACCTGTCAGGTACTCAATTGCTCTGAGGAATTGGCGGTTCGATTGTTGTCAATGACACAATCACAAGACAGTTTCGGCAACTGCGTGCCTCTAAACTTCAATAATGGAATTCATTACAAGATACACGAATTTGTTCCAATCCCAAGCAAATGTGGACCATTGGAATCTAACAACTAAATTAGAGTGCAAAAGTGAAATACAACCCAAAAACAAGATTTAACAAAACTATAACAAATACCTCTCCCAATCACCACAAAACCAATACATTCCATTACAATAGGATACCAAAACTTCAGATTTTCAGGCCCATTCTTATTTCTATCAAAGGGCAACGGGGCCCTCTCATACATTATTATCAGGGAAAAAGTGGGACAATTTTCATAAAATCAATGTTCAGAAGTTTGGTCAACAAAATTAATCATTAATTTAGGTTTGAAAGACACATGGGAGTGTAGTATGACTCCTTCAGTCATGAGTTCTTTTTCCTCTATACTTTTGTTTTATATCACACCAGATAGAATATTTTGTGAGCAAATCTTCCGAATAAAAAAATAAATGAATAAAAATCTAGTTCAAAATAATTGTTACGAATTGGTTTTGACAAAAGTGAAATTTGAAAAATTCCACATTTCCCCAAAAATTTATAATGAATGAAAATTGATTTTATTCTAAGGCACTAATTACATGCAAATACTCAAATCGTAGATATTCAGCGACTCGGATAAGAAACATTGGGTCTGTTTTCAAAAGATGACTAGTCTAGAACTGTCCCATCATTTAAAAACACAAGTTTGTTATCCGAGTCGCTGAGTATCTTCGATTTGAGAATCCACGTTTGAGTAGTGCCTGAGTCACATACTTGCAGTTGAAACTTGAAAGTAAGAAGTGGGAAATCTGAACTTAGTTACATAGCGAACGGTTCGTGGAAACTCAAACATTCTTTTGGTGCAGAGGAGTGCAATATCAGTCACTTCACGCGTTCACTGATCCAATAAAAACAATGAAATAGTGGGAACGTGATAGTGATAGGTTAAACTTTTTTCTTACTTCTTGAATACTTTTTAGAACAATGACCTGCCTCCAAGGAAGTTGTTTTATTGTTTTTTTTTCGTCAGAAGATTTGCTCACAAAATATTCTATAGAGCACATTAGAAATAACGTAGTGAATTCTCACTTTCAATTCTTCGAGGCTTTTCAAATAACTGTTTCAAATTCAAATATAGAACCACAGTCGATCATTAATGGTCAGAAAAACAAATTACAGTAATTAGGAACAAAAATTAATCATAATAATAATATAATTAATAATTATAAATAATCAAACCTAAAGATCATCATCGATGAAGAGCGTATGAGTTTATGGGTAACATTACGTTTTATATTTCGTATGATGGTAGTAGGTTGATAGAATCCTTATAATTTTTCACCCCGTTATAAACTGACATGAAATATAGTAGGCTATTTATCACAATGTGATCCAATTATTCAGCCAGCCAACTAATTCATTGCAACAATAAAGGAGCTTTTAAATATAATAATATGTAACAATTAAGGAACAATTAGGAGCTTGAAGCAGGTATAATATGAGAATAAAATAATGAAAAACAGTTTTTGAAGTGGATATTCATGAAACAAGTCTTTGCACGTTGATTACAAGCGGCATGGCATATTATATTCGACACGCCTGAAAAGCGGTTCTAGACGAGTTGAATGGAGTGTGAAACTCAAAAGCCAAACGGTGGATGGTGCTGCGCCAATGTAAAACATAGCACAGCACATACCCAATGTTTCCCACGAAGTTGCAAGTTAACGCTCGTGTACTTCAAACTCGTATCATATACTTTTTTGAAACACAAATCTAACAGTATCCTAAATCCCACGTTACATTTCGAATGATATTTTCTCTACAGCGTTAATGAATAGAAAACATTTCATTTAAAAGCCACTCAATTTTGTTCAGCAAATGGTGATGCAGCAATTTCAGGTACAGAAAGGTATAACAATTTTCTTTTTAGAACACCACAGCTCATCACTGCTTTTCAGTGTTTTCTGTCTGATGCGCGCTCTATCAATTTTTCATTTCACCAATATCTCTTTTTCACTCTCACCCGAACCCATACTCATCAGTGACTGTCAGCACAGAGAAGAAAGGATTTACTGACAGTCAAGTCCTCTAATCCTTTCTTAATAAAAGCAATCAATCGTCGACCATATACTTTACATCAATCTCTGTATTCTAAAAATAGCTAGATCAGACTGGATACTAGCAGTGTTCAATACATTCATTCAACCAGAATTAAATTGTAATTTCAAGTTCATTGATGAATTTTAAACCGAAATTGAATTGTAATTTTCAAGTGCATTGGTAATATTTTCAAGCTAGAGCTAGAACTCCACAAGTAATTTCCATTATTGATTTCTCACGATTATTGAGATAATGTCATGTCGTCATGTGTATTCAAGCTGCTTGTACTATTCCAAGCTACAGATACATTCTAATTATTGCCGTCTCTTGTATCACCATTATTACAGAGATTAAGAAATTTTAGAATTCTAAATAGGTGACAAACGAAGACTAGAAAGGAAAATTAAACAAACTTACAATACGAGAAACGAAAAAGCCAAAGGTGAGTTGGACGATTTCATAGAGAAAACAAGTAGTGTCGATAACAAATAGTCGATAAAATATTTAAAAAAAAAAAACAGTTCATTAAATGTTCATTTAGAAAAATATAAAGAGATATTTTTGAAAAATATTCCATTTGATTTGGAATTCCAATCATCTCATACGTAATAGACATTCTACGATGACTTTTTTAATATGACAACATGGAGTTTAATATCAGGGTTTGTGTCCCTCCAGGGTTTGTTCTGTTTTCAAATGCAAATTAGCCTGCTCCAATTAGAACCACCTACTAAGCAACGTTGTTTCTAGCAGTGAGTATGTGGGGATAATCATTTTCACATTCGAGCTTCTATGCTATCTATGTCACATGGTTAGAGAAATGTGAAAAGGGAAGCCGTTCCTAGAAACTTTGCATGCAAAAACATTCAGTTGAGGAAAAATAACAGTGTTCTAGAGTCGAAGTCATTTTTCAGTTTCTATGATAAATGCCAAGGAAAATACTCTTCATAAACAATATTATTACCAGCGAATGTGCGGTGACATGTTTTTTTTAATGCAATTCATTACCTTGAAATTTTCTATTCCCAATTCCAGCCTTTGACATTTGACATGTGAACTTTACTACAATGGACTTCCAAAAATTGGAGAAAGTGCAATACAGGATGGAATAAATAAGTAATAAATTAATTGTCAATAAATTGTAATCTTCAATATAAACAGCTGAATAACTGTTTAACACAGAAGTCCATATACTGCACCACAGCCCAACAATTTACTAGTAAAATTCCAATTGAACTATAAAAATTCGTCCATTCATTCCTTCACAATTCTTCCACAAACTGTTATTAATTATCAGGATTGATACAAAATTAATTCACCTCAAAAGCTTTTTATAACAAATATCAACTCACTTTTCAATTTTCATCCAATAAAATTACAAAACAATGTGTTTTAATAATATTATAGTTCGTTTATTAAGTCGCGTACATAAAAAGTTTTGAATTTAGGCGTTTCATTCTGTATCAAGTATTTGTTATCACTATGACTCTTATGAACATTTATACTTATATTCTAATATTTATATACTTATTTCCAACATTCTAATTCTAATAACATACATTGGAATGGTTGTCTTTTTCATTAATACAGATACGAATTATTCGTTTTACCACGCTTGATAACACTTTGTGGAGTACGCCTATACTAGAATTGTGGGATGATGCCCACATGAGCTCTAGGCTTGTGCGTGGGTAATGAGTGGGGTGATGATGAGATATGACGACTACTTTTTAGGCAGTCGGGACCGACGGCTTAACGTCTCCTCCGAAAGACGGGAGTGGCCGTATTTGTCAAAATCCTTTCCGTCAACCAGGCTCGAACCCTGGCCCAATGGATTTTATCTGACTGCTGATAACTTAATCAGTCTGACGCCTTAGCCGCCTCGGCTACGAACCACTCCAAATCTCTGTGCAATGTTCATTCAGTGTTAAGAGGACTATTTTTATAAACCCTTCCTTCAAGATAAACACACAGGAAATTCTGGAGCCGTTAAATCGGGAGACCGTAGGAGCCATAACCTGCTCTTGGGGAAAACAACATACTGTACTTTTGTAATTTTAACACTACTAGGACTATTGTAATATAGTATCTAATAGTTCTACAGAACTATTGTAACCTACTCACAATCTTGGGCTTCAATAATCTGTTGTTTATATTACTAGTGATTATATTTTTTAGTAGAAACTAATATCAAAACTATCCTATTTACAGACTCGTATATTCGGATGTGCGTGACTTAATGAACGCACTGTATAACTTAACACTGTTGTAATAATGCATGATTGAATTGTTGAAAAAAATTTTTCATTAATGTATTGTTGGCGATTTTCTAATCACCACTAACATGGAAATTCATCGAATAGTCGTTCTAAATTTGTTGAATGGACCGCGTGGGAACAGAAATAGATCCAGTTCGATTGAGAGTTCAGTATATACTATACCTTACCAGAATAAAAGAAGAGTAGAAAATTCAACTTGCCTGGTTTCCATTAGCAATTGACAAAACTAAAGGTCTTGCACTGTAATTAGGCGTGACACTTTCAAAAGAGGGCATCACTCTTTGTAGGACGAACAATAAACTTCAACTTTTACACGGATATACCTAATTGAATCTTCAGCATTCAATTAACATCAAACGCGCCACCGTTGAAATAAGCTCACGATATAACTTTTGCACCGGAGATGACAGCAAAAATAGAGTATCAAATTCGATTAAGGCACTTCGCAGACTCATAAAGGAGGGATATTATTCATTAAGGTTGAACAAAGATATCTCTTTTCGTACATAATGGAATAGGTCTACAACCACTGAGGATGGTTTAACCCACATTCATTAATTTGCTATTTGCTAGTGGCTCCAACACCATCTAACTAACTTCACTTCATATTCATCTTCAAGAATTTGAGTGCATTTTTAAAGATCCATTTAAATTGACCAATTCATAGTTATGTTGTTTTTCAAATAATATTCATTATTTTTCATTTATTATTTGTATACAGCGATATCACATTATATGCACAAGAGTTACTTCATTTTCAGAGATGATGTTTATTTAAATAAATAAAACATGCAGGCCTATTTAGATTCCTGAACATGAATATTAGGTAACTCCTAGTCTAGATGATGATATTAGTTGCAGACCTATCTGATTACAAATTGAAAATGGGACAAACGTTGGAAAAAGATCATTAATTAAGAAATTATTCTTTTCCCTTTGACAGATTAGCTGGGGATTTACCAAGTTTTTCAGTTTCATGCTGGATAAAAGATAATCAATAGAACCCTAGAGAGCTGCTTCAGTTCACCCTCTTGTCAGTTCTAAAGGTGGCTTTTTCATTTCTAATTCAGTAATGGAGAGTTTGAACTTCTTCCACTATCAATAGGAGAGACTGTTACTATTGAAAATTCTTTGTATTCCAGTCAACTGTGAATATTTCAGACGGAATGTAATAAGAAGATGAACTACAAATCATAAAAATTACGGATAATAATCATATACATTGAAATTTTCTCAAAATCATACTCAAGTCAATTCATTTTCAAGAGTGAATGGTCAACTTCAAAATCTCCAACACTAATTTGATTACAAACAAAAATCAATTAACATTATGTCGAAGGTCCAAAAATACCGGAGGATCCCAAATGGATGTCGAAGGAAATGCCAAAGGAAGCCAAAGGTGCTGGTTAGATTCCAGTTGACTCGAAAGATATTTTTCACAGAGCACTTTCGTGTTTCAGAGGGTACATTTAGCCGTCGGTCCCGGACGCCCAGAAAGCACGCTTTCATCTCATCATCACGCACCCATCAACATTACCTTCTCATTACCCACGCACAAGCCTAGAGCTCATGTTGTCCTCACCCTCAGGAAAAACTGTACTGCTCAAAGCTAATAACCACGTGCGTCCAGCTTTCGCTTACAGTTTGTCAAAAATACTATCCAAATAACTTTAACAACATATTATTATGATTGTAGAATTTGTATAAACTTATTAAAAAGTATTCTTAACATATAAAATAATCAAAACAGAAATAATAGGTATCAATTTTCTGGAAGAACACAACTTTTCTTAGCTTAAATGTAACATTGAAAAAGTAACTTTTGTATGTTCTTCATGAACTGTTGGTTGTTGGTAGTGATGATCAACTTCTTTGTGTTGTCAGGAAACATGATGGAGTGTTGTAAGCTCAAGCTACAGGTGTCACAGGGAGAAGTTACCAGGCTTTAAACCTCTTGTAATATCTTATCAGTCAATGTCAGGAAGGAAAGACCAGCAACAATTCCTGCTAGTAGAGGACACTTCTTTTTGCTGGGAACTGGGAACTTTAAAGAAACTCGAATCTTAGATCAGGATTTGAACATGAAAATTACAATACAAGTTATTCCCATAAAAAATATGAGCTTCATAAATATGAACAATTATTTTATTTATCTTCAAAAAATAACGAATGAAGTAGGATAGGTTAGCCTGTACTAAAACTTCAATCACAGATCCAGATTCATACATGAAAATTGTATCATGTAAATTGTTCCAATCGGTAATTATTGGCTTCATTAATATGAGAAATTATGTTATCGAGCTTCAATGGGTATCATATTATGAGCCTCAATTATCCCATATTGATAATCATATAGTATATCTGATTCCGATACTGAGATGGCATTTTGAAAGTTTTTGTGTGACATTTTTAAGGTCCTGTAGCGTTTCGTCCGACAGCAATGTCTCAGGTAGTTTTGGGATTAGGCAGGATACCTGAAGGAGTAGTGTTTCGTCCGACAAAACTTTTGACAAATAATAACAAAAACAAGAATGTCTGCATTGGCATAATGCATAATAGAAACGATTTGGTGAATGGAGATTGAAAATACGATTGATAAATTAATAATAGAACTTCAAAGGTGAAACTATAACTCAACTTGAAAATTATCAGTCTCAGAACAATATACATATTGTGCTGAGACTATATAGACTACATATTGTATAATAAACTATATAGTGCAGCTCAAGTATACAAAAATAGTTGAGGACTTTAAAGGTGTGATTATGGACTAAAATGAGATTATGGGGTTTAAGGTTTCCCCACAAAATTATATACCATTACAAGAAACGTATTATCAGCAGTTTTGAGTCAAAGGGAACATAAAGGGAAGAGACAGGAAGCCTATTTTTGCATCACTATAATATGAACCAAGTGATTGTGAATTGGATTCGTGCATGTGAAAAAACTTTGAGGTGAATCCAAAAATACTTTCATGGAAAATGACTTATTTTTTTATAGGCCATTTTGTTTTTGAATCACATGGAAAGGAAGTGGAGGAGTTTGGAGTTATGATCAGAGAATTGGAATTCAACTTTATCAACTACAACTTCAACAACATCTGATAGAAGATAGGTTAATGGGGTGTAACCATTTCATTATGATAACAATTCAAACATATTTCAGAAACGGTGATTCAATCATTTATTGTGTTTTCCAAGACAATTTTTTTCTATTTATTTATTCAGCAATGAAAATACTTTAATGCTTGACTGTGTCTAAAATTCTTCCATGAATCGTAGCCAATTCGTAAATCATGTAGCCTCCAAACTCTACTGTTTGACGCCTACTGTCTCTTGATAAGCCAGAAATTAATGACTCAGCTAGTTCTAAATTCGACCGGTAGATGGCTACAGTTACTGGGTGATTTACAGCTTCAATTTTTACAGACACGCCTCCAAGCTCCGCCTCTCTCCCCTGATTGGTCGGCAATGCACAACGCAGCTAGTTCTGAATTCTGTCGTAAGATGGCAGCAGTTACTGGGTCATTCAAGTTACAACTTCATTATTCAGCCGTCTAGATGTCAGAGGTGTTCTACCGAAAGTGAAGCCAAAAGAATATTAAATTACTTCATCCAAGCTACCATTTTTAAAATGTACTCATCCACAATTCATTGCTATTATTAGATTGATTCAACTTCAGCCAATATTTATGAATTGGCATAAATTTCTATATGAGCTTCTTCTGGATATAGTTTTATAGGGAGGAAAACTTGTAATTACATCCAAATAAATAGGCTTCGACTTCGAACTATTTGATAGAAAAAATTCACATGAAGCAATACAAATAGCCAACTATTGCAGCTATAGAATCTAAAGAAGCAGTTTTTAAATCTTATTTGATACTGATTATTTACAACAGTAATTAGCCAGTGATAGAAGGGTTTCTGAAGTCAGGTAGAAGACTCAAAAATCGGACGAAACGCTACTCGTTGGTAATACGCACAGAAGCGTGAAAACCAGTATGACGAAACGCTACTAATTTCCAAGAATTTGGGTGTCGGACGAAACGCTACTCGGACGGAACGCTACATATTCCATTTTTAAATATCTTGACGCAGTCTATATAGTAAATCTGGTCAAGGACTAATAAGAAAACTACGTAAAACTAAAACTTCAAAGTGATATAACATTTCCGGAATAATATTATATCAGTCGACTTATGTATCTTATGCATAGATTAAAACAGTATTAAAACAGAGATTGAAACAGTATTCATTTGCTCGAATAAAATTGGTATCACATATCGATAAATGGAAGTTTCCATAGGGGATAACTACAGCCACGGTATATAGAAGAAGGCTTCTTCTATATACCGTGACTACAGCGATGAAACCAGTTGAATAGTCTCATTTTCAATTTCGCAATGATTAGTGAACGGATTTCTAATGTGATTCAATTCCTCTCATAATTGGAAGGAAAGTAGCTGTTGAGCGTAGTCTATATATAGTCTAGATATAGACTACTATCAGATTCATGCAGTCAACTTACCATATAAAACAAATTTCAGTGGCATGATTGATCGGTCTGTTCTGTTTACATACTATACCTACCTCTACTTGTAGCATGTGAATCGTTGAGTAAAAATATGGAAATTGAGACAGGCATTTCATAAAGAATACATTGCCGAAGTGTTATAACTACATGTAGTGAAGCAAGTCATATTATTCGCTCCATTTCATTTGAATTCAAATAGGACCTTATGGTATAAGATTAGTTTTCCTGTCAATAATTTTTACCTTGAATTTCGAGACACCTGAGTCTGCTTCTGAGCACTCAATCTTGATTCCCAGATAATTAAGATTTTTCTCAACCAAGAAATGATATTATGCGGATGCATGTTATGAATTAAAATTTAATACATAAAATTATAGTTATTTTGAATACATAAGAGTATCTAATCTAATTGTTGTAAAAGTCTATTTTGAAGATGGTGTCACTTACTAATACAGAATATCCTGTAAAGGAGTGTCCTCTACTGGCAGGAATTGTGCATCAAGGTATAGGCCTAATGGAAATGTCAAGCAGTATTTCATTCAATTTCAATTTGATTCATCTTGCATTAGCTTATTTCACTTTCAAATTAATCCCAAACTCTAGAGTCTACATCTTCTACCGGAGAGTTTCGACAGATTGAAAGGTTTCTGTTCAAGCTCAGATATAAAAAAGTCAATATATAAATCACAATATTATTCGAACATAAATGGGATTTTGAAATGAAGAATCAAACAGATTCAGCTTCCTACTAAAAACCTTTCTTCTCAGCAATGAAACCAATTACCAGCAATAAAATCGTTTCAAACATTACGATTAGCAAACAAATTCCTAATCGAATTATCGGATAATTAAGCAAGAGAATCGCTCTGGAAATTAAAAACGAGGAATTCAACTTTTTTTCGATAATTTGAAACAATATTGACTGAACAAAGGAGAGTGGCAGATGTTCAATTTATCACAAAGTCGATCTCTAAGTAAAGAATGAAATGACTGAGTATTTCTTCACAGAGAAATTGTCCGAAAAGCAATCTGATATGGGCTAGCGTTTCAATCTTTTGATTATTTTAAAGTGCTTTTAAATGAAATGTCTTTGTAGAAAAGTTTTCAGTCTATATACACTTAGGTGGAAAGTTTGATTGCTTGTTTGAAGTAGGAAGGTAGTTAGTTGGTTTGAAGAGGGAGGAACAGCCAAACCCCGACCCCTCTCTTGTTGCAGAGTCGTGAAGTAATTTTCGCCTTCAAACCCCAGGATCATCAGCCAACAAGCATTTCTTATTCTCCTCCTTCACTGTTGCTCCCACTAGCCATTCTTCTTCTCTAATAATTACAGCATTTTAATCGCTCAGTTCGATAGTTTGGAGTCTCACTGTTCGAGCCCCAGCGAAAAGCACTGATACTTTGTTTCCCTTTGATAGGCACCGATGAAGAGTCTTTTGAGATCTGTGCCAACGAGTTTTAGATTGCTCTTGCTTTTTAAAGCAAAGCTGTTTTCTAGATGCTGGCTGAAGTTGGTGAATGTGATGTTGAGCACGTGTAGACTCTTTGCTAAGTAGCTTATAACGTATGGAAAATACAATGTGTAGCCTACATGAATAAAAAACGCATATTCTCAACTTGAGAGAAGATTTCGCATTATGACAAGATTAGTATTAGTTAGCGAGTTTTCGTAAGCAATTTGTTTCTTCATTACATTACAAGTGAAGTATAAAAAACTCTCAATCTTGAACATCAGGATCTGGATCACTGAAACCTAAAATTTTGAATTTTAATCATTTTGTGCATTAAGATGAACAACTCTTTATATTTTTCTTGAATGAATGAAGTAGCCTATATTAAAGAACTAATCCTCTGTATATTTGATAGCAATATCGTATTAGCAGTAGCTGTTTACTTACAGCTAGAAGTGAAAATTCTATAAAATTTTTCAATTCACGTACCAGCACGGTACCTGTGAATGAGTTTATATGAAAAAACACAAAATCAGCTCATAATCTTGAATTGTTCTTCTTGAACTACTCTATTGGAACTTCAATAATGACAAATTGGCCATGACCTATGTGCGCCGTATTATACGAATCACGGAAAAGCTGAATTATCGGATCACCATTTCTGATTGCATACTATACCTGTAAAGACAAAAAATTATCTTTCTCGCGAGAAATATAATGAAGGTATCACAATCATATTTTTTCAGATTAAACAATGAATATCAATTCAAACTGCTACCAAAATAGCCAAAAATGGTCGATTAAACTATTAAAATTATACATTTAAAAAACTAACTTTCGGTCAAAACGTCTAATGTCCTTCATACTTCCTAGTATTTCAACTGATTTTCTCCAGCTTAAGGAGAAATGAGTAAGAGTATTTAGTCTTAGTCCTGACACTCATAGGGCTTTTTCTTGCATCAACCAATTCAATCCTCAATACATTTTCCTTGATTAGCCTAATATACACAAATATATTTTTGTTCATAAATTCAACAACTAGACTAAATATATTTTTCTCATGTGCTCCACATGCCATGATATATATGTTACCCTATAGAAATGGACACTTGAACCTCAAGAAATTGATTTTTGCCTCATGGTAAGGTGCACTAAGCTTTATAAAGCTAGATGGATCCTAACGTCCATTTTCAGTTCCAATTTTCAGCTTATAAATTTTCTAAGTAAATAAAATTCTGCTTCAAATCACTAATGTATTTAGAAATCTTGAATTACATCTGAGATATTTTCTACGGTAGAAGCTCAAAATTACAAACCAATATAGCAGGATGCAATTAACTTGTCATAAGTCAGCTGATCGACGAGCATATGATCACAATACTTAACCTACAAATGCTGAATCTCGCAGATTATTGAAAAGGTCTTTTAAAAAGTTATTCTATGAAAGGTCTTCTTCAAAAAGGTCTTTTAAAGACTTTAAAGGTCTTTAAGACTTTCGAGCCTTTTGATTATTGTGTCGAAACCACTGTTTAATTATTACTGGATCAGCTGAGTTATGACATGTTAATTGAATCCTGCTGTAGGTAAAAGAGATATAGGTCGACCGAGAAAAAGATGGGTACCGGAACAGGTGTAATAAAACCTAATCCATGAAGTGAAGAAGAAGAAGAAGAAGAAGAGATATTTTCTACTTTTGTCAAGCGAATATTAAATATTTACAACTTTTCAACATTATGAAGCCAAGTTGATGAAAGAGTACGGTTTAATAATTAAATTAAAGTAGGCCACAAAGAAAAAGGCGAAAAAATTCCAAGAAGAGATTATTACTTTGCAGATGAAAATTTTTCATAATAAAGACCATTTATTGTTACTGCACAATTATTTCCTATTGTAATTATTACAATTCATATTGTTTGTAAAAGAAAATTTGATTTTAGAAAAGTACATTCGAAAACAACAGTATTGTACTGTAGTAAGTACTGTACCTCAATGATCCAATTTCAATGATTCATAATATTTTGACTGGGTTTTACAACATTAGATATTTGGTTGAACTTTCCCATTTGAATTTGGGAAAGAAATTCTAATAAAATACTTGATAAGAGTTCTACATAATCAATTTCCTGGTGAACCTCGGAAAAAGCCAAGAATAGAAAAGAATGTGACCAAGACCAAGATGCCACGATTTCAATAGCGCTTGGTATCAAAAGATTCTCCTGCTGAATGAAGAACATAAATCTCAGTTCTTCCTAGGACTTAACCCGTTCCATTTATAAGCTTTCAAAAGAATCAACGAGTAAACGAAGCTGAAGTACAAGCAGATAATATTTATGACTTAATTATAGTCGGGAGCGAAAGTCCAAGATTCTCAATGAGAAGCAAATCCATTTAAAAAGTTTGGGATAAATTGGTAGAAGAACAAAACTTTGCATTCTTACAGGCAGAATTTACACTTGAACTTTTCTGGAGCATATCACAACTTCATCTTGATACCGATTCTACTTGATATTCTATACCACAAGAAATTTGACAAATAATTTCAAGAAGAACAATTATTGTGAAATTTTCTTATTTCTGAAAATCAATGATCAGAATTTTCCAAGTGAATAATAAATTCAAACAAGAATAAATTATTAATAAGAGCAAGTTAATAATTGATGGTTAACAGTTATGTATTCTGCAACAATTACAGAGAATCACATTTGTTTTAAAAGATTTATTTTTGTTTTCTAATTGAATTTGTGCTATGAGATCAAAAGCTGAGCTAGCTACTGTTTGATTAACAGTACACATATACAGCCTGACAAGGAAAGGAGTTATTTATCCTTTGTTACCAAGTTTATGAAAAAATTAGGCATTTTGAAGCTATAGATATATTAATTTAATTTGGTGGATGGGGAATAACTTTCATATAACATTTCTATGCCTATGGGTGATGTTCTGTAGATTTTTTTCACATAAATGCTGTATATAATATATATATAAAAAACTCATTTAAAAAGCAATCAACAGAACATCACCCGTTACCACAAAAAAATTGAATGAAAGTTATTCGCCACAGCCAAATTAAATGAATACCTATAACTAAAATCTATAGGTACAGTTTTTAAATTTCAAAATTGTAACCGGCTTATTATTCAATTATTACTTTTAAATCTGGAAAGCATCAATCCTTCCAATCTAGTCATAAATATAAAATGATTGGCCATCGCTAGAAAAGTCACCACATCAATTTTTTCCAGTGCTTCTAGTGTGTAGGGGCTAGACCTAGACTCAACACCTAAGGGCCGGTTCATGAGCTCGGGATTTAGGCAAGTCCTAGACTAAAACGGGTGGCTACCGTAGCATCGACAAACGTTCGTCTCAACAGGTTAGTGGGTTAGCAGCATAGAGAGCCCTTAGTACATAGTGTCGAGGCTAACGTTTGTCGATGCTACGGTGGCCACCCGTTTTAGTCTGGGACTTAGCTAAATCCCGAGCTTATGAACCGGCCCTAAATCTCGCAGGTAGTAAGGTTCAATCAACGCAGAAGTCCTTCAGGTAGCCTACATGAATTTAAAAATAAATATTCATTACATTTTCAACAGAGAAAATCATTTAGGTAGAATTAGAGGTAGAATAATAGCTGGCATAGCCTACTGAAAAGTAGTAGAATAACTTCACCATGGTGCTACCATGTACTCTACCATGAACGGGGGAGTTGAAAACGGAAAACGGATTTTCATCGGGGGAGTTGACAAGATAGTAAGTAGGCTACTTGCCCAGTGCCACTACCACTAATTCCCACATTAATGAAAACCCGGCTTTATGGATATAGTTATTATACTGGAAACAAATTGGAATGAACCGTATTTTGGTAGTTTGCCCATTGCAGAAGGCTGGAGGTGAGAAAGCAAGTCTAGCTACACCAGAATACCATATCACGAGGGCAGATGATCCTCAGTGGGCCTGCTTGCCACTGCCAAACCCGCCAATGAAAGCATATTAATTTGAAGCAAGCCAAGCAAATGAATGGCCTTTGTCGGATCATAGTGGCATTCCGGATCGCATCGGATTACTTAGACCGGATAGCTGCAGGTAAATTGAATGGGGTCTCGCTGTCATTGAACCAAAGACTGGTGGAAGAGCTCGATGGCAAATGGTAGATTTCAGATGGCAGAGTGCAGAGGCGGCTTTATCCACTTCAAAGTGCCCGTTGTTGCGCTTACTAAGTAAGCTACAAGTCAATGTTATATGCAATGATGACAAATCGTATTAATTCCAACTTTGGCGCGTGATTACTCTGAGCACTGCTGGGTAT
This sequence comes from Laodelphax striatellus, assembly GCA_017141395.1. Classification (NCBI taxonomy): domain Eukaryota; kingdom Metazoa; phylum Arthropoda; class Insecta; order Hemiptera; family Delphacidae; genus Laodelphax; species Laodelphax striatellus. The sequence continues at coordinate 13,562,011 of CM029534.1, read as the reverse complement.
TTTGTGAACTATGTAGCAGCTATTGGGTTCTATTAGGTCCTATTGGGTTCTTGGTTAATTTATTAAGGAATCACTCCCATCTTTCTGAGGAGACGTAAAGGTATCGGTCCCTGCTGCCTGAAAAGAAATCGTTAAGTCTATCTCTCATCACCAACCCTCCCATTACCCACGCAGAAGAGTACAGCACAGTTGGGCATCACAAAAAAGCTCTAAAAATTATTTTATGAAAGAAAATAAATCATATGATGCTCTCGAAATCATTTCAATAACTTTATATTAACTATTTCAATGTACAATGTTACAATCTAAAATTTTATTGTTTAATTGATAGTTCAAATTTATTAATACAACGAACCAGATAATTATTTTAATCTGATAATATTAGGAACGAACGTTTCACTTTTGAACTTGTTCGACCATCAAGAAACTACTATCAAGTATTCTTTAAATTAGTAGAAGAATAACTCTCCGAGAAAAGTACTGACACTTGTATGAGTATGATCTATATTGGGCAAAACGAAAAGTACTGAAAGAACGTTAAAAGCTTCGGGGTGGACTTTGCCGCGTTTTTTAAATAGATTTCCACCGGAAAAGTAGGCGCACTTGATTTTATATGCAAAGGGTCGTCTCTGTTATTGTTTCGCCCGGGAAGAGAGACAAAAGTACATGAACTACTCTCTCGCTCATCTGGGATTGTCGAGGGATAACATGTGACCCGCTCCGGCTTCGTCTACTTTGTCTGACATGGATTGTTTTCAAACGAGAAATGGTTTTTGGCCTTCGGGCCCTTCACAATATTCTGGCGAAGGAGGCAGGAGAAAGACAGTAATCGATAGGTGACTTCGAATCTCTGTCCGGATGATGTATTCCAAGTCCGCATTTTCCTCTCAGACCCTATTTGTGGGAGTCGAGACCCCCCTTTGCGGTCAGCCGCTTATTATCCGCCATCAATAACAGAGGTCCACCGTCTAATATCCGTTTATTGGTAAATAAAACTATACAAATATAGACATATAGATACAGAGAATGCACCTGGATCTTTAAAAAGGTTATATCGCGACTTACTTTCCGACCTAAGAAAAATTATAATCGTACAAGAAAGAGGGGCTTCGAAATAAAATGAATTAACTGACTATTTAAAATTGAAAGTAGAAATGTATATTCCTTGTGTGAAAATTAATTTGGTGGATAATAGAGGAAATATGGTGCATTCAACTATTTTTCAAGTGAATTATTATAATCGGAACAATATTATGACATGATATAGTTGATTTTGATAAGAAAACTCTGAGGAACTGCAATGCAATAAGCAGGACATTTTTTAGTAAATTAGTTTGCTCTTTTCACAAATACGATTTTTTATTGATTTTCTGATTCGCTCTATTTGGAGAAAAATTTTAGTGCAACAGACCTTAGCATCTTCCAAAATTCACCTCTAATCTTAGCTTTAAGGCAGCAGAAGTCCACTCGTACATCTAATTTGGAATTCTTGACAGACCGGCCCAACTAGTCCCACGGGATTGAGATGCTTCACAAAGCCAACTGACAACAGTCAGTTTCCTCTTCCTCAAAATTGATTTTCGAAAAGAATTCCAGAGTTCACTAAAATATGATACAGTGCTGCATTTTGAGCGGACCTCGCAGAAAATAAATGAGAAAAAGCTCGGAACCGAACGGATATTACGGTTCGAAGACGAAAACACTCGATCGGAAATGAGACAGCGATTCGTTTAGCGATTGTTTAAGAGGGGAGTTCAATTTTCAATTCATTTGAGATGGCTCCAAATTTGCGTGCTATTCCACTTTCGAAACTGATCGCATATCGGTTACTTCAAAGTTGAAACTATAATTTAGTCAGATAATATGATCTAGTACAGTTCACTAAATAGCTTTTAATTGATGGAATGTTAAGTAATGCATTCTTTATTCAAATTTCAGTGGAGTTTCATAATTTCACTTCAAGAAGATGGTTAAATTTTTTATACATTTCAAAACGGACAAATCTATTCATTTTGTGTCAGCCGCAACCCGTTATAAACGTTCTTTCTGAAAATACTTGTATATTATTGTCTTCACTTTACAGACATTACAGTCTTTCTTATACACTTCAAGAATATAATAAAGAATGCAGAGCTTCACAGTACTTTCACCAACCTTTTCATAGAACAAGAATCAAACATCAGAGCATTGACATCTTAATCTAATTCCGAGGGTTAATTTTATAATACAGTAATAGACAACCAACTAAATCAAATTACACTCTCATAAAATTTTTAAAAATATTAAACTTACAATAAATTTATGTCATAAGAATTTGCAAAGCTCTCACAACGTTCAACTTTAAAATAATGTTAGTTGGATTTAATGACTTTGAGGCTGACATCCAGATGCTAGACCAAGGACCACAAATGAACTATTGGGACATTATCAGGAAGAAACGAGGACTCCATGAGAAACAGGCCCCTTCAGCAGAATAGACCCATATCTTTTCGAAAGATCGGAACGTTTTATTTGAATAACGGGATGGAGTTGGCGTCAACACCACGCAGTTTCCCAGGTGTAAGGATCCCCACTGCTGTCTGATACAGACCCACAAATCTGGAGAATTTCATTTCCGATGTTGTTATTGTCCTCTGAAATTTGCATGATCCTTTCTCCCAGCGCCGGGATGAAATTTGACACCGTAAATAAACTGGGCTGAGCGAATATCCACATATCAAAATTGCAGTTCAACTGTATCATCGTTTCTCACCTTATCATTCCTCTCCTCTGTTAACATAACAGACCAAACTCTAACTTTTGATGGCTTTAATGTTGTGACCTCTTAAACATACAAATTCAAAAAGTAATATTATAAGATAAAAGTGGAGTTTTGAAGTTGTCCTTTATGAAATTAATACAGTATAAAAAATGTCCTATGAGATAGTTATTGTTTTAAAAAGAAGCATGAGGTTTTTAGAAAAGGAAAATAAATGAAGGCTGAATGAATAGAAGGGTTGATACGTCAGTATTCAATTTTCAATATTATCAAGGAAGAATAAACAAATCTTGTCACTTGATCAATTATCAGGGCCGAAGTCATGTTTCACAAAAAAACCATTAAATATGTTTCTGATATCCTTCAGCTGTGAGGAAGATGTTGAAAGATATTTGAATTGAAGACTGTCCATGGATGTAAAGAGGAAGTTGAAACAATAAAAAAAAACAAATCTGATAATGTAGCGTTGCCAGGCGTATGAACATACACAAAAGTACCTACTGCAATTGGAACCGAGATGTGTGAAGTGTGCGGGAAAGCATTCAAAAAAGGATTGCAAAAAGCACAATCACGCTTTACAAAAATGTGTTCATTGCGGAGTGTCTCACCCAGCAAGTTACCGAGGGTGCACTGTGGCTAATGAACTGCAGAAAGTCTGAAATGGGACACAGAAAATAAGACAACAATCATAAGAGCTCAGTCGAAATCCGATTTCAAACAAGGTGAAAAAAGCATATTAGAATTCACATTTAAGCAATAAAATTCATAAGCAGAAACCATATAGTTCTAATTCAAATAGCTGCCAACTTGATAATGAAGAGAGAGATCAATAAGAGGTTTTGAAATCTATGTTACACAAACTAGATTACCAAGAAAAGATTATTTTCAATCTTCAAAGTCGTTTTGAGAAGCTGGAAAAAATAAACCCTCTAAATTGCAATGTTGAATGCTCTTATTGAATAAAAAGAGTAAGTTGTCTTACTCAAAAAATTCTTAAAATGAATATTCTTAATGAATACGACGGTCGTTTACCAGAGATTGAAATAGTAACAACCGAAACCAGTATCTCAAGGATATCTTAATAAGACTGACAATGAATTACCTCATTACAGCTTTTTACAATTATCAAAGTGTATAAGAATTCATCCACTATGATGCAAGCACATTAATATTGTAGTGGATAAAATCTTATACACTTTAAATACTCGTATGGTGGGAAACTGTGACTTAATGACAATAATTCATTTCCGGTCCAGATGTCATAGCAAAGTAAATAAGTCACACACAGATCATAAACTTCCACTAGATTTTGAAAATATCATCACATCGACTGAGATTGCACAGAGAACGTGATAGGCCTACTTTTGAAAACATTAAACCGTTGAACCCAAATCAACCGATGCACCTTCCTGTAAACCAATGAATGCCGCGGTAATTGTAATAATCCGAGATCAAAAGCCTCCTGGTTGCAAACATCATCTACAGAGTCATAATTAAACCACTAGGGCAATATTACATGATAGGTTCGGTAGACTGACTTGAGTTGCGTTGAGTAAAGACTCTGGCAGCAAACAATGGCTAACAGCATCGAAATTAATCGAGAAATGTCTTCACTCTAGGTACGGTAACAATTACAGCTTGCTTTGTGTTCAGAACTTCGCATTTCAAATCGATACTTCCAATTTCAAAGCTGAATAGTTTTGAAGGCGACTCAACGTTATTAAACCTGTAAAATTAGGGAATAACTTTGAGGTATAGATTTCAAATTTTTAGAAATGTTGCTATCAACATATTATTCATAGCATTACTTATTTCACTTTAATATGATTATAATAATCGGAAATGATGTTCAGGTATAGCTTTTCAAATTTCTTGAATTGTTGACTAAGCATATTATCAGAGATGATCCAAATCTTTTAGTTAGGTGGTTAATATTTAGTTAGTCTATGATATTATCTATAACCATAAGAATGATCTATAGCTAGTTTGATGCATCCAATAATAACAATAATGATCACCAACTTATGATCAGTTAAAGTAACTTCTCATTGGAGATAATCTTGAAAAGCTTGATTTGTTAAAAATATTCAGAAATCTTATGTTTACATCCCAATCAGTACTTCAGATTAGAAGGACAAATTTCAAAAGTGGTAAAAAAGGATGTAAGATCATTTATAGGTGTAGATTGTAAAAGTTAGCTTACTGGTTAACACTGACATCTTAGTTTTAAACATTATTACTGTACAGCAATAAACGGTGTATACTATGAGCCAATTTCAGCAGAATTATAATCAGATCAGAAGAGTTGGAATTGTGATTTGATTATCCATCCAATAATAGAAACAAAATTGCTATAAGGAGAATAGTTTCTTCCTATTCACTACAATACCAGAGAAAAAAGCAATTTACAATTCATATTTCCTCATATATAGAAAAATAATAAAGAAAATACTTCCCTAATAATATTATCTATTGGATTTCATAGGGCCTATATACGGTAACCTGTAATGCAATTAATTAATCTTATCGAGTCAATAATATTGAGCAAAAAAATTACCCATTGTTTATCCCATCATGTTTCTTCTTTTCCTTTTTACCTCTGTAGTATTGAAGGTAACTTAAATTCCCTAGATTAAGTTTCCTTTATTAATCCATTAATTGTCTCATAATTTCTCATAAATTTATACCGTAAATTGTTATAAATTCTCTGATTTAGTGAAGAGCAATGTATTTATTTTTCTTCTTTTTTGTACTAAAAATGTTAATAATAATGTTAATAAGGCTTGCCATGGTTTTTATCTCTAGTCTGTGAGCTTTTCTATGTACAAAATTATTGAATAGATCCAAATGGAAAAAGCTTGAATGTATTTCTTTCTTCAAGAAGCTTGAAGGTATTTTTTTCTTCAAGAATTTTTAATATTTTTGCCAAAAGTACTGAAATATGTACAATACAGAAATTTGGAAAATATTTGAGTCATAGATTAATATACTTCACATAATATCTATCGTACTGAACCTTGGAATTTCTGTTTCAATAATACAGTAATTGTTTCACATTTTATGTAAGATTTCATCAACTTTTCTTCATTCTTTAAGTTGAAAAAGCATTATTTGAAGATGCAATTATTTTTCAAATCACAACTATTTGATACCACTTTCATGTTCATTGGACAGAAAATCGCATCCTCAATAGTAAAATTAGGAACAATATAATTACCCAATATTATATTACATTATTATACAGTATTAATATAAACGCGGAGGGGTCACTCAAGAAAATTCAAAACTGCTGTTCAAAAATGGATGGCAAAAACAGGAGGACAACATATAGAAAATATCATTTCTAATAATATGTGAGCTTACTTACTCAGAACATTTGCACCCCTTCCCAAATACTACTCTTTCTAACACCTACTCTAGTACATGGGTCACCATAGTCGAGTGGGTTAATTTCCATTCATTATTATCTTCGCTTGCTACGGTACCTGTGCGGTTTTTCAAATGTTGTAGTTAATATTTCATGCTAGTATTTCCATATTATTTTAATTTTTTGTAAATAAATGAACTATTTATTCATGTTATTGCTAAGCGTAAATTATAAAACTATCCAGCTATAATTGAACATGTTTTGTTCCAGGATGAACAGATGGTGGTGGCTGTTACTGATAATACAAGTGACAAGCAGCAAAGTACTGGCGCAAGGAGAGAGCACAACAGCTGCAAGCGGCGACTGCCAGGAGTCTGACTGCAAGAGCGGACCACTCTGGACCCCAGAGGAGGAGGAGGAGGAGGAGTCACCAATAGATGGACAACACGTTGTGAAACGTCAACCGCTGCTGTCGCGGTGGGGGAGTCAGCGGCTGTCCGATCTCTTCTACTTCGACTACAAACGTAGACCGGCATTCTCCAGCTGGGGGGGCAAACGAGGACCGGCCTTCTCCAGCTGGGGGGGCAAGAGAAGCGTGCGCAACACACAGACCAACCAATCTGCATGGACTCAACATTCTCCACCAGAAGATCTCACCACAATTCCCCATTACACGACCATTGAAAATTTGGACCCAATTAATAATGATTGGAATGATATTGAAGCCAGAAAACTCCATTTATATTCTTTCCCACAGAAAACCTCTTTCACTCCATTTCCCGGTAGTTGGGTTCCCAGGGGTGTGCGCTTGTTTGATAGTGGTGAGCCTGGAAAAGAATCTTATTTAGAGTACACGCCGTTCAAAGAGAGCACGATTAATTCACAATCAGATATTAGATATGGATTGGATAGTTTAAATCAGCAGAGTGATACGTTGAGCAATTTTGATGGGAAAAGAGCAGCAGCATTCAATAGTTGGGGTGGAAAACGGGTTCCAGCATTCAATAGTTGGGGTGGGAAACGTGCTGCTGCATTTAACAGCTGGGGTGGCAAAAGAACATTGAGTTTGGAAGATTTAGATGAGGATAAAAGAGCTGCAGCTTTCAACAGCTGGGGAGGAAAGAGATCATCAGACTTGAACGATTTGGGAGGAGAAAAAAGAGCTGCAGCCTTCAACAGCTGGGGTGGCAAGAGAGCAGCAGCATTCAACAGTTGGGGTGGCAAGAGGGCTGCAGCCTTCAACAGCTGGGGTGGAAAGAGAGCACAGGAATTGTATGATGTGGATGAAGAAAAAAGAGCAGCAGCTTTTAATAGCTGGGGAGGCAAGAGGGCTGCAGCATTCAACAGCTGGGGAGGTAAAAGAGTGCCAGAACTTACCAATTTAGATGAAGATAAGAGAGCACCAGCATTCAACAGCTGGGGTGGCAAGAGAGCTGCAGCATTCAACAGTTGGGGAGGTAAGAGAGCACAGGATTTGTATGATGTAGATGAAGAAAAAAGAGCAGCAGCTTTCAACAGCTGGGGTGGTAAAAGAGTGCCAGAATCGGATGATTTGGGTGAAGATAAAAGAGCTGCAGCCTTCAATAGCTGGGGCGGCAAGAGAGCTGCAGCATTTAACAGTTGGGGAGGGAAGAGAGCTGCAGCTTTCAACAGCTGGGGTGGAAAAAGATTAGCAGAAATGTATGATTTGGTAGATGATAAGAGAACAGCAGCATTCAGTAGTTGGGGAGGAAAGAGGGTTCCAGCATTTAATAGTTGGGGAGGTAAGCGAGCAGCAGCTTTCAACAGCTGGGGAGGCAAACGAACTAATACAGCTTTCAGTAGCTGGGGAGGAAAACGGGATGCAGCCTTCAACAGTTGGGGAGGTAAGAGAACACCAGCATTCAATAGTTGGGGAGGGAAAAGGAGTGAGTTGATAGTTGAGGGAGATTTAGATCCACAGAATTTAGATAACAATGATAAAAATTCAAAGTCTTTTGGGAATTTTACTCAAAAAAGTGTTATTGATACTACAGATCAAACAACAAAACTTCCTCAAGAAAGCAATCCTTTGGAAAGAATTCTTTCAACTTATGATGATGGAATGCAAAGATCTGATGGCAAAAATGACAATGATGATGGAGATAATAAGGATGACTCTTCCATCCGTGAGAAACGGACACGAATGACAATTAGAGCTGGAAAGCGTAAGCCGAGATTTTACAGCTGGGGTGGTAGAAAGCGGAGCGAGTCTGAAACTGAAGAATATAATGATGAAGATCCATCAAATATGTCACCTGATGAGGACTTATATGGATATGAGTCATTGGAGCCCGTTCAAGATGAAAATGAAGTTGAGAATAATTCAATGTTGGAAAAGATTGTGATGGACAAGAAGAACATTAAGAAACGTATTGATGAGTTATACACTACACATTCCAGATCAGGATACAGTGGGAAGAGGAAACCTGCGTTTTCCAGTTGGGGAGGTAAACGGAGTGAGTCTGATGGAAGCAATGATGAAGATAAAATTGAGAACATCAGAAAGAAGAGGAGTATTAAGGACGAAGATTTGTCAAATGAAATCTGGGGTGTAGATTCAAATGATGTGATTGATAACTCACTTTTTCCAACCAACACAGTAACGTGTTGTGTAAAGAAACTGCAATATGACAAAAATTTATTCATGCAAATGCTATTCAGGACTAATGGTTTCAGAGATATGTCTTGGCCCAGTAATAGACCCAATAGACGGGGTGCGGAATTCTATGCTTGGGGTGGTAAAAGGACTACGTTATAACTGTGTAGAGGCTTCAAGTAAATTAGTTATTTGTAAATAAACGTCTCAAGAGAAATTCAAATATAAAACAGAATACTAACTGTTAACTGGAGATTATTGAAATATCTATTTTATTTTAGAGAAAGCTGTTTTAATGTTAATAATGCCCTTTTGTTGAGTTTTAATCCAATGAAATAAAAACAAGCTGCAGTTTACCTTGGAATTAGTTACTTCATTTCAACCTTGAAATTTATAAGATTTCATTAAAAAATGATAACAGAGTAATCATCTAATATAAATCATAAATTATTTGTTAGTAGTCTATTGTCTTGTAAATAAATTCCATGTATGTCTAATATAGCTAGTAGCTGACTAATTATGTTATTTAATTTCAATGAATTCAGATTGTAATTTATTAAAAAGACTGCTTAAATTAATAATAACTAAATCAAAGAGTTCGATATTCATTGAAACCGTCAATTACCATCCTGTGAAATGGAATTTAACAAGGTGAAGTTGTAAATGATCATACCTTACAAGAAACTCTTACCTTAACAGCGTCTCACTGATAAATCTTAGCTGAAAAAAAAAATTATTCATTAATAAAAATTATGAGAGATATGATGTTATGATAAAATATTGCAAACAATAAACAATAAGTGACTTCTAAAAAAGATTTTGAAATGGAAAAATTGATTTAAAGTGAGGAATGTTAGTAAGGCTAGTCAGTCACTCCTATATTTGAGTTATTAATATTTGCATTGCATATATTTATATTAATGTTGTAATATTAAGAAGACTAGCTTATGGTTGAGATGTCAATTGCAACCACGTTACATCTTTTCTGATTAATGATCATTCACCTCTGCTGATTCAGCCAAGTGGATGTGAAACTGGCAACCAGCTGGTAGGCCTAAGCTCACATAGGGCTGTTGAGCCATTGACAAACAAGCTTGCTTTTTAAAACTAAAAGTTTGAACCAAGGTAAATAGAATGAAAGGTAGTGTTCACGAGAACGATGCGCAGTAGCAAACTTCATTCAGCTTATAGTGTGACGTCACTGGAGATAAAGAGTTTAATTTTTCCCAATATTGTTAATTCAGAAATGATCTTTTACAACTTTTTATGTAAATACGCATGGTTTTCAAGTCACCAAAATGTCTCCTGGGCTTTATTTTTTCGTTATTTTTGAATTTTTCAGTTTCAGTCTGAGATGCACTTGAACACTACATTATATTCTAATTACCTTTGTACAATTATAGTTTTTCGAATCATAGAAAATCTCATTTATGAGCTGAGGGTGCACTTCAGGCTGTGATTCAACATAAATTTGTGTTCTGAATTGGATTTTCCATACCGCAAGTTTGAACATACCAACCTATACTTACATAGATAAAACATCCGTATCGGCGTAGCACGTATAATATAGGGAATACAATGTATTCCGATAAGGAAGTTACATCAATTCAAGTCTAATAACCCAGGTTTCCCTTTTACAACTTCAAATTGGGTAACTATTTCCAAGCAAATGTGTCAGGTAGTCTACAGTACCAATAAGAGTAGGCTACTAGAAGGCATAATGACTCACAGCCAAGCAATTATTGGAAAGTGGAAACCTGGTAATGCTACTTGAACTTGTAAGAAGGTTACTACTTGGTGTATAAGTATAAGGGCAGAGACACAAGAGGCGGCTTTTCGCCGAATCGGCAACCGCCACCGCTTTTTCATGATCATTGTGCTTTGCCCGATTGAATATTACATTGATGGAGGCGTCGACTGGACTGCCAACCCGGAGAAAACCGCCCCTTGAGCCCAAGGTCTAATTCTGAGCATCAACATTGATGATGATACAACTTCAGGTTTCTGATAAAAATACGGTACAGTATATTTCTATGGATCAACATTTTTAATGAAAACTTTGAAACAAAAACAGTTGAAAGTATCATAATTAGCATTAGATAACTTGTTGAAGTGATAAGTTGGCCTCTTACCGCAATATTTTGAATATCTTCTGTCAACCGACGTGAAAATAAACTGTGAGTTCAAACTTATCTTTAAAATTATATGATATGTTATTACTCTCAACAAATAAAAAAATTGGAGGACCTAAGCATTAATATCAATTGTAAAAAAACATGTGGAATGTTGTTGTTTTAGGTTAGAACTTTGACATGGCTTTTTTATTGTTTTCATTTCATCCTGAGCCTTGAATACTAGATAATAGAGATCAGACTCCTAAAAATGACACTCCTACGATTTCTAGGAAATACGACAAACTGGATCAATTTTTCAGACTGCATCTGTTTTCGACAAAGTGGGACTACTCAGGAATTTGATCCAATTTTTGCCACTTAGCTAAATAATTATCTACTGTACTTAGATCTACATTTTAGCTCAGTGATTTTTTCGTCCAGGAGCAAATGTCATGAAAATAACCCTCTGTGGGAAAAACTTTTTTTTTAATTACTGAAATTCATGCAGATGTCTTCATTTGGACTAGTATTATGAGTACATGTATCCATGGTGGCCATTTAGCATTTTTTCCATGAGGCATATTAAATTAGTTATGTCATTTCAAAAACCGAAGATAAAAAAAATGTTAACCAAATTTTTTGGTTTTTTCACAACAGAATTTTTGTGCAACAGATAGAGGAAAATATTAAATCTACGAGTTATAGATCTATTCTTTAGCTTTAAAATTAAATGTTCGTCAACTATTGTTGACACCAGCCCATTTGGAATGAAGGCATTTGGATACTGACACTTTCTTATAATATCACCCATATAATATAGTGGTTTAAGTAAATTGGATTTACATACAACTTTCCAAGCAGAATAATTCCTCTCCTCTCAATATGGGTGCCCATTCACGGTGGCAAGGGGGGCTGTGGCCACCCTAGCTTTTTGGGAAAGAAAAGTGTAGGCATAAGTATTGTTTCCAAAAACAAATTGGATAATTTAGTCATTTTTAAATATAAATTGGGAACAAAAACATAAAGTAAATTATAATAATTATTTCAGGTCATAAAGGGTGTGGTATATCGCTGAATCACAAAAAGCAATCTTTGTAAAATGTTTGACTCAATTCAACGTTTTTTTATTTGTAATGAATGTCTTAAAATCGATAAAAACCTACATCTAATAATTAAAAGAATGGATAATCATGTTTCTTCAATATTTTACCGTTAATTGGCTTGAACTCCATCTCCAATTGATACAAATAACTAACGAAAAACAAATTTCAATTTGAGAATAAAATTATCTTGGAGCTTATATTTATTGTTGGTGTGAATTGTTTTATTCATGGCATTCGATCAATTCACTTTACTGGCAATTTAAAATTTATTTCACTGACAATAATTTATCTAACTTCATGTTATTCATATTGAAAACGATGTCTCGTTTTACTTATAATTTATTCCAAGACATACTGCCTTCTATTTTTAGAGTGTAGTATGAATGAAATAAATAATATCCTAAATATGAAATAACGTGACTTTAAAGACATATAAGAGGAATTTCTTTCATAATTGGTTGGATTGAGATCATGGAATATCAAATGTAACGGTATGTAACAAAATCGCTAGTCTCTGCATAGAAAAGTTTTATTAATAATCACACATAAAACATAAATATTATCATTCAATAAAAACATAATCAGATATCCTATTCGACTAGTCTTAAACTACAAAAATTTTAATTAAACTCTAAAATTCAACAGCAACATATTTGGACATTAACTTTTAATCCATTTCCACAAGTATATACAATCTCTAATTACCATGAAAGAAAACCACTATCCACAAACTGGCTGGTCCAAATTGTGATTTTACGGAAAGCTTTCTCAATTGCAGATTGGTTTGTTACATCAATATCAATATTTTTTCATAAGTAGTTTTACGATCAAATTTCTAGATAATGAGACAGATATGCCTAGCATTTATTATGTTTTCTCAATTGCAGACACTAATTTTATTGCAATTATGACAGGTTTTTAAGAGAAAAGCTCCTTGCCACAGAGTTGAAGCACAACATTTAAGTGAATCTTAATATTTGAAATATTTAAGAAATAATTATTGATAATCTTGAGGAAGAAAAGCAAGTACTAATCCCATCAGATAAGCTACTTTGCAAAAGGTTATTTTTATTGCACCATGATTAATCCTCACGATCAATTCTTCCAGATTTTCTACTTGATTGGAATGATACATATGTTTGGTATATAAGAAAATAAATGCAATATTTAATTCCAAAATTCATGAAGATAATAAGAGAAAAATCCAATATTTAAATCCAACTTCATTAAGATATTATCATAGAGAAGCGATACTCTACTCTCTTCTAATCTGTTCTCTGTGATATTATGTTGTAGGGGGTGGATCAACAGTTTTGTGGATAAGAAATCTTTGGGGAAATAGAGGAACAAATAATATGTTAACAAAGAAATTATTTTAATTACCTGAAGCAATGATGAAGTAAATTTGAGATCAACATAACATAACATTCTTTATTCAGGGAACTATTATTTCATTCAAATCTTTAAATTTTTAGTATAAATTTTCATAGCATAATATGATTAAAGCATGAATGATTTCTAAAAATCTTCGGTTTATTATTGGAAAAGTGTGTTTGAATTGCCGGACACACTTACGTCGATAAAAGTAAAATCATTCACATGAATCAGAAATCTGAAGGTCGATTAAGTCTCATCAATGATTACGTAATCGGCCATTTTAATTAAATTCTATTATAGTTCTTAGATCGTGTCGTAAAATTATTGCTTTTAATATTATCATTCCATACGCATGGAACGGCGTTCCATCCGATCCTCTGAATCCTGGATGGACAGTTTTAATACTACACTTATTTCCACTGATTTAATAAGAAGGAAGCTGGTAGTTAGATGTTAGATCAATTACACAGGTAAGTTGGTAAATATCAATAAGGAACAAATTTATAAGTTGATCAACGATAAATGATTAGATGAAGTGGACGATTTAATGGGCAATGGGCTAATTTATTATAATTTTTATTGAGATGAAGTGAACGATTTAATGAGATAATTTAATATGATTTCACAGCCATAAATTATTCTGTATTCATTATTTGACACATTAAGATTTCAACTCTATATTAAATTTACTAAAAGTTTCTTTTTGTATTTTAACTTTTTAATTAATGTATTCCCCAAGTATTTTGAATGTAAGATAAAAGTTATAGGCCTACGTAAGATAATAATTTTTTAAGAGACAATTAAGATGTGGATTAGTGGTGATAGAGGCCTTAGTCAGCATAAACAAAGTAACCACTTTGTCGATTTTTATAAAAATATCCATGAGCAATAAAAAAGCTTGCGACATGATATGGACTCCAAGTATTTCTAGCTTATTTAACAGCAAGCAACTTGTTGGTGAAAATTTTGTCATTTAATCGTTTTGTCATCACAATAAAACTACATTGATAAATAAATAAATTTATAGCTGGAAAACAAGGAAGTATTTTGGAAAATTTCCGATGTTGAACACAAGTAGGATGTAGGCCTACCATGAATCACTGTAATACTTTTCTAAAATCTGAATTCAACATAAATTATAATAAGCAAATACAAATTAAATGAAAAGTGTTTAAACCTATTCTTACAAGCTTTTAATTGAACATGGAATTCTACCTTAATAATCATATTGATAAATTAATTAATTAATTAACGGAGAGTTAAAGAACGTTATGTGGAAAGCAGAGAATACAGTAAATGTGAATTCGAGAAACTTACATTAAATGACAAATGAATATGCAAAAACTCATGAATATTTACAAATATCCCTTAGCTCCTATCAAACATGAATAGTACGGTTACCTATTCCCAAACCTGAGACATTGAATAATTTTGTAACACATTGCCAAAACATTCAACTTGACTCTAGAACCTTCTAATATGTGTTGGGCCATTTCAGAAAACTTAGTGCACCGAGGTGCGTAATGGTATTTCTGATGAAGTGGCTCATCATTGTACAGTGTGGTGAACTTTCATACAGATGGTCAAATCTGCTGGATCGATTTGCGGATCGAAAGTCAGTCGTCGCCCATATGTTCCTCCATACCGTCACTCTCGGTGACAAGGGCCCTTTCGAGGATGACACGACCTTCCTTGTAGCGCTGATTCTCCTCGGTGGCGAACTCGTAGATCCAGCCGAGTTTAGCGTCGCAATTCTTGCATGACACATCTCGCACCATGTGGCGACCGGTTAGCATCACTCTGTCTTGCACTTCGCTGTCAAAACACATCACAAAACATCATCAGTTATGGCACACATGAAGGCATATTAATATTCACATGCATACATGTGTATCAATATCAATAGAACACATACGGCACACAATATATCAAGTACACTAGATATATGAATAATACAAGACTAGTCCTTGAACTGTGATTATAGGCAATAAGCATGCTGATTTATTTTTATCAAAATAGGATAATGTGTACATTGTTTGATCTTCATTTGTCAGGATTGATTCCCTACGACTTTATTCATTTAATCATGAAAATTGTAAAACACATAACATCATAGCAAGTACAATAACAAGCCTTCAGATCAAAGCTACAGATAAGTCTTATCATAAGTCGAAAATAATTATTAATCTATGTTATTACTTGATGTTATGATTATTCTTTCTCTTCCTAATGAGATCATAAATCTATATAATCTGGTCTGAAGACACAAAACAAATTCACTCCCACAATAAAGCTGGTCTTCTGGTCAGGAAAAACCAAAGATAGTTTTTCTCTAGATAGATGATTTCCTTCTTTCAGCTTCACCCACAGCACTTCATGTAAATTGTAAGTGCATCAATAGAATACAATTAATTATCTTTCTTCACAGAGAACATTAAGGCTAAAGCCACACTACAAGGAGCTTCGCTTGGTGCCAAGAGCCAAGTGACTAGCATGGTGACTGATCCTAGTGAACGAACGCATTGTGTTCTATTGCAGTTGGCCACACTGCGAGCGACGTACTAGGAGCTAGTCACCAAGTGAGTCGCGTCGCTTTCAGTGTGGCCATCTGCAATAGAACGCAATGCGTTTGTTCACTAGGATTATACTATGTTCACGGAGTCGAGAGACGGCCAAATCAAGCTGTTAGCATTTGTGTGCGCAAAGAAGACTCACAGCTGTTTTCGATGAATTTTCTGTCAAATTCCAGTTCACAATACGTTCATTCAAAGTCAGACTGAAATCACGTAATGCAGATAATAATAATAATAATATTTTTCAGTAGTTCTACTGAGAATCGATCTAGCTGCTCCTAGCTAGACTCTCGCACGCACAGGTTTATTTACATCGTCTCTCCTTTTCCTGAACATACTATAGTCACTAGTGAGACACTTGGCTCTTAGCACCAAGCAAAGCTTTTTGTAGAGTGCTTTAGCCTGAGAGCAAAACTTTGAGGCAATGAGTGAATGTAGGCAGTATTTTAGTTTTATAGAAAACACTGTTTCAAAATCATTTCGGATGCGTTTCTGGTACTGACAGTGGTAGGAAAAAATATTTCACTTGAAAAGGCTAGAGATTTAAGGGTTCTTGCCTAAGGGATCACAAAAAGGCATCAGTGTAGCCTATTGTATGTGAATAAATAAACCTGCACTGATGTTGATTCATTGGCTGCATGATGTTTTTCTCACGTCTCATGTAATGTCTTTTAGTTTCAATGTAAGCAATCGATACCATACAGCTCTTGCAGTTTGGGAAAGAGGATAATCCTGAAAATTCTCTTTTAAGAGATGCAAAACATCATACGATAACTTTTGTTTCTAATATTCAGGCAAAAATTAATAGAATCATTTTATTTTTCATTTCATTTCAGAATCATTTTAAACTTACCTATAATTGAGGTTGACAACTTTATTGAACAAGAAAGCTCGACCCGTGGCTCCTGTGAAACGAGTGCTTATCAGTTCGCTGCGATTGGTTAGAATAGTATCGCATGAGGCACATGAAAAGAGACGAGAGCCCCCGATATGATCCAGGAAAATTCGACCCATGGCTGTAAAATAAACATGGTAGGAAATTAGAAGTAGAAACCACAGAGGTGTGGATATTCACGCTGGAGAAGAAATATCAATTCATAAGCATATAGAATTTCAAAATAATACAGTGTAGTGAACTGAACCAAATCTAAAAGCTAGCTACCAAAAGCAAGTCTAAAACTAAATCAAAAAATATTTTATTTACACTTAATAACCAAATTAAACACTTTAATCAACAAATTTTTCTTTCCCATAGTCAATTACCTTTTTGAGCACTAGACCACTAGATGATATAGGCCTATCACATTTGTAAACAAAGGAATCGTTACGACATTATTTTAAAATAAATCTCAACAGTAAATCAAGTTTGATGTTTATTGAAATATAAGGATTTAAATAAAAAGGATTTCTCGATGACTAATAATAGTGACACTTCAATGTCAACATGCAGTATGAAATAGAACAAAGGGCATTTACGAAGAGTGGCATCTGTAAACTTGTAACAACACTATCGATCCTGTAGAGAATTGAAAAGAAAACATAGTGACAACTGAAATCATCCTTATTTTTGCAATTTCCAATTACTTAAATATTGTATATTTACCTCAATAACTAACCAATAGAAACAAATCAAAAGAAAGGCAAGTTTCTCAGGCTTGTTCTAGAAAAAATAATGAACAATCTCTCATACACAACATATCCTCACAACTTACAACCAAAACAAGAAGTATGACGTAGAAACAGCTGATTTCTGACACTTGGCAATGTTACCAACCTAGCAGAGTGATATTTCGTACGGAATCAGGCTGTGCAAATGGATTTTTTTTGTAAAAATATATTATCGACAAGACGACAAGCTCAAGCTTTCAAGATGATGATCATCCATCATCATCAGCATCATTTCTGATCCGGTGATTCGTTTGTTTACATTTAGGTTAAGTTGTTGTTCTTATAAATTTGTGGTGTATAAACTGTAAAAGATTAATTGGAATTGTATATCTTTCAATAATAATGATCATCTCACTGAATCAATTTATTTTGTACTGTTGCACCGATGTATTATTCCTTTTTTAAACATAATTAATCTAAGTTAATCGTTCGCAGATGGATCATAAGGAATTGATTACTCCTCTTTGCAGTTCTCAAAAACTGGAAAGGGATAATGGAATTGTGAAACTCGATAAATTCCTCACAACATGCGATATTAGTGATAGGCTAACACTTGAAAACATACTTATTGAATTTCTAAACAATTCGTGTAATTCTTGGGAAACCAAACAAGGCTGTCTGACGGGTGCTAAAGCTCTTATACCTTTTATTGACAAGGAAAATGAACAGGAACATAGGTTCTCTTTGGAAATAAGATCAATTGCTAGAAAGTGTTTAACTGATGTTGAAGTACGAGTGAGAACTGAGGCAGGTAAGTGAAGCTTCAGCTACTTCTCTTGTTTTGAAAAGCTTTTCAACCAAGTAATCTTCACCATTAGTTTTGCTCAGAATAGTTATTAAAAGTAAGCACACCAAAAATGTAATAGGCCCCTAGAGCCTGTTTTTTTTTTTTGGTATACCGTACCGTAATTGTTTCTGTGGTTGCAAAATAAGTAGCCTAGTAAGTTCTTATCAGACATCAGTTGGTTTTATGTAATCCATTCATTTCAATTCCTCTCAAAATATCCCTTTGTTCGGTATTTCCAGTCTTATCTCTTGTGTTAAATAATTCGTGTAAGGGTTTCCTCGTTTTCGGTTGATTGATTTTGTTTCATTGGGTTCTATTAACATCTTACTTAATTTTTTATTTAAGGTGCTGTCTTGGGATCACTCTGCCAAAAGTTTGGCAATGAAGTATACAGAGATGAAAAGGACTATGTGATACAATTAATTCAAAACAATTTGGAGCGGCAGTCTATGGATGATGAGGGCTCATATCATGAACATGCTGAAACTGAACGGCTCATTGAAAAATTGTCTCAGCGGGTGAGTATTTCGTTCCTAACATTCACTTCAATTTGAGTAGGAATCAAGTGCTAATCTGCTACTTCTGTTGTAAGGATGACCACTTAGCTTAAGGGGTTTTCCGCCAAATATAATTTATAAGCGAAACCCCGCTTTGTGGTGGTTTAGAAGTTCAGAACCATTTAAAGTTGTAGAAGATCTCTTCATCATCCTTTCATTACCCACACCAATGAATAATTACAACGTACAAGCTAAAAGCTATCAAGCTTTGATTAATATGAGAAAACTATCATATTGTGGAAAACCTCAAATAGTCAAGCTTAGACCAGTAGCGATAATACAAAATTTGTGAGATAATCAGAGAAAAGTTATGATTTCCAATTCAAAACATAACATTTATTTTTACGGTGACGTGTAATATTACAAGTTCAGTACCGGTATTAAGATTGTTTTTTTGGCTACCTATCAACATTATATTGTTGCATACTGTAAGACATGGAGTAGGATTGAATGAATGACTAATCATTTTCAAGACTAATTTAAAGCAGAGTGTGGATAGAAACTGCTCAATTATCTCTGTATTAACGTGTTGGTGTAAAAATTACTCAGGAGATTGAGTAATATTTTATGTCAGTTTCAAAACCTGTTTATTGAATGAATTTAAGTGCCAGCACATTGTCAGCGCCATGGGTGTTGACTAGGTGCACGAGATATTATCAACTATAATACAAATTAAAGTTGTATTAGTTGAAACGTAGAATTCCTAAATAGTAAATTATTTTGTCTGTTACTTAATGGTTCTATTATTCATAGATATTATGTAGTTTAATACTTTTCATTCTCCTATTACGTTACAGTTCTAATTCTCATTGTAATTAGTTGAAACAGAAAATTATCTCAATATATATTCAAAATACTTTTCTATCTGCTACCATTCATCTTCAATAATCGCTACATTTCCAATTCATTTAATTCAGTTTGTTTTGTGATGCAAAAGGAATCTAATATATCTCTGCTTGAGACTGTAGTGGCCGGTAGCTGAGATGGCTTGTCTAATAAACCAAAGGTTTGGTTTATCCAAACTTTGGAAGGTTCCTGGTTTGATCCCAGCTGACTGAAAATCGAAAATCCTTGGGCCACTCCCGTCTTTCTAAGGAGAACATCGGTCCCGTCTGCCTAAAAGAGCAGTCATCGTCTCTCATCATCACACCCTCGCACAAACCTTGCTCATGTTGGCATCACCTAAAGAAATCAATTTTGAGTATATTCAATTCCATTGCTCAATTTCGAAATACATTACATTGTGAAATGAATACTTTCAAATCACTTTTGTAATAACTTTGAGTTTCTTCATCAGTGAATTGAAATACTATTTTCTTTTCTTACAGAGGAACAGCTCAGAAGTCATTCAAAACTCTCGCGAAAACTCTGGTTGGAAAAATCTAGAAACCAGTTTGGTTTGTCTTCAGTCGATGATTCTAGGTTGTGGAGACAATTTCTACACTTTCATCGACAACGATTTGGTGTCTTTGATCTTCCAAACACTCATTCACAACAATCGGTTCGTTCAGGAGACCGGATTCTACCTTTGTTCATCATTATTTAGATGCGCCAGTAGCAAAGGTTAGTAAAAGATAGTTCACTAATCAAAGAAATATTCAATTTTTATAGAGAAATACTGAGTAATTTCCCTGACGTAGTTGCCTAATTTTTAATGTTGAATCTCTTCGGTTGAATCTCTCGCTTTTTTGAACCTTTTGTTGTAGGCTAGAATGTAGATTGATCTCCTTATCATTGATTAAAAAACTGTTGTAACTTTGAAGTGAGGATATTTTTCTTGGATATTGTCAGTTTGCAATCGTCAGTGTGTTGATTCATCAGACAGTGAATTCGAATTGAAAGTGGATGTGCAAAATCAGTTATGGAGTGGTACTTCCACTACAAACGTATAATCCATGTATTAAAAGTTTATTATTCTAATTTTAAAAATGAATAAATTAAATTGCCAAATAAACAAAATAATAGTAGGTAATTCAATGCAATTTTTTGTCAATTATTATTGTAAAAATATTGTTCGATGAAATTGAACATTGTACTTCATTTAGATAGAAGGAAACTTTATCCAACTGAAAAAACACCAATTGCTTCAAGCTTAACTCCTGCTTG
Organism: Laodelphax striatellus; assembly: GCA_017141395.1. Taxonomy (NCBI): domain Eukaryota; kingdom Metazoa; phylum Arthropoda; class Insecta; order Hemiptera; family Delphacidae; genus Laodelphax; species Laodelphax striatellus. Next base: position 13,540,984 of record CM029534.1, on the reverse strand, counting down.
ATAGTAAAATTATATTCTTACTTTTGAATTGTTGGCATGAAATCCAAAAAACGTTCAAATTCTTTCGCAGATGAGTTTCAAGCAAAAACAAATTGATTTTATTTTCACAGCGTCTGAGGAAAGTGAATGCGATTCTTCAGAGAGTCCGGTTCTGACTTTTGGGCGGAAAATAAGTGAGCATCTAGCTCTCGGTTTAGCTGACAACTGGAGTCAGGTAAGTTAAGTTATGAGACAATTTATGTTTGAAAACGTTTTTTAAACTTGGGATGAAACTCGCTAAAATAGTATTCCAACATCTTAATATTATTACTATTACTTCTCTCTTTGTACTTTGAGAGTTTATTATGAACTTTCCATTCATTTTTCAGGTGAAACTGGCTGCTTCTCACGCAACAAGATATTTTCTAGCCTCCTTACCCAATGCTAAAATTAGAGAAGTCTTCTATCCTGAACTTCTGCCTCGTATATGCTTGAATCGGTGAGTATTATCATTTTTCTTCATATTGTACTACATTGTAATTCAGCGTTATATGCGTTTGCATTGTAAAAGCGTCAAAGAATCAAAGGGGATAAAATCGGCATGAGAAAAGTCACAGTTTAAAACCTCAGAAGCGTCAAAAATGACGTCTCTCGTAACAGCGACCTGTTACATTGTGATTTTGATTCGCCTGAACATCAGAAATATCACGAACTAATTGGAATAAAACCAATTTAAAAACATATTTTCATAGTATAGAAATAGCGACATCTGTGGACAAAGTCAGAAACTGCATTGGGAGACGGTCACTGCCTCTTCTGACGCTTCTAATGACGTTCTCATCTCTCTTGACGCTTCTCATGCTGCTTTTGACTCTTTTGAACCTTTTATCCCACTGTGTCCTAGCGGAAGCACTTGCGTAGTATAAAGTGCACTTTAGCTATGCACTTGTATAGCTCCCTTATGCTATGAGAAAAAAATTATAAATAAAATTATTCAAAATCTATAAAATATTTGTTCAAAAAGAAATAACACTCTCTTGGGTTCTTTCCTGTTAAAGCAAATTTTTTTTAAATATTGGATAATTTTCATAATCGATTTATCGATATTCATGTTTTGATTTCTCAAAGTATTACATTTATCAATGTATCAACTGGTATCTAGAACATGAACTTTACAATAAGGCTAGGCGTACACCGATTAGTCATCGATATTCATGTTTTGATTTCTCAAAGTATTACATTTATCAATGTATCAACTGGTATCTAGAACATGAACTTTACAATAAGGCTAGGCGTACACCGATTAGTCAAGACAAGACGACATTAGTCACGTTTAGTCACAGTATTTCACATAGTTGCTTATGAAGCAGCACACACTGATGCAATGAATAATAGGTACGTGTTGCTTCATAATCAACTATGTGAAGTACTGTGACTAAACGTGACATCTTGTCTTGTCTTGACTAACCGGTGTACGCCTAGCCTAATATTGTACAGTCTCTCAAGTATCTAATATAGGCCTAAATAAATTTTGGTTATTAATTATGGTTCCGTTAAAAGGAAAGAACATTACTAAAATGTTTATTTGAGATTTAGGTTACCTTAACCTTGTACATTACCTGCATTTGGAATATATATTGAAGATATCGATAAAAATTGTTCGATGTTAAAAAGTTTGCGTTAACGGGAATGTACCGTCTTTTGATAACAATTTGAATTTATTTATTCGAAGAAAAAAATACTAATAAAATCCATTGTCAAATCCATTTTGAAAAAAGACATCATACATAACATAGACAAGTAATCGCTTAAACAAAACTTATTGGTCAATTGTATGAGAAAAATAAGATTAACAAAAGAAAATCAAAGTAAGATCGCCCAAATGGACCGTAAATAAACAAACTTTAATATGCACAGTATTTAAACGCTCAGCTCTTTTGACGATTCTATCTCTTCTCACTGTGTACGCGCACTAATTTATTTTGCTGCCCGGATTCGTTTTCGTTTTGACTTTAAAAGCAATTGGATATGTTCACACTTGGTCAATTTTGTGTGCGGCTCAAGAATGCTGTACATGCTTAAGCATTGGCCGCATAGCGTAGCACACAAAAATCGACCAAGTGTTCAAATTCAAATTTATTTGTTTCCAGCATCACAACACATAATATATACGCAATAGAATAGAATAAAATAGAATAGTAATATTAATAAATATTGTGAATTGGATTTATTGAAACCCATGGACATGCAGGTCTGACATAGGAATTTGAGTTCTACTGTATTTGTGTGTTGGCAGGTACTATATAGCGGAAGGAGTCCGTATCTACTCGCAGGAGACGTGGCGCCAGGTGACGGGGGAGTTTGGAAAGGAGCTTGTGGAAAAGTACATAGACAAGTTTGTGCAGTACTATGAGGAGGGAACCGCGTCGGATAACCAGGCGGTGCGCGAGGCTGCCTGCTCCTGTATTGCCGAGCTAGCCACCAAGGTGGACGCGCACATTGTACAACCGCATGTTCCCGCGTTGCTCGCTGTTCTACTCACATGCTTCCACGACTCCAACTGGCCGGTCAGGGATGGTCAGTACGCTTACACAATTACCATCATTCAAATTGAAATTATTTATTTGCTAAATGTTATCTTGCCGAATTGTTAACATTGAACAGATTGTTTGATTGATTGATTTATTTGTTTGTTGTACTAGGTCTGAGAAAACCCATTGCAAAAAATCAATACAAAATAGATCTTGGAATAAAATAATAGGCCTACATAATGATAATTGTATTTTATAACTGAATTTTTTACAAGTACAAAGATTGAGTTTTTCTCTCTATTTTTTGGAAAATTTTCATCTATCAAGGTACAACGCTAATTTCTTCTTGAAAATTTAGAATTTATGGTATTATCTATATTATGGCATACATTCTATATACATATGGCATTTATTCTTGTAAATTCAAATCAAATTTAATCTCAATCCATTACAAAAAATACATAAGAATATTAACTAATATAACAAACGTAAGCATGATACAGAATTACAATTGAAATTATTCTTATAAATAATGTTTCAACTGGCAACCAACTAGTTGACTTGTATCCGAAAATTATATGAATAATTTGTGAGAATAAATGCTATTCATAATACCATAAAACTATTTTAATGTCACTTATAATACAATTTTCAAGAAAAATCCAAGCGTCTTTATAGTGAAACCTGTCTAAGGCGGACCCTGTGTAAGACGGAAACCTGTTGAGACGGAATAGGTTTTCTGGTCCCAAGGAATTTTGTATAAAGGTAAAGTACCTTTGTAAGCCGGAAACCTGCTAAAACGGAAAGGTTTTTTCAGTCCGTTCGCGTTCCGTCTTAGACAGGTTTTACTGTACCTGAAATTTCAGAAATAACCCTGAAAACTATTCGACTGGCATCGTGTATTCGCACCTTTATTATCATAAACCAGTGTATTAGAAATAAGTTTAATGGATGTTGATGCGTGTTGTGGTAGCGGCTTGCCTGGCTTGTGGCAACTTCATATCGGCGTTTCCTGCCGAATCGCAGCCATCAATGGACGCCCTGTTTCCGCTGTTCTTCAGCAACCTAGGCGACAACATCGCCTCGGTGCGCCAGGGCGCCGCCTCCTCCCTCAAGAACGTCGTCAAGGCCTATCCCGACACCGCTCTTCAGCCAATCATCAACCGGATCAATACTAGTAGGTTTCATCTTCTTATTCCTAACTATATCTATATTAATTAAAGAGAGTTGGTGTCTGTACGCTCGCTTATAACTCGAGAACGGCTGAACCGATTTAGATGATTTTGGATTAGTTTGAATTGTTACAGCACTGGATAACATAATATCTATTAAAATATAAGAAAATACCTTTATAATTAATAAATAATTAGTACATTAATGACCTAACCTATCAAACATTTTACAGACCCATGTTTTGAACTTGCCGGCTACCGAAGAACGGAAAGATGATCGTGATTCAAGACCAGAAAAATTAGCAATGTTATCTCAAGCCTCAGTAGCCCAGTGGATAGCGCTTCGGCCTTTCGACCTAGAGGTTGGGGGTTCAATTCCCGCTCCGGTCTAATTCTTTTTGTTCTAGGTTTTCTACTCTAATTATTTTTTACGCTAGAATCATCAATTAAGAATGAGTTATCGTTCGTATCATACATGTTTTATTGTTTCTAATAATTTATTTGAGGTATTGTACATTCAATAATGTTAATACATTATCTGTCTCTATGCTTCGATAAACAAATTATTAATATTAAATTAAATTATTAGGTACTCTTTTCTCTGTGCTTCAAGCTATCTACAATAGTATATGATAGTATTGAATGGGAAGGGCGATACGAAGTTCACTTGAGCCTCCAGCCGCGGAAGTAGCGGCGTCAGATTGCACAAGAACGTAGTTTGGCATCTCAGGAGTTTCAAAATGAGGGGGGCGACTTCGTGATATACTAAATTGTGTGGTAAATGCTGGAAATGTACAAGCTATTTGACTCAAATGGTTCAGCTGCAGGCAGCTGATTGCCATAGAAAAGGCTGTTTTGCAACACCGCTCGGATTAGCCGACGCAGCGTTTACATATTCACTACATTCAGTGATAACAATAGCCTTGTAAACACTGAATTTTCCAAGCGTTCTGTTTAATCTTTGAACAGTTTGGTATTCATTGCATGCGGCGGCATACCATGAAGTCGCTACTCTTGATTTGAAACTCTTGAGAGGTCAAACTATGTTCTTCCGACTTCTTTTGACGTTTGGAAAAATAATTTCAATTAATTCTGAACAACTTTCTCGCTTTCACCAACCACTTATCTTTTGAAACAAAAATGTTTCTAGCTTGTCGAAAATTTCATGTTTTCTGGTTGAAATGACTCGACATTGACGAGCACATTCATTAATTAAAAATAAACTAATGGTCGGATAAGTGATATGTAAAAACCGCTAGAAAGGAGACACTTTCCCCGTTATTTTGATGTAACTAGCAAATATATATAGTAATTGCTCTTGGATGGGTGACCGATACAAGAAAGATTGTGCAATCAGGCGAGGTGGAACCTACCCTAAAGGGTCTCCCCACCAATATAAAGCCATACGATAAAAGAAACTAGCAAGCTCCGTGGGCTGGAGAACTCGCTTGCGAAATTTCAATTTGCTGCTGTGCAGTTGCGGTGCCGCAGCGATGCCATCCAGTGCAGTCGGTTGCAGGTTCTGCTTCGCTGCCGCGACTCTGATTCTTTATCTAGTCTTGTTGGCCCTAGGAGTTGTCACACACGTCAAAGAGCTTCTAATATGCAAGCCTACACAGTAAAAATGAATAAATAAAGTTGGAAAAATTTAGCAGCTAGCAGTCACGGTGCACAACTGTATGGTGCCGCCGCTGCAGAGAAGTTGGTCTGGGCTTGAGTCTGAGAATACAGGAGCCAAACTTGCAGTGACTGCATTGTGAACGAAATTTGTGGCGCGTCGATTATTAAAATCTGGATGTCGTGACGGCAGACAAACGTGTTGTAACCGCACAACTAAAAACCGACTACAAGCGAGTGAACATGTGTGTGTACTTATTTATATTTTTACTGGTCTATGTTGTCTGCTAATTCGGTCGCTATGACAGTTTCTGAAATTGTCACCCTTGTGTATTCAAGCTTAAAAAAAATGTTTAATTTCTTAATTTTTATAACCCCCAACTATATGGTGACTGAAATGTTTGCTAACAAGCATACCACTTATTCAATAATTGTGAGGTTATTAAATTTATCTAATGGGTGTAATAAATTTATTATTGGAATAAATTGAGGTTATTGATTAGGTTATCAATTATTTGATAAACGTTTGGGCGTTCTTGATTGATGGAGCTCAAAATATATCAATAAAAGAGGTTGATGATGATTTTAATAATAAAAATTGTTATATATAGAACACTATATAGTATAGCTTCGATGATGATATCCAAGGTGTTCAAAGTAAATAATTTTCTTGGTGCCTGTGCATCAAGACTATCCATATTCTATGCATAATAATCAGAGAAACGAAAATCCAAAGAGAGCTACATAAATAGTTCTGGAGACTTCTGCTACAGCAAATATTGACAACTCAACAAAATAGCAAGAGTATAATCGATGTCACTGTACAAAATTTGTGCATGGACGGGGAATCGAACCCCGTACCTCTCAATTGCCGGCTGAGCGCCTTAACCATTAGACTACCAGACAACTTCTTTACAGTAGCATTCAATTGAGATAGCCTAACCGAATCGACGACCTGCAATTGAGAGGTACGGGGTTCGATTCCCCGTCCAGGCACAACTTTTTGTACAATGGCATTAATCTATTATCCTCTTGCTATTCAGCTCTGTTGTCAATATTTGCTGTAGCAGAAGTCTTCAGAACTATTTTAATAGCTTCCTTTGGATTTTCGTATCGCTAATTATTATGTATTCACAGCAGTTGATTAACTGCAACATCCAATAATTCCTCTCATCCATATTACACGCCTTGAGTCTCGCAATTGTCATCTCAAACCGACTTTATTTTTCAGTCATATTTATCTTATTTATCCACCACTGAGTAACAGCATACCTTCCCTAATATTTTATAAAGAAGCGAATGAAAACTTCCAATGAAACTTATGAGATTCAAGGCAATAATTGGCTTTGTGTATTTTTTTACTTTCATTGTTGTCTTATTTTCAGATTTAAAAGACATTTGCAATCAATCATCGGCTGGTCCATCGGATATCAAAGAAATGCCTGTTCATTGCGGAGGATCAAAAAGACGCCGAGATGACAGTGACGAAGATCATCTCAATTCTGACAAATGGGTAAGAGAACTAAATTATTCCTCTAAACTACAATATTTTTAATTCCTCAGTACATGTTCTTAGAGAAGGCATATATTCGACTTATCAATGTGCTTTTTTAGGTGGAACTTCCATTCTCACAACTATGTATACTAATTCTATTTAAGCTTCAAATAAAGAACCCCATACAAATTTACAAACAAAAGATCCAATAAATTCAATAAAGATCAAATATGATTGAGAGCTAGTGATACGCCTTTCCTGAAATTGTCACTTTGTATAAGATGTAAAAATACAAAAAGAATTTAATTATAATACAATTATAATAATTAGAATACAATTATAAATATATGCGGATGAAAAGAGGATTTGCAGTATTTCCATATTAATTGATAAATATATAAATGAATTAATTTTTCACTTTTTTCATTAGGGTAGGTCCGGTAGGTACTGTGGGCAAGGTTGAGGCATGAAAGCCCCCTCTACCACTTAACCCACAACAGAGATATCTCTTGATACAGATACGGTTTTGGAGTATTTCACCTTATAGATTAAAATGCATCTACTGTGCACTCTCCTTATCGTACCAACAAAAGAAAAGATATGATGAATGATTGAATTTTATGACTTTTGTCATGCAGCATTATTTATGTGGATCATTTGTTCAGAGACTAGGACGAAGGGGCAGTCAAATTGGACCACTGCACAAGCAAGAATCACAGCCTTGGGAACATGCTGATGGGTGAGTCACCTACTCATCACATTCAAAACCACTATCTGAGTATAGGTACTTTTCAATATTGAAGATGTTTTGCCTCTTATGTTTTATTCATTTATTTCATTAAATACACACACCATGGTGATACACACACCATGGGTGGGAAGAAACAACAGGCATTCACGCAAAACTGTTTCAATCCCTAATTTTAACTAAATTGTCCAGAGGTTATGTCCATGTACTTTCTCATAATTAATTTGAGTCTAGAAAAACCATTAAATTACAAATTCTTATTACATTTATCAAACCAAATCAAATCAAAAAGTTTATTGCCAAAAAACATTATACAAGTCATAACAACGTCAATACATTAACTAAAATCTAATTGAGAAAAAGTCTGAAACTGTATACAAGCATTCCCTAATAAGTACATCCTTCAAAAAGTTTTTATAATTACTGCTCTCCATATATCTTACTTCTCTAGGTAGAGTATTGAACAGTTTCACAGACATGTATTGCCAATTCTACTGTGAACCTGAGTACTGACATTGTCCAACTCTCACTATTACAAATCTAACCTATCGCAATCTATGTAATATACTTGATAATTTTCCCACTTGTTGTATTGTAAGATTGTGCAAATCAGATCTTATGATCAGTTTCAAATCTTGATATATTTAAAATCTAAATCTTAGATTTAATAAAAATATGATGGATGTAATAATTAGATTGAAATATTTAATATTTTAATCTAAAATTAGATTAAAGATTTAATGTAATGAAATGCAATAAATCTTAGATTTAATACAAATCTTATGATTTGTATAAATTAGTCAGTTTTCTTTCATCAATCCAGACAATTTATAAAATTGAGTGAATTTCGATAAAAAAACAACGTATAGATGCGAAAATAACATTTTTCATATCAGTGCGATCTGGACCCGTATTGAACGGGATAACTGATGTATCTTAATGGATGTATTCACACTATATCGCGTACCCATACGATTCATTGGTTGAGGCTTCAAAAAAATTAAAATAATTAAGTGCCATTTCTTTCTTCTTTTTTGCGATGATGACATCACAAATTAATGACACAATGTTCATGAGTTTTTCTTTAAAATAGTTTGCAGCCATTAAAATTGACCCAATTTCTTGCCTTTTTCATTATTTTTTCTGAAATTAAATGCAATAATAACATTGAATTATTTGCCTTTCATAATTTAGTCAACAGGTCGACTACATTTTTCTCACCAAGTTTTCCTAATAACTAACTCACTATAATTTTTAGGTCTTTATGTACACATGTGTAATAAATATGTCAATTTTATTGTCTTATTTTCCAACAGACAATAATATTGCCCTGAATTATAATAATATTACAGTACATAATGGTTACAATAGTTATAATGGTTACAGAACAATAATATTGTCCTGAAACCTCATGGTAATGCCTCATAAGATATTGGAACCATTCTATTTATTCTTAAACGTTCTCATTATAATGTTTTGAATTTCAATCTGCAATGTATTGTAACCATTATACATTTTTTCTGTTGCTGGTAGTATGTCTACAGCAACAGGCAGTATACGTCTACTAATGTAACCTTTGTAAGAAGAATATTATCCAAGCCTTTACGCCCAAACAAAAATAACTCTCTTATCACCTACTCTTCAAATTAATCCACTCCCTCCCTTCACCAAGATTTCATTCACCCATATGGTCCTTGGGACCACCCAAGGACTAATTATTTGTATTCATCAAAATTATTTTCATCGCCGACACGTATGTGTATCTGTGTTCATTGTTGAACATTGTGTTGCTGACTTGTTGATTAATTATAATCATTGCTGCTTCAGTGTACAACCTTGCTATGATATCAACGTATTTGTAGAAATTTTATTGATGTTGTTAGAACTTCATCTTAGAAGGAAACACTATTAGATGTTGTCAATTCAACTTCTTTATTACAGCACCGGACCACGGTTTTGTGGCTTCACCATTAACATTTTCAACAGTACTGTTCAACATCAATGCAAATAGTGTTTATGAATATTTCTATATATAAATAAAAATGATAAATATTTTTATAAAAATAAAAAATACGAAATATTTGTATGTAAATACGAATAGTTTTTCCTTTTGCTATAATATTTCGTTCAAATTTCTGAAGGATATTAACAGAAACATTAATGAATTCATCTGTTGAACATTATTGATTTAATTTGTTATATCTGTAATTCATCTTGAAATAAAGACTCTCTGTCAATTAATGTCTCTCATATTTGAACATTTATGTTACAGGAGTGTAATTTTGTTGGGTGAGCTGTCAGAGATTTCTTCAATAGCTGATCAGATATTACAAGCACTGCCAAATGTGGCAGAAGCTTGCAAATTCCAACATTACGCTCAGCACGTTGTTTTTCTGGAAACCGTGTGCAGGAATCTTCCAATTTTTGCCAAGAACCTTGGCATCAAACGCTTCAAATCCGCATTCGACTTATTCATCGACCCCATTTTTACAGCATTGGTGAGTTTCCTCTAGTTTTTCTTTGAAAATCTCTTTCATAGTAAACGTTTCTGCCGTATTCTAGTGAGGGTTTGATTAAACAATTCTAAACAAAGCAAAAAATCCATCAAATTTGCATAGCCTTCTTTACAATTCAAAAAGAAACTAAACGATTTTAAGGCTGCATGCACCATCTTCGCTCAAACTAAGTTCAACAGAACGTAATTTGAACTTGGCTTTAACCGTGGATTCGAAGTTTCAACTACCGATTCGTTGAACTCAGTTTGAACGAAGATGGTGCATACTACAGAGACTGTATAATATTATTGTGGGCATTATAATATAATGATGTAATAATATAATATTGATGTGGGCATAATAATAGAGACTGTATAATATTATACAGTCTCTGTAGTGCATACGGGTCTAAATCATGTAGCTAAATATTAAGAATCAAGAGAAACCGGGATGTTAATGCTCCTTATTTTGTGTGTTCGTCCACATCACTTTCAAATGGTTGAAAGCAAATTATTGAAAGTGATCAATATCACTGTAATAATATATAAATGTATAGTATATAGTACAGTGGCGGCGCTTCCATAAGGGCCAAGTGGGCCGGGCCCACCCAAATGAAACAGTAAGGTACATTTTTAAATAAATTTTGTGATTAATATTATTCACTATTCAATAAAATACAATGTAAATTAATTTTGAACTGTCAGCGGGTCAAAACTCTCGTAAAACGGGTCAAAAATCAACACGTAACACATTGGAGGGCCACGGATTTTGGGCCCTTCTAGCTATCATAAGAACGTATTGGCAAGGCTACGCAAGCCGGCGGCGCTGGCTAGTCGGAGAGCAATGCATTGGTATATGAGCATGATGGGCCGATTCCAGCGGGCCCATTGGACGTTTTTTCTCAATATTCTCGCTCGAAATGCTGAGCGCTAGGCTAGTAGTAGCTTTGTTTACATCCTGTCATACGAATTTCTTATTTTATAAAATAATAAGTTGATACTTTTAGTCACTTTTGTGCTAATATTTATATAGGTTTTTTAGATTAGCCATAATCCAATTGTAGTGATTGTGATTTTATTGTGAAGTGCTGTGTTATTGTGAAAGTGATCATGATTTGAATGAGGTTAGGCCTACTTCAACGGTACAATCTTCAGAATAATATTGTGAGTTTGTTAATAAACGAATCAGCCCATTCAGCTCTTGGCATGTTTTTAATACTGTAGTAAATTCACAGACTAACTGTATGTATTTGTAGATAGTTTTCAGCAGGTCGATTCCTATAGTTTTGTTCAATATCGCAACTATATATAGTCGTAGAATTAATCTTAACTACATTAACTTGTAAAATTGGATATACTTCATAAAGCATGCCCCCTTCCCAGCCACACCCACAATAAGTCCAACCACGGGCCCTCCCTACTGTTCAGGTCAAGCGCCGCCACTGATATAGTATACAATGTATAATACATAGTAAAATATATGTAAATGTCGTCTCCATGCTCTTGGAGATTTTTCATTATAAATTAGGATAGCTGGGTAATCAAGGCTTTATTAACTCACACAAAATCTACTGTAACTATCTTGATGTGTGCGTAAACTGAATTTGTCTTATTCGGGCACGTATTCAGTTATGGCATGAAACAATCATTTACTTGAACAAAAACACTATAATGATGTTGTCAATTCCACCACTTTATCATTTACTTGATCAAATGAACAAACATACAAATTTGTTTATTGAAATGTATAAAACTGATTCATTATGATGGATATTCCATATGTCCACACTTTTTGTTTGCTGCATAGGTGCATAGCATACTATACGAACAATGCTCAAGCACAAGCAGCATGCTTGAGTCGCAGACAAAATCGTAGACATAGGGATTAGAATATTCAATTTCAAAACATTGATTATCACACATTTTTCTTCGAATTATTTTTTGTTTGGATCATGTTTTGTTTGGGATGGTGAAATTAAGTTTTATTATTCAATTGACCCCATTTCAGACTTGCGAGAACGCTCTTGCCTCGAGTACTGCCAGTCAATGCTTGAACCAATTGGGATCTATGATGGGCTCAAATATTCTCCGATCAAGGGTGATGAACCACAATCCTCGGTGAGTTCTAGGTTTTCATTTCAATGTTTCCATCTTAAATGTCAGTTTTGAAAGGGATATCCTGCTTATTAGCTGGTGTTATTGGTTTTGTAAATTGATAAATTTGAAATTTTCTTGTTTTACCAGTTCCTTGTTGTAGATAGTCTAGTCTAACATGGGAACCGATTGTTTAATTGATGGAGGCGTTGTCGAGTATTCATCATTAGTATTGTATTCTCTAGATTTGAGAGGATTAATCATAGTAACTATATATTATTTCATTCAATTTTTTTGAGAATTCAAGTTCAGACGTGACTTGTGAGCTATTGGAAGTCTACCGTTCGTGACTAATTTTTTTATAGATTTGGCATCGACAGCGCAAATTATGAAGAAAACAATTACTTCTTTCTTCTATGCTAATTAAATTTTTGAACAATAAAGTTTTTCGTATTTCTTTAGTTTTGCATCCTCAATAATTCATCAAAAAAAATCATCTTTCATAAAGTTTGCATGTCTAGAAATAGGTCGGGAAAGTCGAGATATTAGTAGAAGAATCAATGAAAAACGTGAATACTGTGACATAAAGACTGACTGAATGAAAAACTGGAATACTTTTATGTAAAGACTGATTCAAGTATTGTGTTGAATTAATGAAGGATTGTTTTCTAATAAATTGTACTCATTTTTTAATAATTTTATTATTTTTTTAATTTCGGAATTTTAGTTTTTTTTCAATTTTTGAGAATTCAAAATTTAGAAGTTTCATTTATTCTATTATGTTGAGATTCCAAAGGTTTAGAAATTTGCAACAACCTTGTACCGCCTTGTTTATTCCATATTCATTATCTAATCTATTTATTCTAGGTACATTGATTCATTGGACGCCAATATCTTCATTGCTCCGTTGTAAACACTTCCATATCATAGTACGTAGTTGTAATAGTAGTAGGTGTTACTGTAGTAAACAAAGCAATATTTAGCGTCTCAAACTGCTGAACTCTTTTCGAAAGAATCCAATTACTATCAATTACATAAATGTAATACTTCCTTCATTAACACCTGTGATATTTTAATAATAACTTGAAATTCTATTAAATATATCAACTCAAATAGACTGTGTAAATGCATACTATACTGTAGATGCGTTTATGTATTTATATAATTTTCTACTTAGATATTCAGCTACTTAGTAATTATTGTAACTTTTTATTGTGAGAATATTTACTTGGCGTTTATCTTCATCTACTCAATTTTTTGTGTCTCATTTTCTCATCTATGTGTAATAACAGTGACTGGTTACCACTAGGCCACTTGATTGTAACTTCATTGTTGTACCATTAACCTGTGATATTAAATACAATATCAAAAACATGATTGTCCAATTTGTTTTCATGCCACTAATCCTCATAGACCGTTTAAAATATTCAGGATTCTCGTTTTGTCATCCAACATTATTTTTTTGGGGGAATATAAATTGTGTTCATCATTTTCAAGTACTCAGTTGAGACATAATTATTGATTGGTTAAAATTAGACTATTTAAGTTGAAATTATTTCAACTTGAATGTAATACCGTACTATATATTTTTTTAATTTGGTATTCCTATCTTACAGAATATCATGTATAATGTAATTATTATAGATGTAGATGTAGAAGTACTGTAGATGGTAGAACATAATTATCTTCTTCATAATAGAATTACTGTATATTATAGTGAGTAATGTAAAGTCACTTTACTAAAGTGAGTAGAGGGTTGGTTTCGATTGCGTTTAAGAGGTTGGGGGTTTCTAATAGTTTCTTACGTAATTAATGAGACTAGATAATATTAATAAAATTCGTTTTCAACTGTAGTTATCGCGCAAAGAAAGCAGCTTTTGTCGAGATGGAACACAAGAGCTAAGATAGCACCAGCTACAATACTGCCAATATTCCAAATAGGCTTATTCTCAACACTCTCCCTTCTTCCTTCATGCCACTGACCAAACAAGGCTGTTCTCTTCGCGCGATTACTATAATTATATTCTAAGAGTTTTTTGTTGATAGGGCGCAACCAAAATAATTTTCGAAGCCCGTGTTCTGAAAAGTTGACAGAGATTTTGTAGAGTTTATACATAATAAAATCAATATCCAAAATATGGTAAATCCACTACAATCAATAATATTACAGTAGAATAAACTACAAGTTGTTTCATTGATTCTTTCAAAAAGATTATTTCAAGCTCGATTGCATTCCTTTCAACCGATTTTATGATTAAGGCACTACTCACACCTGGAAACTCCAAATCGCAAAGCAACTCATCGCTCGGTAATTCTGCGACGCAGCATGTGTTTTCAAATTATGACGCTCAGACTAGGCGATTCCAGAATCGGAAACTCGATCGCAGCGCAACTGAGTTGCTCTGCGACTTGACATGCTGGTTGCCGAGTGATCGAGTTGCCTGATTGCCAAGAGTGTGGACAGATTCTACGTACATGAAAGTGAGGTTAGATGATATTCTAACCACATCAAACTGGAAAAGTAGGATTATTTGCTTTTAAAGTAGTATTTCATCATTTTTTGGTTACGGTACTTCAACTTATAAAAAATCGAAGATAAGTTTTAAAACTCTCAAAATATTTACGTTTTGAGAATAATGTGATAGTAGTTGATCGGCAACTGGCAACTAGGAGTAGCGGCTGTGAGCATGACAAGCAACAGAAGTCACCTGCTGCATCGCTGAGTTGCCGATCGATGAATTGCTATGCGATTCAAAGTTTCCAGGTGTGAGTAGTGCCTAACTGCTTTCTATAAACTTGCAAAATCATAGTTTTGCAACTTTAGATTTTAAACTCGATATCACTTGAGGTCCTACTTACTTCCTAAAAAAAAAAAAACAACTTCAAATTAAATGAATGAATTTTAATTTTTCCATTTACAAAAGGGAAATTAGTCATATGCGGGCAAATTTTCTAGCTAAAGCCTATAATTCTTAACATTCAGTATTACTTGTTAATTCTGCTCATGTTTTAGTTTTCTTTTTTGTAACATCGCCACAGTCGATAGACCGATCGGTAGATAGATCGGGGAATTAGGAGATCGCTACTACAGTTGCCATTTTCATCATTATTGAATTTTGGCAATTTTGGCTGAGTAGTAAGCGACTATTAAACGATTACATCCAATGGCCGCTTGAAACTAAAAATGATTTTGATATAGCAAAGAAAATAAAAATAACTCAGTTATACTGTATTTATTTTAGAATACAATCTATACAAAAAAATAAATCTACTCTTGTGATTCATCATCACTTTTAACACTACACGATGAGTCATATTCACTCTTCACTTTAGCTTTGTACTTGGCATAAGATTCTCCGAAATTGCAAACGTCACTAGGACTCAGGTTGCCACTGTAGAGATCTTCATCACTCGACATTTCACGAGGCGAGTCATCGTAATCATCTGGATAATCAAGATATTCGTCAGCATCGTCTTCATCATCACTACCTGAATGAGAAAGAAAATGTTTACTATTGTTAATCTAGTGTCACTGATTATAATCTGTTTTCTACTCATATTCACAATTTAAATATTTGTACTTTCTGTTATTTGGTCACAGCCGAGTTAGAATAAAACTCACTATGAAGTCTACCCTTCCCTTCTAAAATATGAAAAGTTGTCTTTCATATTATCAGAAGAAGATTATTGATAGAGAGAAGTGGAATTTTGGAATTGGCAGACGAAGAGAGGTATGAATTTGTTGAAAAAGAATAAGAAAAATTTACTTGTTTGTGAATACGAACGTTCTTGAATGCCGACTACTACACTACTACTACAAACTACTACTACAGAAGGCCCAGGAAGGTGAGTGAACCAGATAAAAAAAATAATTTATTTCATTAATTAACAAACCAATTTATCTATATCCAACAATTCACAACTTGAATACTTAAATTTTTGTTACCATAACGAACTGCATTAGAAATATTCCAAGTTTCATGTTTCAAATGCAATTTTCCAACCGATAAAAATGGAAGTTACTGCTCAGAAAGATCTGAACAAACATCGATAACAGTTTATAAAATTAAAAAAATGTTGAGATCTTTCTCAATATTTTGGTACTACTGTTTCTCCAAATTGATAATTCGGGTAAAATTGGAAGTAGCATTCTCAGTCAATGAAGAATTGCAAAACGTTTTCTTTCGATAAAACATAAATAAGAAATATTCACCCAACATCATAAGTTTACAAACCTTCTATGCTTTTTGCTTTGACAGTTCCATAAGAATACAAGATTGAACAGTGGCGGCGCTTCCATAAGGGCCAAGTGGGCCGGGCCCACCCAAATGAAACAGTAAGGTACATTTTTGAATAAGTTTTGTGATTAATATTATTTAATATTCAATAAAATACAATGTAAATTGATTTTGAACTTTCAGCGGGTCAAAACTCTCGTAAAACGGGTCAAAAATCATCACGTAACACATTGGAGGGCCACGGATTTTGGGCCCTTCTAGCTATCATAAGAACGTAATGGCAAGGCTACGCAAGCCGGCGGCGCTGGCTAGTCGGAGAGCAATGCATTGGTATATGAGCATGATGGGCCGATTCCAGCGGGCCCATTGGACGTTTTTTCTCAGTATTCTCGCTCGAAATGCTGAGCGCTAGGCTAGTAGTAGCTTTGTTTACATCCTGTCATGCGAATTTCTTATTTTATAAAGTAATAAGTTGATACTTTTAGTCACTTTTGTGCTAATATTTATATAGGTTTATTAGATTAGCCATAATCCAATTGTAGTGATTGTGATTTTATTGTGAAGTGCTGTGTTATTGTGAAAGTGATCATGATTTAAATGAGGTTAGGCCTACTTCAACGGTACAATCTTCAGAATAATATTGTGAGTTTGTTAATAAACGAATCAGCCCATTCAGCTCTTGGCATGTTTTTAATACTGTAGTAAATTCGCAGGCTAACTGTATGTATTTGTAAATAGATTTCAGCAGGTCGATTCCTATAGTTTTGTTCAATATCGCAACTATATATAGTCGTAGAATTAATCTTAACTACATTAACTTGTAAAATTGGATATACTTCATAAAGCATGCCCCCCCTTCCCACGACAAGTCCAACCACGGGCCCACCCTACTGTTCAGGTCAAGCGCCGCCACTGAGATTGAAAGATGTAAAGGAAGATTAGAGGTTGAAAGGATTAGATTATTCATTTATTGAAACCAACAGAAGTCATTCGTACTACGTATCTAGATAAAATACGAAATTATCTTACCAATTTTCAGAGAGTTGAAATTTGAACACAGTTTCATACCGGATATCTCTCTGCCATCTTCATCACTGCAAAAATCAGGCAAGACTATCTTATATGGTATACATCATAAAACCAATGACAGTATCAGAAATAGGTATAATTCTCGCAGCTCAAATGATTATAATCCATGAAATTCTGAATTAATCATCTCCTAATATTGTCATAACTTATTTGGTGAAGTCTTAGACTATGTATAGAATACATTCTATACATGGTCTAAGGGTGGAGTAATATCATGAGAGTCTGTTGGTGAAAGTTTTTTACTAGAAAAATTATTCAATTTTAATAGAAGAAAGTTTTTATTTGATAGTAGCCAAAAATTGATGATTACCTCTCATAACCTAGTGTCTCAGACAAAATCCGTGTTCAGTGTTATTGTTATCATGCTTATTGCTTTTGTTGGTGGAGACTCTGCCGAGAAACCTCGCCAAATAATCCAATGTTCGACAATGATTTGGAAAACAAGGTAAACCAACTAGTAGGTTCAACATTTTCAAATTTCAATTGTGTAAAAGAAAAATTTCCATTGAATCAATTCTAATAATACCTAGAGAAGTCCTCTTCATCTGGATAATCATTTCTCCAATTATTTTCGTCATTTGAATCGTCCTCGTCATCAGGAGCTTCACTATCGCTGTTGTCTATGTCAGCACAAAGATAGGAACTTAAATCCGAGTCCATAGGATATACACTGAAATAACATAAAAATATCATTAGTTTATTCAGTCATTCAAAGTTTACCGAAATATTCTGAAATTTAGAACATAATGATGAAAATCACTTTCTTGTGCCTCTCACTGTTGAGTTTTCCAAGTCTTTTGAAAATTTCTTTATTCAAGTTCTGACTCATTCTTTTTTCTTCATCAAATCAAACTTTATTCTAGCTTAACTGGATTACATGAACATATAGTCAACAATTTAAAATGATTAGGTTACACAGTTCAACCCCAAACTCACCAATTAGAACAAATATGATAATTCTCACCAGGATTCTTCAAATAACACCACAACGATTTTCTTCCCATTTCGTCGAAATTCTCATCAGGATTCTTCAAATAACACCACAACGATTTTCTTCCCATTTCGTCGAACAAGTTTCTTCTCTCCTATACTACTTTCGGAAGATGATAGCTCTTTTCTGAATCACCCTTATAATTCTGATGCTCTGCTAGTTTTTCAACTATTGTCCCACAAATATTAGATTATCTTGGCAAAAAGAAATACTGTAGATGTAGAATAATGTTATCACAAACCTTAATTCATGATCAATCTGGACATCGCTGAGATCAGACCCATCGGCTGTGTAGTAAATATCGTAGACATAACTTCCTTCAGGAACTGCAGCCTGAAAATAAACACCTGTTATTAGATTTCAATAAACTCTACCAATTATTTCCACCAATAAATTCATCTTCCACGTACATTGGTCACTAATGTTGGGTTGCACAATTCAAGATCAATTTGATCCAGGATCAGGATAATGCTAACCAAAAATGGGATCAGTTGTTTCAAAATACTTGATACCGGTTGGTGCAACTCAACATAACAAAATTATTAAATCCAAGAACACATACAGATACAATAGAATACTTTTTAGCCACGCTACGCTAGCCACCCGTTTTAGTCTAGGACTTAGCTAAATCCCGAGCACATGAACCGGCCCTAAATGTAGTATTTAGCATTCTTTTCAGCCTTACCTCCCATTGCTCAAGTCCACACTTGGTCGATTTTGTATGCAACGAAGCATGCTGCATAATGCTTAAGCATTGGTCGCATGCTTTGCAGCACACAAAAATCGACCAAATGTGGACGTAGGGATTAGAAGGATGATCGCTTGTCGGCCAGCACCTTCAATTCTCGATTTATGCGAAAACGGTGAAATCTCTAAACGGAGAAACATGAATGTGCTTTCATCAAGCACGTTCCATTTATCATTATCCAACTAGTTGCCATTAGGCTATACATATAAGAAGTACACAATACCAAAATTGATGTGGGTTTCACCCACCACAAAAAAATTATGTTTTTATTTCACAGACATTATGATAGAATGATGAAATATGATGTGTACTATAGTAACTACAATAACATTGGTTTATTGCAAGACATTACAGAAAGAATATATTCGATATTATTTTTATTCTTTTATATATCTTAAATTCTATTATTTTTCATTTGTACTTTTCAATTTTGATGTAGCCTA
Source organism: Laodelphax striatellus (assembly GCA_017141395.1). NCBI lineage: Eukaryota > Metazoa > Arthropoda > Insecta > Hemiptera > Delphacidae > Laodelphax > Laodelphax striatellus. Next base: position 13,521,345 of record CM029534.1, on the reverse strand, counting down.
TTTGTTTCAAGGATAAATAAATAATTTTATTTTTTTTATTTTTGAATGAATAAATGAAAATAGATAATGCTAATGGTTATATGAAATGGAGACATGGCTGTAAAATACGGTGTCAATATTTTAATTCATATACAGGCTAAAATGGTCGAAAGTTGTATCTGTAATATGGTGTATTGTGTCTTACCGAAGTTTCTGAGGTTTTTTCTTGGGTTTCTTGACAAGTTTCAACGTCAAGCACAGTTAGACCTCCTGGTTCGGGATTTTTGTTTTCATTTCCATCGTCAGTTGACAACAGTTTCGCCTCATCCAGTGCTCTATAGCAATTGACAACCTGTATTAAAACGAAACAAAGGCGATAGGAATGAAGAACGATAATGAATTAATAGGATTATAAAGGTGATAATAAATAAATAGATAGATATAAATCATTACCTTATCAAAGGACATCATTATGATGTATAGTAATAATTTGTATTATTTTTTATGAAGCAATTGGTCTGAAAGATTGGCCTCTTCAGTTTTGAACTTTTTCCCGGCAATATTTGTACATTCAACTTGTAAAATTATATACTCTCAGGGGCGTCATTTAGAGGGCAGGGGGCATTTGCCCTTCCCTGATTCCTGGGTTACAGAAAATATTCTGTACTAGCTAATGTACAAATGAGCATTTTATCCGGCAAACACCCCCCCCCCCCCGGTGTTTGCCCCCCCCCCCAAGGTTTTGGTGGAATGACGCTACTGTATACTCTTGTACCACTTGCCAATCATCATAACAGTCAGGATTAGCAGTAGATTTTGCTTTTATGATAGCTCAAGAAATTTGATTGAAATTACTATTAATCACATATTTTTACGAATAGAAATGTGAGATACCAGTGAAAAATAAACCTTTCCGGAAGAATGTGAAAATTGGAAAATTTATTCAGGATGGCAGATGAATCTTCTTATTTCCCACTGCGCTCCTTTTATTCAAGCGCCATTCAGCCACCATCTTGAAAAATTCTACTCCATCAAGCAAGATAATAAAAATGAATTTATGATAGTTGATTATGAATGTTTAAACTTAAACTTACCTTTAGCCTGTTGTTTTCTGAATTGACTTTGTGTTCTTTACGTAGTTTATCAACCACTTTTTTGAATTTGACATTCTCTTTTTTTATTTTTTGCTCGGCCTCCTTTTTGAACTGATGTGCGAAATGAAGCGATTTATCATCCTGGAAAATGAAAAAAACTATTTTACAAAATTCACTTATAAAGTAAATTAATCTCAATAAAATTAATGCTCTATTAAGTTAATATTTAGTTGTTGAGCAAGTTGAAAATAAAACATACAATTTTCTACTTTCAAATAACATAGATATTTTGAAAATTCAAAATAAAGTTTCACATTGAGATATTTACAGTTTCGAAATCGATGATTCCATCAAATAAGAGGCTAACTACAGAATATAAGGACATTTTTGGACAAATAATATTCTATGAATGTTGTAATTCAGTTCAGAAGCTAGATTGAAAATCAAGGAATCGAATTTATGGTACTGAAATGCACTTGATGAATAGGACAGCATCGAATACAGATTAGTTAGTCGCGAATATATTATACAACTTACGTTTCTATAAATCGGAGACCTACAGCTTTTCATTATCTTATGCTGTGAAAATGTCATACCTTGAAAGTAATCATGCATCACTTCAAGAATAACTGTATTATTATAAACAATCGACTTCAAACTATACCTTCAGCAAGAAAAAAAACGGTAGTAAAAAATTCTTGCCGCGAAGATTAATTTAAAAACGTTTTTTATACATTTATTGTAAAGTTGGAAGGTTTTGTAAATATCGTACAAAATAAATCTTATAGCCCAGTCATTTATGGAGATTTGTGTGTAAGAACTTTCACATTTACAACAGTAATCACAGATTGGCTTGTCGGACGCGTTCCAAGGCGCTTGGTCCCATCTTCAGTGTACAAGGATCAACTAGCTACTCAGTAACTGGAACGAGTATCTAGTTACTCCTTGTACGCTGAAGGTGGCACTCAGCACCTTTAAACGTGTTCGATAAGCCAATGTGTGAGTACTGTTGTAAATTTTAAAGTTCATACACACAAATCTCGATATATTTAAACAACAGTTGAAGTAGGTTGAAGATTTTATAAGAAATCCAGTCATTTAATACAAAGAAATCTATCAGTTCAACTCGTGCCATCCATTCTCAAAGTTCTATGCTATGAAGTGATTTAAATCACTGTTATCAATGGAATTGAATTACTTATTCATGATTCAAAACGATAATTCACAATCTATTTGAGAATTCCTACACGGGTGAGCACTAAAATTCACAATGCTAAATCACACAATTTCATAGTGTGACATAGCTAACCTTTGATGAATGGTTACCGTAACTACTGAGAAAAGTTTAGACCTGTGAGAACCGGTGGTGTGACATCATTGTGGGTTTTAGCATTGTGAATTTTAGTATACACCCCCTATACTAAAACATTCAGTTGCCAAATTGTGATTCAAAGTTGGAATGTGCTTAGTTTGACACTTCGCAAATACAATGTTTTGAGGAAAGCGGTTGGCTTTGTGGTCGTGCCGGGGTCCAATCACAAGATTATAATTATATAAGATACTCGCTCCTGTTAATCCCATTGTATGGGTGACCACTTACAATTCAGGCCTTTTTCCGCTGAATGTCATTCATTCATTAAAAACAAAATCGCTTCCCAGTGGTTCAGAACCCACCTAAAGCTGTAGCTGTAGGTCCACTCATTTATCTTTATCATCCTTTCCATTACCCACGTACAAGCTAAAAAATGGCACAAGCTAAGAGCTTATGTGGGCATCATCACAGCAAAAAAAACATAGTTATGATTCGAGCTCAAAAGCACAAATTAGAAGTTCTATCGAACGAATATTTTCAATTATACTTGTGAATGCATTCATCAATCAATGAAATACACCAAGAACTTTCATCATTTTGAAGTAAAAATATAGGATGTATATCAATTGTGTTACGCCAAAAAGGCCAATCTGCATTTTCAAGGGCCGTGTCCAAGATTATTATAATCGAATTCACAGAAGCAAATATTGTATATTATCACATACCATTCAGGAAAACAAGGGATGAAATAATGAAATACCAGTTTTTTTTTCTAAAATCAATAATAATTGTTCATATTTGATGAATGAGATGACAATTCAAAAACAATATTCTTTCAAATAATAAATACCGGTACTTTGAAACCACAGTAGATAAAGTCCTGTGCACTTATTCACCCTTCTGTTTTGCTTCAGATGATTCAATGTCATTAGGTTTTCCTACATTCACATTTTCACTAGTCACTGTCAAGATTAATTTTTTGTCAACCTCATTTTTCGCCGCATTTTCCGATTGAGTTTGTCGCATAACTGATACCACAGCTTCAGGCTTATTCGCCCATAAAGTATGATTTGGACGATGGTTGAATCTTCTCAACGAACGGCATTCACGACACGTCCACACAACACAAGGCGATGGCTTCTTTCTTACGCGAACTATGGCGGTTTCACCAGGAATCAACAATTTATTGCAACCTTTGCAGAGTGTCCTTTTGATTGCTGGTTCCATTCGCGACTGAGTTTTCTTCCCTATGCCAACCAACAGCTTTCCACAGTTCGAAACAATTTTGCCACTCGATACATCTTTCTTCTTAGAAAACACATTCATCAGTTGATAGAGATAGTTCATGCGATGGTATGCTGGATTAACTTGAAACTGTTTCTTGGATGCCATTTTGTAGATATTCTATCTCGATCACTGAAAGCAGAAGAGCGAAAACTCAAGAGCAGAAAAGGAGAGATGTTGAAATTCATAGCGACGAAAAAATACTTTCCTACGGGCTTCACTGATTTTTGACCAAGTCACGGACTAATTTGCGCTATTTTATTCTTTATAACTTAGAAGCAAGGTGTGTACTAGGAATAAGTTTGTCATGGCATCATTACATTACAGTCAGTAGGCTAGTTGGTAAACTGGTAGAAATTACTTGTTAATTTGAGTTCTCCGTGGTGAAAGGCGAATAATTATTGTTTATAAGACAAAGAGGTCAAAGGCGTACTCATGAAGCATGTAGAACTGAGTGAAAATATAAGTTAAATGACATGTGTAGAGCTATCTTGTAAGATAAGACTGACATTTCTGAATTTAAAACATCAGATATCATTGGATAAATTGATATACAGTAGTAAAATGAATATTTCAGAGCAATGAAAGTATCCTATAGTGAGACAACCCGGCAGATCACCTTGATAAATGCAAAGCAATGAATGTTTTTGTTCTGAGGCTGAACACCAAAGTTTACAACAGTCAATACCTACTAAATCTTAGTGGTTTTCCGAATATTTTTCAAGGCAAAAGACAGTGACTTCAGTGTAGGTAGTAACTGTAAAGTATTAAAATTTATAGTCGTTCAATCAATAGGGTGTTATACGATGCATAAGCCATTAGTGGAGTCTGAACTGAAATGAAAATCTTATTCATGTTGTAATGCGCGGTTTTTCAAAATCCTAATCAATCATTAGTCCAACATTGTACATTAATCAAGATTAAATACTAGGACGAGGGGTCAAAAACCTTACTAATACTAGAAATATACATATTTATACAATATAATTATTGCTCAGATAGTAACTTTATCAGCTTACACTAGGAACATTAAAATAGGAGACAACCAGATAATCGATTAATTTCTAGGAAATGCTAATTTTATACTGAAATGAGCATTGAGAAATTCAGTGTTTAGGATTAATGTAGAAAAAGTAATTTTATACGATTATAACCTTAACCAACATGGTGTAAACATTGAAATACATTGCCCGAGTACCTGTTCATTAACTGTTGCTGCTATTTTGAAAAGTGAGGTCTTGTGAGATTCTTCTACATCCGTCTTCCGTTTTTTACAAGTTAGTAATAATATATCTAAAGGTTCTTCATTGCAACGTCTCTTAATCCTGACCACGGCCATGGTTGTTGATCAATTTTGATTTTGAGGTTAGGCGGGATCTTGGAACTTGAGCAAGACGAGCTTGATTTCATTCTCTGTTTCAGTTTCCATTGTTCTTGATCCAGTAAAAACTTTTATAACATTATATTTGATTAATTTTTGAATATAAGTTGTATGAGATAAAATCGAAATTCTTGATTTTCGCTCAATTACTTAGATGAAATTGATTAAAGTTGGAACTACAAAACAGTAATTTTAGCACTTTGTGTTGGTACAACTGATAGTGTAGCAGCAAGCGCCAAGAATTGAATCTACTATTAGAAATATCTTGAATTAATGCTGTTATTAATTTTTACAGATTGAGAATTTGAGTTTAAAATAATCAAATTAAAAATAATAAGATAAAATTTAGTGGTCCTATTTAGAGTGATTTCTCTCTTCGCTTTATAGGCTCCGTTTAATTTTAACTCCAGCTTTAAGTTAGTGTAGTCTAGATAGATTAGATAGATAGATATACATTACGTCTGGTTGGCCAAATAATGGCGTCAGACAAGTCAAAGTGCTTGCAAAATTGCAAGACACTAATTATGTTATTTGGTAAATTTTCTCAATTAGTCAAATATTATTAATTTCTAACTCCATTGCAGTAATCGAAATACTCCTTTAGACTATAGAAGCACTCATTAATTAAAAATACTTTCAATCTACGTTTAAACTCAGTGATACTTAATGTTTCCTTCAACCCAATCGGTAGTACCTGATATATCTTTCTACCAATATAATTAGGTTTTTCTTCATACAAAGACAGTCTATGATACTCAGAAAAAGTGCTCTTATGTCGTGTATTATGAGCGTGCTCCTTGTTGATAAGGTGGAGTGAGAACCTTCTAATGTAAATACACATTTCAAGGATGAAGAGACAGGGAACACTGAGTATTTCCATGCTAATAAAATAATCCCTACAATGGGTTTGTGGGTGCAGTCTTAACATGGTCCGCAGAGCTTTTTTTTTGACAAATGAAAATTTGTTTAAGGCTACTCTCTAGCTCCCAGAGGGCCACCTGAATAAGTTATGTGTGACTCTACTAAGCAATGATAGACTGACTTCAATAGATTTCGATTACCTAATACACTCAAATTCCTTAACACAAAATCCCACTTGCTACCTTTTTTCAATTTTATCTACTTGTTCACCCCAACCCAACCCCTCCTCCAGTCTTACCCCTAAGAAGTCTGTTGAGTTTTTGACTACCAATTCTGATTCTCCAATGAATAATTTAGGCGTTTCTGATTGTTTCGTACGTCTGTTCTGATGAGTTTGAATACACATATAGTTTGTTTTTAATGGATTCAACATTAATTTATTATCAGCAAAGTATTGACAGAGACTATTCATTTTCAAGTAAGACTCCACTTCTAAATTCCTCAAATCTTTGTTTTTTGTTACTAAGGTGGTATCGTCTGCAAAAATGTAGAGATTTTCATTAGGAACTGATCTTGAAACATCATTTACATAGATCAAGAACAACAGATGTTGAAATCCCCACCTATAACTATTCTATGAGACCTCATAGCTGGTTCCAGCGCTCTAAGATAGGCATTAAACTTAACGATAAAATCATCCACATTAGAATCAGGACTCCTATAGATTGTCGATAAGATTAAACATTGGTTATCAAATTCAACTTTTATGTCACAGCACTCAAAAACCTTCTGTTCGGAAAATTTTTTACCTATATCTAAAACCTTACAGCTCTCAGTTTGCATTGATTCACTCTTGTAAATTGCAACCCCACCTTTTCTCATGTCATGTCTTTCAAAGTAATTTAATAGGGTGTAATTATGTAATTTAATAGAATCAAGCTTACCATCAGCTAGCCCATGTTCACTAATAAGAAAGAAATCTGGAGTTTCATCTTCCAAAAATATCTCCACCTGACCCACCTTATCAGCTAATGATCCCACGTTAAGATGCACTACTTTAATTTGTCTTTGTTTTTTCATACATTTTTTGTTCAAAAATTTAGAGTCTACATTAGAATGTAAGTGTCCTGTGTTCCTTTTTGTAATCTTACTCCTGACAGTCTTACTAAGTCCCTGACAGTTGACATGGAAAAAGTTGCTACCTATAAAAAACGCTCTCTGTCTAATTCATCAGTAGTAGGAATATGAATAGGACTCGTATCAGCAGTGCACATGGGGTCAACCGAAGCCCCGATTATATGATCCTTAAATAGCCTTATGAGTTTCGGCTTTCCTCTGTATTTGTTCAAGTGGAGACCATGTCGGGTATAATCCGTTATCTCAAAATTACTCAAATCTAACATTTCAATGTTCTCATAACCGCTAATTTGTCCTTGCATCCACGAATTAAGTTTAGAAACATTAACATTCATGCGTGGTCTATCGTATCTGAATAGTATAGTTGAAATGGTCACCTTGGTATGAGTAGCTGTGTTCAGTATTTTTTGAAAATTAAAGCCTTTGGGTTGCACTGTTCCATCAATTATATCGTTGGTACCTGCCATGATTATTACCCTATCGTTTTTATCAAAATCTCTAGTGAAATCCTCGATGTCATGAGTTACCGTATTGAATGAGGCACCTGGCTTTGAAAAAACGGTCACTTCAAAACCCCTATCTGCTACTTCATTGTTCAGATCCCAGCCAATATTTCTTCCGTGACTGGCTGACAATACCAATACCCTTCGTTTTTTAGATTTCCTCCTTGATTTTTTGAATGTTGAACCATTACTGTTATTATTCACCACTGAATCATATTCAATTGTGTTTGAGTCGTAATCTTTTGGAATCTCAGTGAGGATATCGAAGGAGTTTTTTCTTTCAAATGTATCTATATTGACTGGAATATGCGTTTCTGTATCTCCAGGGGAATAGAAGTTTCTAAGATCACCTACTTCCAACTCTAGAGCTTTACATTTACTTCTAAGCATACCATTGTCAGATTCCAAGACCTCGATTGTGATTTTTAATTCGGATATATTTGAAGAGAGAGCTCTATTATCCTGCTCTAACTTGATCTTATTACTCATCTCATTTTCGAGTTCATGCACCCGCAACTGTAGTTGATTTATTTGGGATTCACTGTTATTCCTAGTAGAATCCAACTCAGCTTGAAGGTTCATTAGATGGGAAATCAAATCATCTCTTTGTTGAAGGAGCTCTATTTCTTTAAGAAGAGAATCCCCAGAGTTAGAAAGAATATTCGGATGGGAAGGTGTGTTAACCGATGCGTTTTTTGTTTCAATTTTCGAGGCAGTAGGGGTGTTTTGGATTGACCTGGATATGTCTATTGACATAGTCGCAGCCTGTGTAGAAAGGGAGGAAAGGGTTGATTTATTAGGTGTGACATCTTCATCCACTAATTCTGATACATGTTCTGCATTATCAGGTGTTTTTAAAGGGGTTTTATTTGATGGTGGAGAACTGTCGAGAGAGCTGGATGATTTTGATGGGGACGGTCCACTGACGGAAGAGTGATTATGATAACCCACAACAGTCAATACTTTGGCTTCGTCAGAGTCTGTCCTTATAAACGCCGAACAAGAACTTTTTAAGCATCGCCAAACTACGCGACCGTCGCTGCGCCTGCCGTCACGTCTATATTTAAAGCCATTGTACTGAATGCCAGGCTTTTTTTGTTGGGTTATGAATCTTTTTATTGCACTCATGTCAATAAAAAATTAAGGAGACTAAAAGACTATCAGATCTTGTTTAGATTAAAACTCTACTACAAAATATTTACTCTACTGACTAATATTAGTACTACAGTGTATTATTTATTACTATTAAATCTACAGTAAATAAGTCACTAAGCTACAACTATGTAATGTTAAACTATTAAACATGCAAGAAAATAATAATTGTTTGAAATAAATAATAGTTTTGAATGAAGTCGATAACAAAAAGTTCTAATGCTAGCTGTAAGCTCGATAACAATTACAGACGAAAAGGATGAAAATTATTTCAACGAAACCTTCGTATCAGTGATAAAGAACCGATGGAAAGACTGCCGGAGAGATAACGGATAAAGCTTGTAAGAGATACTTCACCACAGATAAGACGCTAGCCAGAAATTAAGCACTTCAAAACAAGAAAATAATAGCCTACTTGAAGTGAAAGGAAATAATAATGAGATTTTTCTGTTCTAATATATTCAAAATGTTTTATGTTTTAAATAATATATATAGTTAATATTAGTCTTAAATATAGTCTTGAACTACCCTTTACTACAGAGAGTACATCGATGACTATACACTTTCTAAAATATTATATTATACTATACACACTTACTAAAATATTATTCTTTTTCATCTACTATATTGAAATTAATAAGCTTTTTATTTCAAAGTAGATTGCTCATCTTCGATAAAATAGGTATGACCTATTTGTTTGACTTTCTATGTTTATCTGAAGCTTATTTTTCACTCAAAAAAACTCTGCTCATGTAAATTTATTTTACTTTAACTCTAAAATAATTATTTGTTGAACTACTTAGGTATATTTATATATATTGACTGTAAAAGAAGTACGGTACTATACACACTAGAAGAAGAGAACAGAATACGTTTGTGTAATTAAGCCTGGTTTCAGAAAATAAAGTAGATTAACTCAAGACAAAATTTTAATCTGCGTTCTCAGTAAAAAAGAAGAAAAATATATAACTTTTATCAATTCTACTTAATTATTGTAATCTCAGATACTTTTACAATAATTCACAGATCATCAAACTTGATTGATTGTTCACCTATAAAACAGTTGTAAATTCCGATGTACCCACCTTTCAATTTTTTTTTATAGTTTTGAGGCTGTGAAAAGTATATTGAAATTATAGACTATTGAAAAGTATAATACAGTGTAATAAAGTATTTCTCATGAACAATTTCAGTTTTGTCAATATTTCAGATTGAAAAATGAATTATAGCAGTTCGTGAAGGAGAACATTAATTTTAGTTTTTATGACTCAAATTTTTCTTTTGATAATATAAATCCGCAAAAATATTATTCGTCTACCTATAACATTTTATTTATATATAGAGTTATTCAATGATAACAATTTTCTGATTATAATTAATATGTCTACTTGTCTTTAAAGTTATTAATAGAAATGAATTCTATATTTTTATTATACTCGTAGATTAGTTGGCCCTAAATGTCATTAAATTATAGTCATCAATGGTAGACATCATAGATTACCAAAGTAAAGCTCTCCTGTAATAATTTTGTTCTGCCTCAAGTAAGAAGTTTCATCTCTTATTTATTTACCTTTGAACTGCATGTCAGTGAAATATTGTGATTAGTAATAATTTTGTATGAGATAATTATTTTTTATTTCTTAGATTGTGGATATGGCTGATCGTTTTATTTTCCAAATTTGTATCTAGATTAGCAAAAAGATTCATCTGCGTCTGTGATTTGATCTTGAGCAATACTATTATTGCAGAATAATTGATATAATTATGGTGTACGGCAATATCAGTTTGACAGTGTAACTCTCTTTCTCTGCACTAAATTATAGCTGGTTGATATCTTCACAATGGTCAAAATGTAGAAGGAGTCATCTACATTGAAGCAGTCATATTTTTATTGTAATGTAGATGAAATCTTGTACATTTTGAATCATGTAAAATGCTGTGACCAATGTGATTACGTGATTACAATAATAATCCTTATTAATTACTTCACTTTAAAAAAATATTGTAGAAAGTGAAATGTACTCACAGATTATTAGTGTTGTATTATTAATTAATTTGCTAAGGTGTCTTTTTTTAATTTGTATACATTATTAATTTGCAAAGGTGCCTTTTTTTAGCAAAATGAACGAGCTATACCTAGGAGCAAGGAGGATAGAATTCTTCTTATAATCAACTTGTTTAGTGGCCAAGCAGATTGCAACTGGCAATCAACAAGCACATGCTTCCATAGCAACGCCTGTGAGACGCCCAATCATTTGAAAGAAAAATTGAATTGGGAGGTTATATCAGTGTTCACCTATTGTTTTCAAGTTTTAAATCAAAATAAGGTTAACGGTCCCAAAAGAATTTGCCGCTAACTTCTAATTAGAATTTTTGTTTCAGCCTAGAAATTCTTAATAAAAAAGTCCCATCATGTCCCAAATCATGGAGAGTGCGAGTGCTTTAAAAGTCTCTAGCAGTGACAGAATGGGCAGCAACAACATAGAATATAACGAACAGGACAGTAATTTTAGTGTGGACCAATCTTTTCTCGATTTGAAAAGTTGTGAATCAAAGGAACTGGAAATTGCTCAAGATGAGCTAGATAGATTACTAAAATTGGTAACTGAATCACATTTAAAATCTATGGCTCACGAGCTTGGAATCATAAGATTGTGCTGGCCAACTGTTTCCGAAGATGATAGTGAGAGGTAAGTCCATATTTTATTATCAAAATTTATATTTTATGTAATAGCTGACATGATTCCATCACCAGCTCTTGGGTTTTTTCAATTGAGTTAATTTGACCTTATCAATCAAGAAAAAATAAAATGTTTTTGAAATGTGTTAGAAAATGTATTAAATATTAAATGCTGAATAAATTTCTCCGAGAATGTATGGTTGTTCTACTTTTTTTATAAAATAAAAAAATTATTCTACTGATATAATATAAAAATGCAATTTAAACGGAGCTTAAGATGATTTTATTGATGGTATAAGGTAAGCTGCAATAAATTGTTAATTCCACTGAATAAATTCCACCTCTAATACATATATAATTTTTTCCATTCAGTCACCTTATTAGTAAGAAGTTACTTGATAGTATTTTGAAAAAAATACATGGAATCCTAAAAACAATATTTTTTTCTCCAAATTATTTTTAATAATTCTTCTTTAGCTTACTATTTTGCTAGGTCTTGCTGGAATAAAACCTTTAGTACTTGTTTATTGTATGTAGCTCAACACATTTATATACTATTCGCTAGTGAGATAAAGAAGTATTCTGTAGAATTATTTTTTCAATAAATATTTTCATTTTGTTGAGTTATATGTTTTATTCAAAAGAATTAAGCAATTAAGTTATTATAAAATATTTATAAACAATTAAATCTTCATTGCTTATTGTTCCATGTTTAGATGAAGTTTACCTGGCATGTAGAATATCAATATACTTCTGTTGATAGTTTTTTCATCTAATTATTTCGCCTGATACGGGTGTTGATTGAATCATGATAATCCTCAATGATAGATGAGTGATACCATAATATTATACTATTAGTATGCTGCCAAAGACAGGCTACTATACTGACTATAATACTATACTTTGCCCTTTCATAACACAACTTGATTTCCCTTTTCAGCCTAAAACACCTTCCATACTCCTACAAAACCAATACTGCCAAAGAAAAACTTCTCCTGTTCTATGCTGAGAACTTTCGCCGGCAATTCTGTCAATTGCATTCTAGTAGAAAACCTTTATTACTAGCTGTTGATAATGAATGTAGTATCCAGGCAAGTATAAATATTTATTCTTACCTTAGACTAATAATTGTATTATTAAATGGATTATCTCTGATGTTGCCATATAAAAAAATTAACACAAAAATAATCAAATTTAAAAAAATTGCACCCCAACATACTAAACCCCAAGCTACTAAATTGTTGAATATCATAATTATTTCCTTGGTTTCCATTATTCTTCATAAATTAACTTTTTTGGAAAATGTTTGCATAGAGAAATCACTCGTCATTTCACTTATTAATACCAGAGACAATCTATACTAATAGTTTCCTATCGTCTTTGTTAATACTTATTTCACAGTAAACACAGTAGCTCCACTGGAGCTATTACACATAGTTGCTTTTTTCTCCTCAGTTAGGCCTATATGATATTATACACTTTCATATTCATTGATTATATCAAAGATAATAATCTAGGCTACTAGTTACATTGTTCTTACTCTCTTAGTTTGCTTACTACCCTAATTTCTACCGTACCATAATTATTTTTTTCTTCGTCTAAAATGACCCGATAGTAAATTGATCAATTTTCTAATGAGTTAGATGAAAATACTCCTTTATTCAACATCAAGTATAAATTTATAAAATTGAAATGCTTCTCAGATCGATTCTAGAAATTTATACTTGTTCCGGAGGAAATAATTCTCATGTACCACAACTTCATTTCTTCAAGTCTGCTTAATCTACTCAAATATATTATTATAATATTTTATTAATTAATATATTATTATAATCCTCTGCAAGATTGAATCCTCTAATGATTTTTGAGTTGATTACTTATAGTTATTCTTATTACCTAATCATAGTTGATTATTTATAAATCACCATGATTAATAAAACTATTGTAGATTTGTAATAGCAGCTTATTTTTTCATCTCAACTACGGTGTATTGAGTTATATTATAGTTACAGTAATTACAGTATTATAATAATGTTTTTTTACTTACCTCTGCACTGCTTTATAATATGATACATTGTAATTGTATCAATTCAGCATTAATAATGGAAGCAATCCCTCATGCTTTCATCTTCATTATAAATAATTAATGCAAAAATGATGCTGAGATATGATATTAAAAATTCAAATTGTTATTAAATTCCAACAAAATCACTTTATCTCCTGATTCTGTCTGTCAATAGTCAAACGCACATAAAATATATTTCAGATGAAATGGCAATGCAATTGAATGCTGTACGCTCATACTTTTTTGACTATTTTCAGTGATGTAATGAAATAATAAATTCAATAAATTTTCGATATTTACTCAACTCCCTCTACCACTATTTTATTAATTTCCAAGGAATTCGATGAGAAATAATTTCTCTCCTCCAATGTTTGCACAATGATAGAAATAGAGACTTTTATCAAGTTATTCTACTGAACATGTTCACGATCTTTGTTTGAACAGTGTCTGCGTCTAGACTGTGGACTGTCTCCATTTTAATTATTTGCAAACAAAATTTCGAAATACGAATATTTCTACTATGATAAGCAGAGCTGTTGGTCAACTGAACAGTATTGTAGACTTGAACCAACGAGAATAGAATTCTTCTTTTATACAGTATTTTCAATAATTATATATATTCTTCTTCTATACTCTCTGACTTGAACTAATTTTCTTTTTTTCTAAATTCCTCCATTTTTCGACAAGTCCTCCAAAGTGCATTCTATCTAGTGAGCCCCCCCTCTAGATATTCCCCTCTAGAATCCTCTAGGTATCCTCTAGAATCCCCCCTAGATTTTGAATGACGCAGTCTGCGTCATGACCCCCCCCCTTGTGGGCACACCTGCTATTTTTGTGTCATCAGGAGACACATTGAATATAGCTGGTTCATTTTGCTAACGCACCTGGACTGATAATAAATCATCTCATTGAAACTTTTCATAAATTTTATGAAACTTTTATAATGTTCAAGTTGTACGATTCCTTTACAATGATGCAGTAATGCTAATATCGTACAGAAGATGAAACCTTACACAATTTAATATTGCAGAAAGTTCCAATGAAAACAATTCATTTTAAAATTCATGTGCATTAGCAAAATGAACCAGCTACACAATAGAAACATAAGTGAGATAAACTTATATTGAGAATCGATATTATTTCAATGTTGATTATTTTTTGAATAGCAAATAATCTAAAGAAATTGACAAAGTATTATTCACCGATTGTGGTTGATTTTATTTATTCACAAGTTTTCTGAATTTTGTCATAATTAGCAGCTCACGATGCTCTGCAGTCTACAGCAACATAAAAGTACAGTCGTGATACAAATGAGTAAAATCCTCCACATTCAATTAGTTGAATACAGTGTCAGAATCTCTACAAATCATTATTTTATTTGATATGAAGAAAGTCTACATCAGGTTGCTAGATTTAAATGATCAAAATACTTTCAATCAAAACAATACTTTATTTATTGTTATTTATACAAAAATACAATAACAATGTGCTAGAAGTAGCCTAGTACAACTAATTTGATTTGGTAACAAAATGGCATCTGCATAACTCTATAGACTCGAAATTATCAATGTAAAAAAATACAAATGGTTTACTGGTCCTAAATAAAATAATGTTCATCCCTTGAAAGTGTAACATGAATTTCAATTAATTGAAACTATGAATGATAAAGGAGAAATACATAATACGCCTGTATAAGATGACAAATAAAAAGATCTTCCACAAAAATAAACAATTAAATCGAAAAATAAACTTTTTGGTCGAAAAATAATGCCCTGGAAGCTGGAAATACCACAATATTATTTCTTATTCAAAATTAAATTTCTTGCGTGTGTCCACTTATTAAGTCCACTTGAAATAATGATACAAATAAGATTTATCACTTCATTCAAAAACAATATTCAACTTACAAAAAATCGTACGTTTGTCTTTCATAAATTTTTCAAGCAGAATACTCCTACCAATTTATTTTATAATCATTAAATGGTAGAAATACTAATCATAATGACTAATGAGATGTTGAGAAATTTTTTGAAAGCCCACATTCACACAAAACTCACTGTTTACCCGAAAAAATTAACTGAATGTCTATTATTTCTGTACAAAAACAAATACCACTTGAATAGACAAAAAAATATGATTTGGAAAAAATAATCACAATACTTCCTCTAGATTGAGAGAATTACATAGTTACTGGTCAAGTAAGTACTGTACTGCATGGAGTCATGAGTAAATAGGGCTGGAACCAATATAAATTGAACTGTAGTACTAAAACTTCTATTATAGTCTACATTTAAGTTTTAAGAAGATATCTATTGTGAAACATTCATGTATACTATAAATCAGTAATCAGTATCTTGTTGGATTTTAAAAATTAGAATCAAGTTACCTGCTTGGTTAATAAGTTCGACATCTGGGAATTACTTTATATTGCACTGCAATACATTAAAAGAATTCTGAATCAATTGAGGAGAGTTATGACTGCATAATTTAGCATAATACCACGATAAAGCTCCTCTCATCCATGAAGTGCAGAATAATGACTCATTATTTACAATTCTGTACAAAAATATAAAATATTACTGGAAACTCTATACTTATCAACACTATACATTACGTAGGAAATATACATATACCTTGTAGGACTTAAAATTACAAGTTGGTTCAGAAAAATAGAGGCTAATGTAATTTAAGTTAGTGATACATGACCACAAATGGCTAAATTTTATTATTATAGGAATGTGTATTTTTCAGAAATTCGTTTCTACAACTATTCGTCCGACGAAAATTACATACCCTGAATTTTACACCTGGCAAGGATGTGCCAGCTTTGTTGCTGATCACATAACTTACACACCAATGCCCAAGGATAAACCAACGACTTTGGTAAGTTTCTAACGATTTCAATACAATATTACTGTTCTTCAAAAAACTGTATCATTCTTAACTGTTCTACTATAGGTACTGAAACAATTGAGAAATATTTTCTATACAAAAATGAACAATATTCTTAAATAATGTACGATTTTAGCATTTGCCATAGATTATGATACATTCAACAGGTCTGGATTAAAACATCTGTTTAATGTTTCATTTGGTCCATTATCGATATTCTTCTCTTAAAAAAAATATCTGCCTGAACGTATAGGGGATAACTAAAAAATATCACATCCCATATAATGTGCTATCATATAAAATAACTAAAACTAACTTATCAAAATCAATCAGACTTCAAGGATAAATTTAACATGACAATTATGTGGTAATTACATGGTAGTTAAGATAGGTACCACCTTTGACTTTTCCAAATTTTTCTTTGTTATTTCACATGACATTTACTTGATAACGATTATTATAATTAATCTACTACTTGTTCAACTTCATGACTATGAGACGATAGCAAACATCATAATAAACTAAATAGTGGTCCTTTTTAATGAGGGTGAAGTGGTTTTCAACACAAATACATCTAGTCACTGCGGATGTATAAAACTACACAATAGATAAAAAAGAACGCTTCCGCCTGAATAAAACCGACGTTGTACTGAAATCTTATCAGTTGTCACTGAGATGACTTCTGTTGTCATGAAAATATTGTAAATTCAATTATGTTAGGCCTATCGTAATGCCCAATTTTCAGTTTACACCGATTACACATTGAAGAATTATATTTATGTATCTACTGTTCTTATTCAACAATTGCTCAATCAGATTTCCATACTTTGAAAGTTGTGAAAGTAGTGTTTTTGTGAATAAGAAACAATTGGTGGATTCAATCACAATTATTTTATTATATTTTACTAAATGAAGATTTATTATTTGTTTATTAAAATGCGGCGTGAATTATAAAAATTTACCGATATGAAAGTGACTGATAAATTTATAGGCCTAATAAAAAATTATGGAAGTGTAAGAAGCAAAAATAAACTGTGCTCTTATATTATGTCGATTTAATTCAAGCTTTGCGTTATTAATACTAACATTGTTTGTTCGACTGGCACAAGTCATCAACATGTTGTCTTATCATGTGAAGGGGGAGGGGACATAGTAGCGTTTTAACTAAAAACGAACTAGATTCAACACAATAATATACTGTACAATGTAAGTAATGAAGGTCTATATGTACATTTTTTGGCATGATAAGTAGGAACGACACAGTGTTGGTGTAGTGTGGGTGTGCTTACTTGCGCCTGGAGCGGGTGGCGGTTTTGTTCTTGTGAGCGGCGCGACGCTGGGCACAGGCGCGCACGTTGTTGAGCAGGTACCTGAACTGGAGCAGCTGGACGGCGGTGACGCTGGGGTCGGAGCAGCACTCCAGCCAGCGCAGGAAGCGTTCGCCGTGCTTGAGCGCCTCGGCGGCCGTCGCCGGCGGCTCGTCCTCGTCCTCGGACACGATCTCCTCTTTGCCGATGGGCAGCGCGTTGTTCTCCTTGGATTCCACGTTGTTGTTGTCGGTGAGCACGGTGTCGATGGCACGTGATGGCACCACCAGTGGCAGCGGCTCGGAGGCCGACACCTGCGGCGGGAAGCTGTAGTTCTTGTACCAGCGCCAGAACCAGCTGCTGTTGTCCTGGTCAAAAGCAGCCGGTGTCGAGTACCTCTGCTGATGGTTTTGCTGGTTCTGCAACCAATACCACAGTGGATCATCCTGACGTGACGTGCTCTTCGTGTCGTATTTGACTCTTTTCGCATCGGGACCATCTGCATGATGCACGGGCTCAGGACTCGGTGTTGTTTTCATCGCCATAACCTTCAGTTTGTCTTCATTTTTGCACCAGCCGCGCAAAGTGGACTCGGGCACGCCGATGATACGCGCCACCGACGCCTTGGATTCGCCCTTGTGCACGCGGTCAATCGCCTGCAGTTTTTCCTCGAGCGAAAGCTGGCGTATCGGGCGTTTCGCCGACACGAGCAACGAAGCGGCCGCACTTTTTGACGACATATCGTTCAAACTGTTCACAAACGATGGATCAATTTTGCTTGGAAAACTTTCAACAGTCACACTAAACACTTGAGAAGTTTACAGATTTGTTGATAAATAACAAACACACGACAATACTGTCATCGGAACCACTGATAAATCACGTAGTGAATCAACACGTTAACACAGCGATAAACAAATACGCAGAGTTTATCAGGTCGGACGAGAGCAAGTTGCGTGCGCGTGAGGAGTCGGGAGCCAACTGGCGCTAACACGATGTGCTCTGGTCGACGATCGGCGCTAGACTGACTCGCAGTCGCAGTTCTCGCTCGCAGGGACGCGACGGCTTTTGACATCGTAGGAAAAACGTGGCGGAGAGCGGAAGGAAGGTTGGGTCCTTCCTTTGTTCGATCAATAACCCCTCCCACCACCACCCTCTCACTCCTCCCTCAGTGGACAGTGCTTGCACTAGGTGAGGGGGGTTAGTCGCGGCGTCGGTGTATTAGGAGGGGGAGGGGCAAGGGGGTCCGCGACGACCGGCCTGGATTTACACTGGCCGCCACACACACAGCACCTCGCTTGCACTCTCGCTCACACAACAGCAATCTCCTTTCACCCTCTCACTCGGATCTCCTTCGCAACGTCGCCGTTGTCACTCACCCCTCCTCCCCCGCGAAGACGACGGCTTTGTTGCTAGCTTGCTCCTCTTCTACAGCGACAAGCAGCCCACCGATAATAAATGAGTAGTAGCCTGCCCTGCCACGGTGTGATGAGGGCTAGCTCATCTGCCACCAAATAAACGCACTGGCAACTGCACCAGCCCTCTTGCACTTCTTTCTAAACATAAATTTGTCTCATACAAAACATGTTCTTCTATTCGTCTTCATGCTTGTTCCAGTCGTAAAACTTTGCAGCCGACTTTTATGCATTCAGCACCTATGCATGAGCACTTTGAAGTGTAAAATTGGTCTTTAATTATTAGAAACCTTCTTTCAAAAGCTACTTTACTAAAGAGTAATGAATGCATTAATACATTGAACAATAATATGTAATATACTATTTTTTCAAAGTCGCGAAACTTATTTAGGGTCCATAGAAACCAATCATCAGGGTTACTATAATGAGAATATTCCTGAAAAGATTGAAGAGAATTTTCAGAGAAGGCTATTAAGAATAATGATTTATTTCTTATTCACTCATTGATACTAATGGCTGAAACCTGAAAATCAGTGAACCAGCCAACAAGCAACTTAACAAAGTTTAATATAACGTAATATATAAAGTTTAATACACACATCATCACTATTACATCATTAATAAACATTAGTGGAGCTGGTCAACTTGCGATCACCTGCCCAATTAGAGCATCAAGCGCCCGTGACTTATCTAATCAGAGTACTCAGATACTAGGCTGAATACCTATCTACTTCTCAAGTCCGATAGTTAAGACTTTTAGTGGGCTCGTACACCGAAGCAATAAGCAATAGGCAACTAGCAACATATGGATCATATGATTGTCTACTCTATACAAACCAATAGTTCAATGCACACCGAAACAGCTGCTTTAGGTGTGCATTGGACTATAGCAGGAGCCAATTAACTTGTCATAAATCAGCTGATCCAGTAATAATTAAACAGTGATTTCGACACAATAATCAAAAGGCTTGAAAGTCTAAAGAACCTTTAAAGTCTTTAAAAGACCTTTTTAAAGAAGACTTTTCAAAGAATAACTTTTTAAAAGACCTTTTCAATAATCTGCGAGATTCAGCATTTGTAGGTTAAGTATTGTGATATTGCTCTTTGAAACAGCTGATTTCTGACAAGTTGAATTGGATTCTGCTATATTTGTTTCTATAGAGTAGACGATCATATGATCCAAATGTTGCTTATTGCCTATTGCTTATTGCTCCGGTGTACGACCGGGGTTAAGAGTAGGTTCAATTAAATTTATGAGCTATACTATTCACAGAAATTGATAATTGGGTAGAGGTAGTTCTCGTTATTTTAGGAAGTTGGGAATACTACTGGAACTGAAGGGTGACGAGTGGTCGAGACACTTCGACTGAGAGTGACTCTCGGAGCAACTTGCTTGAGTTGGAATATTACAATAAACACTGTGACGTAATAATTGATTGGTTCAATATAATATGGAATCATATCCATTGAGATGCCAATAAGAGAAGAATGCACAAGCACTGGTATTGATTATTTTCAGTAAAATTATCAAGTTCTGGCTGCTGACCAAAAATATATTTTTGGTATTATATATTCTATCTATAATATACTTACAGTATTTATGTTTGAGATAATTCGTACGAGTACGAGTGCTGATTGATATCGTCAATTGAGATGATATAATGTCATGTCTGATATCGGGTTATAAATAAATTTTCACGTATGTATTTCTGCAGAGATTAGTTGTTGAGATACGACGGACAAGAGCTGAGCCAAATTTTGTTGTGACGGAAGTCTATTATGTTGTCGATGCAATATATGTTGCCAAGAAGTGCGACTTGTGTAGAATAGAAATAAGAAATGAATAGAAAGAAAATAGAATTAACTTGATTCTCTCAAGTGGAGCTATTTAATAAGAAAATATTATAGAATACAAAAAGTCAGAAAATATATTTCACCATTAGATTCATATTTGATCCTTGTAATATATCTATATTTATTAGGCCTATTAAAAGATTGCAAGTTTCAGTTTAAGCATAGACAGTATACTATTATTAAGTATATTGTCTTTGGTTTATGACAGTTTTCAAGTCCACCAATTGAGAGATTGAAAGAGTCATTTTCCATCCAATTCTCTTATCAGAATCAGAGATCTTCAAAAAATGTGCAGCACTAAAAATTGATAATAGGGATGGAGAATAAACAATTGAATGGATGAGAGAAGTTACATTTGACGTAACAAACATTTTACGAGCAACTAATTTGGGTTAAAGTCTTTTGTTCTTATCACTAGAGAACGGTATTCCATAATTGTGTTACACAACAACTTCTATTAAACTTGATTCCGGTCGAAGTAAACTTGAACGCTTGGCGCATACAAACTTTTTCAATGTCAGTTTTGTTTTCATTCAATACGACGCCCGGGATGAGTTGGGGGGGGGGAGGTGAGGTGGGGGCTACCCCCAACCACTGCTCTATTCTGAATGCACTAGCGACGTCTGCGCCATAGATTTCAATGGCAGTTGCCCCGACTCTCAGACTGATTATGACCCATATTTCTTTCCAACCGGGAAATGCCCGTTTTCCACTCGAATACTATTCTCTCCTCTCATTCCATCCTCTTCACTCTTCTTCCCACCATTTCCTACAACAAACTCTGTTCTCAACCGGGCGACTCAGTCTCTTATCAGTCGTCCAGATAAGACCGTTCAACGTTGCTCGGCCAGCCTGCCTTACCAAACACACTAACAAACTTGATCTATTCTTAAACTTCCCTTTACTGTAAAGAGCATATCTGTTTTCAAGAAAACTATAATAGTGAAAAATGAATTATAAGTACTAACTAATAATAAGTATATAATAATAAGTACTAACTAATAATAAGTATATAATAATAAGTACTAACTAATAATATATTTTCTTATTACTACTTCTTTACAAGTATTTATCACTTCTTGGATCAACAATACTTAATACTTATACTTAATTTTATTCATCAATGACGAAAACTTGATGTACGTTATATTGGACTGATGACTAACAGAGAATTAGACAAACTTGGGTACTGCATGCCAGTAGATGCGAGTTAGAACTCGTAAGAGTAGAATTCACTCGTCACTCGTGCCTACTAATACGAGTTAAACACTCATTCAAAGTTTATTAGCCCAATAACAATAATAATTCATTGAAGTCATCTTATCATCTGTGGTCAAATAGTATGCGAATTGGCACGAACTGCAAAGGAATTCTCTCGCAACTCTTACCAACTCGCATCCAATATCACGGCGGCCGAACGCTTTTTTTATTGAGAATATTTTTATTGTACGTATGAAGTTGGAAAGCAAAGCTGGAGAGATTTTCAATGAAATTGGAGAAGAGTTGTGGGAGTGATAGAAAGTTTTCAAGGTTCTGATAAACTTCTATCGATGATAATTATTATCAAACATCACACACTGTTGTGAGAGAGTGAGAATTGTCAGTTACAACAAGAGAATTAGAGAACAATGTTTCCTAAGTTGAGATTCATTTTACTTGACCTGATCCTGATGTGACAATGTCATCATTGTGATTGTGATAGAGATTGGACTTGTCTGAATCTGAATAGAAGAATAATTGGTAGGATTGTCCCTTTTCCTAACTTATTTACTTTTTAAATTTGATGCCTTCCCTAATAAAGTCAGTTAAAAATAGTATGATGGATGATAGAGAAAGAACACAATTAATAAGTTATACAGGCCTATAGCCGATATTTTATCCTGTATGCCGAAGAGAGCATCTTCAAATCACGTAGATTGATATCACAACTTATTTTTGTTTTTCATTATGACCTGTAATAAATTTTCTCATTTACAGTTGTATCAAATTTAGGGTCCAATGTTGAGTTCATTACCGGATGGTTTAGGAGCAAAAATATAATTATACGTCTCAAGAGTTACTCAGTACTCCGCAATTGTAAGTAAATAAGCTGTATTATTCTTCCACGAATAACGTTATCAGTCACGTAGCTATGTTTATTTTGTCACACGACGGGCCAGAAAGTGTTTATTTTAGAATGAGTCATGCATGCTTGGGCCCGCAAACAGCGAGCAATGTGAGTCACCAGTAAACTTACCAACTCAGTGAGCAATTATACTGATATAAATCAAAATCTAATAGATGTACATTCCAGGAAGTTCTATTTTGAGTTGGGCGCCTGATTAAAATAGGCATTGATGAGACTTAACATTAGTTTATTGTTTTAACATGGATTGGGCTCTAATAATCGGGATTTTATCAAACTTATACCTTGCTTAAATTAATACAAAATTGTTCATGAATAGAATTGAATTATTGCAAATTACATGGTTTGTAGAAGGTCTGGGCAAAGATGGTAATCCATTCATCTGGAAGTCTATAATAGTTTGGGCTAGAAATAATATGAACTTGACTGGCTACAGCCAGAGTGTGTCTAGATTGGGAAGATGATGAATTTTGAAATGAAAAGTTTGAAGAATATGAATGGTACAACTCTATACCCTCCACTTCGAGGCTTTATCTACCAACGTGTTGTTATCACATTGTTTTATAGGTTTAAAATTAATAGTTTATAAAAGATGATTTGACGATATGCGAAGGAAGCGATTACGACTCCAATCTCAAATTGCCCTACCGGGGATAGGCAATTATTTACACTGAAAACAAATACTGCACTAACTAAAATAAGTTTCAGATTATTCTAACAACAGATTATTATGAACAACTACTACTACTGATTAGAAAGTTGTGCATCAACTCTGGAGAAGTCTCCATCTACATGAAGTTTTTCTCTCCCATCCAAAGACTTGCCAACTTCTGCCCAATCCTCTATCCAAGATTACTAGATAAATCTAGTTTATATCTGGTAAGATATATGCATTAATTTTGACTTCCGTTTTGTAGATGAATGTTAAAGATAAAATGTTTTTAGAGATGACAAATAGACTGAAACTTCATCATATTTGAAAATGAGACAATATCAATCCTGTTCTAAAAATCATTGTTCATAAAAAATACATGTATCCTTTCCACTCAGATATGATTAGGTTGGATTATTTACTTTATTTATGTAGATAAAAATATGTTATCTATTCAGTAGAGAGGAATAGTATAGTTCAGGGTTCAGGTAATAGTTCAAATACACCACTTCAGTAGAAAGTTTACAGGGAACAAGCAACAAGTGATATAAAACAGGATTCTCAAAAATTTGAATGACGGAATATGGAACACAAATCTAGATAGCCCAGGGGCTAAAAATTTCTAAATTCTACTCTGTTTGAGAGCAGTTATAGGGACGCTTGAATATAAAATTATTATCTTCTGACATTAAACAATTCAATAACATCACAAGTTGATTCTCATGCTGTTGGGAACCTTGACAGGAAGTTTTCATTTGCAAGTTGAACCATCACGTGTGAAGGTAGAAGTAGTAGGCTTTGCTAGAGAAGCCAAGAAGGGTTGCGAGTTGCAAACTACGCAATCGAACGTCGGACAAAGAGCAAGAAGTGAGACAAAGAAAGCTGGCACAACAGAAAGGAAGAGAGTGATTATTGAGTTCGCCGAAAACGTAGTGGAAGGCTTCTCCGCGAAAAAAGGGAAATATATAGGAGATGGTGGGGGGGGGGGTTCCGGTCATAGGTGATGGCGAAGAAAAGTCGAAAGAAGTGAAGAAGAAGAAGAAGAAGAGAGAGGAAAGCGGTTTGGTCCGGTGGTGGACGGGCGCTATTTTTTCAGCGCGGCCCGTTAATTTGCTAGATCGATTTTATCGGGCGTCCAGTGCTGGCGTCGCGACGTCGTCGGCGATCGATTCTACGTAGCAAAGCGGCGGCGGCGGTGGTCTTGGGTTTACGAGCGCACGAAGCAGGAGAAGGAGGAGCAGAAGGTTCGTGCAATAAGCCGAAAAGGTCGGACAGAGAGCGAGTTAACGCCACCTACAAGGATAGACAGAAACAGTTGTGTGGTAAGAGAGAGAGGATAGGTTGTGAGAAAGCGCTGCTGACGTTAGAACGCGCGACGTGTGGGGTGAGAAGGGGGCGAGGGGAGTTCGCGGTTGAAGGGCTCGCGAGAATTAGGAGAGCGGCGTCGGTGGGTCGGCGGGTTGAGCGGAAGGGGGTGGAATGTCACGGCAGCTGTCGCGGGTCTGCATTTGTGTGCGTGTGTTGGTGTGTGTGTGTGTGTCCGCGCGCAACTAAAGCCAGCCAAGCAGACCCGTTGGTCGTCATCTATATATTGCTGCAGCAGCACGTAAACGTAGTTGGGGCTTCGGGTTTGGACGTCACATAACAACAGCCAACGCCAACAGCTTGCCTCGGGTAAGAGCTTACAGAGAAGCTCCCAACTGCCACCTCTATATCTATACATACAAACGGCGCCGTCCTGTCACTCTATATATGCGCCTATCGCGCTGTACGTGTACATAGAAGAAGGCGTAGGCCGCTTTCCGCCTCACTATACATATACACCCAGTATATACGTAGTGTGCACACAGAGTGAGGGGCGAAAGCAAGTAAACGCGACTAGCACCGAGCTGACACCGTCTTTGTGTGTGTGTGTGTGTGAGAGAGGAAACTGCACGCTATCAGCACAGCTAAGGCCGGTGCTGGCTAAAAGCGCCTCCAGGGAGCCCACTTGCCCAATGATCAACATCATGTCGATGATGACGATCCAATCATTATAATAATAATTGTCGATGTACATTAGGCTGTCAAATGTTGTTCTTACCTGGCCGTCTACATCTAAAGTGACCACCGAATTTACCAGGTATTGATGAAGTTAGGTGGTTGTATTGGAAGCTAGATAGGGTTGTATTGGAACGAAGATGAGTTGTTGACATTTGAAAATTAAATGAAAGAGTTGTTCAAAACATTGTTGACGAGCTCCGAAGTTTAGATCAAGTAGCTGGTAAACGGTATGAACGGTAGAAGGAAATATGTTAAAAAAGGGAATTGGATCACAGCATTTTGCTTGTTCAACTCCAATTCAAAGACATGAATACAAAGACATTAGACAAACGTTTACTCTAACAGATAAAGTAGTTTTTAATACCTTTTTGGTGGGTAATAGCAAAGACAATCCTACTACTTATAGATAGAATTTTCTTTGGTGGTTAGACAAATTTGTAGAAGAAAATATATTCCTTCCTTCATCTTTGTTTACTTGGAAGGATTAAAGGCTTTTAATAACTAAAGATGTTTTTTAATTGCTACTTTGATAATAAAAACGAATTTTTGGATTAAATAGTTTCTGTCTAGTAGTATCTAGACAGACATTTATATTTTATATGATGTGGTAGGAAAATAGCCTACATAAGATTGCTAGTAAAATTCAAATGAATACCAGTGATAAATCATAAACAATACAAATGATAATCTTATTTTGTTCATAGAAAGTGTGAAAATTATTACGTTGGTAATGATTGTAACATTGCAAGAAGTTCATTCTTGATAACTACATTAGATGCCAACCTCAAGATGTACTTATCTTGAGATATTAGATTAGTGGAAATTATTATCGAGAGCTATCAAAACATGCCTTTGTTCAGTATCAATTATTCTTATTTTCAATCAAACAATACTTTGATACAAATATCTTTATTAATGAACTGAAATCCAGTTTTAATTTATATTCAATTCCGGACAATTTTAAAATAAATAATATATCTTTAATAAAAATATATTTTGTTAATCGATACTTCCAATTAGATTCTTATTAATTTAAATCTGCTGAAAAATTATTTATCGACAAAATATTAGTTGCAGCTATTTATTCTTATCTATGCTGTACTGATAAAGCTGGGGTGGAGCTCCAGCCGGATTTTTCGGGACTTTTGGGAAAATGACCCACTGGTAGTGTTCTATCGATGGTGTGAAATTCAGCTTTTATCTAATTTAGTTACCGAAAAAACCTTTATTTCCTGGGCTGTGACAACAATATTCTGTTCCAAAGCGATAAGTGAAGTTATACACGAAAATAATCCATCGAAAAGATAATCCCAAAAACCGATAATGATTTATCACAGTACGCTTAGTCACTAGTTTTATAAACGTAGTAATTCTAGAGAATAAAGAAGTTTAAGAAGTTTTCAATTTCTTAAATATAATTATTAGAAATCAACCAAGCTAAGAATGAACTTATAACACTTGCATCAGAGATATTGTAGAACTCTATAGTAGGTACAAGAATGAAAATTTCATTGTGGAATAGACAAAATTGTTTTCATTCTTTTACCTACTAAGAATGAACTCTTCCTTGAAGAGTGGGAATGGATTAGATTTTGGTAGAATATAATATATATACAGCAATTAGTGAAACAAAAATCCAATGTATTCACGGCAGTTTTTCAACTGCAATGTCTAATAATATCTTCCATCTGTAATATTTCCGTTACAAAGTACTGTACTACATTGTCATATACAACTATATTATGAGTATATACAACTATATTCTATATACAACTGTATTCTACAGAAACTTCTAAGTATTCTTCAGAAACTCGATATTCTATAAATTACAGTTTAAAAGATACAGAATAACTAAAACTCTCATACTACCCAACAACAAAAACCTTCCCACCCAGTTCGATAACGTTTGAAGGCTCCAGAATGAAATACAGATATCAACCAAAAAGTAAATTTTACATGAGAGCAAGAAAACCTATTCTTGATGATCTACTTATTTTCAATGAAAAGTAATTACATACATTAATCTAGTGGCAAAGACCAGTCTTCACAGTACATTATTGTTGAGGAAAATTTCTAGTTTCTGAGAAAAGTTGAAAATGGGTTTGGATATACCTGGTTTCAATCTCAATGGCCTTTTCAAGATTTTAATGAATTTAATGATATTTGATGATATTTTTGTTACTAATTCATAAAACAAAAAGATTTATCCATTTTTACTTGTCTTATTACTGAAATTCAGGGGTTAGAAAAATTTTGAAAATTGGAGATATCTTTGTTTTCATTGTCAACCACTCATGGAAAAGTGGACAACTTTCATACAAAATTCACTCATCTGGTCCACTGTCAACTTTCACCAGAAGTCATTTCATTTTCTTCTTCGTTGCCTGGTTTTAGTCCATTATAATATTGTTTGTGCACTGGCAATATATTTTCTACTAGTTTGAGAACATCTGATGGTGGAAATATCAGATTGTCATTCTCAACCACTGTCTGTCGTGAAACAACCAGATATGAGCCAAGCACATCAGAGCACTCTAGTGAGCAAGAGAAGCACTAAACTTATCTGGTTTTCATTCTAAGCAATTCTAATATTTTTCGTGATTCTGAAACAGTTAAAACCCCACTTTCAGCCTAAGTGGTCAATATCTGGTTTTCATTCTGGAGCCTTCGTTTATTCCCGTTTGGAAATCTCGATTTTGTGAACGATATTCCAGTAGTTATTTACAATGAGTATCGTTGCGGGTTGCATAGAGTAGTGGGAGATATGTTAATGTTGGGCTACAAGTGCATTGAAGAATTCGATTGCCAGACCCGTCGACGGGTAAACCTCCACCCTCCACTACGACCTTTGGCCCGAGTGGGTTCTTGTGTGCAGTATATCTGTGTTTGAGTGGTACACACAGCGAACTATTTATACTATGGACATATTACTAGGGCCACAAAATGTAAGCTATGTATGCAGGTTCTGTAGGTGCGTGTAGGATCGTTGGATGACACGACAGGTAGCCTGTGAGCTCTGAGCTCTCCAGATCCGCCAAGGACACGTTTCGCGTTTCGAGGGGGAAGTCCATCTAAATTTAGCGCTGACCGGTCCGCCGGGTCGCGACTCGCTCAGCTATTGTCACCACTCCACTAATGACGACGCTTTCCTGGAACTCATATCTTGCTCATACCATTGAATATATATTCTTATATATCCAAAGGATATATATTCAATGCTCATACTCAAGAAACCGTTGTTCGTTCACAATTCCACAGTTTTCCATTTTTGACTAGCTATTGAAACGAATTCTTTTTATTGAAAGTCTGCCACCCTCTATTCCGATTACTAGCTAGAAGTAAAACTAGTGTAACTCTTTCTTACTGAAAGTCTCCCACCCTCTAGTGTTATTGAAATTAGAATTTTCGAGCTTAAAAATTTTGATTAGTGACTTGTTATATGGATTTATTTGTCACCCACTTTATCGGGGATTTATCGGAACTCTCAACTGATTTTTGAAAACAGCCGTTTCCGGTTCCTCACAATATCATTATTGACTATAAGGCTAGACGTACACCGGTTAGTCAAGACAAGACAAGACGAGATTAGTCACGTTTAGTCACAGTAATTCACATAGATGCTTATGAAGCAGCACACACCGATGCAATGACTAATCGGTGTGTGCTGCTTCATAAGCAACTATGTGAAGTACTGTGACTAAACATGACTAATCTCGTCTTGTCTTGACTAACCGGTGTACGCCTAGCCTAAAAAAATGGATATTCCTAGCCTAAAAATACGCCTATTGGAATTAAAAAAATGGATTGAATGTGACTCATGCTCGTGATACAAACTTTCCTAGTTCAAATTGGAATGGGATGAATGAAAATAATAAAATGCTAGTGAGGAAAAGTCAGTAATTCACATTTGTTAAGTTAAATAAATAGAAAACTTTTTGGTTTCAAGTATTTATTAGTCAATAGGCTAAAAAAAATTTTCGGGAGAAAGGAACATCTCTAAAATTTAATTTAAGTGTCTGTAAGTGGAGGAAAAATTAAGAAATCAATTATTGCATCGCAAAATCTTCATAATATTTTGATCTTAAATTTTTCTGACCCCTCAATTTCTATTTTCTAATGATATTTTCCCTTCTCTATAAAAAGTTTAATTACGTCTCATAGTATTATTTGTTTATGAATTAGTTAACTCCTAGTTACTTTACGTAGTAATAGTAGGCTCTACTAAGTAGAGTAACTCCAAGTTACTAAAGTAGAAAGAACTTCCAATCAAAAAGGAGATTTCATTGGAGAATCACACAGCTGGTGATGTTGGAATTACAATGACCGAAACTATATCCGCTCTGTATGATAACAAATTTGAATTGCGGCAAGTTGAGAGAGTCTGCTAACTTGAGTAAACGATTTAACCCAGATTAGAGCATGAATGAAACGGCGCATATACTCCAACCCGAACCTCACTCATTGAATACTCATTGTCTGTGTGAGTGAGGTGACTTTTGTTTGTGTGCGAGGGTGTTTATGAATGAGAAGCGAGAGCTTTAACGAAAGGGGTGAGTTGCTGTGAACTGGTGTTAGTATTGCTCCCTTTGAGAGCACATCACACACAGTCACTGCCTGCCTGACTCCACTCGTTCACAGTGTACAGATCATAATTAATTGAAAAGTGAGGGCCATTGCCCTTGGCTGTTTGCTCACTCTATTCCTCGTCTACCGTTACACTGACACATATTTCGCCTCACTAATATCATCTCTTCATCGATTACCAGATTAGAACTGTCGGCCAGTATTTGAATACCTGTTGGTTCATTTAGGAAAGTTTGTTGATTCACTTTACAGTGGTGAGTGGTGGTTGACCTTTTGTTATGAACCGTCTATTCATCAGATCAAATTGAAAATTTATCTATCTGGACGAATAGATTGAAAATCTCATTAAATTTATAAAAGATAAGATAACGAAGTTGTTAAAAATAACTCGGTTACTGCTACCTGTTGACTGAAACAGAAAAGATTACTGAAAATGAGTTGAATAATCCATAACTTATCCCATTTCCTGATGAAGATGTTTTTTAAATTATACATGGGAATAATAATCCTAGAACATCATACTATTTTTACAAAATTAAAAAATTAGGGATTACTTCATCATCATCCACTACATTTACTACACGTCCATCTTCTTGAATGACTTTGGCTAAACTTGCAGTAGTTTATTTTCAAAGATTAACAAAAAAATCATAAAAAAGTATTCTCTAATAATATACTATATTATATTCTTTATTTGTAAACTTTCTCAATTGATACAGAACATTTCTTTATGTTTTTTGTTTGTTTAATTATTCCTTGCACATGGACCAATCTATCAAAATCAACTAAGCAAAGACAGTATTGAATTCTACTATAATAATTATGTTTGTCATTTTTCCTGATTTCTGAATAACTTGGAATTGTATTGAAATTATAGTTAATTTTTTTCTCGTAGGGCCGGTTTCTCCAACGACAGTTAAAGCAATTTTTAGTTTAATTACATTTAGATTTTACCACTCACTAGAAACTTTTTTGTCAGAAAGTTCGATGTCCGAACAGCTGACCATTTGATTCAATGATGCTAACATTGAATCAAATGGTCAGCTGTTCGAACATCGGACTTTCTGACAAAAACCTTTCTAGTGAGTGATAAAACCTAACTTTAAACTAAAATTGGTTTAACTGTCGTTGGAGAAACCGGCCCTTAGCTGATCAATCAGCATCGGAGTTGATCTAGTTCTTAGGTGATCTGATATCAATATTAGCTGTTTTATAAAATTTCCAGCTAAACAGCCATTAATTAAGCAAGTGTCAACCATTCTACAACACTCCGAATCAATTTGTAGCTCTTTTCTGATTGAAACAAAATGCGTTGTAAACAAAATTCTCTGCAGGTGAATGACATTGTCCTTCACCAACATTGACGAATTAGCAGGTTGACGGAATGATTTATTAAGACATCAATGTATTAGTAGACGAAGAGCAACAGAATGGCACATTATTGGCATTGGAATGCGGAAAACCCTCCGTTGAGTTTCCAAAGTTCGTTCATTGGAAGAGTCAATAAAACGATTGAAAACAATGGAAGTGTGTCAAAGAAGTGTGCGGAAGGCAAAACGAGCAAAAAGTGGTGGAATAATACGTGCTGGAGAAGTACTTATGAAAGTTGTGAGAGGGGGAAGAGGAGAGGCAGTTTGGAGCTTGTTTTTCCTTCTATAGATTTAATAGCACCTCCCCGCCTAGCCAGTGTACCTTTCCACAGCGAGTTGGATCTCTTTATCCAACTTCCAGCTCAATTTATCTCTCATTGTCTTCTGAACACGGCCAAACTTTTTCCGCGTCGATATCTGAGCTATGCTCACTTTTGTTGCTTTAATTGTCATCGGTTACATCACAAATCAAGTCGACACCATTCGTCTTCTCCACGTGGCGGCTGCGGCGGGGCGGTCATTTGTCAAAGTCACTTATTCATGGCTCCCGCTTCAACCACCTCTGCTTGAACTGCAAATAGTTCGTCTAGATGTCTATCTTACCGTTTTCCACCCAACTGAAAGACAACAGTCTATAAAATGATCATTTTGTGATCGAAGAAAGAATGGAAGAACGATCTATTGCGAAATCATTATATACATTATGTAATTTCATTGTAAATTATGTATTTAAATTGTTTTCAATGCAATAAATCTGATTGATTGATTGGATTAATCAGTATATCAGTAACATAATTTTACAAACATCAAACCAAAAGACAGTTATTGAAAATTGATTGATTATAAAAGTGATTTATTTATTTATTTAGCGTATGGCTTTTGTCGGTGGGGAGACCCGAAGGTTGTTCCACCTCGCCGTGATAACCTAATTCTACTTAGGTTGTACGATAGTTTTTTTCCACTTTTCAGAATGATTTTGAATTTCCTAGTTGAATTTCTTTTGATACATAAAAGTCCGTTCTAAACCACAAGCACAACACAAGAACACGAAAGATACAAGAAAATATTGAAATTTTTAACTAAAAATTTAGAGCCCGAAATTTATGGTATTTACAAATTTTGTCATGGCAACCAAACTAAAAAAGTGATGTTTTATATGGCAACCATATAAAAGTGATTGATTATAAATTGATTGATTATAAAGTTATTGATTATAAAAGTTATGAAAACTATAAAAGCTTTCACTGAATAATATTGATATTGGCGTTGCCAGCAAAATGAAATAACTAGGTGATGAAATATCAGAAATAACTAGAATCAGATCTTACTGATTCTTTCATTCCACTGCTATCACAACTGTAAACTGATAAGATTTTCAAGTTCATGCTTGATTATGGTTATTTTTTATAACTTATAAACATCCTCAATTCGTGAGAATTATTTATTTATTCACTTATTGGCAATGTATACATTGTTTTACTTTCATGATGATGTGTATCACGTTGATTCATAATAAACATTATAAAATATCATTATTTATTAGGGCTTATCTATTTTATTGAACCATCCAAGGTCTGTTTCATAAAATTTTTGAAGTCTTGTAAAACAGAAATAAGTTTAAAATGTGATCGTCTTTTTCATGTTTTAATAAATACTTTTAAATGTATGAAACAAACCTCTGAAGTTATTCAGTAGATGTTTTTCATTCTTACTCGTAGTTTCACTCATTCTTACCTGGGTGAGTAATCCCATGTTTGCACAACTTATCATTCCTGATATCTCCTAAAGGTTATTTATTAGTCATAACTGGAAGGCAGTTCAAATGCCTATTGCATCTACCGTTATTCCAATTAGTGGAGCTTTATCATTAAGTAAGTGATGTATCAGTAACTCTTCTGACGGAAAATTCCCAGAGCAGGAACCCTTTCTTCAAATTTCCAGAGAGCTTAAAATCTTTTCGGCAAGATTATCGTTATTCCTATAACTACTTCTTCATTTTGAACTGTTCGAACCAAACTGATAGCGACCAATCTTCACATCGCCGTGACAGGTAGTGCGGTACCCCGTGTACTTTGAAAGTTATTTTTGAATCTTACCCGTGGGCACATCTATTAGGAATGTGCATTTACAAGTAAATGAGGGTGGATTTATTTTCGTCATTTATTGAATGCAATTCAGTCGTATTAAGTGCACTCTTTTTCCGAGGTTTATTACTCAATAAGGCTCCTAATAATAATGTTTAAACGGAGAGCGTTTCCGATTATTGTAATTCCAGGGAGAATTGTGAAAATAGCTTGACACCTGTTATTCTTCACCCCACTGTCAATTAGATAAGCACTTGATTCTCGATTATCATCCACACTTTGTAGAAGATTTCAGTACCAGAAGAATTTCTGAAGCTCTGATTAAGCTGAATTCATTTAGAGGTTCATGAAATAATTAATTACTATTTTAAAAGGAGTAGTGTTGATTTTTGACTACACCAAGAAGAAAATCCAGGAAATCTCTTCCAAAAATCCTTACTTTAAAAGGTGTTGAATCTGATGTGAATAAATTCTAGTAGCCTTCATGTCTAGTGTTTTTTTTTGCACTCGTTTACATATTTTTTTCATCAGTTTACATTTTGCCCCTAGTAAGGGTGATTTAAAAAAGTTGAAACCATGTTTTTTTCAATTTCAATTTGAATTATATTTACACGTGAGATTTAAAACCCCTTTTGTATATACTCATCTCCTATTGGGTTCCTTTGCAATCTCATGGAATACAATTAGTTTTCTTCTTCTGAACGTTTTCTTGGAAATTTCATAAAAAGAATCTTTGATATTATAGAATCTATATACTGATTCGAGGTTCATTTTAAAGATGTTATCACAGATATAAGAGAGGTAAAATGATTGAAATTATAGAGTTTTCTGCGGTGAAAACGCATTGGTGAAACTAGGATTTTTAAAGGAAGGGAAGTAGTTGATTTTGCTTCAAGCAAAGAGAGGAATGACGTTCCTAGCACTCTGCTAGTCCACTCTTCAACATCCATTCTTGAACACAACAGCTTGACTTGATACTCAAATGTTTAGGAAAAAGAAAAATTGGGTATTTTCCACTTCACAGTCCAACGTTCGCTCGATGTTTCAGTAAAATAAACGTCTGAGATGATAGATGTTTTTGTCACACGGTTCCATGTAGCACTTCTAAATTTAGCCGTATTTGACAACATTAAATTCTGCTTCGTGTCAAACGGTGAACTGCTCTGTGCTGTGTATTAGCATTGAATCGTCGCGGCGCGTAGGCAAGTCAGCCAATGTGTTTAGCGAACGATGACATGGTGGAAATTTTCCAAAGCCTGGTCAACGCTACTCGCTACCTCACTGGCCCTGCGGTAGGAATGCCATGCAATGCAACAGCTGGACATCGCGATGACTGCTTTGCTCACTGGAGCTGTAACGAGTAACGATACTCTCTCGCTCACTCATGCAAACTCTCTCTTTTTCTCTCTCAAGGCTTGCACAACACACACACACGCACACGAGCTCGGTTTTCGCTGTTTTATGTTTATTGAGGCTAGGCTGCAGCAGTCGCGGTGCCTAAATTTGAGTCTGAATAGGTGGACAGACACTGGTCGAAGCTCGGTGACAGTAGTCGACAAAAATGGCGCTAGGCTGGGTGTTGCCGCCGCATTGCCTAAACCACCACGACTATCGCGATCGTGTCGCGTCCTCCTTCCCTCGCCGCGCCGCGCACCATCAAACCGCAGTCGAACTTTGTGCAAACGCGTGACAAGCAAAGGCTCGCTCACTGCACTGGTCTCTGTTATGTGGCTGGCTCGCTTTGTGTCCCCTTATCACCCACCGCCATGGGTCATGGGCACAACACAGCTGCAGACACATGACACACCACACTGCTCCCAAAATAGGTCATACTAGCCTCGCATCGTTCGATCGATTGAATGCTTGTATTGTTCCAATCGAGAATAGTTTTATGTATAAATGGGATATTAAAACAGTCGAACCTCGATAAGACAAATTTCAAGGTGTAGGAAAACAATTCGTCTTATCGAGGTACTAACGAGCTTCGACTGTATGTTCTTCAGTATTCAAGAGTTCTAGACTTCTCATCCAAACGGGGTTGAATCTTTAGAAGAGAATGAGACCTTGGAATGGCGGAAAATGCTCATTGGTAACCTTGGGGTTAATGCATCAATCAAAATTATCAATAGTCAACCTCAAACACTGGTTATAAATTTTTTGTGTAATTTATTTTTTTTGCCAATTTCCTATTCGCTGATGACAAAAGCCAATTTCTGATTCTAGAGATTTAGCTTGTTCAAAGAGATAGTTTATTATTGTTCAATATCAACATGGCTAATCAATTCCATTATAATTTTGAACACTTATCGACCGTTTCATGACATATTCAATTCCAGTACTGAGGAGAAGTTCAGAACTCTCAATTATTTCCTTTGGCAGAAGATACTTTACTATGTGATAATTTGTCAAAAATAGAAACTTGTTCATGTTCAGGATACCATGAAATAATGACATGTGGGTAATGAAATTAAAATTATTGAATATATAAAAAAGACTGGAAGAAGTTGTCAAAACCACAAATTTAAACCATAAAATTTGAAGTTTTGACAACTTCCAGTCTTTTTCATTCATTATGAATAACTACCACAATATCACCTTCACTACTACACAAAAACAAATTAACGTTGTTGTGATATTCGTCATGTCTTTTATCAGTGAATAATTTATTGATTTGTTTTACAATAATTTATTTATTGTAATTTGGGCTTTGCCAAACTTAATGGTCACAGATGAGGGCTAATGATGCATGTTATTTGACTCACAATCAGGATTCGTCAGGAAGACGAACTTTTGCGAAACGAAAGGGTGAAAATGAGAAAGGAGGAGGACACAAGCGTGTGCGTGCGTGCGAAAGCTTGAAATTTGTCCCCACCAAATAATTTGGCCGAGGGGAGTTTTTTTTCAGCTCTCCACTCTCGCCATCAGCCTGGTTGCGTTGCGTTCCGTGCAAACATTCATCAATGCCAATTGCAAAGAGCAGTAAACCGCTCAGTTACGGCCGATAGAGAAGCCAACTGTAGCCAGCTGTACGATTTTCTCAAATTGATCACCGGTCGAACTCCTCAGCTCTCAGCTCAGGCCTCCTTATCACTCACCTCACAGATCAACCGATTCTGACTGCACAGGTCACTGTACTGAAACAACGGCTCTATTTTGTATTAGACGCGATCAAAGTGGGATCAATTTCGAAACAATCAATTGAAATTGATTAATCTTATTCAATTAATTTTAGTATTTCAAAAATGACATAACGGTTATAAAAGTACCTTTGTTCAAAATTATTTGATTTTTAAAGAGTTGAATCTAGAATCACTCCTATGCTTATGAATATTGCAGTCTCAATATTACTAATCATTCGAAATTGATATCGGACAAACCCCTTCCTATAGTAATCATATCAATTATAATAATTCCATCTTATGAATTGAGCAATTTCAAATCAAATCATTCATTTATCCTTTATTTATATTAAAGGTAGAACATTTTATCGAATCAGCTTGACATTTATAATTCATTTTGTATTTCTTGCAAGCTAGAAGTAAGATTTTTCACTTCGAACGAGCCTTTGAATGAGATGATGAGAGGTTTCCATCAGAAATTGAGTTTTTCAGTTGATATTTCAATATAATTGCTCCTAGACTCAGATTCCAACTAAATGTTTCTCAAAGAGATTCACTTATGTATCTTCAAATTGGCATCGGCCCAACCTGGTCCATCAATACTTTCATGTGTCGTATCTCTCCTCTCTCCACTACAACAGAGATCGACTTTGAGAAGTAGGCTCGCCTCTATATTGAACAGTGCTTTCAACTCTCGAGGCACAAGCGTGGAGCTTATCGAAAGCTTGCAGCATTTCGCTGGCTAGAGAAAAGAAAGCTAAAAGGGTCGCGTCGCGCCTGTCTTGATGGGCCCGCTGGTCGTTCGCTTGTTTCGGGCTTTAAATGTATAGCTATACATACTATACAGTTTCGTGTAGCTGTGTATATCTGCTTGAGACAAGGCAATGCCTGAAAGGAAGGAGGCAGAGAAGCCTGGTTGACAGATGGCCCCGGGCCGCGGAAGCACGTGAAGTGATTGGCAGGGGTGGACCGCGTTGCAGTGTTGCCGGACTGTGCAGTGAGACCGCGGATCCGCTGATAAGGGCGAGGTCATCGCGGGTGCGTGGGAGGGGAGGGGTGGAGGCAGCGCACACTATTATTCCACCTCTGTTTCGTCGTCAGGCAGCTTGCCTGAACCAACAACTAATAAACTGAAAACACTAAACTGTTACACCAACCGGTGAACTATTTCAACTGCAGCCGAATTATTATCGTAGTCATTGTTATAGTTATGCAGCGAGTATAATAGTAGCCACGTAATTACGCGGCGAAGAGAATAAGATGACGTGGGTGTTATTCCACGTGCAAGCAATTTGTAACAGTAACTTTCTAACTCACTGTCAAGTTTCAAAGTTCTGCATTCGTACGTTATTTCATTGTGTTATTTTAGTAGGCTATATACATGAGTGTGTTTGTTTATAAATTGAGAGATAATGTAATACAGTATGATTTGGGTGTAGAAAATAAAAATACGTTCATGTGAGAAAAAATAATAATAGCCTAGCCTATGATACATTTTCCATTCCTTTAAAAAAAACTCCTCAATAAACCTCATACAGATTGTTTGAAGAAACAGCGAACCAAAATACGATTTAAAGAAACAAAATGAAACTATAACTGAAAATCATACAAATAGATCCCTGCATAGCCACAATGCTGAATGGCAAAATGTGAAGTAGTTGATGAGGGGATTTGTGAGTGAGGGGATGAAAATGAGTATGTAGCCTACACCACTCTCTACACCACATAAATGATGAATTTCCAAATAAATGAGAATCGTGTCTGATTCGATAAATATGCGTTCAATTGGTCCGATTCCATTTGAGATTAGTTTTTAATGTGAGCTCAAGGGGTTTGAGATTTTTCAATCTCATATAAAATTAATCTCGACATGTTTTCATGCAATAGATCTTCTACGGTTTGTTTTTTAAATCTTATCCATACAGAATTTCAGCTACCTTGTGATCCATTCTATAAACGTCACTTGAGTATATGATAGCCTACCTATAAACAATACCATTCTCAATTGTTAGTTCTCTCATAATCCTCGACAATTCCATTGAGTTTGTAACTTAGTATGAAGCATGAAGCCTTAGCACCACCGGGGTTTGAAGCGTGGAAGCCTCAACGCTAGATTTCACGACACGAAGCAGAAGGTTCAGTGACAAATATCCCTCCCACACACACAAACCACGCTTGTTAATCTTTGTTCTTTCTCTTTCTCTCACGCACACCACCCCAGTATGAGGACATTAGTTCTCTTTTTTCAATTTTATCAGCGCTATCTTTCGTTTTCACTTCACTCTTCGACCCCTGAAACTATCGTTCACTCCTCCAAACACCATCTTCGGCAACCCCCTTTCTCTTTCTTTTACTCTCTTAGATTAGTTCTCTCTTTGTTAGTTCGAAGAATCGCGTAGTCACTGGTCATGTGTGTTATTTGGAATGTTTGGCGTTGGCCTCAGCTGTCGTAGAGGCCTGCAGCTGAAAATGCTAGAGCAATTCAAGCCTCTTCCTCAAGCTTCTCTGGCATTTTCACTCCCTCACTCTCGTTCTCTGCTCTCTCTTTCTTCATACTCTTCCTCACCCCAATTTTTCCCTCTTACTACCCACTTTCGAAATTACCCACGGCTCAGTATCGAACTGTTGGGTTTCTACTTCAGGTACACTCAAACTCCGTAACCTTTCCTTCATCTCGAATGTATGATATATTCATGGATTGATGCAAAAGCGATAATCTCATGTTGATGTGACTGTGACACAATATAAATATACAGTATTTTTACAAATTCACTTGACATTTTTTCCACTATTTTTAATATTTAATACCTAGTATTTTTTACCTGTTACACTAATAGTATTAAGTAGAAGTGCAAAATTTTGCGCTGATGTAATCATTCTCTTTTTTTAATATCAAATTTCCAAGTAGGCTCCCTAGAATCTTTCTTCTTCTAAACAGTGTTAAGAACTTATAAAATATTTAAATTTTGTTCCTGAAAGGCTTGCAGTCTCAAGTTCTTATTCAATCCAACAAAAAGATAACTAAAATTTGAAAAAAAATAAAATCTCTCCATCAACAGAAGCGAATACAGTGTCTGTAGAATAGTCTAGTGTCTGTAGACTCTAATCACTGTTAAAGGGAAAAGCTGCCTAAATAATCCAGATAGCCTAGGTCTTGAAAGGAGTTTAAATTTATTATTTTAATAATAATTATCAGTTTTCACTTTGGAAACTCTAGTTCAGCCTCGAATGTATGATATATTCATGGATTGATTCCATAATCCTATAATGTCTGAACCAACGACTGGTGATTGGTTCAGACTAATAGATAATATATATAATAGATAATATCTATTATATTGAAAGAGATTGGGTGCCCGTGTAGAGTAGATTTTGGAAAGTTTATGGAAAAGCGTGAGTGGCCCGATTTTGATGTGGTTTGCGCCAAAAGAAAGATAAAAATCGAACTTCTGCAGGCTCTATTTGATTTTCAATAATAGTAATATCAAATGGGAGAAAAATAATGGAAACCAAAAATAGGTACCTGTGGCGCTATCTGTTGGCATTGAAATGTACTAAGTTGTTAAATGTACTTTAATACATTGGTACAGTTAGTTTACATGAGTTTGTTTGCTTATAACAGTGACTAACAGTGTGTAACAGTGTACAACATTCTTGTACAGTGACTATAAGTCAACTGTACAAGGCCGTGGCGAAGCGTGGTATGCTTATTCGGTCATCGCCGTGTATATTTCCTATAGGAAATATACCAAATAAGCATATCACATAGGAAATATACCCGGCGATGACCAAATAAGCATACCACATAGGAAATATACCCGGCGATGACCAAATAAGCATACCACATAGGAAATATACCCGGCGATGACCAAATAAGCATACCACGCTTCGCCACTGGTACAAGGTAGGATTTCATTGGTATGACTGAGCTGATGTCAGCTGCAAATAGTCAGAATAGCAACTATCAAAAACTAACAATTTTAGAAAATTTGATTGAGTGGCGCTTTGCGCTGCACGGGGTGAACTCGTTACATTTGATTTTCACTGCGAACTCAAAAAGGAGAACAGCGAGTGAATCAATGATGTGTTTATAGAAGGTAGAGAAATTAACAATTATTGCAAAAACTAACCCCAATGTCATCTAAGCGTCAATCCGATCAAATCACCACTTGATTAGTGTTAGCAAATAACTGAGTGTTCAATGAGCCTACGATATAAAAGAACTCTCTCATCGATCATAATCAGAATCGCTTAGGCCTATTTCTTGTTTGAGGGGAAGATGTGTCACCATGAAAAAAGTGGGGTGTGTCAAATGAGTGTCAATAGATCAATGATAGTAGCTTTTAAGCGAGGGGAAGCACAAAACACAAAAGCCGGTGTTCCCAGTTTATCGGTCTCCGGTATTTTTATCGTTTAAATGGTCTATTAAACGGAGATTCACTTTTTACAAACAGTATTGGACTCCCCTTAACAAATAATGTTTACATATAAGCAGATCATTATGCTGACGGCTTCAGAAAATCAGAAAACTTTCAGTCTCTTGCTTCTTTGATAAACCTTTCAGAAAATTCTCCAAGCTAAAAGGAAAATATATTGATATTCGTCACAGTTGAATTGTAAAGGTCTTGAAATCAATCTTGTAATTGATGGAGTTGATTGTACCATTTAGAGTTGTTTTCAGTTGATTTACTGGCCTTTATTTGCATTCCTAATTCCCATGATTCAAAAGACAATTGTTAAAGGGCAACTCTAAATCTGAAACAGTACCTTGAATAGCTTCATTTAATACTTCTGAAAATTTGTCTCTCAAATTGGACAGAATATTAGATCCAAGTAATATTAAATAAAACTTGGAGATTTCCAATTTCCATAAACTCAGATTCAATGTGGTGATTGACGTAAGACGTAGAGAAGTCAATTGTATAGTAGAGAGCTGCAATGTGGAAGACTTATTTTTGATAGTTTGATGATTCAGATAGCGGACGTGTCACATACAATCACTTTTTGTTCTATCGTTACACTGTTTTGTCATGCAACTCACAAAACAAACTCGAAGCTTGAACCTTGAATATCGAGGAGCATAATATCATTGCTGGCAATGCAATATCGGAGATATTGGGCAGTCAATGTCCTCGGGACCAAGGTGGCACTGAAATAATAATACAGTGTACTTTCCACGATAGCTCGCGGCCATGCTCGCGTTTAGCCCTAGTTTTTCAGGCCTGGACACGAACATTTCCCCTCCATCCCTTGAGAACTCAAGCATCTGGGATGCAGCCGGTGTTAGGAGGAATAGGAGGGAGGGAGGTGGGTCAGAGAAGAGGCGCCTTGGGAGAAACAGAGGCTAAAAAAAATGGGGAAAATAAAGAAGAAGAAATAGCCGTGGAGCCGCTGTCGCCGCGGGACTCGGAGAGTGTTGTCGCTCCCTTCGAGTTTTCTCTGTCTCTGTTGGGCACGTTGGCCATCATCAAGTTCTGTCCTTGTTGCTCTTTCTGTGTAGTGCCCTCGCGAGCTCGTTAAGAGCGAACGGTCGGTGAAGTCTCGCGGAGCCGCGGGTGTGTGCTGTGCTGCGCTGTGTCGGCCGGACGAGAGAAGGGAGAAGTTTACGACAGAAGGGCAGTGGCAGGAAATAGAGTGAGCCAGACCTTTTTTCTTTCGCCGCGTTTCTCTTGTCGGCGTCCTCCCTCTCTTTCTCTCTCCTTGTTTGAGAGTCTTGCAACGTAGAACAGAGAAAGGAGAGAAGCGCAACTAACGAACGAACGAACGAACGTACGTAGGAGAGGCGCCGAAAACGACAGCAAAGGAGGGACGACGTCGGCGGCCTGAATAACCGATAAGTTTCTGGCGTGCAAGTCGGCTGGCACGCACGCACGCACACAGGCCTTCTGGCCTTCCTTTCTGGGAGTGTTTCGGGGAGATTGCGAACCCCCTCCCCCCCCCCAGCACCCCTCAGCATCAGACCGTCGCCCGTCGCGTTCGCGGCCGTCGTCCAAAGCAGCAGCAGCAGCAGCAGAAGCAGCAGAGCAGAAATCGATGCTCCTGGCTCTCAAATTAGTGCTCGGTCCCCTCGGGTCGGCAACTAAACAGGGAGAGCGACTGGGAGGAGACAGGCTGAGAGACAAGGAGCGACTCGAAAGGGAAAAATCTGCCAGGCCTCGACGCGGCGGCTGCAATTAATTAGCGGGCCAGCCCGATTAGAATGCCCCCTCCTCCCGCCACCACCCTGCTCCCACCTGCCCAAGAAGTAGGAAAAATCCAAAGGGACCACCCGATACAAGCCTCGGTTTTTTTTTCATTCTATCCAACTCACTCGCTCGCTACTTAGCCGAGAAAAATTAAAATCGCCCTCTTTCACGAAATTAAATTTGTACGTGAAATATTATGGGAGAAGAGATGAGTTTGACGTTCTGCCAGCGCTTTTCGTTCGCAGCGTTCGAATTCTGATAGATAATATCGAGGAATGGAGATGTTATAAGCTGGAAAGTACAACCTAGTATGCACTACCTTTGATGATAGATACATTATATAAATTTTGAATGATGATTTACGCTTTTAGATAACTTTATACTTTCTACTTCTATGCCGTTTGAACATAATTGGAATTGCTTTAAAAATTCAATGAAAAAGATAGCGCCAAAAAGAACTCCTGACTATCCCGCCTACACACTATATGCATAGTACGACTTGTTAAGAAAGAGAAGTGCTTGTCCAATGTGTGGGATGTTAATCAGTGACATGTTCAATTTGTTACTACTGTATTTTATTTGATGGAAAATTTGATCTTGTAAAAATGACTTGAGAAACCTTGTTAAAGAGAGAAACTTGACTTGAAACTTGTTAAACCTTGAGTAACTCATTGATATTTTTCAATCGTCATGGTTATCAATAATTGGTTTCTGGATTCCTCGTAGTTTTTTTTATGAATTGATATTCATATTGAAATCAATTTGAATTCAATATGAATATCAATTCATAATTCATATTCATGAATTCATTCATGAATTCATATTGAATTCAATTTACGATACTCAAACTTCTTAGTTCACATTTCTGCATTTAAACTGATTAAGTTTCGAGAAGAAAAATATTCGAAGATTTAAAACGCTCACACAATTTAGATACAGTTTCTCACATTTTTAAGATACATAAGCTTCTCTCTTTGTTAATGTCTGATTAGTTACGATCTTTCTATCCCTATTTGTAGTCCACAATTTGTTGCTCTGTGAAAGAACAGATTATCTGTTACAGTATTTCCAACCCATAAAAAAATAGCAAACAATCTTATTCAGTTTCCTAAGTCAAAAATCATCGAAAGAAAAAAGCCTCCTCAATATAAAGTTCCTATGTTTACTACCAAAATTCCATGCCGTTTATCAAGTTTGAAGGAATCTACTTGAGAATTCTGTTCAGAGAGATGAGAAAGCAGTTTGCTCTGAAAGACGTTCAATCGTATTGAATCGATATACCTCGGATTCCATTCTGAGCAGAAAGTAAATAATAGTCTGAGCATCCCTCGAGAGGGAGATTGTTGAAAGTGAGATGGAGAACAATACAGGCATGGAGTGGCGGCTTTACTACGACGACAGTGTTTCATGAATGAAAACGTAGTAAACGTATACTACAAACTGTGATAATGGGAAAGACGTAACTCAACTTTCTATGTGTTTGTAGGTGAGTGCAGGAGTTGGCGCGTATGAAAGCGCAAGGAATGTGTGTCTGTGTGCGATTGTGTGAGTGGCTTACCCTGTTTGTACAACTATTGTACGGTAAAGTATCTTCGGGATGGGGCAGGGAATATAT
The DNA here is from genome assembly GCA_017141395.1 of Laodelphax striatellus. NCBI lineage: Eukaryota > Metazoa > Arthropoda > Insecta > Hemiptera > Delphacidae > Laodelphax > Laodelphax striatellus. Next base: position 13,476,652 of record CM029534.1, on the reverse strand, counting down.
TATAAAGTTGTCTAAAGCCTCTCTATCTCTGTGTGCAGTGCACGCTGTATAATGATTTCCCTCTCTCCACGGCATTTAACAATCATAAATTCAAAAGAGAAGTTTCTGTGCGAGGAGGGATGATGATCAGAGAGGAGGGGGCGCTCTTCGAGTTGTGCAGCGAGAGGTAGGTGGAGGGGGCCCATTCATAAAAACACTCGTACCGTAAAAAACCGATAATAATTTTATGAATGGAATGAAAATACTACTACGTCTACAACTCGGCCACTAGAACGCATTCGTTATTATTATCACTATTCCCTTCTCTCACAGATCTTTATTCAATGTTCATGTTTTACAACACCCACTCTTCTATCGTACTCCATTCAACGCTAGTCCAACTATTCATTTCGTCTCTCTCGCTCACTGCTGCTCTCCCTCTCACGCTCGTTTTCTTTTCGTAGCACTTATATTTTTAACGTGGCTGAGGTAATTGGCTGTCCAATCTCCATCGCATAAATCAAAATTAAACGAGCGTATACTTCTTGTTTGTGTGTAATGTGCTGCTGTTTATATAGTTGTCGCTCTTCCATTTCAATAGCACTAATAAGGTGATTTGTAGGGGTAATGAATACAGCTTTATTTTGTCGTCGAGCTGTTTATATAACGCTGGTAAATGTAATTATGTTAGCGATAATATATTTGTTCGTCCCATTGTATGACTCTTGAGCTGATCAGTGATTGAAACAGAGGCGGTATCTCAAAAGCTGTACACGATTAAATTCACTAACGTTGGGTTGCACCAAGCAAGATCAATTTTGATCCAGGATCAGAACATTGCTAATTAAATGGAATCAGCTGAGTCGAAATAGTTGATCCTGGTTGGTTCAACCCATCATAAGATCACTTAAGCTCACTTATTTGAATTCCATAATCTTGCCATTTATCTTCCTTGTTATCACGTACCTCGAGTACGGTAAATTTGAATTGCTGCTTCTACATTTTAACTGATTTTTTTCAGTTAAACATTACTCGCTATGAGTTTTTAAAATTCAACAATGTTTTTAAAATAATTCAATGCTGTATCTGAATCTTGTGTTACTTTATTCGGTAAGATGTATCATTAGAACTAGATGGAGATTTGAAAATTTTGTTGTGGGAAAAGTGATCTGTAAACCTCTCTGTAAAGTCATGTGTTGTGTGAAGGGTGGAAGGGGTCATTTGATGTAGATCACATTTATGATGCACAATAAAAACGCCTGCTACTGTGCATTATTTGCAGAGTCAACAGAATGATGGGGATTTTCAGGAGCAGAAGAGTGATCTTCCTTCATTCAAAAACGATGATTTTGAATGCAGATTAATGTCACTAAAACAAATCAATTGGAATGGGCAATTCGTTTATCTACTGTGTAGCTTATATTTTTGTGATTACAAATCAATGAACATTATTATCAATTTTGATAGGCACATCAGCAACTAATCTCAACTAATCTTTGTTCCACTTGTTATATTGTGATTCATTGCTATTAAAGCGGAAAACCTTTTGTGTCGGTGCACTTTATTGTTGGGCCTACAAAAGAGTAAATTTAAAAAAAATTCACTGTAAAGAGTCAAGTAAAAATGCCTCATATCATACTCGACTATAATGGCACAGTGCCTCGAGCATGCAATGTGATCACACAACTCTGCATTGTTGGATTATGATAAATAGAGAAATCAAAAACGCTTTTCTCCAACAAAATAGAATTTTGAAAGATTTCGTTTGTCGAACACATTTTATCAGCTCATCTTGACTGGATTGAAATGAATTTTGACCTCTACTGCGGTGCATTGTTTCGTTACTTTTCAACCTGCAGCCTGAATTTCCACAGTCAGCCATTCTCATATCATCCATCAATCAATCCATCTCATCAATCTCAGCATTGATGGTATAGTATTGAAAACAAAAAATTAGAAATCTCATATTACAATTACACATCTGTTGGAGCTCTGTTGGTTCTCAACTTGACTAGTAGCTTGAAGAGTTACACAATACACACCTTTGTAAACCACAAAAATAGAAAACTTAGATTTCCATCTTGCAAGTGTTGGCGTTTGTGTCTAATTTAACAACTACGGTAGTTTAGAGAATACCTATAATAATGAATTCGTAACGTTCATTTCAAATTAATTAGATATTGATGGTTGATTACTATGTTCTCTACAACATCATCTATTAGCACGAGTTACGTAATTTTTGAAAATTTGGAATAGATTTCTAGGAACCATAGTCTACTACAAAACAAAGGAAATTTAATTCCATGTGATACTTGCTACTGGTTGACACGAGTTTCGACTGGTGTGATAAGAGTAGCAGCAGCAGCAGCAGCAGCAGCAGTAGGATGCCCATAGACCTGAACACCCACGGCAGCCACATACCCCTGCCCACCCCGCTTTCTTCATTATTACACTGTGACCGTCGTCATCTTATCTCACTCCCTCCTCCTCCTCCTTCCTCCTCCTCCTCCTCCTCCTCCTCCTCCTCCTCCTCCTCCTCCTCCTCCTCCTCCTCCTCCTCTCCACCACCTCCTCCTCCTCAACAACATGGCCATCATCGGTCAGAGCCGCGAGCTGTTGACGGTCATCAAGACCCAGGATAGACCAGAGTGCAGAACAGTCTACATTATATCTGTATGGAGACTTGATGCAACACAGCTAGATAATACTATTCATATAGATATACTGCTTATCCATCACTGTACATGTATATAAACTGTAGATACGGATATACTCTTCATATACATACACTGTAGATATAGCTATACTGTTCATATATACCTATACTGCACAAGTGTACACATCTATATCCTTTACACATAGGTACATACTGCTCTTATAGATACATATGTTCATATAGGTACACTGTACATAGAGTATATATATGTACTATAAGGACTGTAGTTTCTGGACGTTGTTAAAGGGACGTTGTTTGCTTCTTGTGTCGGTGCCTGGAAGGAGAAGGAGAGAGAGGAAAAGAAGAGGGAAGGAGATATAGAGAGAAAGAGGGAAGAGAGAAGACGAAGAATAAAATTGAAAGCAGAGAAACAAGAGGATGAATAGGAAAGAAGAAGAAGAGAGAAAAAGAAAGGAAACAAGACAATGAAAAAGAAAAAGAAGGAGAAAAAGGAAGAGTTGAAGAAGAATGGGAGAAGGAAAAAGAAAAACAAGGAAATAATAGTTGGATGAAGAATTCAAGGAAAATGGTTGGGAAAGGAGAAACGAAAATTGACGGAATAAGTCGTAGAAGGGGTGAAGAAAAAGAGAAGGAGTAGAAAGAGAGAGAAAAGAAGCAGATGAAGGAAAAAGGAGAGGGAGAAGGAGAGAGAAGAAAATGGGGATGAAGAGAGAGAAAAGAGAGGAGAGAGGAGAAAGAAGTGGGAGAGAAAAAGGAGAAAAGGAAAGAAGTAAGAAATAAAATTAGAATGAAAGAGAATGAGCAGGAAAATATGTTGTAGAGGTAGAAATAGTGTGGACGTGAAAGGAAGGCATTTCCTCAGCGTCGTCGATTCTACGAAGCTACTATGTAGTGCCAACGGCCAAATAGGGATGGAGAGTAGGAAGAAGGAATGGATGGAGTATATCAAGTTAAAGGAAGACTGGTGCGCAAAGGAGGTGCAGTGGGCGAGAAAGAGAATTTGGAAAGCTGGTTGGGGAGGGCGGGGGCAGCCACCCCGCTGCGGGTCCATAGCCCCAAGCTGGAGCCACTGCTGCTGTCAGAAGATGGTCGTCCCAAGTACACACCCACACACACGCAGTTGCTAGAGCAAGCGTTGTTGATTTTACGGCGCGCCCGTTAATGAGGATCCAGCGCGGACCCCCGCCGAGACGTGCACTCTTCCTATTATTATTCTTGCTCTTATTCTTTTTGCCGTCGCCGCCGCCGCCGCGACTCTCCCCACCCTCGCATCATGCGTCCGCGTGCTTAATTACGTGCTCTGCGCTCTGCCGCCGCCTCCTCGCGAGGAACCAAACTGTTACTATCTCTATCTCTATTCGTCTCTATCTCTATCCTCGTCGGAGCACAGCGAACCCGTTCCGGAAGCCCTTGTTCGGACACTGTCTGTCTCACTTTCTCGCCAACATTTGCCATCAATCTCGCTCACTCTGTTTCACAACGCCGTTGACCCTAATTGAGGATGGGATCCCACGCAGCTGATGGAAATGGAGAGCCACAGCCAGCTACTCCGATGAAAAGTTTTTTTCGAAAAAAGGTTTCGGAGCGACTGCTAGTGTGTGTGTAGGAGCTAGAAGAATAGTGGTGTTTTATTTTGAAAGTGACTCCACACATCGATAAGATTTCTACAAATAAGTTAGATTGTATTAATTTACCTAATAATTTCATCTTTTAATAATTGCATAAAACAATATAGGCTATCTGAATAAATGTATGTTTCGTAGCAGTGATTACTAATAATAATTTTTAAGAAAAAATTTCTTGACCCTATTGTTATTTATTATTGGGTTTAAAAAATATATATATATTATATATAAAAATAATAATTGTTACTGTTTGTTTATTTTTTCATCTCGCTATTCTTATTTTACACTACTATTTTCTTGTTGCACCTCCAACAAAATAATTACGTACTTTACTAGTTCTCACAACCGTAGGCATTCTTTCTCGCCTTGCATCTCCCTTTTACACACTTTCACTGTGCCTCGGTCGCCTCGTTGCCATTCTTTCCATCTTTATCAGCTGAGTGCTGGCGCCGTAGCACTTTCGCGCGTCTGTGCGCGGAATGTGCTGCTATTTGTGTGCCACTACCTGCGGGCTAGCCGCGACGCGAACGCTCGCTCCCCATCAATATTGTCGACCATGCGATGCGGGCTAACACAAAAAAAGAACAAAGAAATACTAGACGAGGAAGAACAAAGAAAAAAGGTGAGACAAAACCAAGCCACAGAGGCGAGCCAAATGTCTCCCCTACCCCGACCCACTCCCACCCTAGCTCTGTTTCGGCCAGATTCGGCATGCACTGCGAGTACCAAACTGTGGACCATGTCTCCTGCATTCATACTGTGCCTGTGCTGCCAGCTAATGTGGTTGCAGGAAGGAACTATCGCCGTGACCGGATGTAGCCATTTAAAAAAGTCCGCAGCTGACGAGATTAGATAATACCATAGACTAACTCTATAGTTATAGTATAGTTAGTCTATGATAATACGATAAAGAAAGGATGATAGCTCGCAATGAGAAAAAAGATAAACGATCACAGAATCAAGCCAGTCGTTCATGCCAAATTCACCCTGTCCATATTATATTCTAGAAATCTACACACATACTCATTATTTAGGGCCAGAAGATCTTTGTAAAAGATGATATTTTACTTGATAATCAGTGGAAAAAATATTAGATGAAATTCATACATCCGAGAATTAAATTTGAATGAAAGTATTGTTGATTTGTCTGTGGTATTTCTAATAGGAAATTCTACATGGACATGTTTGTAAATACTGTATGCAATGAACTACTGTATTGTGTCAATTGAATGATATCAATTTTCATAACCTATTTCAGTATCTAAAAGATAGAATTGAGATATTCTATGATAAATGAAAATGATAGAAGATATTCTAAAGATAGAATTGTTTGTGTTGTCATGCTTTCAAACTAGAGTAGTTATATGCTATAACTATAATAAGTCTCTCTCGTAGAGTCTTATCTGGTCTTCTTCATCATAAGATATCAGCTCCATGAATTCGCAAAAAATACTACATGTGGCAGGAACAAGAGGTCAACAGGGTTCGCTCTACACTTTTCAAATATTGTAATTCAAATCGTTTATTTAAAATGCAGAAATACAAATATATGAAAATCATAGAAGTGTGTACAATTTATAATACATTTTACAAGAACACTTTTGACTAAACATTGAACCATCTTTCCACCGCTCGTGTTCTATGACCTCGCTTGTCTCAACTATTAATTATTCTCGTGTGACACACTAGATCGAGAAGAAATCGTTGCGTTGATGATTGGGAAAAGGGCAAAAAGGCAGAAAGAGAAGCCGAAGTGGGAGAAGAAGATGAACGAACATTTTCAAGGCTTTGGTCGCGGGTTGTTTGCTCGTGTGCTTCTTGGCTGCTTCTCCTCCTCCTCCTCTTCTTCCTCGTTTCCACTTTGGCATGTCGGTCCGTCCGCGTTTCTGACCGATAGGGACAGCAGCGAAGTGGCGACGACGACAACGACAGCACAATCGATTTCCAACGGGCCGAAAATCTCGCGCGCGACGCCGGCCGCTGCGGGTGCGGGAGCGAGAGAGAGGGTGGCACGCCATAAACAACCTCTCGGCCTTTTCCCCTCCTTCTACCTCCTTCTTCCTCGCTGTCACCTTTTCGCTCTTCGTTCGCGGTTGAATATCCTCCAGCGACTGAACGCGGAGGCCCGCCATCAACCTTTGCCGAAATCTAGCAGGTAGAGCTCAAGACAAGTATAACTGAAAGCAAAATAATTATTTTTAAGTCCAGAACATAGAACTAGAGTAAGTTACTATGAAATGAAGAACTGGATACTAGTATAACTGTATCTTATACCGATACAAGTATAACTGAAAGCAAAATATATTCAAGTCTAGAACATAGAACTGTAGTAAGTTACTTATACCGATACAAGTATAACTGAAAGCAAAATATATTCAAGTCTAGAACATAGAACTGTAGTAAGTTACTATGAAATGAAGAACTGGATACAGTTATACTGGATACCATAGCATATTACTATACAGGATACTGGATACCATAGTATATTACTATGGTAGGTAGAGAATAGTGAATGACTTGACGGTTTGGCTTAACTATGTTTGGAGTTGACTCTGTCACTTTGGACAAGGAATATAAAGAATGATAAACAAAAAACTAATAGAAAAATGTGGCGAAGTGATAAGAGGGGAAAAACAAGTGTGACAAGATGGGGTAGATAATAAAAATGGAAAAATATTGGGAAAACTGATAGTGAGAAAGGGTTTAGTAGCAGTAATAGAAGGACTGGATTAGAAGGAGAAAGGAGAGAATAATAGTAATAGTAAGGTGGAGAGGTGAGGGGGAGGTAGATAAAGTGGAAGCATTTGAGTTATCGAAGTTAATTAGAAATTACTATCTGTGTAGATGCAATTGAAGGGAAAATAAGTGGAAAAAGCTATTGGAGAAAGAAAGTGGAAAAAGCCAAGAACAAATAGAAGCAAACCAAAAAAAAATAAACAAAAGGACTATTATAACAACAAAGAATTTAGGAGTAGGCTGATAAGGATAATAAGGCAAACTAAAGAACAAGAAGAAGAAGAATTGTATAAGAAAAAATAGAACTGGATCGTGATGAGAAAAATGAAAAGGAAGAAGATAAAATGGAGTTGAAGTTGAATAAAAATAAAATACTGATAAAGAGACAGGAGTGTGTGACTAGAACCGCGAGTTCGGGACATGTCCGTGGAGTTATTAGATGTACATCTATAGCATGTCTTGATATAAGTATTCATCCTTTAAAAATTCATGTTGCAAACCGGTTAGTGACCAGAGACCAGACAATCCCTTCTGTGCAGACCTCTCCATTTATTTTGCAGTCGAAAATGTCAGAGAGCTTTACCATTACAACCATGCGGCAAAATCAGACTGTCAGGCTACCAGCATCAACATTTTCCCTGCTTATTATCATTTTTCCATCAAGCAGTACGACTTTGTATTCTTGGATGAATATGTAATGTAGTCAAATCGCTGTACAACTAATGTTACTCATAATGTTACGTTTATAATCCTTCTGTTCGTGCAAAACATCCTTCTGTTTGTCAACAAGGTCGGTCACCCAAACTGTCATATATATATTAAACTATATACTCTGTTCACGGAGTCGAGAGACGGCCAAAACAAGCTGTTTGCATTTGTGTGTGTGTGTATCGCAGCGATGATTCACAGCTGTTTTCGATTAATTTTCTGTCCTATCCCAGTTCTCAATATTTCTCTTATTTTTTTATCTTATTAATATCGTCTCTTCTTATTTTAATTAATTACAGTTTTGTAAAATTAATTTTTCTAGGTTAATCTTTCTAGGTTGACTTTCATTATTGTTGTTATTAAATCTATTGTATGTCAATAAGGCTCTTCATGGAGTTTTCTGTGAGCTTTTGTATGTGAATAAATGAATAAATAAAAAAAATACGTTCATTCAAGGTCAGACTGTAATCACATACTGCAGAAAATAATAATATTATTTCAGTAGTTCTACTGTGAATCGGTCTAGCTGCTCCTATTAAGCTAGGCGTACACCGGTTAGTCAAGACAAGACAAGATGAGATTAGTCGCAGTAATTCACATAGTTGCTTATGAAGCAGCACACACCGATGCAATGACTAATCGGTGTGTGTTGCTTTATAAGCAACTATGTGAAGTACTATGACTAAACGTGACTAATCTCGTCTTGTCTTGTCTTGACTAACCGGTGTACGCCTAGCCTTATAGCTAGACTCTCGCACGCACGGGTTTATTTACATCGTCTCTCCTTTACCTGAACAGACTAAATAATTATACATAATTATAGACACCACCTATAATAGGCTCATTTCGAATTATATAGCCTGCTTCAATCTGTATGTACTTCCTATTTTGATGAACCGTTCAACAAGGCATTAATCCATTTATTCAGGAGAATGTCTCCAAAGACTCTCAATATACTGCTTCCTCCCAGACAAAGATGAAAAACGATTGAAAAATAAATTGCAGACATCGATAGCATCTTTATTGAGATATCAAAGAAGCGAACGGTAACCCAAGTAGTTCTTTTCATTGGCGTAGTGGCTCCATTGAACGGACAAATCGTGATTCAGTAATTGGTTAGCAATTGAGGGAGATTGGTGATCTTCGACAGCCTGTGCAGCGGAACAGAACAGGTTGTTGTACAGACATCATAATGCCATGTACTACAAGATCATAGGTAGCCTATACTTTCAACCGTAACATGGTTCCAGTAAGTAGTTCCTCACTTCGCCCCTGGATTTGTTGCTATCTCTGATATAGATTTGTGATCGGCTTCTCTCCATCTTCATCTTCATCACAGTATCCTTTCTCATCTCCCTACACACACACTATTTCTTTCATCCTCTTCGTTCCTCAACCCTTCTCTGATTTTTCTTTGTTGGGCCTTGCGTCCATTTCCACTCATTTTATCTTCTTGTCCTCCAGTGCCTGCTTATTGTACTTGGTAAACTTCCTTGTTCTTTCCCAATAATGAAATTGTTAACATTCCTTCAAATTATTTTTCTTACTACCATCACAGACAACACAGAGTATAGTTAGTCTATGCTACCATTCATAACTCGATTAATTTACCATTTCATTGATTGCTCTATAACAATGTCACTATACACTACTCAAATTTAATAAATTATTTTATTCCTCCCAATGATATCAACAACAAATTGTTCTCATGCCAATTAAAATTGTCTTATGTCAACTTATTGTCCCTTTAATTCTTTTAATGACGAATGTGTTCTAACCACGGTCTGGTTCACTCCGTATTTCCATCAGTTTCCTAAATGTAATGAATTAGGTACCTACAAAAAAATATCCACTGCTTTTAATTTTATGAAAAGTCAATATTATCATGATTTACAACATTATTATCGTTATAAGTAACTTTATTCCTTATCATTTTGTTACATAGTATGCTTGTATTGTATCTTTTTTGGCAATTTCAATGGAATTCTACACATTTGGATATATTGTAGTGTAGGGTAGTCTGGAGGTTATTTGGAAACAGATGTAGTTGAGTCGTGATTCTTGAATAGGTACCAAAGACACAGAAGCACCAGACAATGAAGACATCCCACTTTGTGTATTCTATTGCTGGTGGAATGAGGCCTACACAATACATCCCCATTCTAAAGTGAGCATCCATTTGAAAAACATTTCTACCATTGTTCGAACCGTGAAATCGACGGTCTTTCTAGTCGTTTTGTTAAATTAACGAGCGAAAAAGCTCAAAAATGAAGTTTTGTTCAGGGAATAATCTGTTCGCCGGAAAGTTGGGGGTAGAAAAAAAGAGTCAAATGCTTTGTCACTTGTTGAATTGAAAACAACAACACAGGGTTTTATAGGCTCCCATACCCCAGCTGAAACCTCCCAATCACACTTTACTCTTTCATCTCTCTTTTCTTTCAGTTCTGTTATCCATCACCTTCCATCTCTACTACCCTATTTGCATTCATTACTTCTTCTCCTCGTCACAATTGCAGTTAATCTACATCTTCTTCTGCACTGGCACCTGGATATTTTCCGAAGAATTCTTGAAAGATTTCCTTCCTACTGAATCGTCTCACTTTTGCTGGCATGATGACTGATTGAATGATGTTGATGATTTCCTTTACCATTTAGTTTTAGCTAGGCGTACACCGGTTAGTCAAGACAAGAATAGACGAGATTAGTCACAGTAATTCACATAATTGCTTATGAAGCAGCACACACCGATGCAATGACTAATCGGTGTGTCATTGCATCAGTGTGTGCTGCTTCATAAGCAACTATGTGAATTACTGTGACTAAACGTGACTAATCTCGTCTTGTCTTGTCTTGACTAACCGGTGTACGCCTAGCCTAAGACTGAAGCCGATAAAACTGGTGAGCATTGATGAATGATTAGATTATTTAGATAACGCTGAGGACAGGGGTGAATATAGTGCTCAAAAAATGAGCTGATATGTTATATTTTTATATTTTTTGACGATAGTTTATCATTTTAAACTATTGTATAATAATTTGATTGAGCCCATTCCTTTCATCAAAGATACGAAACCAAATCCACTTTCAATTCACTCAGATTATTCCATTACAATGAAATTATCTAAAAAAAATTATGAAATTAAAGACTGTAAGATTCTTCTCTATCACTAATCGTTGGTATCTACAACCAACGACTGTAAGTAACAATCAATACATTAGGCTGCTTTACAGTTTGGTTGGATATGATTATACGACAGTCGGATTGAGTTATCCGCACCACCACTCAGTTATTAGTGTAAGTTACGGTAATAAAGTATACAGTAGTCTAACATTCTCAATTTAAAAGTAATAATATATTACTTACTGCATATTCCATCTCCTAAAAAACCTAGAAAAATACGAAAATTCATTTTCTGGAAACGAAATGTTACTGCTCTCAAAACATATTGGAATCATGCGTATATCTTTGTAACAATTGTATCACTACTCTAGAATAATCGAACTCTGAAGTGCTGTAATATTTTGTGCTAGTGGTCGAGCATGGGAGGCCAGCGTGAAAGTCATTAGCCACCATCGGCGATATTAAATTTTCAGAATATTATCTAGAAGACGAGATAACGGAGGCTGTGGGCGAACTGCAAGACGGATCTCCCACAAGGAGGTGAAGCCGAGGGAGCTGAGAGACCCGGTTTGCTCCCCTGGCTTAGCTGGCTGATAGGGAAGGAAGGTCGCCTAATTCAATTCAACTCGGCATCCCAGGAGAGGCGACCAGGGGTCGGTGGGGGGAGGGGGGGAGGATCTTGTTCGGTTTCACGGACTACGGCGTCGAGGACGGAGGCTTCTCCACGACGGTTTGCTATTGCTACGCTCGCCGCCTTCCTCCGATGTCGTGGCTGAGTAATGGAGAGCGACCATGACAAAGAGAGAGGAGGAGAGAAGGTGATAGTGATAGAGTGATATTGATTGCAGGGGCTAGCAGGACCAGGACCTGTAGTAGCCGTGAGGGCGAAGCGATGTCAGGCGATTCGATCAAGGAGAGGGTCCGCGACCTTCTCTTGCAATCTCCCTCCTCCTTCGCTTCTTCGTCTTAATAAGTTTCCGTCTCACTCGCTCGCCCATGTTGTCCATCGGTTAAGATTCAACTTCACCCATACCAAGCAAGCTAGAAAATTAGCATTCTGCTTGCTTTATTTCCATCAATATCTCAAGAATGGAACCAAATTTTTTCTTGAAAGTTTGCATGATTAATCTTCATACTTTTACAAGTGAAGCCAGTTTATTAAAATTCATTTTTCTCTTCAAGTTTTTCTTATTTTTGGAATTAAACATCAAAATGCTATTTTCGAAAAGAAGCTTCAATAAGCGTATTTGAAAAGTTCGCGTCATAAAGATTAACAACACCAATCTAAATCCATTGAGATTTTGTTGAAATTCCAAATAGTTTTGTAATAAACTACAACATAAAATCGTATGACGTCACAAGATTTGAACCAAAATCAACCGTTTTCTGTCTGGAACGTAGTTGAACTGGTCTGTCCCCAGAAAGCGCTACCGGTAACCAGTACCCCACCTCATACTACATGCCAGCCCAGCAAGAGAGTAAAACTCTCTCCTCTCTCTGCTCATACTCTCTCCTATTCTCTCTCAAATACATCGTAACTCCTAGCTTTTGGCAAGTCTATTTCAGCGTTTCAGCTTTCAGCTTCTGTTTATCGTTAGCCTAGAGCTAGAAGTAGCGTAACCAGCACAATTTCAGTAAGACGTTTCTTATTTCTAAATTCATTTTTTTTATCTTCGTACTGTGTTTGAATGTTTTCCGAATGCTGTTTGTACATAATATGATAGGCCTACAAAGATACATGCATTTATAAAATGGAAGAAACGCGGGAAACGCCAACACCGCGAAATCGCCGTCGTTATTCTCTAACGTTTAGTTCTCAGTTGCAAAATACAGTGAACATCACTGAAAAATTTTTTCAGTGATGCTCATTACGGATCCATCCATATATATATATATATATATACATATATAATATATCTCCATTTTACTGGGTAAGAGGGTAACATTGGCTGATGTAGCAAAATGATACCCTTTCTATTTTGTAATATTCAGGAAGTTCCTTACTATTGATGTTGTGAACAATATGACAGCTTTCTGCATTGAATTTTGGACCCAAACAGGCATTCTCAATTTCTGCATCCTCTCATAAATATTATTATTATATTATTATTAATATAATTCTTCTGCTCATTTTTTAAAAGTTATTAAATCGGTTTCAGGGTTTATCCAGGTAAATGAAGTGAAAATTAGATTTCAATTTTTCACTTTGAAATTCATATTTATTTACATGTTTATTCATGTCTAAAGAATTATAGCTATGTCGATTATTTAAACTAAGATAGGATCATTATATAGATATTACTTGGATAACCAGTTATGGAACTGTAACCACCCACCCTACCTAATAATGAATAATATGTATAATAGATAGTAATAATATGTATGTATGTCCAACGGACCTTGAAAAGGGCCTAACAATTTTAAGCCCACATAAAACCAATTACTGTATATGAAACAATGAACCTGTCCCTGTCTAGCTATTTTCTATTGCATTCAAATCAGTATTATTACAGTGAACTGATAAATACTGCGTCATTGTCATCACTTCCACAATGTACACAAACCATATTAAACGATCAGACTCCTCATTTGATTGTTTATTATTCGCATTCCTCAGCTAGGCGACTGGGCTTAGATTGTTATCGCCGGATATGAGTCATCAATATTGCATTGCCCTTTCTATTTTATTTATTTTTAACACGACATGTATTTTAAAAATGTGATATAAGCATGGGCCTAATATACACATACACAATATTCGATAAATAAGGTGTAAATGAAAATATTGATTATATCTGTTATAGTAGGCATTTAAAAAAAATAATTATGAGTCATTAATAATATCGCCGTTGTGTAATACTTCAAAGTTACTGAATTGAAATTTTTTTCTCGATTATTTCCAACGGGAACAAACCTAGTAACCTACTTTTCTTACTTTACTTTTACGTATTTTTTAACCTTGTTTTCTGAACATTTCCATGTATAGGCCTATATGTATTGAATACTGTAAATTTTTTTGGCGAAAACAATTCATCTGGTAATAATACTGAGATAATATTTGATCTATGTAAGATAAGGTAGCCTATTGTAAGTACAGTTTTCTTTACAACATAATAAAAATTTGAATATGTTGTTGAATATAGCCTACTCTTGTCTGATTCCATTACCAATTTCATATATTTTCTGTTATACGAATATAAAATTCCAGTTACACAAATTGCTTGATCTCGAATCAACAATTTTTATTTAATTAGTGGGTAGCCTAATTATTGGAATAATTAATTGGTAGCCTACTGTAATCTATCTAGAGCGAATTTAGAGATCACGTTTATAAACAAGGTATAAAATGAACAGCAATAATACACGCTTCACGCGTGTAGCTTGATGTGAGTGAAGTTGAATTTTATATTCATAAAGACGGAGACGGCTAATGTGTAGGTCTGTTCCCAGTTGAGAGAACATGTTGAGAAATGAGAATGTGAGTCATGACATGAGAGAATAAAAGTAGTTTCTCTTTCTGCTCACTCCTTCTCCCGCTCGAGAAGGCAAGTTGGTGGGGGAAGCCGCCACTTAGGTAGGAGACGCCTTCCCAACTCCCCTCACTAACACAGTACATCGCTATGCTGTGAAGAGCGGAAAAATCCGAAAATAATATGAGTGAAGTGGAATCTTAACGTCTTACAATTAATGGGAACAGGTAAGACGACGTTGGGATAAGACGAACCGGGCGAGTACAGACCAAGTCCACATTTGCGGTGGCACCGCTCCTCACTCGTAGCCGGTAGTGTGTGGGAGGGATGAAGCGACGGAGAGTGATGACAATCGCAGAGGGAGGATTATTCCTAGGAGGGAAGCCGGAGGAGGAGGAATGCGGTGATGGAGCAGAGCCACCTAGTCCGCGGTCTCTAAATGGAACGCGAGGCCTGTTCTCTGTGCGGTGGGTGTGGTGCAGTGGGGGGGGGGGTGGCTGAAGGGGGATGATATTAATTAGGGTCCCGGGGGCGCCTGTGTGCCCGCGGGTGACAGCTGTACGCCCCTGCAAGTCGATAACAGCCTCTGCACAAAAACCTCCAACTCACCCACCCCCCTCACCCTCCCTTACCCCACCGATGACCCGAATGGGGCTCACCCACCGTTGCTGCCAACTTCCAATAAAAATATACGTCACTCCACAAACCAGCAGCATTGCAGCAGTCCTCTCTGCTAATAACGCACAATGCAGTTCGACTAGCCAGATTTCCAGACCACTGGATGCAGTTTTTCAACCTGCTGTACGGATAAATAAGCTTGTATGATGGGGGAAACCAACGGGAAAATCTATGTTTGAAACAGAAATCCATTTTCAGTCATTATTTTGAATTCCTTACTCATTCAGTAAATTCCCTTGGGCATCGGCAAGCCCATCATGATCAATCAGAATTATAGATTCTTTGTAGCTCGCAAAATAGTTTACCTTGACTCGCAATAAATTTGTTTACCTTTTTACAATACAACCTAGGCTATTCGGGTTTCTGTACGATCTATATAAATAATATTTTCATGATCATTATAAACTGTATTGTTTGTCATGATAATTTTTAGTTGTCTTGATTATTTTTCTAGATTGATAAAGCTCAACACTGAATGCAATGCATTCAAGGCTATGTTTTATTTTGTTGATATACTGCAATATAATGCAATACCGTGGAAATACTGTCACTATTGAAAAAGATGCTAGTTTTGAACAAAGTATAACTAAGCATTCAGTCTTCATGGTTCACTTGCCTCCTGATTGCAAAATCATTAATCAGTGAACATTGAAAAATCAATTTACAATAGCTGATTTGAATGGTCATACTCCCAATAGATAACTCCCGATAGTTTTAATTGTACTGTATTAGATAGTTATTATTGCCAGAAAGATTTGAGTAAGGGGTTTCCACGTTTCTTCTCTTCTCATATTCCTTGCTTTTTCAACTATCACAGCTTCCCTTGAAACACCAAAAACCAGCAATAATCTCATAAAACCATCAAGTACTAAATATAAAGTTCAAAAGTACTCACTGGAAATTTTCGTGAAATAGTATCTTGTTTAAAGATCTTCATTATTACCAGTTTGATAATTCAGTTGAAAACAATCATACTAATTGAATCTCTTTCACTAGTAATACAGGTAACAATGTGGTCACTTGTTGATCGAGGTTTGATTTAATAGTGACGTCACTCGCTCCATTGCAGATCGCACGACAAATAGCAGTCTGTGTGTTAAGAGCTCGTTCTTGAGTAATGAGGTGTATAAAGAGTAATTTAATGGATGTTGAATGGAGGAATTAGAGATTTATTATTCGGACGCTGCCTGGAATGGCAACGAGAGAGAGAGATAAAGAGAAGAGGTGGTAATGGAGAGTATGAGAAGGAGATAAAAAGACTGAGAGTGTTTGTTTGTGTGAGTGCTGAGAATGGAGGCAAGCAGCTAGAACGGCTGCTCTATATTGAATAATGCAGTTTATAAACTTCCAATAAATTTACTCCATCACACTCGGTTACGTATTTAGTACGAGATCGCTCTTGACTCAATTTCACTCAGCTCTATTCAGCAGCGTCTCGGTCTCACTCACTCCAATGAAAATCTCCCCTGAGTGGGAGGCGCTCTCGTTCTGCTCCTTCCTCCCTCACTCCAGAATCCATTCATTCATAAAACTCACAATCCTTGTTGCTCGTAGTAGTAGTAGAGTCGTGAGAGTAAAATGGAGAAAGATGGAGTGACGAAGGTGCAGAGAAAGAGCGAAATTGAATGACTGTACAATAAGGAGAGCTCTTCAACTCCGTGACCGTGCCAGTGAATACTCTATAAATCTCTCTCCATCTCCCATTGTATTATTTCTCCCTTTATCGTAGCATCGTCCTTGTTAAATCGATCAAATTATCTTCACCTCACATCGCTGTTCTCTTTGATTAATTTCGACGATTTGTCGCCTCAGCCCTCTAATGTGGCAATAACACTTCGCCTTCGTTCAAACACCTATTTAACCAGCACCACTAAAAAGTGATTAAACGATTCGTTAGCGGATTTTCAGGGATAATATTTCGTGGAAAAATTAGAATATAATTTGATCATTTTCAACAGAAAAATCATGAACTAACAAGTCATTTTTCTTCTGTTTTTAATTTTTATATTTAAACAAATGTATAATAAAATGTAAAATAATCCGAATTATTCTGTTCTTTTGAAAACATAGATCCCCTGAAGAAAGAACAATTCAATACTGCATTACATCGATAGTGCATTTCAGATTCATTTCCTATTTTGAAAGAAAAAATATGAACTTGAGTTTTATTTATATTTAGGATATTCAACCAACCTCCATCTAAGTTAAGCAAGACTCGAGATACATGCATTGAGGGATTGTACTTTGTACAGCATAACTTACACATTCATCTTTTCTAAACTCTGCTTCAATGTGCATTTGAACCTCAAGGTTTTCAAGAAATAAGATCATTTAAAAACGTCATCTACACTGATGAAACAGAATGAATTCACTCTATTGATGAATATATGAATTTTTGATCTGCATGTGTAATAATCAATCTTAAAATTTTATCGTCACTTATATTGTTAGTATGACATGTGTGATTTTAGTATAATAATGTTTCATTAATGTAGGAGCTATTTGAAAATGCTGTATGCTGTGTTAGATTATTTTGTATGACTTGCCTATTGCTCTTGGAGCCTGATGGTTGGTAAATAGAATGAATCTTGAATAATGTTCAAGTACCGAAAATATACTGTACGTTATCTAGTAAAACCTGCAATAGTTGAACCTCTTTTCTCCGGTGATGAGAACATGATAAAAATTTATCCTAGGCACTTGTATTGAAGATCGTTAGCATTGATGTGATACGAAGGTACGTTATATCAATGACTATTGGCTAATTTTCAAATTACTCTAGTGAGAAAGGCTCCATGTTACTCTAGTTACTACTTCTCCATGCTGTTTTCATCCATTTTCAAATGAATCACAAGGTAACAAGAATATGCAAATATGTATTACAAAAATAGGCAATAGGTAACACTCGTAAGTCAATTAGGAAAGTCAAAAAGTAAATTATGGGAGAAACAAAACCTGTTATCTTTGTGAAGCAAAATTTAGCAGCTAAGTTCTGATTAAAGATTAAAGTTCTGAAAAACTTCAATGAATATTTCTGCCTTATCACTGCACAAATGATAAATACAGTCGGACTTTATCTGTAACTTAACCAAAGTGAAAATGGAATAATAGCCAAAGTGGACTGGATATAATATTTCGGGGGAGGAAAATTTCACAATTCCTAGTGTGGAAATATTTTGAATTTCTGATCAAAACAGGTCATCATCATGATCGATAACTTCTTTTTTAATAAAACGAATCACTTTAATGTTTCGGAATATATCAAACATGAAGCAAGGTTTTTCTAAAATGAAGCACTTTCTTCATCACGAATCTCGTTAGATTCTTTTTTAATTTCACGTGGCAGTCTTGGGGCGCCCGCGTCATCTGGGCCACTGACTGATTCGCTGCGCACTTGATTTGGTTGTCAGCAAAGAGAAAGAGTATTAGCTGTTAGAGTAAGAGAGAGAAATGATATTAGATGAGGGAGTGAGAGTGAGAAAGAGAATTAGCTGAGAGGGTAAAAGAGAGAAAGAGTAATAGTTGAGAGAGAGGGAGTATTACTTGAGAGAGTAAGAGAGAGAAATGATATTAGCTGAGAGAGAAAGAGTACTAGCTGAGAGAGCAAGTGATAGACAATGAAAAAGATAGAATGACAAGGATAGTGAGTGGCCTTTGGCCAAGCTGTCGCCTTTACTGGGAGTCCAACCCGCGTGTTGTAGGCCTTCAATATTTATTAGGCCGCCACTGCCGCCGCCGCCACCGTCACCTATCCCATCCGCCTCTCCGCAGTCATTGGCGACGCTAGCAAAACCCGCATCGATCCGCGCGCGCCTTCTCTCCATCACTGTTTCTCTCCAACAGACTGTCTTTATCTCTCTTCACACAAACACACATTGAACTCTCAACGTTCTCACAGCTATACTTCCTTCTGTTTTCTATCTTTATCTATTTCACTTCATCCCAATTTCCTACATTTATTTCATTTTTCACAACCTCGTTTTTCATTCTTGACAAATTTCAAAGTAACTGGTTATTGCTAGAACTAATTTTTCTTCGAGGTTGAATGTTTTGCAATAATAAAATTAAAAATTGAAATATTAAAAAAAATCTTTATTCACAAATTTATTCTTTAATCACAAATGATATATATTTTAACAGCAATGGACCATAGGCAATCTGCCAAAGTTTTACATCAGTTGCTCCGTATTGAATAAACTGTATTGAATGGATACTTGAAGGAATTGTAAGTAAAGCCTCTCAACCCATTGGAGAATTGATTCTAAAAATTTATCTTATCTACAAATTGAATCTCTCTAATCTGTAAATTGATATGAATTAGTAGTTTCTACAATGTTCACTATCACAATAAGAGTGGCTGAAAAAGCGGCATGTGGAAGTAATACTAATTATTACAGAATCAATCAAATTTTTAAAGATTCTATAATTCTATACTATTATAATTTCACCGTAGTATCTAATAGTATTCATCAATCAATTGCTGAATAATACTTATCATAAGCTGAATTGAGTCGTTTTTCATTGAAGATTGAACCCCACTAAAAGGATCGATTAATGATGCTGAATTCGGTTTAAAACTCACCATGTCCCCTTATACCATCCCGTATATTTGATACAAGGGTTACATCCATATCAATAGATTAGTACTATTTGATTTGTAATAGCATTATAAAAATTAATTGGATTCAATTACATGAATGATGAAGAAATAAATGAATGACTTGATTATCTTGCCCAAAATGCCTGGAAGATGTTATCAATATGATAATGATTGCAGTAGTAGGCTTTTTCGGCTTGCCTAACATGGTACGATAGGTGGAGGCTCTTGAGTTGATTGAATAATCTGCATAAATTACAGGATAATTATTACTTTGGAGTTCAGTGGAAGCACTCCGTTGATTCTTGGTGATTATTTTACTATAATGAATTTTATCAGTCTCGTTCTGTAAGATGACAATAATTACTGAGGAGATTACGCTCAGTTCTGCAAGTGGTTGCATTACAATAAATTTACTAATCACATACTTGAAGAAGAATACTTCAAGAAGGATTTCTTGTTAATTCAGAGTTAATTCTTGTTAATGGAGTGGTTCGTAGCCGAGGCGGCTAAGGCGTCAGACTGATTAAGTTATCAGCAGTCAGATAAAATCCATTGGGCCAGGGTTCGAGCCTGGTTGACGGAAAGGATTTTGACAAATACGGCCACTCCCGTCTTTCGGAGGAGACGTTAAGCCGTCGGTCCCGACTGCCTAAAAAGTAGTCGTCATATCTCATCATCACCCCACTCATTACCCACGCACAAGCCTAGAGCTCATGTGGGCATCATCCTCGGAAAAAAAAATTCAAAGATTATTCTTTTAATAACATTTAATTTCATATATGAATCAAATTATCAATAAATAATAGAGTTTTTATGGATTGTTACTTCCGAAACAAGTGAGATTGTTACCGATATTATTACTTCTTTCAGAGTGATTTTTCCCGATTGGTTTGAATGTTTGGAGTCATACCCGTTTTTTATGACTTCAAAATCCTTTTATTTATCTAGTCTAGATAATCATGATAAATATTGAAAATAATTATACAGTAAGCCTATGTCTACATAAAGAAGGGCTTCACACGTTCTAAACGTATGTAGTACTTTGTACTTTTTCATAACATCCCAATACTTCAAGATCATATATGAAAAGTTCCTGTTTCAGGCATAAGTAATGACTACCTCAGTGAAGATTCTACAACACTTTGAATTGTTTATGATTTCTATGGGCATTCAGTCATTTTGGTGGGTGGGGGTGGTAAAAGTTTACTTATTCTCTAAACTTTTCCGTTTCTTATCGTTCCTCCCTTTAAACTCCTCTACCAGGTCTCACATTAAAGCAACACTCATTCCCAAATAAACTTCCCTCAAATTGATAAGAGCTAATACTAAATTCTACAGGAATTTGTCCCACTTAGCATTCGAATTACAGGGGTGGGCTGGCCGGCCGTTTAATACGATATTCGCTCCAAGGAGATAATTATTAATGAATTGTGCTCAGAGATTACCACCCCTTCGCTCTTGACCGTGGTTGTTTTTAAAACAGATAAAGGATGTTGTAGAAGAGGGGGTTGGTAATAATGGAAGGAATTTTTGAAACGTCGAGAGGGAGTAAATTAAAACAAAAATTATAAATGAAAAGTTTACGGTAGAAATTTTTAATTGGATGCCTGCCTGGCTGACTGGCGTCGGTTCGCCTTTTTTTCGTTCTATCTCTGTCTCTGTTTCTGAGGGGGTGTTTGCAGCCAGTGCACACTCACTCACTCTCTCTCTCTGTCTCGCGATCGCGGGTGGCGCCGGTCGTCATTTGTGCCCAATGCTGCTGGCAGCAGCCCTATCCCTATCCCTTTGCTAGCCTCCCTTCGCGACCCTTCCTTATTCTGGAACAAAGCACAGTGCCGCGGGTGCTCGCGCATCGCGTGCGGAAGTGCCAGCAGCCTTCGCGGCCTCGTGCTCTGCTGCTGCTGCTGCTGCAGTTTCGAGGTTTTTTCCTTCATTCCCTACCTCCTCCTCCTTCTCCTTCTCCTGCTTCTCCGTGCTCTTCATTCTCGCTCGTTCGCCCGCTTGGGAAGGTGTGCGTGCGTGCGTGAGAGATTCGCGGCACGGAATTTTGTGCAGCAGCAGCGAAGGCCCCGGATAACAATGTCCGCGCGCTTAGAAGCTCTAAAATTACTCTCCACTGCTGATGTTGATGATGATGCTGCTGCCTCTGGCTTCGATTTTCATCGTCGTCGACGTCGAAAACAAGTCGAGCGTTATTTTGCGACGAGTAGTGAGTAGGTGGACGTGGAGGTGGAGGTGGAGGAGAGGAATTGTTTCCTCGGTGGTTGTGAGTATGGAGCTAGTATGCGGAGAGAGGCGAGTGGGCTACCAGCCGTGTAGCTGCTCGACTGGAATTGTTTCGACGGCGATTTTCCTCAGACTTTCCTCAACAGCACTCTTCGTTTTTCTTCCCACTGCAAGTGCAATATTCCAAAAGTTGCCTTCCATCGAATGTCGAATATCCCAGGATCATAGATGAGGATGTAGTAGTTTCTGTTGAAAAATGAAAGATTTGTGTTAGAGATGTGACTTCTTCATTCAAATTTAATTCTTTATTTGAAGTGATTCTTCACTCATTTCCAATTCATTATTTCAGTTCAAATCTCTATTCCAATTTAATTCTTTATTTCTATTCAAATATTCATTTCAATTTAACTCTTCATCTGCCAGCATGTTACTCTCAATAACTTGAAACAATGAAATAAAGAAAATGAAGGCGGATTATTGGGATGAAAAATATATGGAAACTAGATGATACTGAAAGCTATACTGACAAAATAAAGACTGAAAGAAAATATCACCAAAAAGGTGATTGATAGCAGCTTGAAAGCACCAAAAATTTCAGTTCATCAAACATTTATTTCTGAGATCATTATGTTGAAAGAATGGATGATGATAGATTGGCAAGCCAAGCGTTGCAATATTGTCCAGTAGGAAGAAGAAGCTTGGGGAGACCAAGAAAGAGGTGGAATGAAGCTGGAACAGGTATAATGCCTAATCCGTAAATAGTAGATGATGATCATTATGAAATGTTTTGAAGGGTTCATTATAATCCACAAGACATATTTTCGGATCTTATTCAAATTAGACGTTGAATAAGTTCTTGGACGAAAAGGTTTGTTTTCGAAGTGATTCAGGATTAAGAATGAGTGATGCAGTCAGTACATGACGGTGAGTGAGAGAGTTCAGTGAAAGTCCAAAAAGTTAGCTAAGTTCCGAACGAGACGGCGAACTTGAACTTCCAACTTCGAAAGACTTTCAAACAATGTAGCCGAAGCTAAAAAGTTTCTTTGTCTGATGAGAAAATCGAACTTTGTACGTGCATGCAGTAGAATGCATATTGGAATCTTCTGCAAGTGGATTAGTGAATGAGAAATACTTTTGAAAGATTTACTTATTTAGACTGACAATGTAAGATGAATGTAAGACTTATTCAGATTTATAATGTAAGATGTTTTATTGAATTGAACGAAATGGAATATAGTTGTTTTTTCCATCCAGTAATCACTCATCAAAGACTGTTAACTATTTTTATTGAGAAAGCTAGCTCCAGGCATATAGATTGAAAATAAAATGAAATGGATATACCCACTTGTATGATTATTTTAGGAATTCAAACTTGAGGTTGAAATCTGTCTTGATTACACGAGTATTTTTATCAAATGTATTTTACTCTAATCAAAGTTGATCATGATTTCTGAATAAGTCAATATTTTTACACTCGAAGAAATCGAAGATAAAAATTTACTGCTTGTTGGGTAGCAGCAATTGAAGCCCTTTTATCGTGTGAGTGGATCGTTCTCGTGGGCAATTAAGAGCAGAGGGATGGAGATGGCTATGATTAAACTATCTAGAAAGAGAAGAACCTACCCATAAAAGGAGGGAGAGGAAAAGAGAGGGAATGCAAGATTGGGGAAAGGGTGAGCGGTCGGTAATCAATTAACACTTAAAATTGGATAACAATAATGAAGCGTACAAACGGTCTCGCTTGTATCCCTCTTTTCTGAACAGCTTTTCAAAGCTGCTAAACTGATTGTGAAATTGTCTCTGAATAGTTGGCAGCGGGTTGATATTTCTGTTTCTCATGATCGAATTTAACTTAGACATATTGAAACCTATCAATAATAATATTATTGTAATTTTGAAATTAATATTCATGCTGTAAATATTCTCGTAGGTTGTAGGAATGTACTGATCATTCGGATCATTTTTATGAGCTAACATAAATGTTTTACTTATAATACTCTGGTTCACTGAGAGCTCACCAATATGATACTAGAGAATAATACACGAGGTATGAAATGGCCTTTTATTTCTTGACCTTATTTGAGAGCATTCCTACAATAATTGACATGCAGCGTCAAAATACAGGTTTTATCTATATTTGAATATCCTACAAAACTCATATAACTCTTTTTAAACTTTTTGATTAACATAATTTTTTCAAACAATTTTATCCTTTCAAATAATATTGTTGATAAAATTCACTATGAACAGTGATATCATCTTCATATCAAAATATTTTTAAAACTAATTGAATTCTAAACTTCTCAGCATTCATGTTTGACTCCATGTGACCAAAATTCAATTCTCTTTGTCGACGACACACGAGCAAGTAGCCTACACAATCTCGCCAGCAGATCTCATCGTTTCATAGCCTAGCCTTACGGCACAGCTTGCTGCGTCCTGAGAATAGATGTACTGGATTATAATCTGAGAGCAAGCAAGCCGTCTGAGCCGAAATTTGAGCTGAGGCCGAATTTGTGAGCACAGATGCCATTACTATTTAGTGGTACTAGGCAGCCGGTAGGCGTGGGCCACATCTCCAGAGACTATTGGCGTACTATTACGGCGTACTAGAGCTCGTACTACGGTGAGCAGGAGTAGCCCAGTGAGTGGTCTAATTCGATCCGAGGACGGGACTGGCCGATAAGCGAGTTAGAGCGACGAATTAATTAACCGAAGTGGTCTGAATATTGATAACGTGGCCCCGGGGCGCATTCGCTGCTCCTACAGATTAGGCTCGCCAAATCGAGTAATTGCACCTTTCTCAGCATACGTACCCTATGTGTGTCTGCATATCAAGTCCCGCGGGCCATCTCTTCGCAGGTCCAAATGTCGTGGCTTTTCGTGACGAAATTCGTTGACGTTGTTGAAATTTTGTTGTTCCAATCGTCGCTATCGGGAAGGTTAATAACTCGGTTGCTTCTATGCTATGCGACTTATCTTATAATGTGAGTGCGGTATTCTCATAATGTGGTAACCCAAGGCACAGTGGATTATCTCTATTTATTAATAAGCTTAATATAATTTCTCGAGTAGTTGAGAAGTTGTTTCAGACTTATTGTTCACATATAATTCCAACTTTCAACATGATAACGTCATAACTCACTAATTTGTACCTTGACTATGTTCAAATTCAACTAATTGCAATCAAATCAGTACAATCTGGTCACATTTTTCAATCTCTCCATCATATCTTTCATATCTCCCGTTATATCTTTATCATTTTCAAGCAATAATTCTCCACTAATTTCAAGACTAATCAATGATATAGTTGTATATTGATTGAATGATAAGTTGAATATTGAAACCTTTTGCTCATAATCCATTTTATCATCAAAGAAATTGATTTTCTTCATTACCTCGGGAACGAAGAAGCACATTTTTGTTTTGCACACTGACTTTTCAGGCCTGGTGAAAATCGTTTTTTTGCCCGGGTGCCCAGTGGATTGAGTCCCGAACAGCGAAAAAGAGAGGATCTCGGGAGAGTTTACGTTTGTATTGATCACCGACGCCACTGCCGTCGTCGTCGTGGCCAGAGAGAGAGAGAGAAAGAGAGGGTGAAGAGAAAGAGCACAGGTCCGGCCCGTGTGCCTACTATGCCTCGGTAGGCATTGGCGTGGGCAGGGGCGGAGAGGAGTGAACGCGACGGCAGCGGTATTAGTCCAAGAGTCGGGTTTCAAGAAAGGAGCGTGGTGAAGGGGTGGGTTGGAGGGTTGGGAGGGGAAGGGCAGCCGCGGGCCAAACGCGGACTAAACCTCCCTCTCCCCCCTCGAACTCTCCACGACAGCCACCAACGTCGTATATCGGGACACTGCAGAGAGAGCTCTCTACTCTAGACCAACATCAGCAGCATCGTCAGCATCGACACAGCAAGGCAGGACTGCAAAGGGGGCTGCTAAATGTAGGCGAGGGGCGAGGGGTGGTGACGGTATTGATGAGCCCAGCAACCAGCGGAGGCAGAGGCGGGGTGAGGAGTGGTTTTCGTGAACGCGAAGGACCATCGCCGCCGCGAACTACCCCTGGTGTGGAGAAGGAAACGGGGGTGGAAACGGCACCGTCGGTCTCTATCCGATAATCCAGGATGTGAAGTCGGAGGGTTGATGTTGGGTGACTGGGGGGAAGGGGGGTAGAGCAAGCAGCTCCAAGGTTGACCGCGGCTTCCAACTCTGACGGTGGCCAACTAGATGTGGCCGCTTGTCTTGTCTCTTCTCTTTCATGTTGTAGGTTGACGGTTGCTTACCAGTCGTATTTCGATTACACATGATCCACATCCTGTAATATGTATGCACACTGTTACCGGTCAAGTCCTGTAATATGCATACATACTGTTGCCGGTCAGTTTCATCTTAATATATTCAATAAAAGGCAATATTGAATTCAGAAAGTATGACATGGTAAAATGATATGATTCACTGGCATTACGTATAACGTTTTATTACGTTGGATATGGATTACGTGTAATGAAAGTTGAAAGAATTAATCACTTTTTGAGAACAATAATTTACTATAAAAATCATACCTATTAAATAATCAAGTGAAGTGATAATTTCAGTTTGAAATTTATTTTCAACTCCTCATTATCATAAATCATAATTATTAGGTCACCATTTATCATTTATTGAACTCTTCAATCTAAAAAATAGATAATTAATGTCCAAATACAAAATTATTAATATTTTTCTTTTTTTCTTCAGGTGAGTGACAACACAAGTGTCTTCATTATTCATTGTATTCGAGGTGAGAATTTCATTTACTTTCAATTTTTTTATCCACTTTTTGGTTTATTAGTCGTCCAAATTTTACTAGTTATTAGTCCACAATACAAACTGCCCAAACTGCATCTGCTACAACTGCTCCTCAGCTCCTGTCATGTCGATAGTCTTTCAGCTATACCATAGAGAAGCGATACTCTCTAATCTGTTATCTATGGTTATACCTTCAGTAAAAAACTGTGAAACATCACCCAGCTTCCGGTGTCTTGGGCCTCCTTCTCTATAGAAGTACTGAATTTCCTATAAGGAAACTCAGGAATATAAAGAAATAAGATTTTCCTATTATGAGGAAGCACAACTTTCCAAACACGACTTGAGACACCAGCACAGTTTTCAACATAAAGAAAATTATTACACTGCCCTTGCAGACAATGGAAAAAATATTTTCTCTAATACTTTAACTTAACAATATTTATTCATAATAATTATTAGATTATTCTTATTAATTATTTCTTCCATCTAAAATATTTATTCAGTTTTAAAGTAGAAATTTGGAATAGCTGATACCAGAAATAACGTTGCTAAACCTCATGAGTTCTATAAATGGTACTTGGCTATAAATGAGGTACTTTGTATTTTAATCCTATATCTGTGCTAGATCTCTTAGCGAGTTTCTGTCCCGGAAAAACAGAATTCTACAGTGAAATCCTTATGAAAAAGGCCAAGTGTAATTTCTACTAAAATTTTAAGAGGAAAGTTGAATCGATTTGTATGCGATTCACAACTACAATAGTGATAAATGAAAAGGGATAATTGACCGGACCATAGTTTCATTGAATAATATAACTAACTAATTTATACCTTATAGGATATATAATGATAAATATTAAAGGATATATATTCAATGATAGTTTCGTTTTAAAACCAACAAATCTTCGGCTTTTCTGAAGATGATGATAACTAAAGATTAGGGTAACTGAAGATGAGGATAACTAAATATGAAGGTAACTGAAGGTGAGGATAACTAAAAGTGAGGGTAATTGAAGATGAGGATAACTAAAGATGAGGGTAACTGAAGATGAGGATTACTGAAGATGGGGAAAACTGATGATGAAGTATTTTATTTTCGTTTTTCAATTAATATCTCACCCAGCTTTTCTTGAATACTACACGAGGCTGCTTTGTTTTTGCTAGTTGAATTCCAATAACCTTTCAACACTAGACTCTGTTCACGGAAACAAGTCAGTGCGCGTAAAGAAAGTGTGCGTGCGTGTATCGGAAAACAGCTGGCACTCCGTGTATCGGAGTGCAGCTATCGTAAAACCGAGTCAAAGGCATGTTATAACTAAATTTCTCCCGCTTTCAATCCGTATCAGCTGAATACGCGATTAGTTGCATACGCTGAATTGTGAACATGCCGTCATGCAATACACTCACAAAAGACACACACACAAACTCACCCAGCTATTACATTTACTGACTCGGTGAACAGAGTATAGTTTTATTCAGCCTGGTTATCCACTGTATGTCCGTAAAAGAAATATTCAATCAATATCTTCACCTGCATCTTTGTTGGATTGTGCTGACGCATTATGGTGTTAGTAGTGGGAGGGAGGCAATAATAAAATGGACGTTATTTCGCGTTTGAATTAATAAAGTGTAGTTGGCGACACGCGGCGGCAGGCAGGGCTCTGAATAGTTAATGCAACTCGTCAGGCGTATCGTGCCGCGCTTGCAGCATGCTAGAGCTTGGACAGCGTCGTTGTTGTTGGGTGGGGGGTCATGGGGGGGGGGTTAGTTTCCCCCCCCCCACGGTGACCCGGAGGCCAGCACTAATGGCTAATGGAAGGCAGAGGCTGTGTTGTGCTATATAGTTGAGTAGCGGCCAGAAACAGGAGGATGGATGGTGGGTCGCGGTGGCGTCCTGAAAACAGCTACAGGCACTCTGGTGACGCCAGCTGACGCGTCTACAAACCCCCCCAAACCCCCCCCCCATAAACAACCCCTAAACGAGCAACTCGCGACGCGAAAACACCCCCCACCCCTCCCACTCAACCCAAACCGTGAGCGTGTTCGGATAACTACCCTGCTGCTGCTGTCCCCGATAGAGCACACTGTATAGATATACAAAACGTGGCGGAAACCCCGCGGCACACACATATATATATAATATAATAGTTAGCCGCCGCCAGCGGTAGCAGCTGTACATTTTCGCCAGTCGGCTCTGGCGCGATAATTCGCGTGTGTGCCTGCTTGTATTTACACCCACACGTTTCACAGCCAGAGACGCCTAGTATCCCGGTTGCACGTGAAATATTTTTCTAGCTAGCGTTTTTCTGTCGGAGTTTGTAGGTTTCTACGTAGCTGTAGTAAGCTCACGACGAAGAAAAATCTTCCATAAGTTAGAACAGTTTATTATCGAAAGTTATGTTTGTTTGTAACAAGATGTGTCAGTCGGATAGCTGTGTAGAAAAATATACGTAGAGCTTCTTTGCAACTGTAAAGATGTTGTACAACCAGCTTTCCAGCTATGATGAACAATTCGTTAGAATTCACTAATAGTAGTTATGGGGATTTGTCTCTGAAAACAACACTAGTTTCTCAACATGATAACAGATTACAAATCGATTTATTCAAAACAAACAAAAACAAAATAAAAACTAAAATACAATACCACAATCAGACAAACACCAAATGTCAACATGAAATAATGGGATATGCTAGAGAGAAAAAATAGGAATAAACACTTTGCCAGGTAGTGGGCAAAATAGGGACTAGGGAAATAGGGGGAAAATGAAGGGAACAGGGAAAACAGAGAGGAGAAGAGGAGGAACAAGATAAAAATAGTATGCAAGTTCACTTAATACTTAATACTAGTAGCTACCGGAAATCATAAAATTCAAAGTTAGTGCAGAATATTGCGTCTCACATATTGATATCGAAGAAGACATTAAAGTTTTTTAGATCCAGTATCAATAATGTACTGTATTATAAGAATCGTTTCCACAAGGACCAGAATTGTATAATACAGTATATTACAATTATTATCGATAAACCTTTTATACAATTATTTTTGACAATATAGGCTACATAATGAATTGGAAATGGAAAAACAAACTATTGTTCGAAAAGAAGCAATTAAATTTAATGCAATTAAAAGACTGTGCAAATGCAATGCAATGCAAATCCAGTGCATTAGTAATAATTATTTTTTGTCTGAATACAATATTTGAGTCTTTCGGTTTTTCTATGTGAGACATTTTACTTGTCTTGTCTGGTGGTAAACATCAGTTAGCCTCAAAGGAGGCGTCATCACTGATTATCTTCACTCTTATCTCCGTTCCCTTTCAAGCCACTCTGTGAGAAAAACCTCTTGAGAGAACTGTAGCCATGTGGCATTCATGAAACGAATGGATTTATGTAGTAGAGATTTGTATAGTGGATCTCTACTTTACTAAGAGGAACGTATCGTCCCGTCGTGTATACTGCTAGGCTGGTATCCATGCCACTGTCATTGATTGATGGATACGGGAGAGAGAAAAAGTCAAAACTGTCTTCAAGTTGATTCGTTCAAGGTTACATACAAGGAATAAAATATTATAAAATTCTTCGGAAACTATTTTTTTGAGACAGGATTGTGAGCTCAGTAATATTTGGACTATTTATGTTACTAGATCCAGGAATTGAAAAATTACTAGGCAAATGCCTGTTTTTGTGTTTCCTATTATTTTTTTCAACTAATCTTATTGAAAATTCTTGAGTAAGTGAGCCAATCTCAACGGTGTGTACAAACAGAATAAATGTTTCATAACATTATTATTTTGTCTCATCAAATCCCATACTACTTAATAAATAATTAAGTTATTATTAAATTTATTATTAAATATTTTCAATTAAATCAGTTCCACAATCTATTTTATCAGTTGAATAGATTACAGAGTAATAGTAATTATCGTATAGTACATAGTATTACATGTTCTTCATTCATAATCATGGGAAGAGGTCAAACTTTGATAACGCTCCCATTTTACATTCAATTTCAATCCAAAAAGGGGACTCTTCCCTTGCGATGTAATTGATGGGGTGAAGAACAGACTACTGCTACTTGCATCAGCTTTAATCATCGCTGATCTTTAACAGAGCTATTCGATGAACAGATTGGAGAGATTGTAGAAGGCAATCAGTTAGTTACCTGTTCAACAAGTCATCTAATCGTGGCAAATTGTAAGCCAGCCAGCAGCAGACAAGCCAAGCCGATTATCATTCCTATTGTTCTGTTATTAACATTCAGTCGACGCTCGGTGCATGCTGAGGCATGGAAGAGCAACAGGTTCCCAAACTTCTGAATTGTAGCCGAAAATTTATTGGTCACATTGTACGGTACGGGTACGCACTCACCCTTTCACTCACTCACACCCGCCCTTTCTCTCACTCTCATCCGTCGCAAATCTCTTTCGCTCTCCATCATCCTCGAAACAAAACAAACACAACTCGCTATTCAAAGGATCGCCGACTCTCGGATGACGGAAACAAATTATGTAAATTTGAAATAGGGGTCACTGATGAGTCAATTCCGCGCCAACTCTTCTTCACCCTCAGAAACAATGCATTTGAATCCCAGCGATTTGTCGTGTTAACATCCGAATGATGAATTCTCAACGTGTGAAACATCTATCGATTGATGGCCGACCCACAAATTGTCTTGTCATCATGCTCTGTTTGTTTCAGTTATCACAGTTTACTACCAGTGATGGAATGATTTGAGTTTTCATAGCTTACTATTTGTGATGGAATGTACATAGACATCCTCTCTAAAGGGATTCATTTGCGTGGTGGTCCTGGACAGCAATTGAAAAAATTAGCCTATAAGTAGCCAATAAAACGAACATCACAGGAGAAGGAAACTGGATTTCGAATATTCGAAACTTTTTGCAGTAAGTAATAAGAAAGATGATAGTTAGCCTAACATGTGAAAGGCATGAAATGATTGGAAGATAACAAGAAGATGGAAGATGAAATGGATAGAATAAATCGAAATTTGATTCCATAAGAAATTGAAATAAGATATGGAGATATGAAAAATTTTTGAAGAGGAAAGCGTACCATAAGTTTCATGTCTTATAGAATAGAATATTTATCACTTAGATTTACTATTATATCATATTATTCACTAGCAATGCTCTTCAAATACCTTGAATATTAAGATTCACATTGAACTTGTGGGCTTTGTTATATAGAAAGATTGTTACTGTACTCTTTCTAGCACTATTTAATATTTTTCGCCAACCCGCCACTCCGGATACTGTTACTCAAATCCTTGCAGCACTTTCACTGCCATTTTTTATCAATTAAAAAAATAGCTTATCGCAATACTAAAATGTATCACAGATTATTGTGTAATGTGATGGGGAAATCAGTGGGAATCGTAGCGTTTGTAAATCATACTTGTATAATCTAATTAGAATTATTCATCATGCAGCATTAAATTTCTAGTCAGAAACATCGAATCAGAAACGGCGAACTGATCAATTAACTACTTTGATTAAATAATACATGAACAAGTGTTCCCCTCACCTATAAACACGACGGGGTAGTTACAGCCAATTTGAACATCGTATAAATCTTTGAGAGTGTGTATCTGCACTCACACTTGACTGAGAAATATGTGTGTGTTGGTGAGCACTTGGGAAGAGATGAATGGAGCAGGGAGATGAATGAATGAACGTACAGTGGTGCCATGGAAGGGGTAGGAGGAGAGGAAAGAAAACCCATTGCAATACATCATTCAGAAAGAGCCCATTGTGATGTGGGGTGGGCAGGAGCGGGGGAGTCATTGAATGCGGTGGCCGTAGTAAAAGTGTTATAAAATATGAATCGGAATGCGCTTGCAGCACTCACCTCACATTCCTTGCTCCCTTGCCGTGTGAAATTGTTATTGCTAAATCGTTTTTCTATTGACACAAAGCACCATCCTGCTTTCCCAAGTCACAGAGCGTTTTCGGAAAAGTTATCTAAACCTCTTTTTAGCTCTGATTTCTTCAAGCTTTGTGACCAACTGCTTCTTTCAAGTGGATATCGATATTGTTTCTTTCTCAGTTCTATTTGTTTACCGTACTGTATTGTTATGTCACCAAATAGTACTATTCCTATTTAGTAGGAAAATAATCTCCAAATCCGCCTTTCTGAATGGAGACCAATCATATTCCTTGTTGAATAATCCACGTATTTGTCAAATATTATCCTCAAATCACTACTACTGTGATTTCATTTCTCACAAAAATACAAAATAACTTTTAGAAATCTCCTCAAGGGAGATGTAGAAGTTACTTCAGAAAGCTGTCCATGGAAAGAAAATTGAAATTTTATCTCTAAATACTGTATTACTGCATTCAACGAGAGTTTATACTGTATAAAGAAAGTTACTTTTCGAATATGAGTGTACAAAAAAGTTGTAGAATCTTATTCCTGTTATAAATGAGTGAATGAAGAAATCTGTTGTATATTATTAGATGTGATATTGTGGTATTTCTCAATTATAAAAGAAAGAGACAAAGATGTTGTCAACCTTTCTCTCTGACTAAATGGTTGGTTATTCATTCATCAATGGAGACATCGGGTTGCCCCTGATCTGTCTCCTTTACATAACAGAACATTATTTATAGATAATACAAGGAAAACAAGAAAAATAAAACTCACAATGTATTCAAATACATACGGTAATTATGAAAAAATAAAAATCAAAACTAAAAAAGAATTGAAATTACGTAGAACTGAACCTCCACACATATGAAATGTAGTGGAGTATAGCTCAAATTAAATTATTATTCACCATTCTTCGGAATTTAGCGCGAGAGAACCAAAAGACACCTAGGCACCCAGACAAATTATTGTAGCTTCTCTGCATCCTATTCAATGGAGATTTGTAATTTCTCAGTTTTCTGGAGCGAGATATTAGGAAGAAGAACTCAGAGCGTCGAGCTACAGGTGAGACATATACATATTCACCCTGGAATATCTTCATAATTATGCACTCGTTATCTTCATATTTACAACATTAATAATCCCTTTTGTACTTTCTGGAAGGATTTATTTTTGTTTTCCCTCTGCGTAAGTAATTTTAGTCAGTTCCAGCACAATGTGCAACTTTTACGTAATTTTTGTTCTCGAACTGACTTGCGGCCGATGTCTTGGACGTGGTGGCAGGCGGTGGTGGTCACACAGAAAAAGCACGTCCGGACAGAGTGCGGCGCGCCGGAAATTTGAGCCGTGCGCTTCCTGTGCCCTAGCGTGGCGTGTTGTGATCGCTCTTATCCCCGGCAACTGCATCGATCTGTGGCCTGCTGAGGCGAGGCAGGGCGAGGTGTGGCAAGGCGAGGCTTCACCACGCTTCGCAAAGCTTCACCGTCCAGCGAGCGACGCGGTGACGGCTAGTGCTGCTTGCTCACTGTACAAGCACAACGCTGCTGCTCTGGAGAGCCTTTGCCCAAGATAAACAGCTGCCCTGCCCTACCCTGGTCCGAATCCCCCGAGACACTTGGGCCGCCATCTTGGCGCACCCTGGTTGCCGCTGCTTCTGCTGCTACTGTCCGACCCCCTTCTGTCATATAGCTACAGCTTGGTGTTCCTGTGGAGAGAGAATTTTGAGTGTGAATCTAATATGTTGCTCTAATTCAAGAGACACATATAATATTAAAGATTCAAAAGACACATAAAGAAACTTCAAAAACACCAACAACTAATTACTACAAAAATCCACAATTATTGGAAAAAATTCATTTGAATCAAATATTGAAAACTCAATATTTGAAAAAAGATATTTATAAAATATGGAATTAGAATCCTTCAGATGGATGTCCAGTGGATCTTGTATTTTAATTTCTTTAATACTGATAAATTTTCTATATTTCCCAATTTCTTTAATTTCAGTTCATTTATTACACTAAGGGCCGGTTCATGAGCTCGGGATTTAGCCAAGTCCTAGACTAAAACGGGTGGCTATCATTTCATCGACAAACGTTTGTCTCGACAGGTTAGTGGGTTAGCAGCATAGAGAGCCCTTGGTACATAGTGTAGAGGCTAACGTTTGTCGATGCTACGGTGGCCACCCGATTTAGTCTAGGACTTGGCTAAATCCCGAGCTCATGAACCGGCCCCAAAAAACAATAATATGAATACTAAAAATTAAAAATTACAAAAATAATGAAAACTACCGGTTCTTGGTGATGTGCTGAAGAATGGATGGAAGAAGAAATATTTTATTTGAAGATTTTGTATTAAAAACCCAAAGAAAGGATTCCTACAGGCAGTGATAATGATGAAGAGAGAAGTAGGTGTGAAGGAAATACCATCCACAGAGAAAAAGAGAAGTAAAATAGGAGAAAAAGTGTCCTTTGGACTTCGTTCACTGCATACTATACTTCGCGAAACTCAATGCAACTACAGTATTTGATCGCTTCCCAACTTACCTCAATAATACTTTTCAAGGAAGCAATCATTGAAATATGATAGCATAGGCTTTTTAACCTCTTGAATTTTTATGGAAAAGGAAGATATTTGAGGAATTTACAGGGAAAATGTTTATAGAAAACATGGGAGTATTTTCGAAACAAGAGAATAAGAATAAAGTTGTAAAAACATCGGAGTTTTATTTCTCTGAAAATATAAGGTTGAACTGCAATTGAGTATTCTCAAGATACCCATTCAAATCGTAAAACACATTTCACTTTGTTCCAATCGATGAATTAAGCAATACTGTGTTAAACAATGGTGCTTATTGAGAAACACATGAATCGAGATTAGAGGAAATAATTGGGGTAATTGAGTAATTGGATGTGTATTAATAGAATTAACTGTTTCACCAATTGTGGCATAGCGTTGTTCGATTCAACTTGACAACGGTGATCATATCAATGAAGTAGGTAAATAATCACGTCTATAAGGAATCGTATTATAAAATACAATCAATGAAATAAAAAAAATCAATGATGATTATGAATTATGAGTTGAAGACTCATGAAATATGATTGGACCTATGAAATTATATGCCTATATACAACGGTCATACTGGGTGGCACAGCCACTGCGCCATTCCTACATCAGTGTCAATTATTGACGTTTATATAGGTTCTGTGTCTGTGCAGTAGAGTACATCTAATAACTGGACTTTCAGGTGGGTGTCAAGGATGTAACCGCTGTTAGTAAATAATCCAACAGCGATGCTTGTCATAAATAATCCACATCAACGATCAAAAGCGGTCATCCAATTTCAGCAGGAATAAATTCGAATGAGAATGAGCGAAACTGGTCTCAGCAGAGCAGCCCAGCGCGATGCAGTTTCAACTGTCACGCGATCTACAATTTTATCATATTTTAAATGAGATTTTATCACCCTGTTCTTCGCTCTGTCTTCCCCTCATCACTTTTCATTTCCCACTTCTTCATTTCTCTTTTTCTTATGGTTCATCTCATCCTCCTTCATCTTTATCCTATCCTTCTTTTTCCTTATTTTGTTCTGCTTTCACTCCTCTTCTCCTAATTCTTCATTATAATTCTTTATAGTGTTCATTCCATTCCTTTCTCCCATCCCTCTTCTTTTCTCCCTTCTTTCCTATTCTGTTTCTCAAATTCTACTGTTGCTCTCCTCATTCTCCTAGTCCTCATGCTTTTTCCTCTTTTTCCATCCTCTTCACCTTTTTATTCTACATTTAATTTTTTTAGGAAATTGGAATTTTTTGTTTTTCAATTTTCTTTATCATATTTTTGCATAGCTTCTTCTTCTTCTCCTTCTTTGTATTTTCATTTCCTTAATATATTATTTTTTAGAATCATCATTCGGCTCCTCTAAATACAGTATACGAGTATAATTTTTGAATTTCAAAATCACTGCCCAGTGGTTTGGATGGAGCCTCCTGGAACTGTAGGTTAAATAATCTCTCATCTTCATCCTTCCAATTACTCATGCAAAAGCCTAGCTAGATCTTACATCACCCTCATCAAGCAGTTTCTTTATACTGTAACGAGGTACATGAAACCTCCAAATTTTTGACATGCCACATACTGCAGGATATTCAACTTGAGAGAGGCCCCGTCGAATATAAATTGTCAAATAATTCTTCTTAGCTTATAATTAACAGCTGACAAGTGAATTTTGTCTTTCAATCTTTCTGTCGCGAAATTCAAGTGAAATTTTAGGAAGTTTTAATATTATTCTTGTTTAATTAATTTGACTTAATCATGTAGTAATCTTAGACATTCAAAATTATTGTTAGTTAATAGTTTTGGACTCACAATTTCAGTAAAATGAATCAACAAAAACCTCAGGACTATTTATCAAAATTTGGGAAAGAAGCAAGACAAATGTCTGTTGATTCTTCCCACATTGTAATGTATCTTGCCAATAAATGAATAAATAAATAATTAAGCTTATATCAATTATTATAATTCTACTACGCTTTATACTTATTAAGCAATGATCAATTATGTGGGTTAGTGTCTTTTCTGATGGAATGAATTCAAATTAAAACTATTTCGTGGGCATCACCCACAAAATCCATTTCTGCTTCTTCTTTCTTAAACCTTCTTTCGTTCTCATCATGACACCTCATCACCGTCTTCTCTCACACACTAACACTACATCTCAGTCAACCTGTGCTCTTTGTCTGAGCAATATGTTTTGTTCATTTTGCTGCCGGTCACCGCGCCGCGCCGGTTATTTACATGAGCGGCAGTTAGAAGAGCAGCTGTGTCGCGAAGGCCGCCCTGGACAGCGGCGAATATGGAGGGGGGAGGAGGAGGAGGAGGCACCATGTAATGAGAGATGCAAGATGGATGAGGAGGAGGAGGAGGACAGAGTTTAATGTATTCAAGAAACCGCTCGGCTCCGAAATTCCGCTGGCTGGCTGTGGCCCTGTACCCACATGTGCGCTGCTCGCTCACTCGCTCATTAGTAGCATCTGTCGTTGTCGTCATCGTGTCGCGGCCTACCAACGCCAAACGGATGGCGGCTCATTATTATCGTCTCTTGTCCTTGTTCGATCACCAAGCCAAACGGACCGCTTCCTCCCTCCTCTCTTCTCCTCCTCGATTATTATCGTCCTTCTTCTTCCCTTTCTTCTTCCTCCTTCTTCTTATCCTTCCTCTTCTTCTTCTCCTTCTCTTCTTCTTCTTCTTCTTCTTCTTCTTCTTCCTTCTTCTTCTTCTTCTTCTTCTTCCTTCTTCTTCTTCTTCTTCTTCTTCTTCTTCTTCTTCTTCTTCTTCTTCTTCTTCTTCTTCTTCTTCTTCTTCTTCTTCTTCTTCTTCTTCTTCTTCTTCTTCTTCTCCTCTTCTTCTTCTTCTCTTCTTCTTCTTCTTCTTCTTCTTCTTCTTCTTCTTTTCTTCTTCTTCTTCTTCTTCTTTTCTTCTTCTTCTTCTTTTCTCTTCTTGTTCTTGTTCTTTTCTTCTCTTCTTCTTCTTTTCTTCTTGTTCTTCTTTTCTTCTTCTTCCTCTTCTTCATCTTCTTCTTCTTCTTCTTCTTCTTCTTCTTCTTCTTTACTCCTCTTCTCTCCTTTCTCCTCCTTCTCCTCCTTCTCCCTCTTGTCCTCCTTTTTCTGCTTCTCCTCCTTCTTCTCAATCTCCTCCTACTCGTCCTCCACCTTCTCCCCCTCCTTTTCCGCCTCTTCCTCCTCCTGTAAGATCGTTACACGTCGGGGTCAGAGCAACGACGATGATGATTATGCTGTTGATGACTACGATGATGATAACAGCGAATGACGTTGTTGATAATGATGATGATGATGACGGACAGCGGTAAGACGGGGAACGGCCGTTGATTGTGTGTGCGGTACGCGACTAGCGAGCGGACCCCTTGGAAACGGTGATAAAGATAAGCGAGAAACGGAGAAGGAGGGAGAGTGTGAGAGAGAAGGAGAATGAGAGAGAGAGACTCACAAATCAAGCATGGCGTCACTGCGACAGCTTGACAACGCGGCGGCGGCGCTCTCAAAAATATTATCATCATGGGCGCGTTAGTTTTTATTGCGCGGCTGTCGAGCGGAGAGAAAGAGAGGGCAATAGAGGAAAGAATAAGTGAGTTGAGTGGATGTGATACAAACGCTTATCGACCATTTTCACATGATGATTGCTGTCTTGAGCTTGAGTCGAAGTTTTGCTCAAATTTTATCCGAATCGAATTTTGCTTAAAGCACTGTTTATAAAATTACTGTCATTTATGTTGTGAGTAAATTCACATATAGGTCATCCATATACAATTACTCATGTACTTGAATGAGATAGGATTTTGAATTATGCTGTACTCAAATTTATTTATTTATATACAATTGTCACAATACATCAAATTATGAGTTTCTCTCAAATGATAGGTGACATGTCAATGCCTATAATTTATCATCTACCTAAATTATTAAGACTTTCAAATTAGATTATACTAGTAGTTCTGTGAACAGTAGACCTCGCTCAGGTGTTCCTGTGTTCAGTGCATACTATAATAATTTACATTTTGAGTCCAGTCATAAAATAGGTTTCAATATAACCTTATTAAAATAACAGGAGGATTTGGAATCACTACATAAAATCTCTCCCCAATAAAATGAAGATGAAGAAAAACATCTATTATTAATAGAAGGCTATATTATTAAAAAATGAAAATAACAATAAATAAATAAAGGCCTTTATTGAAGCAAAATTCACAAATATGTAGGAGAAACTCTTAAATTAATACAAAATCACTTTTCTTTTTTCCTATTTATTAATTTTTTTAAAGTCTTTTGCATTCCATGTAAAATACAGCGAGAAGTTCCTACCTCTACTGCTGAGGAAAGCTCTGGCACTAATAAGTACTTCCATTGCTTTTTTAGATAGAATCTAAAATCAATGGTACTTCTTAGTTCATAATTCCTTTCAAACAACAATAGATTATTCAGGAGAAATAATTGAGGAAAATCAAAAACATTTCAATTTCGAATCATTAATATTGGACAGAGAGCCTGACATGGGATAAGGCAGAGGCAAAGAAGAAGAAGAATTAGACAGAGAGCCAGTGAAATAATGATGAGGAAAAAAGTGGAGAAATAGGAAATGATCAAGAGCAACGGCCTTGAAAATTCAGTATCAGTTTGATTTCCACTAAGTCCTGTTAGTTGTACTGGTACTTATGCAGCATTTAAGCCCATGGGTGAAAAAGTAATAAATCGAATAATCTTTCAAAATGATACTCTTGCAAGAACGCACGAAGCTGATTGCAACTGATAGTTACGAATCAATAAATCAATTTAAAATTTGTCAAAATAATCACAGGATAAAATCTATATTAAGGTAAATAACTTGTTTTCTTTCAAGAGGAATCTATAAATTCGATTCAATAGTAATATAAGATTTCATACTTTTTCATGAAAAGTTAATTATACTGACCTGGTCTGACCTCGTAATTTACTGATATGAGTTTTGAGTTCAATTCCAATTTATTATCCATGTTCTTTGTTGTTTATATTATTGTAGTACATAATGTTATTTCACATTTTTGTGGTACTTCCCTGAACCAGAAAACTTGTTTTATGTGTTATCTCAAGGTGTACCATACAAAAATTTCAATAAATTGTATGTATTGAACTCTCTTACAGAGGCGAATTCGAATCGTTACTGCTGACTTATAAAATACAGCCAAACTACAGTTTAAAGGGGGCAGCTTTAGTTAAACTACAGTTTAGCAGTTTAAAGGGGGCTATGATACAGCATAATACCAGCAAAATA
The DNA here is from genome assembly GCA_017141395.1 of Laodelphax striatellus. NCBI lineage: Eukaryota > Metazoa > Arthropoda > Insecta > Hemiptera > Delphacidae > Laodelphax > Laodelphax striatellus. Next base: position 13,436,338 of record CM029534.1, on the reverse strand, counting down.
CCTGCCATCATACAGCATTAATTGTCATAGAATCATTCTATCATTGTGGTGACATTAGTACTTCATTAATTATCATAGAATCTTTCATCCATTATTGTGAATTTCAGACTAATTGAGAATTTTAAACCTTTACAATAATTAGATTTGTGAAATACTCATAATTAATAATTAATTTTTCATGAACCACTCACTCCAATACACCTAGCCCTCAGTTATTTGAAGTGTTTCGATCGTCAGAGCATAGAGTGAAGTATATCATTCAAATCAATGCTCATCCATCAAAAAAACATATACTGTAAAATTCGAGAATTTATAACATAATCATTACAGTGTATCATTCAAATCAAAATCGAATGAACGTTTATTAATTAATTATTCATCCAAAAACCATTTACAATACAAAGTGAAAATTTATAACAATAATTACCACAATTACAATTGTAATATTGTAAGTTATTGAGTGGAGAAGGAATGAATCTACTAATCTTTCAAATTTATCTGCTCACAAGTTTTCCGAATTGCACTCATCTTATCCTCCAATTCAATTTGAGCGCAAGATGAAATCCTTGGAAGACCGAAATATATTGCACAACAGACAAAGCAAGATAGCCGAGCGACAGCCACCTGCACTCAACATGGTCGACTTCCCCTCCCACCCCTCACCCTTAACCACCATATCACGTGTGTGAAGTGGAGGACCATCTGCGAACAGTCAGCGTCAGCTTCAGCGGCGAGTTAGTTACTTCATTTGACCTATGACCAGGCCATCCGGCGGCGGCGGCAGGGCCCTAGGCTTATTTAGGGGCCTAGGGGCAGTGAGATACAGATGAGTGCGTGCGGGTGTGTCTGTGTGTGAGAGAGAGAGCGACAGTTGATATTGACTGTTGTAGAGTGCTTCTCACGAACAGAGCAGAGTAGAGCGCGACGCGACGGGTCCTTGTGTCTTGTCACACATCGCTAGTCCCAGGCCGGGCCTAGCCGTCCCGCGCGTCCGCGATACCCCAACACGTTTCGGTCATTAGCGGATGGCTGACCCCCCTCGCACCATCCCCCCCCCATCCAACAACCACTGTCACTCTGCTGTCAGCTTGTCTTCTCTCGCACCCCCTTCAGCCCCCCCCCCTGCCAGAGCCCCGGATATCCGCTCCAGGCCCGCCGCTGCTCCATCCACCACGGCCTGGCAAGCAACCGGCAAAAACGCTCGCTGCACGCCCTTTCTCTGCTCTACTCGTTGCCTTCTAAGCTATCCACTGCGTAGGTGGCAGTGAAACATTATGCTTGCGAATACAGTGAATGAGAAAAGGTCACTGAAGTTGATAGTGATAGATAAACTACTCGAGTTCTATTCATTGAAATAACTAAATTTCATTATTATGTGGATCAATTTTGTTCATCAAAATCGTATCATTTATTTATTTATTTATTTATTTATTTATTTATTTATTTATTTATTTATTTATTTATTTATTTATTTATTTATTTATTTATTTATTTATTTATTTATTTATTTATTTATTTATTGATCAAGTACAAAATATAACTTATAGGATGAAAACACAGACAGAGTCCAAAACGTCTTCTCTTCCTGATTTTGATAAAATTTCAAAAGAGGGTTATGTTCACATTCACAATTCAACATAAATTTTCACTCCTAAAAATAAAATAAAAACTGTGATTTATCAATTTGGAATTTGGAAGTGTGTTTTAGAAGTAAAAAATGCACCAAACAAATAATTAAAAATATTGAATTTCACTTGAAATTCTTTAGCCAGAAATAGACATCATTGAGGTATAACACAATAATAGAGAGAAAAGGAGGAGCAAGTGGTAAAATTAATAGTTACATTGTTTGAATATGTACAAGAAAATGTCTAATTCCATAATTTATGAGAACATTACAGGATTTAAAAAATCCTCTAGTACGTGTGTGAAATTCTTCATTTGAATAGAAGTTGGCAGTTACCGGTGATGGAACACTATTGATTTATGTGGACTGGAGAACTGTACAGTCATATAGAACTGAGTTATAATAATTGAAAGCGGGTTTGTTGCTTGATTATGTGGAAAATTTCAATTCCAGCACCGTTTTTCCATTTTCTAGTGACTTCCAAAACGATTTGTTTTCGAGCAATGTCAAGTAAGAATTCCTAAATATTATGTTGGTGAAATGAGAAGAAAATGATTGAAAAGTATTGTTACGACATCATGACTAAGACATGATTAGAAGACAAGGAGCATCTCCTGATTATTGTTTCTCAATAGCGATAAAGTGTAGTGACAAAATAACCCCATTTTTACGAGTTTATGTCTCTACAAGATTACTTTTCAAAATCCTTCACCTCGAATCTATCTTCTCATTAGATTTATTTTTTCAAATATACTACTACTCAACCCTTAATTCTCTTATTCAAAGGAATCAAGGAAGGTTGAGTGGTAGAGAGGACTCTCAATTCTTAATTCCGCCTATTAAAGGATATTCTCAATTCATTCTTTAGTTTCTTTAGTTGATGTGCTCTCTGTTGGGTTTTTAAATAAATTGATTAATTGATTCTCTAATCTCATTTCAATCAAAATGACAATCTTCAATTCCTACTCCGACTGGACTAAAATGTTAGGTATAATTTGTCGCAGCGACGATTTTAATTCGTCCTGCTAAGATTAATGTTCGTCACTAGAGCAGAGTCAGAGTCACATCAGAGTCCAGAGATTCTCTCTGATAAATCGATATTTGGCTCGACCATGGTGATGATTTATCAATTTAGAATTTGAATGGTTGATATGGAAGTTGAAAAAGCGCCAAAAATATGAAAGTAGTATACTGGTAGGATATTGATGTATATTCGGTATACATGATACAATTTTGCTAAAAATCAATCAAACTTCCACGGGCTCATCATTAAATTTCAATTATGAATTTTTTTATCAATGGTTCAGATTTTACTCTCAGTTCAAATATTGTTCAGTAGCAGTGGTCCACTCGTAACAAAAACTTGGCACACATTTCCTCCACCATCAGAAGCAGCATCGGGCAAGTGGCGTTTCGATTTAACAGCCGTCGGTGGCTAAGGCACGGCACGGCACGTACAACAGCTTTCAGCTGATCCGTTATTAGGACGCGACGGCTGCTGTTGAGAAAAAGAAACGGCGAGAGAAAGAGAGAGCAGCAGGTGCCAGCTTTCAACTTGTCCGAGAAGATAAGGGCTTTGGGCCCTGATCTTTGCTCGTGTCACGAACATACAACTATATATATACGTATGGTCTCCAATAGAGGATAATAAAGAAGATGCAAGTGGAAAGCGGGGGGGGGGGGCAGCTGAGAGCGAGCCTCGTTATTTTTTGACACCGTGTCGTTGCGTGCGTGTGGGAGATTTCTCGCAGTGTGTGGAGGGTATGACGACGACGTGGAGATCGGATAGCAAGCCGCGTCCGGTGATAGTCGTGGAAGGACGGAAAGGGGAGGTGGATGAGATGGTTTGTCCGCGCTGCGTAGCGCCGCCGCGTCGCGATGGCAGGTGGTCGAACGCTCTTTGTTTAGTTCCTTGCCTCCTCTCTGAAGTGACTGATAATGCGACCGCAGCGGCCGGAAGCAGAGTGGAGGTGGAGGTAGCACCGTGTGCGGTGTGGTGGCTGCGATAGGCCCAGGGTAAGCTGCATACGGCGACGGACATTCAACTCGCCGTTAACAGCTACTGATACGCAATGAGCTTTGGTCAAGCCATCTAGTAGCTGCGTGTATCTCTTTTCAATCCCAGATTGCACCTTAGGGTATCTGATGTTTTGTAGAATATTAATAAGTGTACCGTAGTGGACTTCAAATTTGGAGTATTATAACACCTCTCGTATAATTTCGATTTCGAACAATAACTCACGGTGCTATTAATAAATCAACGGTGGTCTAGCGGTCTAGCCTATATAAATATGATTGTTAATAGAAAATCAATAATTATTTTGATGGTATTGGTACTGTAGGTTTCTATCAATCAGTGATTTCAATAGAAGTTTTACTACTACATCAATATTATGGGTGTGAACTTGAACCTTCCTATATGTATAGATCTATTAAAGATAGGCAGTGGCGGATCCAGCTTTAGAATCAGAGGGGGGGGGGCGAACTTGGTTGTGTATCCCCCTCTAACGTGAATTTTATTGAGCGGAGCGAGACGAAGTCGATTATTAGACGTTGGATTATTAGATTGGTGATAATTGATTAAAAGGAATTAATTATGAATTCATTTCAATCAATTAATTTATAAGCATACACAAATCACCATAATAATTATTATTTGGGATAGAAACAAAATGTTCAGCCCAAAACTGGTTCAATCCTGAATTTCGGTGATAAACAAAGTAAAAAATTAGAAAAAGTACGGCAGATTCAAGTGGAAAATGAAGTGTTTCCTCTTCTAATCAATAGGTCTGCCAACAACAAACACATGCCGCCGCTGCCACGCTGTTGGCAATTTCATCGATTTGAGTGGAGCGTGAAGACGGGTGAGAGCCTTCCAATTCCAAGGCGACTGTCCGTCGGTTCAAAGGCGCAGTGCACATTGCATGGTGTGGTGTACTCTCTGAAAACAAGTCCACAGCCAACACCCCTACCCCCCTGCAGCCCCGCCACAACAATTGACCTCCCCTACACACCGGGGGCCATGGCTTCATGTTATAACAATGTACGCGCGAGAGAGGCTTCGCGACCTACTTTCAGGTCGCGAACCAACTCCCCCCCCACCACCACTTCACCCCCCACCTTACGACACCCGCCTCTGAAAAAGGCCGCAGCACAACAACGACAGAATCAATTAGTGGAAAGGCAATCCCGAAAAACGGTCTTCTCTATCTCTCTCCCCCTTCAACTCTCACACTATTTCTTTCTCTACACAATTTCACTACCACTCATTCTCTCTCTCTCTCTTTCATATATTGGGCGTCTCCAACTGCTGCACAGCCTCTCCCGTAATTATATAAATTAGAACAGAATAAACGATGGCCGCGGCGGCGTCGGCGTCGGCAGAGTATTTCGCGCGCCCGCCAATAAAGCCACGTGGCCTAAAATGCCGCAAAATACGCAGTGCTTTCTCTGCATCTGAATACTCCCACGCTCCCACGTTCCGCAGCCCAATGTACACAAACCGTAGAAGCTGCTGCAGTTGGAGTTGGAGCCAATGTCGAAGTGTGGGACGCGAGCAAATTCAAGGGGGTCCGCGTTAGCCTGTCAAAAACAAATATTATTTTGAAGAGGGTGCCAAGTTCTATTAAGGTGAGGGAAGTATGAATAGTAAGTAAATAATAAATGTATCAATTTTTAAAAATTTGAATTGTTTTAATTACTCCTACACTACTCACATCTCTTTATCTTTTCTTGTTTTTCCATTATGAGTGTGTAAATAAAATTTAAAATCGAAATTGAGAGATGAAAACTGAAAATTAACTTGCAGCTGGCTCACAAGTTTCTCTTTGTTGGAATTTCCAATATTATAAAAGAATCATGTTCCTATATAATAAATTACTCATGTAAGTATGAGTATTGTTTTGTATTGTTTGACGGAATAAAATATTACATTACAAGCTTGATTTATTTCAAGAATCACCCTTCATGAATGTAATATTTATAATTACCGTATTTAAAACTTTTAAATCCCCAATTCTTGATGCAAAACATGAGACTTCAATGACCATACATAATGCATTAAGTGCTGTGCACATTTTTTCATGTCACTAATCATTCATCAGGGATAAGCGAGGCCCGATAACATAGTCCCGTCCTTGTAGAGTTGACGCAGACTGACGTGAGACTTTTTTAACAAAAAATAGAAAATCACTTGTCACCAATGGCTCGATTCCACATTGTTAAAACCATGGCAATTATTTAAATCACGATTAAATGCACAGAATGAGTTTTTCATCACCGCTACGATGCTAAAGTTGCATCTTGGAACTTTAGAAACAGTGAAGTAGAGAAAGGGACTCTATAAATAACTGAAGAGAGTTATGATTTGATGAGTGAACAGAGTTTGATGTAAAAATCCCAGATGCGGATCCACGGGGAAGGTTGATCATGAATCATGATCAAACGGGGAAAAATGAAATTCGATTTTGAAAGTCTATTTGTAAATATTTTGAAAAAATGATAAATATTATAGTGCTTTTTCACTAGGAAAAGCACTTTTGAATTTCAGATTTTAAATATGTTTTAATTCACATTGGTAACTTTCCAGAATCCATTACATGGAGATGAAAATCGATATGAAAGATGAATCACCACAAATTTATAAAAACTTTTAGATGTTTTCTCTTCGGATAATTCCAACGTTGAAAGGCCCCAAACCTAGTTTCACACAATACGGAACCAATACTTTTCCCTGTGGAGAAATACTGAATGTGGAGAAATAGTCCAATAATCATGATTATTGGTTGGAGGGGAACGTACCTGTGATTAAACTGATAAACATATTGAATAGAAACTCCTTTGTTATAGGTACTTTTAAAAACTTGATTGGTAGTTATTTTTTATATTTACAACAATATTGAAAATTTAAATCAGTATGACAAATTTTGGGAGATATCCTACTCATTTGAATATTTTTCTCTAATGAGAGGTATTATAACCCTAAACCAGAGAGAATAGAAGTAAATAGAAGTAAACAATTCTTATGCTATACTCTCTGCCCCAAACTCACGTGATTGTATTTACTCAGAGAAGAACTCTTGGATCAGCGTCTGATTAAAATGTAGCCGCCTTGCAGTATACTGAATTAACACCTGGAACCTGAATGAAGTAGTAATTTTGTAACCAAATAGTAATCAGTTTACTCTCTGCAAATAGCATTCAGTTAATCTTGACAAAATTTATTTGAAACCAATACTGTGGTGTCTGAAGTGCACTTTCTACAATTACTGTCATTACAGTAATCAGTCTCAGTCAACGTCAATCAGTTAAGTGTTTAGTCAATACAAATAAAATGGAACACGGCGTAGTTAGTATTTCGTTCAATTGGTTTATTAGTAATGATCGAAATGTTTAGTCTGGATCCGCGATATAAACACTTGCATGTTCGTGTTGAGTTGAGGTGGTAGCGGATGAAATATGGCAACGTCGCAGCAAGCGAGACGTGGCGTTAGCGTGGCCAAGGACTCCGTACGGACGAAGAGAGAGTTGAGCGGAGCAGAGTGTCGTTCTCGCTCTCTCTTCCCTTTCCCTCGAGTCAACGTGCCGGCTGCACGTGTTGTGAACCGGCCTTGCTCGTCCCCGTCCCGCGGTCCGTGGCGCGGTGCTTACGTCACGGCCCGTTACAAAACAACAACGCCACCGGCTCGGCCACGTTACGTCGTCTGCCGCCTCCTCAGTTGCTTGCTGGCTTGCAAGAGTTCACCACGTTCGCCCGCGCCGTGCCCAAAGTTGTTTCGTTGAGTAACGTTGTGCAAGTTTCACTCCAACGGTTATCACTCGCTTGTTATCGTGAATAATATTATTGTAAGTGTACAACGCATTGTGATCACTGCGTATAAGCTTAGCTTTCACACTAGCACGGTTTTAAAGCTACTTTTCGTCACACAACTGATTACGGACTGGTATCTTGGTGGCTTCTCAATGCCGTTGACGACCAACGCAAAACTTGTCTGTTCTGAAGACTGATTCTCGATTCTGCTTCTGCTTACTGTAAGAACAGAAGCAGAGTCTTATTATTCGTCTTCAGAATGAATGTGTTCGAAGATTTCCGTTGATCTGAAGGTCTCAAGCTGAGCTGTAGCTGAGCTATATTCTACCTACGGCTACCTGTTAGGTCTGTAACTTTATGCTAACTATACTCTGATTAAAACTGCTTTAGGATTTAGACCCGCTTGGCCGCTCTAGGCCGGTCCTAAAGCAGTAAATTAAACATCAAAGTAGAGTATACGCTGTAGTAGCTGATACTATGTTAAAATTTCTGTTATATAGTAACAATTTGTTACTGTATGGTCGTTGTGTCCACCAGAGAAAGTCGAGACAGTGTCACTTGTGTGACAAAAATTGTAGCTAAATCGTACTGGTATGAGAATTACCTTTTCGGTTATGCCCGGGTAACAAAAAATGGAGATCAGTGTTTGATTGCAGATTGTTCAGTAACTAATACAAAGTACAGGTATATTAATTTAATTTGGCCATCCGTCAAATTAAATGAATATACTTTACCTATAGTAAAAAAACCCTTTACCTCCAGTTCTTGTAACCCTTTAAAGCAGCTGGGAAAACGTAAACGTAATTTTGATAATACGGTATTTACAAAACTGACACTGTTCTACTGATCACTTCTATATCAGACTTCCCTACCCTCCCTTCGTCCCTTGAGTAGTTTAGGGTGGAATTTCACCATACAGTACTTCCCCTCCCTTAATAAAATTCGCCGCTTGTAACTAACACTTACCTTCTGAGCATAAATATAATGACTCACGAGTCTATACAATATGCGTATCTTACTAGTCTAATCTTGTATTATTTAGGCTTTAGGCATAAAAACTAACAACACTATAATTATTCAAGACATATTAGGTACCGTGCAATACAATGCCTCCACTTTTATACAATGAGGAATACATTTTGAGAAGTAATAAGCAATACAAAAGATCTGATTTATTCTTGAGTCCCGTAAACATTCTTGAATAATTCTCAAAAAATTAATTGAATAATTTACATTCTCAGTGATTGATAAAGTACGAATTCTAAATTGTCATTATTTATTGTCACAATCTCTCTGCCTGTTATTTATTGCTCCCATAATCAATAACAATAAATGCTATAATTAAATCCAATTACATTTTTGATACTGTAGTATATGATTATGATTATACTACGTACATGCAGTCTTGGTATGATAAAAAAACTATATCACGGGAGCTTCCTTCCTATTTGTTAGTTATCCTTCCTTTCACAAAAATAAATGAATAGAATGCTAAATACTAGTTCCCTCAAGATGCCTAAAATTTCCCTCAAGTTGCCTCAGGTTCCCTAAAATTTTGATAGTGTTTTTCACTAATATGTTTGCTTTCAAGCAAGGTAGATACTGTAACTTGATTCTCCTCATAGTCATCACTTGGATGTAGTTCAATTTCAACCCTCCCCTTTTGTTTCAATAAAAACTAATCCAATACTGTTGAGCAGGGGTGAAAAAGTCACCATTGCTATCCCTCAACCTAAACTAATTTTTAATTAGGCCATCTATATTGATAATCTATTGGGGGAACAATGTCAGTTTTGTAAATAATATTGTTTGTCGAATTATTTATCTTGAACACTACGATTAATATTTACAGTTTAAACTCTATACCATTCCATGGATGTGAAACGCATCAGTGCAAAAACATTATATGAATATTATAAATGAACATTTTGCCAGTTTATTTGACGTTCATTTCAATCACGGCACCAAAATGAATGTGGATGATGAACAGTTGATTGAATGTGTGAAGAAGTATCCGGCAGTCTACGACATGTCTCATCCTAAGTATTCGGATAGTGGCCACAAATCAGCGGTATGGAAACTAATTGGCGAGGAAATTGATGAATCAGGTAATTATTTTCAAACTACATTTATATCACATTCATTCACATTTTTCGTATTTGTAAACATGCATTATCTTTTCTTTTTTCTCACTTTCTTCACACATATTTTTCCTTGTAAACATTGTGCTTTCTTTCTCTCCTGGACTCACCACTTCCTTTCTTTTGGTAAAAATTCTCTTCAATAACTTTTTTCTTTCTATCACATCTAGTCGCTGAGTTTCCAAATTCCATTAATTACCTGTTAACCTTTAATTACCTGTTAATGGTTTTCTGTGAATTAACCATTGGTACGATTTATTTAAATTTTAATACACAGTAATAATCAAATATATTTATTATTTTTCAAAGCTTTACCCTGAACACTGATAGAAAAACAAACTTATTAAAAATTTACAAGAAAACTTACATTTTGAAGGAAATAATTCAGAGGCTGTGCCTCCTTCCTCAGTCCAAGCTTGTTGTTTGTTGCTTGATATTTTTTTTATCATAAGTTGGTTTTTTATCAGTGTTCAGTGTAAACATTCAAATAGTTACTTTTGTAATGTGATATATAATTTTTGAATAAATTCAGTAGATATTTTTATACCATTAAATGCCTTCCTTATATTAAATTTCCTACTACAAGCAATTAACAATCTTTAAATAATGCTCATTCAAGCTCATACAATTTGTCGAGGAAATGTGTTACAGTTACTTAATTTTTTAGTCGTTTCTCTTTAGCCTGCCTACCTAGCAGAGCTGATGTTATCAGAGGATAGAGGAAAGAGACACCAACTTTCTCCTTCTGTAGCTTTCTGACTTGCTATTTTAGAGGCTCCCGTTCATTTCTCCATCTTCAGCCTCTTCATTTAAGAGACCTTCTTGCTATTCATTCTGGTTCATTGTGATGTATAAAAGAACAAGCTGTCCCGGCGAACTTCGTATCGCACTCTTCCCCCCCCCCAAATGTCCCCCCTCTTCTCCCCACAAATGTCCCCCCTTCATGCCACCCCCAAAAAAATGTCATCCCACAAATGCCCCCCTCCATTCCCCCCCAAATGTCACCCCCACATATCCCTCTTCATGTCAACCCCCTCTTTCCCATCAAATGTCACCCCCCGCCTCCCTCCAATTATTTTTTTTATATTTATTTATTTATTTAATTTCTTTCTTTTCAATTTTTTTAATTTAGCCTATATTTTTTTAATTTTATTCCTGTTCTTCAATTTTTTTATCAGTCCTATTCTAATTAAAAGAATTTTTTTCATATTTATTAATTTATTTCAAATTTTTCATTTCAATTGATTTTATTTTTTTTATTTTTTTTATTTCCGTTCTTCAATTTTTTATCAGTCCTATTCTAATTAAAAGATTTTTTCATATTTATTTCTTTCTTTTTAATTTTTTTATTTTAATTTATTTTATTTATTTTAATTTTATTTCGTTCTTCAATTTTATTATTAGAAACAATAAAACATGCATGATACGAACGATAACTCATTCTTAATTGATGATTGTAGCGTAAAATAATTAAGAGTAGAAAACCAGAGCAAAAAAAAAACGGTCAAGAGCGGGGTTTGACCCCGCCAACTCTAGGTTATCAAGCAGAGACTCTTCCACTGAGCCACGGGGACTTAGAATAGGCTTGCTAATTCATCTGAACTTTGAATTGCGATCATCTTTCCGTTGTAGGTACACGTTCGTGCCGGCAAGTTTGAACGTAGCTGTGTGAAATATTTGATAGGTTATGTCATTAATGTAATAACTATTTATTAATTATCAAGCGCCCTTCTTATATTTTAATACATATTATGTTAACTAGTGCTGTAAAATTCAAACGAATCCAAAATCATCTAAATCGGTTCAGCTGTTCTCGAGTTATAAGCGAGCGTACAGACACCAACTCTCTCTTTATTAATATAGATATATTAATAATGTATAAAGTATATTAAAAACCCAAGCATATGAAAATTCTAATCCTCTAATCCAACTCCTAGAGTTTGACTCATATGTAAAGTTTATCATTATGTATTAGGTATCATTATACCATAATGATTAGGTGTGTGTAATAATTATACGATGTGTAATTTGTGTTCATTATCAACTCAAGTTCTTGATTGACTCATCACATTTTATCAACAATGCTTGAATTATGTCGTGTAATCAATTAATTGTTTTCTACTGTTTCACTTTGATCACACCAATTTCATTGATAAATGAAACACCATAAGAAAGACCATAAATTATCTGAATAAACTGTTATCTCAATCTCCTTCTCTGTTCACAATTCAGCTCTGTTTCAGCCGGAATATAAATATCACAGAAGCAACTTGCCTTTGTCATGGAATTTTAATTCCTTACAACTTTCAATACTCCAACTAGAAAACAATTGAGAATGTCTTTAAATTATATAAATAATTCCGTACATAATTTATAATAGATACAGTAATTTAAGTTTAACTCTTGATATTTTAATCACAAATTTTTCAATCTGTCACATCTTAGGCCTATTCATGGAATTGTTACTGGTATGATTGAAACAATTTATTTGTTACAGAGACAATCTGCAAGAAGCGATGGATCAACATTCGAGACCAGTTCAAGAAATCTCTGAACAGAAGAAGAACAGAAGACGCAGTGTACAAACGATATAAATACGAAGAGAATTTACAATTTCTATTACCACACATGACGAAAAGGACTGCGGCTTACGAACTCAATGGTGATGACTCGACAACGGACATCTATCCCCTGAACTTTGTTGACACTCATGATAGTAGTTGCTACAATACGGGAAATAATGAAACTCAATGCGAAGGTGCTCAAAGTGATTCAAGTCCAAAGAAAAAAAGAAAGAAGATGGGAAACGATAGTGCCTCAACTGTGCTTATGAAGTATTTCATCGAGCAAAGTGCTGCAAAAACAAACAATCATAATAAGCACCATATTGACGCGTTTCTGGAAGGGTTGGCTCCTACGCTGAAGAGCCTTCCACCTTATTACCAGCATCTGGCCAAGGGACGATTATTTTCTGTGGTACACGAATTGGAGGCGGCTGCCCTATTCGGCACTTCCTCACGACCGTCATCACCGCCAAACAATTACAGTGAAGTGAATTTGGTCAACAACGAAGACGGTTCTCATCAAATATTTCAAGTGCAATCGCCTGTCACTGTCTTATCGGTGAAGCATGAGCAAAATAACGAGTAAAGATCAATTTACGTAACAACTTGGACTTGCTAATATGTGATCTGTGCTAGAAACCAGAAGTGCACGAATTCTGTGGTTTATTGAATAGAGAGAGCTTGTCAAACTATTCATATTTAATTGGAAGGTGACCCTTTCACGAACTTCATTACAACAGTACAGTATTGTGATGTGATATCGTAAAACTATTCCAACTATCATTGTCTACAATAATGGTTTATTGAATTGGAAATTGACGCACAATATAAATTTTCATATTCTATTTTTGTTATTCTATAATTCTATGAAAAAATTATATAATAATATAATGACAATTAATGTGTTTCACTGACTGTGTTACAAAGTAGAAGCAACTGAACCATCTACAGTATTAAGTTTTGGTTTATTAATGTTAGTATTGAATAATTTGTTGTTTTGGTTTTGAATTACTACTTTTTGGCATGAATGGAAGTGCTCTTGTCCATCAGAAATGACATCTAATCTAATCAAATTTTCTGATTTATTCTTAAATTTGTTCTCAAGTTATTTTAAATTTATTCTCAAAGTATTCGACACATAATGAGTAGAATAGAAATTGGTTGCACTTTTCAAAATCAATAAAATTCTAATTTTCCAAAAATCCATTCATTAATAGAAGTGAAAATTGAATCTTGAATTACGGTTATTTATGCTACTAATGGAACGCATTTCATGTTACTGTATTAATATAAGACTTCTTGTTCTTTTTGTATTTTATATTCTTATGGTTTATTTATATTATCATGATTTAATTATGACCATACCTCCACATTTTGTTGAATATTACGACTTTATGACACGCCGATTAATAACTGATTCACAATTTCTAAAACTTGATAACAGTATAGCTTGAACGTTATGAGTTATGAGCTTTCGATTAATCCTGGCGTTTGTAAATTTATTTGTGTAAATAAAAAGCTATTGCTTCTCGTTTATTACTTTTCCTAGTTTTCAACTGCGTTGCTTTTCTCCACAAAAAATATTCAGTACGTTTTTTCATTACTTTGAACTATTCGTTCGTTCTACATGAATCTATTGTATTTTTATTATTGGCCCTATTGCTCTTGACATCGTCTTCTTTACTCCATCGATTTTCATGGCTGTTATTGTAAATTCTATGGAAGAATTAATACTAGGGTTTATGTTACTTTCAATTAGGATTCCCAAACGTTGATCTTCGAAAAAAGTAGCTTAGAGTATCACTAACTAATTGTGATAAAGTTATAACTTACAATGTGAGTTAAATCAATGAGGTTTACCATGATTATTGTATAAATAAATAATGAAGCTTATTTCATTCAAAGTTAATGATGACGTAATCAGCGTTGGCAGTTGGGAAGTCTCAATTCTAGAAATACTTGAAATCTGGTTTTTTACACGGAAAATCTGGATATCCTTGTCTTTGTAAAGAATCCTTGTTTTTGACATGGAAATTCAAAGTTACAGCAAACCTATATTCTTGTGTTATATTAAATCCTATAGGTTTTATCTATACTGTGAACTGTGAACTATTATTGTATTTCATGCTGTTGTCTTTCATGTTCTGCATATTTTATGCGGAGTCTATATCAGTCAAAAAATTCAGCAGTCCTGCAGTTTAGAACTAACTTACCATGATAGTTTGTTCGGACCAATAATTATGGAATAGAATAGAATGTCTGCCTTTATTTTTGCCTAGAGTGGCGGCCCTCTCTTATCTTACTCAACCCTCAAATATGTTCTATATTATCTACTGTATAAATGTATAGCTAGAACTGACATTTTCTCTTATTGAGTGTAAACGGATAAATAATTTCGCACTTGGGCAGGATTTTGTTAAAGCAAGCTGTTTACACCAAAAATGATCCGGCCGGAAGACCTCTTAAGAAATTTCAGGTACTTTTTCAAAGAAATAATATCCCAAAGTCAACTGAAAGGCCGACAAGTTTGACATTTTTTGAAGTGGATCATGTAGGCTACAGTTCTGAAGCCAGAATTTGAACAAGTGTAAATCATTGCCACTGTGTGCTACCTGCAGTTGACTATGAAATAAATAATGGTGTTGGTGTGTGCCAATTTCGTCAGCTCAGGCACCTGGCGTCGGTCCGCATCTGTGTTCCGAGAACAGCTTGCGTCTGATTGCTTCTCAGCCTCTGCTGCTCTTGTTTGTCGTGATCAAATGCCGGCGTCTTGCCCGCGGCTGTCAACAGTCACATTACAACACAAGGTCAAGTCAAACCACACTGATTGCATATCGCGAGCTGATGCATCTCACATTCTGAACATGTTTGGGAACTGGGAACGTTTAGTCGTAGTCGAACTTTAAATCGTAGTTTACATTCTGAAGTGATATACATTTGAATACGGGATTAGTCATATTCCTTTTCAATTGCCAATTACTTTCATCCGAATTGTATAAATTAGACGATTAGTTATTACGTAGTTTTAATTTCAGGAGAACGCCGATTATATTAATTGAGATCGGGGTTGATTAGGATAATTATAGGACATTAAATTATAATTAAAATTAAATAATTATAGACTGATATTAAGGAAAAAATGTGTAACACTTCTAGAAACATTAAGTTTAACAAGCACAGAATGGAGCTGTTAAATGATGATGATGAATGAATCACTTTTTAGGCAGTATGACCGGTTTTTAACGTCTCCTCAATAGACAGTTTAGATCAAAATCCTTGTCAATAACCTGGCCCAATGGATTTTATCAAATGCAAAAATCAGTCTGATTCAATAAGTTTAAATTGAACGATTTAAAAATACTAAGCTAAGTAAGATAAAAAATGCAAAACACACAGAACTAGCTTTTATTGGTAAATTCCTTACTAGTAGACATTATTCTTTACTTCCTATTACACTAAGGACTGATTCAGATAATTGGCGATTCGTTTAATCGACGGTCAGATAAGTGGCATTCTACGGTACATCAAACATCAAAATATCATTTGGATGTGTTAGTTTAGAGTTAGAGAGATCTATTATTAGATTGTTTATTATTAAAAATCTATTATTCTGATTTATTTACTTTGTAGTGTGGAATGATAACGCAGGGCAGGACTTGATAATTTATCGGAATAATCTAGCGTCATCGATTCCAGTTCAGCATTTTGTAATATTTTGTAATATTAGAGCCTTTCAAATTTGTGAATATGACGGCCAGTTGTACGAAAATCCAATTCAATTTAACCTATGTTAAATGTTGTCATCTAATGGAACCAATTCAAGTCAAGTACTAATGAACGAATCTGACGTCCATGCAATGACGTCATTTCGAGATGGTTAAATTCAAATTGATTATCGTGCAACTGACGGTGAAATCATGCTTAAAACGTAGATGCAGATTTCATATCTACCTGTAAAGTATGGTTGGCTTCATTCTTCAGTGAATTGTACATTGACCAATCAATAAAAGATCAATATAAAATAAAAAATAGAGGAAAATAGTTGGCCAATGACGTAGTATTGTGAATGGTAAATATACGCTTCCCCTATATTATAATATTTCTCTTCATCTCATCGATTTTCACTTTAGTGAATATATAATGTGCAGTAAAATAAATACATGCATGTCCATGATAATAAAGCGCGTCACAACCTCAGTGTTTCATCACTGCAATCAATGCTTTCGTCAATCTGGCGATCCTCATCTATTGTATCAATCTCTCACTTCACTTCCTAGTCAGGCACAAATACTGTACAGAGAAGTGTACTTTTATCTATAATTTGAAAAAATATTTAGTCTTTACCCTTAACCGTCCCTTCAATCCCATCACATTTTTCGATGATAAATACGAAAGGTGTTTAAAATTTATTCAAATTCAAGTACGTATAAACAAAGACGATAGGAAACTAAGGGCCGGTTCATGAGCTCGGGATTTAGCAAAGACCTAGACTAAAACAGGTGGCCACCGTAGCATCGACAAACGTTAGCCTCGACACTATGTACTAAGGGCTCTCTATGCTGCTAACCCACTAACCTGTCGAGACAAACGTTTGTCGATGCTACGGTAGCCACCCGTTTTAGTCTAGGACTTTGCTAAATCCCGAGCTCATGAACCGGCCCTCAAGTATTCTAATTGTTTTTGGTATAAATAACATTTTGTAGTTGTTATCTCGAGTGATGATTCTATTAGTTAGCATTCTTTTGTGATTATGAAACAGGTCACCAACTTGTACTAGGCTATCCATTTCAGCCAGCACACCCCGCCCCGCCCATTGGCGTGCGTGCAAGGTCGTCGACGCGCCTCCACTCGCGACGTTTCGCAACAGCCGTCGACTAGCAGACGCCTTCTCGCCGATGCTGGCACGACGACTGTTTCCGCCGCTTGTCTCTATACTAGCTATACAAGCTATAGCAGGATTCTTTTAACTTGTCATAAAACAGCTGATTTAACGTTAGTAAACGAGCGTACATCACAGCTGTTTTCTGACAATTTGAAAGAATCCTGCTATACTCTCTAGCTGTACTTAGTTCAGTTCAGTGTTGTATGTTGGCTGCAGGCGGTCGCCGCTAAAATACAGAGATCTGCGAATCAACACTGTCACGACTCAAACTGCGGGCTGCGCCAATCGGCTCTTTCTCTTTACTTTGTTTAGGACTAAATTTGTTCTGTTCTCATTCTTATTCGTTCTTCTCAGCTTTCGCCTTCTTCTTTTCTCTTCTTCGCCTTCTTTTTATCATCTACTTTTTCGCTTTTATTCCTCTATCCTCCTGCACCTCCTCCTCCTCTTAATCCTCCTCTTCCTCCTGCTCCTCCTCCTCTTCCTCTCATTCCTCATCATCCTCCTCCAACTCCTTCTTCCTTTTTCATCTCCTTCCCTTTTCCCCTTATTTTCTTCTGTTATTTGTCTTCCCTCCTCACCACCTACTACCCATTCTCTTCTTCTTCTTCTCCTGTCTCAATTTTTCCCATTTATTTCCCTCCTTCTTTTTCTTTTTCTTTTTTCATCTCCTCCGTCGTTTTCTCCCTCATTTTTTTCTCCTTCTCTTTCTTTCCCTTTTCTGACACTTATTTCTCATTATTTTTCTTTCTTAATCCGCTTTCTGATGTTCCCTTTTTATACTCCCATTTTTCTCTTGTTCTTATGATTATTCTTTCTTTAACTCTGCGTCCTTCTTCTCCCTTTCCACTTCTTCTCCCTCATTTCCTTCTTTTCACAATTCTTCTTCCACTCCTTTTCCTTCTCCTCCTCCTACTGTTCATTCTACTCCTCCTCCTTCTTTTTTCCTCTCCCTTTTCATTGTTACTTTTCTTCTTCTTTTCCTCCTTCTCCGTTCTTCTTCTTCCCTCCCTTCTCCTTCTTCTTCTTTCTCCCTCCCTTCCCTTCTTCTACAGCTTCTCCCATTTTCCTTCTATTATTTCTCTCCCTTTCTCATTTTTCTAATACTGTATTTCTTCTAATGTCTCGTTATTGCTCTCCCTCTTTCTCTTGTTCAAGGCAACTGCAATCCCAGAGCATCGAGCAATGCCGATCATGCATGGCAAATTTGGCAATGCCAAGTTGGAAAACGCACGCACACACACCTGTATTAATTCACCTGCTTGCATGGTTGGTTCATGCAACGTGCATGTTATTTGCGTTCAGGAACGTTGTTCCACAGAGAAGATACGCTCTTGCTAATTACTGTTGGAGCGAATTTAATGCGGAATGCACTGCTAATGACAATAATAATAAGCGTAGGCCTTCATATAATATTACTCATTATAAATCTCATCAGTTAAAGTTTGAGCATATATAGATAGAAGTATTCGTCTTTTTTAAAGACAAAAGTTCTCCTCTTATTCTCATATAAAAAGTAAAGTTCACATTCATTTTGGTTGTGTACACAATAAATTTCACCTGCTGTTTGCAGTAGAGATCTTTTTTGGTAAAATATTATAATTTTGCAGCTTTTACATCCTTCAAGAAGAGTTTTCTAGTTTCATATCATTCTATGATAGAGTTTATAATATTCTGGTTTTTGAAGTACAAAAATTTCATAAAGGAATTTGTTTGGGAGAATTTCTAGATACAGTACCAGTAATTGAATGAAATTGTCTTTGAGGATTGAAGGAATCTTCTATATAAGTAGTTGAATTCTGAATTGTCATCAGGAATCATCCAAGAATCTTCTGTTCCCCGATATAAACCTTTGAACGTGAAAACTTCTTCGAAGATTATTACAAATTGAGAAGATCACAAATCATGATTGATTGATTGGTCATTGGGGCGGAGTTAGGACCTCTCTGCCACAAAACTCTAAATAGATTATAGTTCTTAAGAGGCCAAAGAGTCTCAATAAATAAATATTTATTTTATATTTATAATATATAAATATTTTATAATATTTAATAATAATGCTTGATTGTCATTACTAGAATTATTTTCTATTTACTGTACTTTGATAAACAAGAAGGTAGTCAGCAATAGAATTGAGATAAAAATCACACAATCGTAGAATAATTGGGTATAGATAATCAGTACTATTATAGATTGAATGACAATGTCAACGTAAGCAACTTCTTGGATGGTCAGCCAATGACGGCACGAACGTCACGAATGACGGAGAATGGAGAAGGAGAGGAGGAGGAGGAGAACTTGGGTGAAATGGAACCGATTGGGCGAACGTGGTTGAAGTGGACTCAAAGAGTGAGAGAGAGAGAGAGTGTTAGGGAAGAGGTGGTGGCTGGTCAGTGCACAGAAATCAGGCTGATGAGGGATGTAAGAGAGAGAAGGAAATAGTTGGTAGGCATGTGTGGGAGTGAGAGGGATGATCTGAGTGACTGGTCACCATTTAGGGGAGATATCCACGGGTAGCAGCAGCATTACCGCTAGTTCCTTCGTGATCATCATCACTATCGTCGTCATCAAGTCGTGGGAGGCAAGGCTCGTTACCACGCCGTTGGTTCGTGGCTCCCCCGCCCCCCTCCAACCCCCGCAACCAGCGAACCTTAATTCTCTCCCTTCTCGGTAATCTATTTCGCGGCACAACCGTGTCTCTACCCCCGTCTTCTTCCTCTGATCCCTTGGGGCGACTACTTACTTTCCCGGCCGAAACCCACCGCCCCTTGTAGTGCTGAGGGTTGAGGGGGAGGTACAATTGAGAGGGTTTTGGAGGGTATCCAGGGGTGGTAGATGAAAAAAACGACGACGACGACCAAGAGACGCGCCGGGTCGATCGGCCGCGAGAGTCCGCGTCGCGACGCGACTCTGTCTCGCTCTTTCCTCGGTGCACTCTCTCGCTCGCCACCAGCATTGAACCAACCTTCTAGCGCGTGGGGAAAACTGCTCGTGTTTCCAGACACAAAATAGGCCCACAGTACAGTATAGCATTTTCTGAGTCTTTCCTCTATCAGACAAATCGCCGTCTAATTTGAATTCTTAAATTTGAACGAGATGTGGAGAATGGTGTTTGATTAAAATGGATACAATCACAATATTCAATCCAATGAACAGATTAATTCAGTTTATGAAGAAAGGACTGAATTTTGAGTGAGAAATCTATTGAAGTATTTTCTATTAAGTTTAAGAAGACTACTGAACATTGCTTCCTAATTAATTATTCTTTTATACGGTGTTCACATAATGTTTCAAAGTAAAAGACACATTCCCTTTCTATTTCTTCAAGATCGCAGTTGAAAATTTTGGTGTTACACAAATGAATGAAATTTTAGAGCTCTAATAAAATTTGTATATTCACGTATTTCAATGTATTGTTGATTCTTGCATTTATTAAAGTATTCTGTTTTGAGCAGTATCAGGTTATTCTGTTTTTAGGCCCCAGTTGGTTTCTTCTCGTAATATTGTGATAAGTTGGGCATGATAGATAAATAAATTATTATCCTCGTAATGATAGAAAATTGTAAGGCATTCGCTCGCAAGTCAATGTACATGCATCATAGATATCTTAACCTGAGATAATACAAAGATTATTTCCTGTGTTATAAGGCTATTCGGCATCAATGATTTTACTGAATAGATTATTGAGAATACCTTGAATTTTCGTAATAATTTCGATTAATATTATTGACATCTATATTCTGATGTTCTATTCTTGAATTATTTCTACTACTGACTAGTGAAGATGAAATCAATTCAACAAACTAATAAATTTCTCGTAACATCTCTTTCACGGCATCTGAACTAGGGGCTTGGGAAGAGTCATTATTTGAGAGTCGCTGACCAACCAAAGAACAAGGGGTGAGTTAGAGCATGGTCAACGTTGGCAAGAGGTGGGCATCAATCAGGCCCACTTTCTCTAAATTCGTTTTCTCTTTCTCACTCGCCCACTTGATGCCTCCTATAGCTTTATCTCTTTCTAATACGTGCAGACTGACGCGAATAGGAGACACTATACTGATCCAGCAACCAACACAATCCGGCAAGAATCGCAGCCCTATCGCAGTCTGATTGATTACTGCTGCAGTGTGTCGCTTCCCTTAACCACCCATCCCACGCTCCTATTCGTAGTCCTCAGGTTTCTTTTTTTCATTTACTTCTGTATCCACTTCACTCTCAACTTGCAGTTCAGTATAAAGTTCGGATATTTGGTCTATTATCAATATGATATTACGAGCCATAATATTGAATGAGATTTCAGGTAACTAGGCATAGATAATTGTTTCTATTTGTTTATAGATAACCTGATTGCAACTATTGATTGTATTAATTTGTCATGAATTTTTCACACTATCAATGCAATTGACCCGTTGTATAGATTAGATTGACAACTGTTTAATACAACAAGTGTATTAACAGAACATTTATAAATTGGTTTTGATTTTAGATTCAATTTTGTTTGGTTTTAGATGACATGATTGCGATTATTGATTTTAGTGTATTGTCATGGAAACGTGTCATACGATACATAACAGTATTATCAATGCAAGTGTAGAGAACAAGTGTACATAGATAATTTGTACATAATAGAGAACTGTAAAACATAGATAATTTTTTGTTTATGAATAACTGGATTTCTATCATTGAAAGTAGTGGATTATCATGAAATATTGTCATACTATCAATGCAAGTATAGAAAACAGACTTCAATGTTTAATTTACGTCTTAAAATTCATTTAGGCTAAAATTTATTGAAGTAGCACACGCATTACTTATAATTTATAATTATATTTCTTTTCTCTATAGTCATGCAAATTGCTTATCAAAAGCGAATTCACAAAATGCTTTATACGTCCAATTTGTAAACAGAGAAACTTGATAATGAATTAGCATACAGCCGCAGAGAGCTGTTTGAACGCATTAGCAGGAGTATAAAACAACATAATAGGCGAGAGTAATTTGAAGGCGCTTAGCCCCTGACATTGGAATCAAGTCGTGCACTCTCAATTACACGTGTAACTTGGGTCGGAATGGGCCAAATCTGTTTCACTCTATTATTGCGAATGCTCAGAGGTGTTTGTATAACTTCGGGATGGAGTGGGGGAGGGGGAGGGGTGGTTGGAAAAGAGAGGAGTGAGGCACTGAGGTTTTGGAATAACAGTGCGTCAGAGAGTGTGGGGTGAAAGGGAGTCTAGAGTAGCGGAAGATATTACTATTGGATTACCCCCCCTCACTCGCACTCTTTCTCCATTCATCCCTCACTCTGTTTCAGTCATCAATAAATTTCATCTTCCATTTCAAACCCTCCGACTGACAAAAAACACTCACTCTCTTTCATCCCCACACCCAGTCATGAAGTTCACCCGTAAAATTATTATTATTCTATCGTTATCCGTTCTTCCCTTGCGTTTATTGTTTATTAACCATTCACATTTAAACCATCAACCCTCATCTTCTTTGTCTCATTAGATGTCTCACTCCATCCAACAGTTTAACAGGCTCTCCACAATTGGCCACTTTGGGTTTTGATATGTTTCGACACTTGTTGCTTCGGACGATTGTTAAACGTGATAAGCGTACTTCACTTTCATCCAGTGCACATCAATCTTCAGCTCGTTCGCTCGGGGTATTCACGTCCTCACACGCGCTTTATTCTTATCATTGTTTTGTCTGACATTTCAATTCCATCATCATTCATGAAGAATCCTACTCCTTTCCGTAGAATCATTCATATTTCTTCATCATTCTTGCAATAGGTTATAACTTTTTGAATTTGAACAGAGTATGAAATTTTAATATACAATTTGTAAAATTAATAGAATAGTACAACTGATGCGAAAGCAGGAAATGATACTTCTTCTTATATTATTTTCATACTTAACATAAATTTAATCAATAATAGTGTTTATATGTTTGCATGAAATAAATGACGCTATTGTGAGAATATTCTGCTTTCTTATCGATAGGTGGAAATTTTATACTACCATAAAATATTGAGTAGGTTGGATTTTAAAATGTATTAGTTAAGATTATAAGATTCCATGATTTCTCGAGCTCATGATATCTTTCTAATTCATCTCAAAATTTATCAAAAACGAAATTCAGTAGGATAATGTGGGAATCTGTGTTGGAATTAACGGGACCAAAAATGTTATATTCTTAGAAGGACTAACACAGAAAGTTGATCGTTTATTCTAATGTTGTAAGTACTTGTACCCTCTTGTACTCCGCACTGGAAACCAAGATTGAAGAAATTGAAGATCTTAATTTTAACTTAAATGAATAATTCCAACTGCAATACCAGATCTGCTTATGTTAAACAAAACTTAGTATCGATTGTTTTGGGTGGCGTTCGAATAAGGAATAACCCATAACTAAGGGCTCAATACTTAATGCTCAATGATAATGATGAATACACTACTGTTAATATTGGAATACAGTAACAACTGTTAGTTGATGATATCATAGAGAAGAGATAGGATATTCTAATCTGTTATCTATGATAATATTTAGTATTGTCGTTACTTTTGATAATATTACAAGTGCTGTTATCAATATTTTGATAAAGTGCTTCAAGGTCTGAGCTCACCCTACTCAATCACGTTATCAATTGTATTTTAATCAATCGTCACTTTCATGATTCTGAAGAGATCAGTGCTCTTTAATCTATGGCGATACAATCTGGCATCAAATTCATTTTGGGTTTTTGTCGTTGAGCCACTTGTTGCGTCGCGCCCTGTCTGTCAGCCAGCTATTTCCATTTGCCGGCTCACATTTAAATCTCTCTGCTAAATCTCCGCTCACTCGACCCCTCTCACTCGCTCACCAGTTTTTAACTGAAATATGGCCATTCGCATGCTGCTTTTCAGCGCTCGCCTCTGCACTGCCAAGCTCGTTTGCATCACAACCTTTTTTTGTTCTTGAGTCAAGCGGACACATTATTTGTTTGCTTTTGCCGTACAATAGATCACTAAAGTTCGCTGTGCACCAGTACTTGATTTTTCTATGTACGAATGAGATAAAAACATATTAAAACATAGTGCATGGGCTTGACAATTGGATAATTCACATTGGATTTACCCATAGAATAGAAATTGGATTAGAATGACCTCCTGAGGATTAGCACTCATGACATCTACTTTAAAAATGTAAAGATTACTTTTAAAAATGTGCGGTATGAGATGAGGCAACCTAACTATGAGGAAGGTAACTATGAGGAAGCTATGAGGTGGGAATACAATCATAGGTTTTAAGGAGGACCAATCCCAATAAGGGATAGGTTTTAAGGAAGAGGTTAATGAAGGTTGAGAATTTAGAATAAAATTGTCAAATCCAATGAATCACCCGAATTCAAAATTTCAAATTCCGTATTTCTTCAAACGCCAAAATATGCTTGTTAAGGTTATCAATCCTTAATAATAATTCATGTTCATACCGTACAAAAGAAAACCTTAGAGCGGCAGGCCTGATTGGTGAAGTTTCAAATGGGACAGAAACTACGTCCAATTTAAACACTGGATAAGTAAGCAAGATAATTTATTATGAAACTTTGATCAACTTGAGGAAAAGCTATACAAATTTGAAATAATACATTCTTTCTACAACATATGAACGGTTCTATTATAATAATCAATCTCTAATGCATTAATTCTCAACTAATACTCCTATCTCCTGAGTTTTTTTATGTAGAGAATCAAAATATCCATCAATATACTAAAATATAATTTCATGACTTTTAAATGCTTCTAGCTTAATGTTTAACTTTTAAAAACATAAAAATATCATACCACACCAAGGAACATTTTTCTCTAAATATTTTTTCATTTCTTCATAAATTGTGTTGTGAATTAGATGAAGAGGGTAAGCTAAGTCAGAGTGACCAATCTCAATCATGGTCCTTGTTCATTTGCCATGTAGGGGTCATTCCCCAAAGACAAGCCTTCAATGTCCAAGGACTAATATTCAAGTTGGCTCGCGCACACACTGACATGTCATGTCACGACGTCAGACATGTCATGCATGGCGACCAAAGACAGCCTCCATTAAGCCCGTCTTGCCGTCCATGCTAATGGCGATTCTCATGCACCGAGAATGTACTAGTGGGAATCTACCCTCAACAATAACATGCACCAAGCCACCTTCTGAACTGTTGTATTCTCTTAGACAAGCAGATTGACATGACTGTGCAGCCGTTCTACATCCTTTGCAGTACTCGCTGGATAGTAATCAAAACACAAGAACAGGTTGCAGAGATTATGCTGAGAAATTTAGGTGAGATACACCATGTTACTGAATCTCAATTATTACATTTGCGTCACTGCTTCCATAGCAATGCATTTGAAAATTCCCCACCAAATTGAGGCCTACTCACTTTAAATGAAACTTATTAGTTGGAAAAACAAAGTATGCACCCATATTTCCATTCCAATCGATAATTTCTCTTATTATAAGATTGAAGGATCACTTGAGAAGATACGACAATTTCCGTGGATTTATATTTGAGAATTGGCATTCCGTTCAGCTCAGAATAATAAGCACCTCCAGGAACAGTAAGTTACAACAATGACTGTAGAGGAAAACAGTGGACTAAGGCCTACTTGCACTTTGACAGTCATTTTGTTTAAGTCAAATAATTATTGAATAAAGTAGGCCTACAAAAGATATGTTTAAAACACATTATACGGTAAATACACGAGCATTTCACGCTTTGCAATTAGACCGCTGTAATGTTATAATGTATAAGTTGAAAAAGTGAGTTGGAAACTAAAGAGGTAATGATTGGAGGTGTCTTTTATTAATTAGTCAACTTCATATTATCTACTATACTGTGTACTCTGCATGCTTTCTGGTGTCTTATTATTTTATTAATATCTAGGTAGTAGGTACTTCATGGAGAATTCCCTTGGAATATTCAGGCTACACATAACATAAAACACATAAAACAATAAAATTCACTTTAAAACACAAGGAAAACTTCTATTTAAATGCAGATGTTTCAAGCGAATTTCATCTGCATACGGTACCTTACTAACAACTAATTGTTGATCCAAATGGTAGATAATGGTGTCTAGAAGCTGGTGGGTTGTTGAGCGCTGATCAGGTCACGTGATGTACTTTCGAAGGATGCGGGTGGCTCCGTGATATAAGCTGAGAGGAGCACCTGTTACTCAATATCCTCTCGATGGCGAGATATAGATAGTATAAGCAAAATATATAGTTATAATAACCAGGTCATCCTCTCAGTAGGCGACCACCCTACGTCACGCAACGTGATCCGATTTCGACCACTCCAAGGAAGCCTTCGAAATTTCAGATTATCTGAAAAAGCTTGGATACCCTTTCTGGGGAGTCTGGATGCAATTGACAGGATGACAGCAGAAGCTTGAAATCTATCACGTTTGCAGGTTATTCACATTAGCATACGTGATTATCATTGTAATTGTAAATATTGGAATAGTCGATCACATTTTAGGAAATGAGAGAATTTTTCATTTAAATTACAAAATGAGTAAAAAAATTTTCAACCTCGCTCAACTATCCTCATCATATTATGTTAAAACAATTGGTCTAAATATAAGTTCAAGTATAAGTCTATTACAAAAAATTATTCTGAAACCAAAAACAATTATATTTCTTAATAAGATTCTTCAACTGTGTTCAAGAAGATTACACAGTGTTGAAGAATATTTTCCTAAGTATCAGGAAATCAAGAGAGTGTGTTTTTTAATGCAAAAGATGATTATATTATTATATACAAGAAATCCCAAGCTATTGGACAAGCATTTACTTCTTCCAAGCAGAGTAAGAATAACTAGTTTGTGTTTAGATCTGGTGTGTGGTGTTAGAAATAATTTTTTTTCAAATTTAGCTTGTTTGATATTTCATTTTTCGGGCCTACATTGAAGTGAGCTTCAAGCCTGACCCAATCTCTTGCAAAAAGTGAATGTTGTCGCTTGAAAATGTCGACTTTGAAGAGAGCCGTCGATTGTTTCGACAGAGAGTTCTCTCTCGATTATGTAGAGAGAAAGCGAGAGAGTGTGTGTGTGTGTGGGCGTTAGCCGGAGTGAAGGGACTTTGGGAAGCCGAAGGGCGTCATCAGAAAGGGCGCTGGGCCGGCCACGGAAGGGTCGTCAGCGAGCAAGGAACGTCAGTGTCGTTGTTAGATAAGCAAGACAGGGAGTGGCCAGTGGGCACTGGGGGGTAAGGGGGGGACAGAGGCAGCAGGAAATGACACATTTAGGCATCCGATACCCGCGTCCGGGAAGGCTGACGGTGCTGTTAGGAGGTGGGCAGGGAGAGGGGTTGGGGTTCGCGACAGGCGCCTTACCCGCCCCGGGCCCTAGTCAGTTCGTCACGCACGATACCGCGAGTTCCCCCTTTCCCCTCCACTGGTGAAAATCGACATCCACCGCGTTCTCTTTACCCAACTCAGGGGCCTAAATCCTTCTTCCTCTCCCCCGTGTGCCGTGCCACTGAGTGGCTTTGCTCCAAAGCCCGGCCTGGCCTCTGTGCCCTGAGAGACGTGCTGCAAAGGTGACCTCTGTCTGTGTCGCCTCGCCAACTTGAAATATTCCCCAAAGTCGATGCGAGTTTAGTGCTCGGCTGGGACCAGCCGGACGGCCGGCTTTCTCCTTTGACCAAAACGGCGACGCTATCCTGGCCACTGTCAATGCAAGGCGAACGAGAACTTAGTAAATGACTTACAACGAATTGCAATATTATTGAAGTAGATAGAGATGAAAGAGTAGAATGAGGAGAAGAAGAGTAGTGAGTAGAATGAAGTGTAAAGTGGGTAGAATGAATGAGAATGTGAAGAGTAGAGTGCAGTTGCTGGAGAAATCGGCAAAGAATTCATCGGACAAAATAAATAAAAATGTAAGTTTTTGTCTTATCAATTCATTTTTGAAATTGGAGAGGAGGGAGTCAGTAAGTAGGGAGAATTTAGAAATACACTTATGATACTGTATGAAGTAAGTAGAGAAAGAGATAAAGAGGAGTTGGTTGGGAAATGGAAGAATGACGAAGAGGGGGAGTAATGGGAGTGGGTGGAGAATATTGGAAGTACCGAGAATAAAGAAAGAGAAGGAGAACGCACGGAGAAAGTAAATATGATGAGAGAGAATGATGAGGTCAGGGAGAGTCGAGGAGAAAGATGGTGTGAGTAGGTAAAGAATAATGATTACGTGAAGAAGGTTGATGAAACAATAGTGGGGGGAGGGGGTTGTTGTTGGTAGCTGACATGCTGTAGTGGAGAACGAGGGAAATGACGGAGGAAAGAGAAGATGTTATTATAATAGGATCGACGAATCTTTAGGATTTTCTCAAATGTCTAAAAAGCATGTTCAGGTTAACTTTAATATTTATATTATAATACATAATATTATGATTCTCCTACAAGAGTTTTCTTCAACTAGATTATTGTTCTAGATACAGGTTGCATCAAGTCGATTCCCATGTATTCAACTAATTTTCATTAATTTATTCATCTAATTTACTAATTTCATCATTATTTATTATAATATTTGCTGTGAGTTAAAATTTAAATTCTACGGATAAAAGAGAAAGAGATAGAGATCGCAATTCAAGACCGTGGTAGGCAAGGGGCTGACGACTAACGCGCAATTTATTAAATCTGATGTTTTCTCGTATGAATGAATACTTTGTAACTTTTGAACCTGCGCACCAAGTTTAATAATTATTTCAGGTCTCAGAGTGAATAGCAGCTCTATCTCTTAGTGAATTTTGTAACTAAAACAAGTCGTTGAACTTGGTCTAAGCGCAGGAACCAAAAAGGTCAGAGAACCTATTTTGAAAGAGTGTATATTCCTGTGTAGTAAGATTATTCCTATTGAATATGATTATTCAATGGTAGTAGTGAAGGTGATGTTGTGGTAGTTATCTCAACTGAATAAGAAGACTTGAAAATTGTCAAAGTTACATATTTAATAAAATGAGATACTGCAGTTTCGGTTTTTACACCATTATTAATCTCTGGCACCAGAGACAATTGGAACCATTAAGTAATACAATTGTCTCTGCTGGCACAGACAACAAGTATAGTTAGTCTATGTCTCTGGTAAACCAGAGGTGAATTTACCAGAGATTGATAATGGTGTAACAACCAAAACTGCAGTACCTATCTCGTTGTTTTATAATACATAATATTATGATTCTCGTACAAGAGTTTTCTTCAACTAGATTATTGTTCTAGCAGTGGTGCCCACCCCCCCTAAGCCTCATGACGCACCCCCCCCCCCTGAAAAATCCAGAAAAAAAGCCCCCAATATTTTTTTTAAAGCTAAAAGATGATGGAATGCCCAGATAGATGGGGGTCGGGGGTCCTCCCCCGGGAAATTTTTGAAATGTCATAGTCAAAAAAAGCATTTTATGGTCTTTTAAAGTTGGAAATCTTTACGAAATTTATTAGGCTTTTTATTTGGAAAAACGTTACAGGTGGGCAGAGATTTTATTTATTTAGTTGGCTGTCCTGGAAGCAATGGCTATGAGAGTGGGGCTATTTCTTCTGGAAAGAACAAAATATAATTTTCATCCTCTCATGATAAACTAGAATATTATTCTTGAAAATTAGCAGTGATAGAGGATTTCATCCCACACGATTTTTCTGTTCAAAATATATTTTCCTCTCTGTTTCCCTACAAATTATATTTCTAGCTCAACTCATTGACCAAAACAACAATAAAATGAATACTTGAGAAGAAGAAAATTGGGAGCATGTATCCAGCATTTTTAAGGTGGATCTGAGGCCAAAGAACTGGAAGAGTGAAGAATTTGAAAGCTGTAGGTGAAATATTGTATAATAGTGCAGCTATTGAAGGTTTCACGCAAAAAATTTCCCTAACGAGCAATTTTTTGTACATTGTTCCTTGGTCCTTTGACAACCTCTTGATTAATGCAGGGTGCAACAAACATCGCTCGTTTTTCATTCAACAGCAATATTTCCATCGAAACAAAGTGCCATCATTCAGAATAATCATCAATAGGTACAATTGTTTTAGTAAATAAAATTTCAAAGAGATTAGTATATAATTCATCACTGTATGTCCAACGACTAACAAGTTACAATTTTTCAAAAAATTAGTGGATTTTTCGAGAAAAACTGAAACCACAGTATTTTCAGTTTATTACAGTTAAGATCCGTTCACTTAAACAAAAGTTAGGGCGTCTCAACTTTATGATTTTGATGACTTGAAGGATTTTTTTCGCCTCTCCATACCAAAAATATCCTAAATTTAGTGCGGTAGATGGTAGAATGATCTAAGGAACAATAATAAAATTTAGAAACCTGCATTATAGGTACGTAAAAATTTGTTTTAGAGTGATCAAAATAATCAGGGATTTCTTGAAATGCAAGTATATTTTTGTTTGTGGCTGAAGCTCAAAAACTACATAAGATAATAAATATTATGAGCAATCAAAAATATAAATACCGGTACTGAGAGTTTTGTTTTTTCTGGAAAATTTTCACTTTTGTAAAATTTAACTCGTTACAGGTACTATTGGACATACAGTGATGAATTGAATATCAATCTCTTTGAAATTTATTTACTAAAACAATGGTTTCATGATTTTTCTGTATGACGCTTTGCTTTGACAAAATCGTAGTTCAATGAAAATGAGCTGAAATTTTGCGGGTTTTAGCACCCTGTATTACAAAAGGTTTACAAGGTCAAGTTTTTCTATCTGCTGTCCAAAGACTAAGGAGTATTGCAAAATTGCTCTGATGGGAATTCTTCCCCACTATGAGTGTTTTTGGATGCAATGACTTCACTAATGCATTTGCATGAATTGTGAAAACAAGTACTCTGTCATATATTTTCCATCACTTTTGTTTATTCCTTCAAAGTCCACTCATTCCATTGGAAATGGATAGAATGTGTTGATAATTATTGATGATGATTAAATCTGATGTTTTCTCGTATGAATGAATACTTTGTAACTTTTGAACCTGCGCACCAAGTTTAATAATTATTTCAGGTCTCAGAGTGAATAGCAGCTCTATCTCTTAGTGAATTTTGTAACTAAAACAAGTCGTTGAACTTGGTCTAAGCGCAGGAACCAAAAAGTTCAGGGAACCTATTTTGAAAGAGTGTATATTCCTGTGTAGTAGCATATCCTATTGAATATATAGGGTATATATTCAATGGTAGTAGTGAAGGTGATGTTGTGGTAGTTATCTCAACTGAATAAGAAGACTTGAAAATTGTCAAAGCCATATATTTAATAAAACAACGAGATACTGCAGTTTCGGTTTTTACACCATTATTAATCTCTGGCACCAGAGACAATTGGAACCATTAAGTACTCCAATTGTCTCTGCTGGCACAGACAACAAGTATAGTTAGTCTATGTCTCTGGTAAACCAGAGGTGAATTTACCAGAGATTGATAATGGTGTAACAACCAAAACTGCAGTATCTCGTTGTTTTATTAAATATTTGGTCTTGAAAATTTCAAGTCTTCTTATTCAGAGTGTATATTCTTTCAAAAAAGAGGTACTATATCACCACTAAAATTATAACAATCGCAATATTTCATTTTTATAATTTATAGTTTATGATGCTCTATGTTCCATTTAAACTAGAATTTTTATCATTTTTTTAAATGAAAATTAATACGGTAGAAACTTTTCAGTTCAAGCACCATCATTAGCATTGACTATTTAACTATACAAAATTGACATTAACCGTGTAGATTAATAGTCAAGCTATTTATCACACAATCCACAAGCTTATCAACAAATCAGCTTGTAGACCTAAATTTACTTCATTATTTTGAATTTGAATTAAAATCCCCTCTATTGACTATATAGACGGTTGTATGATACATGTTCTTGAAGATGTCTTGAAAAAAGTGCACCCCTTTCATGTTCAGGTTTCACCTTAATTGAAAACTTGAACAGAATAAGGAAGAATCAATTATTTTGTATTTACTTAACTCAATGATCTTTTTGCATTATTTTTATGGTATTACATGTTAAATCAAATATAATATAATAGAGTAAAACTAATAATTTCGATAGCAAAATGGACCAGTTTAGGTTTAAGTGAATGCAGTGAAATATATTGTTTATTTTTTGAGACGCACGTTCTTTTTACAGCCATCACAACTGATGTCTCCAGATACTGTGATGAAAGAACAAAAAGGAAGCTGCTTCGAGATGTCCACTCTGCTTGTCTCATTTCTGATCGGCTCTGGGTATGATGCGTACGTTGTGTCTGGATATGCGACCAGGGAAATCTGCGCCAATGATCTCTCCAGATACAAATGTCCGCTACTCAACGAAGAACCTCAGGTAAAATGCTTCAACAAACTGATGGGACAAGTGATAATTTTAGGAAATTCATCACTTTTTCACATTTGACAAAAGCTTACGTTGCAAGTAAATAAAATTTATAATGATTACAATTGGTTCTACCTTTTTGGAATTCTTCCTTAATTATTATTTAATCTGCTTTGATGAAATTATTGAATCACTGAAAAGTTATTGAGTTAACTTTTCAGTGATTCAGTAATTTGTTGAGTAATAAATTTTTATTCAATCCTTATTCCATCTTGAAAATTCATCATCACTTTTTCATATTTGAAAAAAGCTTACGTTACTAGTAAATAAAATTTATAATGATTACTATTGGTTTTACCTTTTTGGAATTCTTCCTCAATTCTTATAGTGTATCTAATTTGATGAAATTACTGAATCACTGAAAATTTATTGAATAAATTTTTATTCAATCCTTATTCCAATCGTGCAAATTGTGTAATAATTCAGTTCCAAATAGATTTCATTAAAGGAGATGATTATTATTGCCATATAATATATAGCCTACTTTATATCACATTATTAAGTAAGTTTCGCTATCACAGAAGGTACTAGTTTCGTTTTTTACGTGAGAAAGCAGCCTTTAGGCTACTTTGTTTCATAAAAACTATTGTAATAGTTTATATGAGGAAAAATAATTTTCCTATATGTGTAGCTAATATCACAGAATAACAATGGATATAGTTATTATTCTATTACTCTATGCTAATATGGAAGGTGAAACCAGGTGTACCATTTGAAAAAAAACTTAAAAATTAAGGTTACTTCGTTACTTGTAATTTAATCCTTATTAACGTTGAAATGTTCTTGATCACAACATCTCACCAGACACTGTGTCAGAAGTTAATTCTTTTTAAATGATTACTTGATTCATTACTTATTATTATTGTAACAATTCTGTTGCTAACTATACTACAATCTATAATTGATAAAATTGAAAATTTACGGTACTTTAGGAAGTTTCCGTAGGACATTTCATTTTTTTTTTTAAATCGTTCAATGAGAAGCGATGGAAAAGTCATTATTAGGAGTAGAAAAGTCTGAATCAAAAACTATAATTAAATCGAAAACTCATGCTGTGTGGATAGAACACTTCACCTTTTCACCCCGTCTAATCTTGTCTTCATTACGTTCTTCATGAAAGCGTAAATTAAAATTTAAACTCATAAGAAATGACATTTAATATTTGAATTTCAATACCTACAGTATGATACACAACTTACCAG
Organism: Laodelphax striatellus; assembly: GCA_017141395.1. Classification (NCBI taxonomy): domain Eukaryota; kingdom Metazoa; phylum Arthropoda; class Insecta; order Hemiptera; family Delphacidae; genus Laodelphax; species Laodelphax striatellus. The sequence goes on along the minus strand of CM029534.1, from coordinate 13,402,717 downwards.
TATGTTTATTCCTTTGATTTAGAAAATATAAATGCATGTAACTTTTAGGAAGAAGAGCCAAAGATAGAAGTTCCAGAATCGAAGTATGTAGCTAAGCCAGTAAGAGATCTTCGAAGTAAATTTCTTTTGATGATGGCTGAACGTGAAGAGGCAAAAAAGAAAGCTGAGGAAGAAAAAGAAATGGAAGAGGAAAGACTGAGAATTATGGTGAGTATAGATTTGACTATTTTTGTCTCACTCAAAATTATTATTCATATAACAACAAATTCAATGACAAGGCGGCACTTAATAGTGTATAATTAATATATTTGGAACTTATTTTTTGTTTTTGGCAGTAAATATTTCAATTTTACTCAATTTAGATTTTGTTTACTTTTCTTACTTTGAACTCCTTATTGTTGAATCAATAACTTTAATACTATTTCTTGTGATACAATTTACATCTAATGAAGTATTTGGTAATGGTAATACAGTTACTGAACTTATTTCAACACTTAAAATTAAAAAGTAATCTTTTAGTGCTCAATTTTCAGTAATCGATTTCATTTTATTAAATTTCTTAATTAAGTACAGACCTGAAGCAAAGACTTATTAAATTCCAAGTCATATTCTATTTGAAAGCATCTCAATAAAAACCATATCACACATTGACTGAATAACAAATTAACGAACATTCAACTGAAAATGATATACACTGAGTAAAATATATTTTAATATTACTCTCATATTGTTGAGGAATCATGTTCAGTGCAAATTGAGGATTATGCTGAATCTATAAATGATTGTAATGTAATCATTCAAAAATAATATCCATCTATCTATCATAGGCCTACAGTTGAATATTATAGTTCAATTCCATCGGGGTTTATAGCTGTTTCGGATTCGAGTCTGATCAATGAATCAATTCCTGAAATGTTAAAGCCAAGTAGGGTAGGAAAAGTTCGTGTAAAGCTGATAAGTCATATTATTAGTTGAACATGAGTTTATTAATTTGTGGTTAAATAAGTTTGACGTGATACGGTTTTATTGGGTATTTATATTAGTAAGACATGGTTTAGTTTCTTTTCAGGTGAGCAATTTTAAAGTTTGTTTAGTTATCAAGCAAAAATGATGTTTCAGACAATAAATGAATCGTACCGTACAGAATCTCATAACAACTTATGAAGTACCTACCTAGTTTTATGCCAAACTAAGAATCATTTCATGTGTGATACGTATATTCTTGAAACCTCAGTTTTTAATATGTATAGTAATCATTGTTTTCTGCCTTAAAAAAGGATAAGTAGATTAATAAGTATACTTATCAGATTTATCATCATCAGAATTAGAATAAGTAGATACTTGTTTAATTACTTTGAATTTAACAAAGCCTGATATACTTATCAAACTTTTCCATCTTAGGATTGTTCAAAATTATATTTTAAACCATTCCAATCAAGCTAATATGTTCTTATAATTATTTGACAGCAGAATTATTTTACATCTTTATGAGATTCATTATGAGATCAGAGAAAAATTACATATCAGGTCACATCCAGTTTATTTGCAAACATATTAATTTTCTGGTTATGTCATATATAGGTCGATCTCTATCTCCTGATTTGAACCATATCCATAAATTAATTTCGTCAACTTTACTTATCAGATTGTGTCATCTATTCACAGATTTGTACTGTATCGTCTACCGTATCTATGGTATGGTTTAACAGAAGGATTAAATTGCTTAATTATTTCTACACTTAGGAACTGGAGAAGCCAGAACCTGATCCTTTGTATGGTTGGAGAGTACATAGTTGGGTGCTTGTGCTGCCTGGAAAAAGAGAGATCAAAAACCCATTCTTCATTGAATCAGCTTCAGGCATGAGCTATGATATTCCAGACACCAACTACCTTGGCATAGAAAGTGTATGGAATAATGTCAATTATTGGGTGAATCTGCAAATCTGCACTAACGGCTGTGAGGTAAACTATCGCTGCCAAAAATTTCAAATTCCATTGATCGAAGAAAAATAATACTTCAGTATAACAATACAGTTCTTATTGAAGAAGAATAGTTCCTACTGTTCTTATTCTATTCCGAATTTCACTTGCATTAAAAAAATGAATATTGAATAAGAACAGTACAGTTCTAATTACATTCCAAATTTCACTACCTTTTAGAATTTTTTATGTAGCATGCAATTTGTTTTAGCACCGTATTTTTAAAAGTGATAAATCAATTGCAACGCATCTATTGGATATGACGTTAATAGTTGTACATATTTCTTCCTTCTTTCAAATTCCTTTTTTTCTCAGAATTTTGGGTTTTTGTTGCATTGGTTCCAAAAAATTACTTCCATATTTTCACTGAGGCTATACTTATACTAGGTTCAACGGTTCAACAAATATCAACAACTCTTACATGCAAATGTTCCCAATGTATTACGGTGTACTGTAATAATATAATATTTATGTAAGGCCTATTACATTAATATTTTAATAATGTATTATTGTAAAAGATTAATGTCATTGTTTTTAATTCTGTGACTTCAAATTCAAAGTACGGTATCTGCTCGGCATCAGAATTTGGGAAATATTTGCTTCAAATTTATTGTCTCAATTATAATTATTCAGTTATGGCACAGACAAAGACCTATATTGTTGTTTCCTTTGTCTGTGGTTATGCTCTGCATTTTCGTCAAATATTTATGTTAAAGCTGAATTGGTTGCTAATAGGAAATGCAATACCGAGCTTCCTAATTATAATGCAACATTTATTAATGAATTCAAGATATATTATGATCAGTTGATCACTAGTTTTTTCTAAATATTCTATTCATATAATAGTAATTGATTGTATTGTCATAGACTAGTTGTTAGTCTTTGATAGTCACCAAACAAATATCTTTGGATTATCTCTGTTATTATAGTAATTGATCGTGAATATCACGATTATAACATATGATTCATAGTATAATATACAGTATGTATAGAAATATTGACTTGATTCTTGATTGCAGGATCTGGATTGGGACTTGACAAAAAATAAAAAATGGGAACATCTACTTGTTGGAGAGCCTTGGAATCAGCGTGTGCCCAACAACAACTCTTATCAAGATGAGAGTGATTCGGTGCTGCAAGAAAAGCATCTGGATATGCCGATGTCATGGGTCAATCAGATTGAACTACCCAACGACAGTAAGTTTGTTGCAGAGGTCCTTATACTTGAATTACTTTGGCGACATCAAACGTGAAAACTATATTGCTATAAACTATATTCATCTTTCACCTCATTACCCACGCATAAGTAGAAACACTTTATGTGGGCAAAATCCGCAGCAAAAAAAAAGCAAAAGACAATTCAATTTGAATAGTAGAGTTGTCTTTGGTTGAAGCAAATTAATTGAAATTTCATGGAATGTACAATCATAGTCTTTGGTGTTGTAGGCCTATTCTATCAGAATCATCTTAAAAGTTGAGAAATAAAAGATAAACTTCTTCTAAAGTTGTCATACTTAAAAAATTAAAGTTTTTAAATTCTATAAAAAATTAAACTAGTTCTAAAAGAACTTGATCTGTATTTCTGTAAGCTTCCTGGTCCTTTCTTCATTCTAATAAATTAAATTGTCAATGAAAGTTATAGTACCTTTTATACGAAAATATCTAGAGTGGGAAGTGTTGAAAAAATATTGATTTATGAGAAAAGTAAATACTAGTACAAATTACAAGTAACAAATTATGTTAATGAAGCTCCTCAGCTCCATCAAATAAACAATCGGTTTTAATTCCTATTGAATTACAAACAACCCGATTGTAATATGTTTCTAAGTATGAATAGATAAACTTGGGGTACCTAATAATTTATTAACTTAATACTAATTCACTGATGCATTTCAATTACTAAAAATGATTTCAAAGTTAATTTGTAAAATTGTTGTAGGAGTTTATATTGTTAGCTCATAACATATTATTAGCCTATGTATTAATAGAAAGATTATTTTTTAAATATATCTTACAAACGTATCACAGTATATACATTATGAAAGCACACAATTTTCTTGGAGATTATTGAATTGTAATTTAGTTTAGTTAGAATATCAGAAGCAATGTGAAATGGCTGTAATTGTGAGGTAAGCGATGTTTCCACTACAAAGTAGTAATTCACTTAAATTGAACTAAAAATTATGTTTTAATTTAATTATGATTTGACAGTTCTTCGTTCTTAATAATATGACTGTAATTAGATTTTTGAGCTTCGTGTTTTTCTGTTCTTATCATCGAATCTTGTCAAACATCGACTTTAATTTGTGATTTCTTATAGGATATGAGCAGAGGTATCCTAATGGCTCCAAATCAATAAATTATTATAAAGCAATGTGTGATCTATACGCACCTTATTTGCATAGAGATGGCCTCATCTGGAGAATTATCACCTATTCAGATTATGAACAAATAAATCCCGAAATCATTCATGAATGTTACAAGTACAGAGAGGACTGCCTGCAGAAAAAAGTCAGGTATCTGTCCACTGATGAAACTTATGAATTCTATAAGAGAGGAAGAGATGACTGCATTAAAAGTGAGTACTTATAATTATTTATTGATAGATTTCAAATTTGAAATACAGTTTTATAGAATAAATATATTTTATTTTTGCTGGATAGAAGACATGATTTGTTCCAAGGTGTTCTAAGGTGTTTCTAGTATTATCTTGTAATTGTTTTTACATTATTCGTCCTTTGGAACTGATGATATAACACTGTAATAGTGGTCAACAAAACGTTTTAGAAATCATTAATCCTGTTTATAGAGCTTTTTGATCTATTGTTCGGATGTTTCTAATTTTAAAAAATTCAGTTTTATTGACAAGATTTCATAAGTATTCAATTCATAACTTCCCAGTTCTTTTGTAGACTGTTACATTTCGATAAAATATTATCCTTATACAATCTATTCAACCATTATCAGTAGGCACTGCTGAATAGTTATGGTGTATTTTGAAAAAAAAACTAGGGGAAATATTTTATACCTTATACAACTTTATAGTATTAAATAATTTTAATAATTTCTGTTGAAAAATTGTCTGAATGAAATATTTATGAAGAAGTTAAGTTTACTTCATTGTGTTAAAACTGAGAAAACTCATTTTATAATTGCCTAAATTATTAATAGCTATGACAATTATTGAAATATTTGAAATTATTTAAAAAACCTACTTTTATTGGTCAATTTGAATGGATTAGAATGAAAACTTTCCTATTGTTGTTGGAATTGAGAATTCACTCCCCTCCTAATACCAGAGTTTGCAGAAAAGTTATTACCGTACCTATATTCTACTAATTGAAACATCTCCCTCTTCAATACAGCCTTCAAATCTTACACTACTGATGAAAATCAGCAACACATAAGAAGAGAGATAGATTTTTACTATGAGGCAAGGTATGACGGCTTGAGGCGGTTGGAGATGAGCTCAGAGCATATGCTTGAGGAATTCAAAGGAAGAGATGATCGCCTCCTCAGAAGATATGTTTCAGTGACTACATCCGAGCGGAGAGCCAGTGAGGATGAGGACAGACGTACCTATAAGGCAAGATTCCATTAAATTGTATCTGATTAATGTATATTTTCTCTGAACTAATTGTGAAAAATTAATTATCTTTGCATAGTCTATCGTGCCATCTTTATCGCCATCTTTCTGGGATAAGTACTGGATTGATTCAGATTTCTTTTTCGCTTTTTAAATGCTCTATATTCTTTCTGAGGATTTTTGTAATTTTTCCAATAATAATTATTCTGCACCTGATTCGAATGAATCTATTGCTATCCATGTCCAAGATTTTTCCAAACTACCTACTATCATCACAAATAAGGAAAGAGTAAAATTGAGTTCCATTGATTCACACTTGGAAAATTCAAAATAAATTATTATGATTGAAAAAATATGAACCAGTGACAATGATGGGTTCAAGATAAATTATTCAACATACTAGTTTGCTTGGAACAGGCATGTTAGTAGGTTTGCTAAGAATTTCTGGAAATTCTTATTAGGATTTTAAAGATGTATTTTTCAAAAAATTGTGTTCAGTTTCTCTATCATCTGAAAACTAATCCGAAAATGTCATAATTAAGTTATTATCTCACTTTCTTTAGTTTACTCTGAATTATATTGTTTGCAGTACCAATAAGTCTACTTAATAACTATATATTCAAGGAAAATGCTAGTACATCTTATCAATATATTAAATTGCATAACAAGTTCATTTATTTATTTATTAGCGATTTAGAACTACATTAGAACAATTAGAACAGTATATTGATGATAGTTATTGTTTGCTGTACGACCTACTTACTGAAATTCCCAAAGCATTGAATTATTACTTAAGAATAGTGAAATATAATATCATTCACTACTTCTCCCAATAGTACTCAACAGTATTATAACTCCTATAGATAGGAGTAGTAGATATTCTCCTATAAATGGGAGAATATCTCATTAAGGTCATTACACTATTCAAAATTGGAGGCTTCTAAGTCATACTGATGTTTGTTAATTCGTTATCAGACAATCTGTTTCAATAATAATAATTTATACTTATTCATTAAAATCTTTTTTTCCATTGTAAAAACCATTGAATAGTCATGTATCAAGACCATACTCATTCATTCCCGGGATTCATGACAACATTTTGAAAAATTTTATATTTCATGACCATTCGAAGTAGATCATGAAAGTTGAATTATTTTAGCCATTATTCAATTTGAAATTTTATTTATGTTTTTTAGTATGTGAAAGAAGAGTATGAGAGGAATCCAGCCATTGCTGCCGATGAGGACATAGCAAGCCGTGAGTTCTGCATACTTTTGAATCAGATAGTTTTGAAGTATCACTATGGTCCGGATAAAGTGACAGCTGCATTCAGAAGGATCAATAAGCCGCCCATCAGCGATCTTGGTGATCGACTCACCTACGATGACTCATTTTTTGTTGTTTATAAAGTAAGCACAAAAATACCTTCCTCAGTACATTCCAACCAATGAGACGAAGATATCTCTCATTGTTTCGATCTAGACGGTAATTTTTATGTACGTTACCCATATAAGTCTACTGCGAACTTTGTGTTCGTGATGAGGTTTAGGAGATGATACACTTGACGCCATGCGGAACGGGAGTCGATCCTATGACCAAAGCAGCTATAGATGATCTAATCATGTGCTAATAACCAACTACTACTCAAGGAAACTTCACCCTATGAAATAGAAAGTTCTGTATTTATTGGTTTTTAGAAAGTTGGTATTTAATGCTTTATTGGTAGGGTTTTACAATTATTGCAGAAAATAACAAAGTATCAATATGCATTTAATTATTTGCACACATGATTTGGAAGATAAGGCAAAAGATCAGCAGCATCCACAACAATTCATGTTTGCATTTGTTGGGAAATCATGAAAAATATAATCTTTATCCTTGGATCAGCCAGTACGTTAGATAATTTTAGCACGTCGCTATCTACTAGAACTAGATAGTTTAATGTAAAGTAAATCACATAGATAGACATAAAATTGTAACGGAAAATGGATATTTCTGACTTTGAATTTGAATTTTATAATGCACTCATCTATAAATAATTTTCAAATTCAATTGATAAGGTAGAAGTGAATTGATGATCTAGTTCTATTATAATATAATATTGTAATGATTTTATTTTAGTTGACATTGGATTCTTAAAAGTGAAAAATTTTTGACATTGCAACGACAATAGAATAAATTCCGAGAATAAATTCTTGATATAAGAATACTTACCGTACTTGAAATTTGATCATATAAGTGGATTAAGACACTTCTAATATCTTAGACGAGATGGTACACACAATTGAACAAAATCTTTCTTCATTTCTCTTGTTTCCTCAGCCGGATCCTTTTGCTGAAGCTGACAGAAAGGTTGATTTGTATTTGCTGATGATGAAAAGTCTACAGGATGAAGAAATGACACTTTGCCACATAAGAGGAATGGAAGATGAGGTGATACAATTTTTTTACCTATTTATCAATAATTATCATTAATTATTTATTAAATTTTATTATGAATACTTAGTAGGCAGAGAATCGAACAGTATGTAGTGTGCAGTAAATAGTTGTGTGTATAAAGTGAATAGTGTGCAATTGTATTATTGTACTAGTATGCTACGAGAATCTATACGGATAGCAAAATTCAGTAAGAATATTACCTTACAATTTTTTTTGTTTCGAACTGTAAGAATTGAAGATTGAGTTCGATGTCGTTTAAAACAGCACAATATCAATTTTTTATCAATGAAAACACTAATATGTAGTCATATATTAAATTTATCACTTATTCCAGTTTTTTTCTATCAAATCAACTCATTGAGAATGTGGCTCTTGTGATACAGTTCAATAATTTTGTTAATTTGATTGGATGTTTTCAGCTTTACAATATGATCCACACAAGATCCCTGGAAGCAGCACAAGCCAACTTGACTGTTTCCATCTTTGACGAATTGAGAAATGAGGACGCAAAACTGGGAATGAAAGAAATGGTGAGTTCAAATAACACTTATTGTTCTCATACTTCAAGAATCAATCATCATTCTGAATTGATTAATGTTGGTAAAACATCCTAGCATTTTTGATCGCAATTTAATCTGACCATAACTTACTGTTTAACAGCAAAATAAAAGGATAGAATTTATTAATTTATACTGTAAAATAAATTATATAATTATTTGAGGAATAATCTTGATTTTGAATTTTTGTCTAAAAAATTATTGATGAATGCAATGTTTCATTTTATGGAAAATGACTTCAAAATATTTAATCTATGAAAATAAACCACTATGATTTGCAAAAGATTTGTAACTGATATTCCTGAATTAATTAACATAAGAGCTTCCGATCTGTCATGTCAAATTGAAAAAATATCTCAGTCCTTCCTATATCATGTGGTTGCATTAAGGCGATCTTATTAAAAGTATTTGAATTTTCACTGCAAAAGTTTTTTAGACTTATCTAGCCCCGCTAAATATTATGAGCTTGAAATCACTTTCTCAGCTTGAAATGGTTCGGAACCCACCTTTAGCGAAATGTCCATTTATCTCTCATCATCCCTCACATTAAAAACGCGCAAGCCCTCAGCAATAATCAAAACATGTTTACACCCAGGTGCGTACAGCAGGAATCTAGAATTCAATAAATTCAGTTCTAGCTGAACCTGAAGCTGAAGTTTAGTTGCTACAAGTTTGTCATGGAAAACATCATTGATTATGCATATCTGTAAAATCAGTATTTTGAAACTCATAGCTTATATAAAATGTATGAGATTTTATTGAAAGTTGTCTGCTTTTTTCTCTCTTGATTTTTAATGACAACTAGTTTTTCAATAGATTAATAAGTATTCAGTGAATTTATCTGTATTCTAGGAAAGAGCCATTCAAGAGAAAAGTGAAAGAGAAGTTGAAGCTGGAATAGATTTTCTGGCTCCATACCTGATTGGCAGAGATAGAGATGAGGTTTTGCCCTACGATTTGGCACTGCAAGTCAGACAGAAATGCCTGGAGAACTACAAACAAACTTTGGTGAATCGAGCACACAGAATGAGAATCAATTTTGAAGAAGTGAGTTTCATGTTTTATATTAATAGACTATTTTTGAAATATTATACCAATTTGCTCAAAAGATAATTAGATCAAACATATATTTGTTGATCACCTGTAGAATATTCTAATTCCTTTTTTTTTTAATTTCAGTTGAGTATGAGATTGAGCGATGAAGATTTGTTATCCAAGTCATCAATCGATTCTGAAGATCAAGAGGCTCGTTCAGAGAAAATGAGACGAAGCGAAATAATTTTCCAAATGCACATTTTGGAAAAGAGGCTTGAAAGGCACAAAGAAACTGCAGTTAGAAGATACAAAGCAGTGCAGGAATGTTTGAAATATGACAAACGACTTTCTGCTATTCACACAAACAAATGAATGAATGTAAAAATAAGTTAAAAATTATTTTAAAAAATGCGAATATAAATATTCATACAGCGAATAACATTCCATTTATAAAGCTAAATCGGATGTTGTCAGTGGTTTTCGCAGTACTGTATAACTTAATTATTTATTTTGACAATAAGATTCTATATTTTATCAATCATTTAATTAACGTATGTTCCATTTTGAAGCAGTCTACTATCATTTTTCATAAAAAAATTTTATCGCTTAACAGTCTCCACATTCAATTCCAGTTGTATGTGTAAAGATGCAAGCATGTTTTCTAAAAGCAAGTGTAACTAGATTTGATTTTTTTTAACAAAAGATGGATATTTTTGCTCGATTCAATAAACTCAAGAAACCTGGAAAGCGGCTAAACATTTAATACTTTATTCTTCTGAGTTTTTAGCATATTACATCAATGTTGTTGAGGGCAAGTAGAACTATTTTTATTCAGAATAAAAACTTTTGGATCCATATTCATTATTAATTCTTATTATTTATTTGTCATGATTTTCTGAAACCACTGTAATTGATACGGTACCTTCTAAAGCCGATTCCGTTCTAAAAATAGTGTTTCATCGAAGTTTGCCACATCTTATAAAATTAATAATTTATCAAATCACACATTTTTACAGCATCAGAGTTTGCTTCAGAGTTCAAGTACGGTAGCTAATGACGCCTTGCTGTATAAACGTTGGTCTAATGTTTTTAATTCAAAATTAATTATTGAATACGTTGGTCTAATGTTTTTAATTAAATATTGTATAAAAATTTATAAAGAGAATATTTCTCGACCATAAATGAATATACACAATACTTATTCAGGAAATTATGTTTTAAGCCCTGCTCTTCCGTAATAATTGTAATTACTTGTATCTTCCCTATTCACAAAGTGTCTTCAATTTTGAGAAGTATATTTTAATTTCAATATTTCTGACTAAGTTGACCAATAGTGTAAATTTCTGCAATTATTGATTTTCAAATTTACACTACCTGATAGAAAGCAGTATCTGAAGAGCAAGATAAACAAGTAATCGACTTTCAGTTTCCAAAATCGTGTTTTTATACATTTGTATTACCGGTATCTGGTTTTCAGATTCCCTTTCAATTCTGAGATTCATTTCAAATTTCGCGGCTAAGCACTCTAGTTATCTCGTCATCTGTGTTGACGATCATAGTACTGGCATTGAGAACCAGATTGCGCTGGCTCTGACGTGAGTTGTTTTGGAACAGAGGAGTAGTCAGATCTGACAGATCCAGCAGGTTTGTTCCTGACGCTGTCCTGCCGTAGAAAGCCGTAGTTGTAGGTTTGACGTCGAGGAAGTTGTGTCATTTTCAGGATTTGAAAATTTTATTTTCCCAAAGTGACAATGTGATGTGAAGTGTCAGTGTGTTTTATGTTCCAAATATGTTGTAATTGATTGATTCAAACACAGTTTTGTTCTCCGTTGATGTTAATAGAGGTGAGTGAATTATTTTCTTATTTTGACAACTGAACATCTATACGGTATCTATAAACTTTAATTTTTATTAATTTAAAAATTGGCATAACACAGATCGTGGTTTTCAATTTCTCTTTTATTATGCACTTATTGTCAGATAATTTGTATATTATGACAGCTCACCAACTGTTCGCATCATTTGAAAATAGGGTTAGGTCGTTGTTTGAAAACTTGTTACATCCTCTCAAAACTCATTTCGTTCTTCAGCAGTAAATTCAGGTATTTGTTGTAACATAATCTACCTGATGACAAGTTTTACAACAATTTTCTGGGATATTCAACTGTTGCCTTTCAATCCGGTCCTGTGATAATAGTCGCGAATACGGTTCAACGTGGACATCAACAACAACAATTCTAACGGTATCTATGAGATGGAAGCCAAGAAGTTGAATGAGCAGTCCTTTGAATTCCAAGACTGTACTGTTGTCAGTAGGTAGATAATGTACTGTATGAGCCAGACTTCGTTGTCCTAGATTTGCGTCATCTTTCAACTCTAGGATTGAGTGATATAAAAAAAGAGACGGTATTATATAAATTATATTACTGTAATTAAAGGACGTTGGTGAACACTATTTTTATAATCTTGAATTTTAGCCTAAATACCGTACAGTGATACCTTAATTTTTCATTTGTAATTGTATTGAAAAATCATTGAATCTCTATAAAACCTATGAAAATTGAATGCAACATCCAACAAACCAAATTTTTTATCATGACAATGAGAACAAAGAATACTGTTCTGTACAAAGTATACCTTACCTTACATTATTTGAGATGTAAAAGTATGTTTAGGCTCGGTTCACACGAGCGTGTACGTTCGACATGCGGTAGATAATTGTGAGCGAGAATTCCAAGAATAGTTGCTTCTTCCAAGATTCGACCGGCAATTATAAAACGCATGCGGCCTAATTGGCTAAGAAAAAATTTATTCATAGATTTTTGATAGTAGAAAAGATAAAAATTTTGATATTATAAATTTTTCAAGTCCTATCTTGTTCTTTACTTGGTCTTCTAATTTGTGAACAGTTTGAAAATTTTCTTATAAAGCATTTAAATTAGTATAGCTAGCTAATTATTTGATTCTAATTGCCTTTTCCAACTTCATAATGAAATTTGAAATTTTCTTCATCCATTTAAATGAGAATTTAGCCAAAAATTAACAAGATTCATAAGTGAAATATCAATAATGTCGGCCGAGATATTTATCAATGATAAAAGAATTTAGTGTGTGTTGGGCATACCTCCTCATGGCTATTAATGTTAAAAATGGTTGTTTATGCTACTAGCTATAATGCTACAATGCTCAATTGTCACAATACATCATAAACTGAGTTACATACCCATTTGACTGGTGACTTGTCGATTGCTGAACTTAAATCTAATTGACAACATTATTTACATCTAGATTAATACTAACTATAGTAAAACATAATAGTAAATCTCTAGATTTGTCCTAATCTCAAAAAATGAAAAATCTAATTCCAAAATAAAATTACTCTCCATTTTTTATTCAAAGTATCTGTTACAGGAATTCATACCAGCTCACCAACTTCTCATCAAGTCAAATTCTGCGATAGTATATAGGCTTTTTCTCAATAGCATTTTCCTGACTGCCCGCTCAAATGAAATGACAGATTCCATATTTCGATGTTCGTTGGCAGCTTATTAAATAGTCTCATTCCAGAATAGAATGGAGTGCCCTTTCCAATGCCTGCAAATGTCTATGTATTGGAAAAGCTATCAGGTTCCTATTTCTGAGTGTTATATTGATGATTGTCTGCACAAAATTGGAATTTGTTAATATTTACTTTAACAAAACTACTAATTGATAGATGTAGAGAGAAGGAAGTGTAAGGATGTTCAGGTCTCTTGAAATATGTTTTGCAAGAGTCTCTCGATCTCAGCCTCACAAATGAGACTCTCAATATCTTTTTTTGCATTATAAACCCTGTATTGACTGTAAACAGTATATAAATCATACCTTAGTGGTTTTGTTCTGGGGCTCCAATTTCCATAGGTTATGATAATTACAATAAATAATAGAATAATCTGAGAAAATTACATATAATGATGATGCAAATAATTGTACTCCATTGAAAGTTTCAATTGAAAACTGAAAGTTTTGAAAGTTTTGACAATTGAAAGTTTTCCATTGAAAACTACAATCACTAGATTGCAGCGAATTCCATTTCGCGCCAATACTGTCAGCTGCAAAATATTCTTTGCTATAGCAGGTCCCTTTTAACTTGTCAGAAACATAACTTATGTTTTTGACCAACATGCAATATTACAATACTTAACTCCTACAAATGCTAAAACTCAGCAGATTATTGAAAAGTTATTTTTAAAAGTTATTCTTTCTTGAGTCAATCTTTACAAAGATCTTTTAAGACTTTGCCGTTTTTTGATTATTGGGTCGAAGTCACTGTTTAATTATTACCAACACAGCTGATTTCTGACAAGTTAAATGGATCGCAGCTATAATTGTACAAATGCATTATTTCTCAGTGGTGTTGTGGAGAATTTTGATCGTGGCAAGACGTCGATGCGTTCTCATAGTGGCAAATCTAGCCTATTCACATACTCTATACTCATACTCTGGCTACTCAAGATGAGCAGAAATTTTTCAATTATTTTAGAATGAGCATAAGGTCTTTCTGGACGAATTAGTTTTAAATTATCAGACAAAATTGAGTAAAAGTCAGGATACGAGTACGTAGGCTTTCAGTATGTTCCTGAAAAGATGTTTTTACGTAACTTTGAGATGAGTGATAATTCACAGCATATTCATAAAAAATTTCTTCTACCTCAAATAAGCAGTACTAATCATTGTGTTGAATCTAGAATTGCAAAATCTTTTTATTTATTATTTAGTAGGTTATGACATTCATAGAGAGATGAACCAAAATTCGTGATTTCGGTTGTTGTAAATATGTACTATCTATTTCTGTTTTTATTCCTTGTTCAACACAAATACAGTACACAACTTCAGTATTCAATGTAGAAAAATGGTATAAATGTCTGAAATGGTATAAAAACGGTAGTAAATTTCACACAGAATGCCAAGTTTTGAAACCGGGTATTCTCGGCTGTATAAGAATTTAGAATTTTTCATTCAATTGTATTCAAGTTTTGCTACTAATAGACTACTTCACTGGAGATAGAAACAATAATCTTTAATAAACGGGCAATTTTCATGCTAGAGATGAAAATCAATCTGACTGCACTCAGGACATCGAGTAGAATAGCATAGCACTTTCAAAAATCAAAATTCCCAAATTTTAACTTTTTTTTGTATGTTAGATAATAGATATAATTGCCGGGGGTACAATTAGCACGTACATGTTTCAGTAGTGAAACAAGGTGACGCTGCAACGCGCGTCTCACGGATGAAGTGTGAACAACACGATTTGATTCCCCGCACTAGCTCTACGTTGCGTGAGTTAATTGTTTAATTGTTTCATTGGTGCGTCTCAATTCATTCACCGCATGTCGAACGTACACCGTGTGAACCGGAGCCCTTAGATTGTAAAACGATTATTTTTTATCCTATTGTAAAACTGTAAAAGTATCTCATTTGATATCAATTACATTACGGTACCTACCTTAATTAAAATGAAAAACAACGGCAAAATTTATTAATCAGGTATACTTAATCTTAATCAAACTAGAGTTTATCTACGGCTGCACTCAGATCTACTATATTAATTTGTAACTCATTGAAAACTCCTTTCCAGCATTAGACAACAAATAATAAAGTTCCTTCATACTAGTTCAATTGAATTTCGCAGCATAATAATTTACATGGAAGATGGAACTTTAACACTACCCAAAGAAGTCTCAACAAAAATAATTGTAGATTTTACAATATATTTTATTTTGATACAATCTTGATATTTTAAAAGAGAAATTGTAACCGAACTGACAAGCCATAGTGAGCAAAATCTTTGATTGTAAAATTTTCTTTTAAAACCCCATTAAAATTTGTCATGTCTTAACAAAATTAAAGCCCGTAAATTTTTCTACCAAATAGTGTAGGAATGACCTCAGACGTAGACTATTAAATAGTAGAGAGAGTCAAAGTTAACTATTAAATAGTAGAGAGAGTCGAAGTTCATTGTAAAAACGTTGAGCAATCAAGATATTTGATCCATAAAGTTTTGTTTTCTGATTTCACTTATAATTTTTTCTGCTGCTTTTTTTATTGCCCCTAACTTCGGGATCGTTGGTGTTTTTTCTGGTCTTCCTTTCTTCCTCAAGGGCTTCGTATTCTCTCCTCGCTCATCATCGATAACTTGACGAGATCTCCTCAGTTCTTCGTCTTCATCCTCACTACTACTGCCACTGACCTGCAGGCATGATCCTCCATCTACATCTCCTGTTCGCTTCCTTCTTCCGGTTTTCCGTACGTCATTGACTGTTTTCAATTTTTTTCGCGATTTCAGATTCGTGACTGAATGTTGTTCAACATTTGGATTGTTTTTGGGAACATTATTTTTACTAATTAGAAGTTTTGATTGTGTTTCTTCTTTTTTCTGGTCTTTCTTATCTTTTTTTATTATCTTCTTGCTAACTCTGCCGCTTTTGATAGCTTTTTTTGTTTTCTTCGTTGATCCACTTTTATTTGCTGGCATATCTAAATTTTGGAGTAATTCGTTATTGTCCATAACATTTAAACTGTCTAGCATGCTCAAACTATTTTCCTTCTCTATATTTGTGTTCATTCAGAAATTTCATTCCACTTTCTAACACAAGCTTGAGAATATCCTCAGAATTTAGCCTATCCACCGTTGAAGAATAATTTTCTGAATGTTTACAAAATTTGACCAGAAGCCGGAAATTATGTTATCTGATGAAAGAAAGCAACAGCTGCTTGTATTTGATGATGAAATTAATTCAACATACATTTTGTTTTTTAGTAAGGCCGGGCATACAAATCACTGTAGGTTGGGCTAGGCGTACACCGGTTAGTCAAGACAAGACGATATTAGTCACTTTTAGTCACAGTACTTCATATAGTGGGTTATGAATTATGAAGCAACACACACCGATTAGTCATTGCATCGGTGTGTGCTGCTTCATAAGCAACTATGTGAATTACTGTGACTAATCTCGTCTTGTCTTGACTAACCGGTGTACGCCTAGCCTTATACCGACGAGATTTATCTGTGGTCTTGGAACATAATTCATAAATGATCGTCCACACAATACAAACAAATAGACCAATGCAAACCAATCTACGAGTATTTGCTTGTATTGAGCAATTATTGTAAACGATCATAGGTTCACAGGTACAGTGACTTTCATTTATTGTCCACCGCTGGTAACTTGACTTCTGAAGTATGAGGGGGAGACGGGAGATAACGCCTGGCGCCAGGAGTTCGATGTTTGATGATGACTCGGTAGTGTGACAACAAACCCTGCTATTCATTTTTCTACTGTAAAATATTATAGATTTTTTGGCTCTGTATAGATTATTTCTATTATTTGTTCAAGGATAGGCAAAAAATCTCAAAAAATCAGTAAGAAAAATTTCATCTCGAGTCAGAACTTATTCTTATGCTTCTATAAATTTTCATCATTTAAAATTAATCTTTAATTTTTTAAAGTTTTTAATTATTAATTACTTAATTAAGTAATTAAAAATATATTTTTCTGCTATATTCATTGGCGAAGGCAAATAGACCATTGATAGTGTTTGTATTCTCACTGCCTTGTTTTCTAATGCCTTACGTCACGTCGCATTCCTTTCAGAAGTCAAGTTACCAGCGGTGGACAGTACACATATGAAATGAATAGATAGATGGATAGAATAGATAGAACTGACAACTGAATTTTTCTGAGACAGTACATTCAGAGCGACCACCCATCTAATTTCAGACTTGTGATAATAATTGCTCGAAATTTGTTCCACCAATACCATAAAAGTCTACTGTATATGGAATTGAAAGTAGATTGTCCAGAGGTTGTGTGTTGGAACTCAATAAATATCACACAAATCGTTCAAGGTGCGACACATTTGTTATTGAATTGCAGAAAGTGGGTCACTCTCGAATACTTTCCATTACAATACCCTTAGAGCGGTTTATGATCTCTATTAATGTTTCCTGTGTTTCAACTTCAATGTCTGTGGCCACCCGCCGCCACAAGTCAGGCTAGAGGGCGCTCTCAACTATTTGACCTAGTTGTCAGATTTATTTCGTGGTCTCTATCCTTCTCTCCACTCCTCTCCACTCCAAAATCATTATCTGTCTCTCTCTTCATCGTTAACTTTGCTCTTGTTTTCTGTCGCAATCTAACAGCACTAATTCTCATTAACGAGCTCGGCCTTCAGAGGTGATATAAAATCGCAGCTTGCCATTTAATTCGTTGGTAGCGCGAATCCATTATGTAGGCCCAGTGCCGCTTTAGCCGCTTGTTAGCTCTCGCTGTTCCTGTCTTTTCCAGAGCCATTCATAGTTTATGTACTCTACTATTTTCAAGAACTGTTGTAGTAGATTAATTGTGAGGCGAATTATTCATTCATGACTGCAATTTACAGAGGTTACAAGCAAGCCGAGTTGAGAAAATCTCATTTAGTTTTCCTGAACTGTTCTTCCAATAGATGGTTTAAAAAACAATACAAAACTAAACAAACAAAAGAAAAAATTGTAATTCCGCAAAAAATTCTCCAAAACCAGACAATTTTTGTTTTTAAATCCTTAGTTTAGAAGTTATACTGTTATAACTATTATAAATCATGGAGGTTGAAGGTCGAATTGAATTACAGTTCCTCATCAAAACAGGACACTATGTTGATTTTGTGTTTAGTATTTATAATTACTGTTGAAAATGATAATTGATATATTGTCAATTTTGCTGTTAAATTTTGTTAAATTAATTAAATTTAAATTTTATTTTTTGTTAATTTTTTTTAATTTTGCTTCAAAATAACAAATAGCCTACAGAATGTTATCTCAGAAAAGAAATCCTTCAGGTGATAAGAGTTTGTTCATTTAAGTTGTAATATTGAAAATTGGAAAGCTTAGGATGTCAGGCTTCTTTCACATTAGTGAGGTCCGGGCCCGGATCGGGCGGGAGGAAAATGTTCTGACTTATGAATCATATAGTTATATTTAGACGTTATAGTGTGAATATAATCATTCAGATACATCAGTCATCTGGGCTCGGACTGCAGTGGTGTGAAAAAAGTGTTATGCTCTTTAGAACGTCTTGAATTTATATTCGTTGTGGGTGAAAAGTACTAGATGCAAGTGCAAGAAATGTTTGTTTGATAATTTACTAAAGAGAAGGTATCAAGTGGGAAAGAAAAATAAGATCCATTAGTGAGTGTCAAAATTATTGGGTACTACATCTTTGAAAGGGAGAATTTATGAAAGGAGGTTTTCATGAAGAAATCACTAAGATAGGGCAGAAGATACTAGGGCAGAAGTTGGGCTTGCGAACGAGGAAAATCTTGTCTCATCGCAATGGACTTGGAAGGATCATTTCTCACCTAACAAGGGTATGGATGTGAAAAGCAGCAAGTAAACTTTAGAACGTTCATCTGTCAGTGATTAAGTTCCTGAAAGTCACGAAGAAACTGATATTTGGAGTTGAATTCTTATAAATATTCTATTTTTTAAGTTATAGAAAAAACTTGAGAAAAGAGAAAAATCTAGTCTAAGAATATAGTAAATTGATAGAACTTAGTGATGCAGAAAGATATGCAGCAGTTGTGAAAGTACAGGAAGAAGTAGAATAATTTGTGAAGGAGAAGAAATGAATTAACTGAGAAGAAAGAACCTGATTGTTGGTAGTTAAATTGATTCAAATCACAGAAAATTTATAGTTTGTGACGATAATTATTAGTATTTTATTATCTTAATGAATTCGAAGCAGAACAAAATGATTAGCAAAACATTGAGAATTAAGACATATGGCAACTTCAGAGAGAAATTGGACATAATGAAGAGTCTGCTGTGCCAGATAGCGTAAATAAAAAGAATAAACACAAAGATACAAGTAGGAAGAGGCACTAGATGAAGGCCAAGTGTTAATTTGGAAACGCCAAGTTTTCTTTTGGATCAATACTTGCGATGAGCAACTTGAATGTCATGTAGAAGCAGAGAAACTGCTGGAAAGTTTCGGCATTTCAGAATTTTCTAGACGTCTAATAAGAGCATCATCCTGCTGGCATGCTGCCTATCTTGGTACGTCTAAACTAATTCAGAACGAAAAGTTGTATTGTTAAATTCGAGTTATTCAGCAGACAAGTTGAAAAGTTATCAGCGTTCTCCCTTGAAGACTCGCCAGAAAACCGCATCTCTGCGCGAAAAGTTTGAAACGATTAGCTCACTACACTTTCGGAGACGCTTGGAACTGATTTTAACAGAGCTTTTCATCACTGATGTAAATTTAACCACCCATTATTGAATTCTCCGTCCCTGCTTTATTTGCTAAATGCTTGAATTGCTGAATTGAATTTTACTTTGTAAACTTCCTAAATGTCTTAAAACCTTAAATGAGTTGAAAACCTAATTTTCCTTCTCACTTCCTAAGAGGCTGCGAGCGTGTTAACCACGCTTTACAGTAAGTTGAAATATCTCATCTTGAAAACATGACTTGGCTCAGTGACATATTCTTAAATACTGATTATATTTTGATTGCATTTTCTCAAATTATCCTGTACCATGTATTAAACAAAAACAAATCATCACTTCCTATCATTATGAAACGTCTATTAATTCGAGTATCATGTTCCCACATTGATGTAAGCTAGTTGGTATTCATCAGAAATCTTTGTAGAACGAGGCACTAAACCAGCATTCCACTCACTAACAATGTTTCTGTGTTGTAGAGCTATGCATAAGAGATGCACAGTAAACAAGCTGGTGAAATACTGGTGTGCATTAGCATTTGCATTATGAATTTCGTGCAATGCTGTAGAGTAGAACAATCCTGGATGTGTTATTCTGAAGCCTCATTCGCATTGCTGTTTTGTTCCTATACTTTCCACGTACTGTTCTGAATGGTGTGGTGGGGGGTGAGGTAGGGATTATCGGGCTGCAACGGCAACTACGTTTTGCAGGGATCCATTCCCTGAATCACTCTCTTGCTTCCCTGTTCTGCGCCCTTCTTTAATTTCCGGCCCAGGATTCACTCTTTTCCACTAATCTTTCGTTCGTATTCTTTACCCATCGCTGAGTGCTTCATCTATTTCCACTCTTATCTCATGCGTGTTGTATTTTGTACGCGGGTCATTGACTGAACATGCCAAAAGAGAATTGCAGAGAGATTTCATGCCGCAAATTGAAGCTCTGGAGTACAAATTAGGTGTCAAAAATATTCCTCACTCGTTTTGTCACAGATCACGTCTGCGAGCATGCTATTCTATCGTTAGCCTACTTTATTATTACGCTTGTACACTATGGAAACACAAATACTAGTTAATGAGGTGTCAAAAATATTCCTTGTTAATGAGGTGTCTTCATAGTTCATTTGTAGCTATATTGTATATTTTTGTATCTCTTCCCAAAGTTCTGCAGTGCACTGCTCACAAAATTTGTTTAATAAGGTTTGAAGGAATTCTTAAGCTTAACTTCTCTCATTTTGTTATAACAACTTTCTATCCATTCTTTCCTAAACATAAATGTTCCATGTTTAAAAACATTAATTTGTTATGAGAACATTGTGAAAATAAAATAGCGTTTATGTCTTTATGACTTTATTGTCACTTGGCCTGGTCGTCCACTGTAAACTGTTTTTGTCAGAAAGCATCCGATGTCCAAACAGCTGGCCATTTGATTCAATGTTAGCATTTCAGATGATAGGTCGTTTTCTGACAAAAACGGTTCTAGGGTGAGTAATTTACATAAAATCAATAAAATTGATAACATTTAAATCATTTTTATTTTTATTCAGCTTTTTCCAATACGTTTTAGGCTAGTTGTCATTTGAGTTTGATGAAGTGATAATTTGAACTTAGTTTGATCTGTAGAGCCACAATTAAAATTTGGTTTAAACCATGTTTAGTTAAAGTCAGTTGAAACGAAGATCGTGAAGCATGCAGGTATTAAATTATACAAAAATTGATCGCTATTGTATTCCTCTGTATGCTATTTTAGATTCAAGGGAATTCAAAATTTGTTGAAAAAATTAATAATGAATGCGAAAATGGGATTTCTCATGGAAAGCTGCACTGCAACTTTGTTATGCCTTCTGATGAGCAGAATGATTTGAACTGCAGTTCTAGTTTCGCGTCATTCTACTCCAGTAATGTTTGAAACTGTTTACTGCTTGCCCGTTCTCGACCTAGTTGGCTGAAACTTTGAAGTCCTGCTCAGTGCTGTCTTGGCAGATTCGATAACATATCCTTGTCTCCGATCCTCCCTCACTAATTACTTGCTTCATTTCCACCACATCTCCCTATACACATGCTTTTCGTAACCATCAAAGTTGATTGTAATTGTCTTATAATAGGGTCAATCTGCTACCCTAAGCACTTGTAATATAAGCGCCATTAGTTACTGCATAGCTTTCCTATTCTACTGCATGATTAAGGTCAATCCCTTTGTCCACACTTGGTCGATTTTTGTGTGCTGTACAGCATGTTACCAATGCATAAGCATGCTGAGCAGTACAAAAAAATAGATTAATAATGGACATAGGGAACCTTGATTTGTATTCTCCTAAAAAGTTGAATTGAGACATTTTCGTTTGTAAGTTTGTGAAATTATAATTGAGTATAACATGAAACCATGGTCCTGGTGTAAACATTGTGTTTATTAAAATCAAAGTGGAGTTTGACAATTTCAAAAAGTTTTTTTCTATTATGGAAAAATTCCTCACCATCAATATTTGTTCTAAAAAATTTTGTGAAATTCGTTGTAATTCAAATTCAATTTCCTCATTTGATTTCTTTATACGGTAGTTACTTTTCACCTGATTTATTCACAAACTGATTTTTAAATTAATCAACGTTAGATTATTTCCTAAACATAATTTATGTTATTTGGAACTCCAGCGA
This sequence comes from Laodelphax striatellus, assembly GCA_017141395.1. Classification (NCBI taxonomy): domain Eukaryota; kingdom Metazoa; phylum Arthropoda; class Insecta; order Hemiptera; family Delphacidae; genus Laodelphax; species Laodelphax striatellus. The sequence goes on along the minus strand of CM029534.1, from coordinate 13,380,229 downwards.
ATGCACTGCTCTTGAAAAAGCAGTTTAAAGACAATTTAGAAGGAAAATTGCTGTGGGTTATGAGCTGTTGAAGGAGGGAAAGCTGTGATGGCTGACTGCTAATGATGTGGATATCCATCTTTATCGACATCTGCTAGAAGGTCGTAGACGAGGCAAAGCGAAGAGTCGGAGAAGGAAAGAAGATCAGAAGAGAAGAGAAGGAATTTTCCATCATGCGGCTTTTCACAGACATCGTTTTTCATAGTTGATCGCATTTTCTCGAGCGACAGCCAATCGTTTTTCATTAAAGATGAAATTAAGTTTAGATTTGACATTATCTCATTCGCCAACATATTGATCCAATATAATCTAGCCCATCAGCTACAGTCTCCTTGTAAATTAATTTCTTTAAAATTTCCCATTCCCCTCATAAATTGATTATCATCACTTGAGCAGTTCTCAAAAAAAAGGAATAAATCATAGATCAATGCATTTTCCGCCCTGTATTCTATCACAAACTATTGCATACTGTTGTTCAACACTGTTGTACGGCTGCGGTTCACCTAATGATTGTCACTTGTGAAATTATTATTGTAGGCTATTTAATGCAGACGTATAAGAATTCTTGATCTATTATACTCTGATTACAACTACTTTGGAATTGAGACCCGCTTGACCTTTTCTGGCCGAGCGGGTCTCAATCCTACAGCAGTTTTAATCAGAGTATAGGAGTAAAAACACCTAAATTTAGCGGGAGAACAATAATTGTTCTAACAAGCATGATAAATATTATTTATAAATACACCTAAATTTAGCAGGAGAACAATAATTGTTCTAATAAGTATGATAAATATTTTTTAGTCCAACTCTACCATCGTAAGGTGGTCGTTTTCGAATTTGTGTTTCTTTCCACCAATTCCAAATGTTTTCAATTATTTAAATTATTTCAATTATTATTTTCTTAACTTCAATTATTTTTGTGGAATGTTTTTTCATGTATTTTTTAAATTTTGTTAGGTTTTTATTATACAATTTGTTTGAAGCCTATCGATGATATCTGACTCTATTATCAAAAAATTATAAAAAAATTCACCATTTACGTTTGGAGAATTGAACCACTTGATGCAGAAATTTACATTCAATCAGCAACGTAGGGATTAACCTCATTCCATTCCAGGTATATTTTCTTGAAAATTGTAAGATGAGAATATTTTTCAAGCGTTCCATTTTTCCTGTGAAACCTCAATGAATGCGAGGCTGTGATCAGTTATGTGAGATGACGAATTGACGTAAAACCTAAACATATTTAGTAAAACATGGACACATATAAAACTTTCAAGGAAAAATCACTGTGCCATAATTTTTCTGGAAACATCTATCGCATGTTTTCCACATGTAGCTCGATTGTGATGTGACGGTTTGTACATTTGACGCACACGCACGAGTGAGTGAGTTGGCCCGAAATGCATGTGGGCGTTCCTGTGTGTGGTGGGTCATACTGATGAGTTGTGGTCTTAGTCTGTGTGTTACAGGTGAGTGGTCAGAAGAGGAGCGTAGGCCTCTCCTCCCCCCCCCCTTCCACCAGGAAGCGTTTCGGTTTGGACGTAGCGGTCGGTGAGTCGCCTGTTCAAATAGCCGCGTGGCAAAACTGCATTAGTGTTTTGCTGCATCTGTGTACAATGTGCAATGTACCGCCAGACTCCCACTCTCCTCTTATCTCACTTAACTCAACTGGTGTACTCCTAATGCCAAAATAATTGCAAACTGCGTTCTATTATCTGTCACTCTTCCGCCCCTTTGGGTACTACCGCCGCTCTTACTACAATATCGATTCCTATAGCTTTTCCTTGCTTCTTCATTATAACAAAAATAATGGGTTGAAACTTGAATTTTTCCAGTTATCTCACGTCGCACACAAACTTTCTTCATAATTCTTGGTTTTCTATAAGGTTTTCTTATTCTTTTGTCCTTCACTCTATTTTATTCTTGTTTTCTCTCTCTCTTTTTATTGGTTTCCTTCGCCTATTTTTCCAATGTTACTCATAATAATCATTGGATTTCTGTTATTATTCCTTGTTCATTAGCCTTCATTCCTTCATTTTCTCTCCTTTCATTGTTTCTGCATCAAAGACTACTCATTTTTTCTCGATGAGAAGTTTTCTCTTCCCCTCCTACTCTTATTCCCACAGCTTCTTCTATTCTCAAATTCTCTTCCCTCTCTCAAATTCAAATTCCCTCCTTCAAATTCTCTTCAGTCTCATTTGTATCCTCGTTCCTGTGTTCTGCTTCTCTTTCATATTCTACTTTCTTCGTTTTCCTACTTAGGTAGTATTTTCTCCTACTCTCATATTCTCTCTGCATTCAACTTCTTGCTGATTCTGGTTGACAAACTCCAATCATCTCTCTAGTACAACTTTCCAATGCTTTTCTTACACTCTCTCACCTTCTCTCACTTCTTCCCTTTTCTTTTCTTCAAACTCCATTCTATAATAAAATTATCTTCCTTTCTTCTCTCAAGTCCTTCTAAGGGTCGCTTTCCCCAACGCTGCTCAAGTAATAACAGCTGACGCTCAATTTTTTTCTATACTTTTCCTATTCTCCGAATGAGGCTTAAAAGCCAGATGTATTGCTTAAGCAGCGTTGGGGAAAGCGGCCCTTAATGTATCTTTTGTACGACAACAAATAAAAAGTCCTATTCTGTCTCGATCTTCATCCCTGAAATTGGGTGACATAGAGAAAAGTCAATCTCAACTCTATCAATTTGAGAGATTATTTTTGTTTGTTTCACTTCTTCTTGCTCTCACACTCTTTCTCCTTGTTCATCCATCTCTCTTGAACTTTCCATCTAACCCTCTCTATCTCACAGTTCATCTATTTATCTATCCGTCTCTGCAAACCCTCCCATTGTCTGTTTGTCATCCCCGGCTCAAATCACCCCCATCACCCTCGCCTATTTCACGCCAACCACTACTTGTCAAATGAGCAATACAGAGCGGGACAGCGGGTTTGTTGTAATCCGTCACTAATTAGATTTGACACTGGTGTTGCAGTGTGACGTGGTTTAGTCGTGCTCAGCCTCTACTGTTCCACTGCTCGCCCACCGCTCTGGCTTATCAGTCTTTAGTCGAAATCTGTTATGATTAATTTGCTTAAATACAACGCACAAAACTATGTGGCTTATTAGGGTGAACTGTTTTGGTGTACAAATGCTGTAATTCCTATGAATAGGGTTGTTGATTCCAATTGAAACAATGGATTTGGCTATTGAATTCTCATCTCCAGCAGGATAAAATTGTGTCCGACCGATCTTTGATGCAATTCAAATCAATTTCCAATCGAATTCATACCATGATTACTATGGGCAGTTTTGATTAAAAATAACTTTCCCCCCTTTCATCCTAGTTTATGTAGAATTGCATAATTAATAAATGAGTTGAGATTCATGCATAATTTTTCCGGTTTGTTGTATTACTTTGAAATCGTTAAATATCAATCAATGTTTCGAAATAAAGTTGATTTGCACGTAATAATAAGCCTATTTCAAGGAGGAGAAAACTGGAGGATGTAAATTTTCATTCTCGGAAATGGTTTCTAGTTGATACAAATTTGATTCGATTCTTATTCGAGTTCAAAATTGTTGAACTTCTGAGGCATCAAGTACATTTCACTTGGAAAATGTTGATTCATGTCACCTTTTAAATTTATTTGAGAATTGAGAAGCTTTGAAACAAATGGTGAAATAAATTAGGATAATTTGAAAACATTGTTCTAAAACTCTAATGTAATCTACTTCTTTCATATCCTACAGTATTTTCGAGTTCATAATAAGAAAGAAAGAGAGAGAGAGAGTGATTGATTGCCTTCATTATGGGTGGAGTTAGGACTACTGGTCCTCTCTGCCACAGAGAGAGTTAGAGAGGAAAGAGTGTGTGCATTCATTTCATCCCAAATCTCGGTCTTGCATTGACAATATTTTCACACTTGGATGAACGTATTTGATGGCAGAGAAGGAATGCCTGCTTGAGGGCTGAAAGCTATCTGACAAATCTTCCAGCTCGCTGAAGTGTTGGTGCGCATGTCCCAATTTCGCTGCTTCATCGCACTATCGGTCTTTCATTATCCCCCACTATACTTGGAAACTGTTCCCAATTCTCTTCACAAATCTCTCCACTGCATTTCCACAGCTTGTTCTTAGTTTCTCCACCTTGTTTTCCAGTCGATGATTTCCAGTTATTGCTGAGGAATTCTCAGGAGACGCAGTAACAATTCTCAGCTTCGCAATTATTTCCTTTCCAATAGCCCCTCTCCAAGTTAATAGCGACTTGGTGCTGAATTCCATGAGTCAAATATATAAATACATTTTATACCTCAAGTTCATTCCCATGATCTCCACTACAATCTTGATTGAAAGTAGTATAATCTTTTATCATTTGAAGAGTTGTTGGTTATTGGTGGTAATTAATCAATTAATTAGGCTATTGGTTGATTAATTTGATTATAGAGGAATTGGCGTCACTATTCCTATTGAGACGGATAAATTCAATTGATTTCATTGCAATCGGTGTTTGGAGAGTTGCCCTACTTAACTACTACATAATGTAATTAAATGTTCTACATTGTAATTTACATCTCAATTGTAATACTAATTGTAAATACTAAATTGTAAATACTAATTGTAATTTAAATCTACTACATTGTAAGTGATTCTACTATAAAGTAGAATTGTTTGAGTGAAAGAGTCGTTATTAGAAATTCAATATGGAAATATAGTAGTGTGAATTATACACTGGTACAGTATTTTTTTCATATTTGAAGCGAAATCAACATTTTCAATATTTTTAATGTTTAACTTGGCCTATATCAACTGAAAATTAGTTTGACTGTACTCCAATCCATAATAAAAAATTATACCGTGGAAGAAATTGAACCTATCATCACATTGTTGCAGTCCTTAGTTGTCAATAATAGTCCAAGCACGGTGTTATTAACTTTCATAGGAATTTGATGCATTGTTGCTCGCTAAGTACATTGCTAATAGAATTTTCCATGAGAAAGAATTCAAGAGTTTTTGCAAGAATCATCCTTAATTTGCGCTCTCTAATTGAGTTGCAATTAAAATTAACTCCTACACAAAGACACTATCATTATCTTCGATCAAAATTCTCGCTATCAATCCAATTTAATTTAATTTGAATGCGGATTCTTTAGTAGTATAAACTTGAATCCTTGGGTAAGAATTTAGGTGCCAATTTCTGAATTCAAATTGGAATATATCTCGAAGGATAAAAAGGGAGTCTATGTTGTAAGTCAGTAATATCAACAAAATTTATAACTTAGATGAATGTAAACTTCGAGATAGAATCCTTACGTATAATTTAAAGCTTACGTGGAGAATCTTTAAGATAGAAACCGATCTGGACACCACATTTCATCAACCTTTATTAAAGAAGATTTTGGAAGACTACAGCAGGCGCAGCCAAAAAGTCATCAAAAAATTACCATTATAAATACTCATAAATTTAGAATAGATCTAAAGATAGATCAATATAAATAGATAGAATCTTTCTAAAATAGAAAGATAGATCAGAGCTGTGATGCCATTCTTTTTTGTATTTGATGTATTGTCCATTCATTCAAGTACCACGTCTGTTGTTGCGAAAAATGGCCAATTCATTCCATTGCTTTTCAATTCTTGTAAGGGATTGAATTGCACGATATATCTTTCATTCCGCTAACAATTTCAGAGAACTACTTCGTTTCCAAGTAACGAAAATGCAATTGGCCTTGAATGGGAAATTTTAATAAGAGCAAAGCGCTGTCTATTCAAGAGACGGCTTTATTTTCGGCAGGAAATCTCTCAAGTGTGAAAAAGCCTGAATGACACGCAGATCAATGGTGAACGAACGAAAACAAAACTTGTTTACGACGCTTTGATTGGAACGTGCTGGCCTCTTTGTTTATCTTGAAATTGGCCTGACGTCCTTTATTAATGAATGAAGAAAAGTCAACTCAATTTTCTGCCGCGGTGGTTGACTTGGTGCGTTGGGGTTTGGGAGGGGGAGGGGGAGTTTTCCCTATGTTGTCATCCATTCATGCTGCTGCTCTTGTATGGTGCCTTTACTTGCTACAAGCTTTTGTTGTCAATAACCTTCAAATACTGTCACAAAATTGTGTGGGAGCCTCTCCACTTCAATGTGGGCATAGACTAGAGCTGATCCTTTCTCTACCTTCCTCTCCCTTCATCACACTCTCTCTCCTTTCCCCATGCTCCGATCTATTATTCTGGAAATTGACTTCCTATCCCTTTACTGAAAACGATAGTCGACCTTGTGTGTCCCTTGTGCGAATTCGAGTGTTTTGGAAAAATTGAACTTCCATAATCGGATCTGTATATGACAAGAGCCGATCTTTGTTTGGACTGTAAATAGTTTTTCGTGGTTAGGGGATGAGGATGAATGTATCTTGTCTTGGTTATAGATAAATAATAATGTCCCTTAAACTTGTAAATAATTTATTCTTATCATTGTTCTACCTGTTTTAGAATTTTGATTCAATTCATTTTATTGCCAAAAACAAACAATTCACTCACACTTATACAGTACACACGTGTACAAAAATGAAAATGACAAATGAAAATAATATAACTTAATTATTTGGTTAATTAATATAGTTAATAAATCTTGATTTGTTCTTGATTCATTTGTTGATCAATAAATTTTCACTATGCTATACTTCACTATTATACTGTAAATACTTCTATATTATGCATACTTAGTATACTTTTTATAGAGTTTACTTACTTATATTACGTTACTATATTTCATTTGCCTTCTATATTCCGGCTTATGTATTCAATAACATTGTCATGTTCTAGCAATATTGCCGGAGTAATATTGAATTGCCTGAGGAAACTTTAATTCATATTCAAGCTCAACCCTTCTCACATTTTCTCTCTACTATACCTCTCTTTCTACACTTAACTCACTTTATCACTTTATGGTACTCTCCTTTTTCAACATCATTAGAATCTAATTATACCAATTATCAAACATTGGAAGCAACAAGGAAGTTTTGTTAGACGAACAGTTACAACAATATGTTTATAATTTAAAACTAGAACTTTCTCGATTCAATTACCCAACACCAAAACTAATTACGAACTTGAATTCGCGTTGCCCAACTTGATAATCAAATTTCAATTTTACTTTGTGTATAAATTGATTGCTCCTTTCTCCTGATATCTAAGATGAGGCGAAGTCGTTGAAAGCTGTCTGTTAAATCTTCTTCACTTGCACGAAAGGGTAGATGACTCTGGGTGGGGAGGTGAGTTTAAGGATGAAGAGGAATGGTGTGAAAAAATGAATGGTATGGTTTTAGCAAGTTCAACGATGAAATATTGAGGAAGTTAGTACTCTCGTCAGCTGTTGTAATACAGGCTTATTTCCCGGCATTGCCTGCCTCTTTTCCAAGAAAATAGAGAGACAGAGTGTGGTGTGAGAGAGAATAAATAACAAAGCGAGAGAGAGAGGAATTTTTAGTGAGTGCTTGCATGCATGCGACCTCAGTGAGGTTGATCTCGTTCAAAATGAAACCTGTTGGAGCTAACGGGTCGATTTCTTTTGCTGAGAAACGTTTCCTTTGAGATTTCCTAATGGAGGTTTCAGACGTTTCATGTGCAAATACACTCCATTCACGTGTCTAGTCCTATCCGCCTTTCGTATGCTAAATGATGATCGAAATGATAAGAATGTGGCTGCGCTGACGTAGGAATCCGCAACGATTTCAATCAGATTTTCCTTTTACACTCGCAATAGGCTTAGGTTATCTACTTGCTTACAGGGAAATTTATTTTGAAACATGGTTCCATAGTTTCTAGCCTACGAGTAACAAGCTAATTGAAAATAACTTTATTTGTACCACTTCTTTCATTAAAAAAATCTCTCATCACTTTTCACAATACAGAGTGACGCCTACGTCAGTTTCCTTATTAAATGAGGAAAGTACATGTACATGAGGAAGTAAATTTTTCCATCAGAAACCAATATTCTAATTACCCTACCTGAAAATCTATCTACGAGAATCTCGTTTCTCTCGACTGGAATTTCAAACTCCAATTCAAATACCCATGATTCTGGAACGAAATATTATCCACATTATTTAAAACTGATGGTACTTCAGACTCATTTGCTAAAATATTCGCTTTTTTTTACTTGCTCATTCAATAAGATTTTTCTTCAGCATTTTTCAACAGAATCTATTAGCAGACAACGTGATTAGGTAGTGATTACGTTTTTGTACTAGAGATTGTGCGAATAAAGATTGAAAAGGGAACTATATGAATACTGACCTTATAAATGAATGGATTCTCACTGTTTATTAGATTGGATTAGTTTGAGTTTATTTCTCCACACGAATATTTGATTACTCAAGGATTGTGGTTGAATACTATCTGTGTCATCTGTGGTCATCACGACATTGGTAATCAAAGGTGGTGTGGACTGTGAGTGCAGGGGTCCCGGGGGAACGAAGTACCCAACTTGGCCTAGTGGACGAAAATTAAATCAGTTGGCGCTGGCGAGTAGAGCTGAAATGTGCGAAATTCAAATTATTTAGGTCAGTTGGGAAAGCACTGTCCCTTGCAATTTGTCTCTGGTCGCCCGTCCACTTTTTAATTAAATCTCACAACTCTTCTGTGCTTTTTGTCGTCTTCTGGAAAAAGCTGGAGGACTCTTATTTCCAGGCCGATTGAATTCCAACCGTAGATGAAGATTAATTTAATTTCGAATATGCTAAGTGAAACTTGATATCGAGTGGGGGCTTAAAAAGGCTTTGTTATTCAAAATGCCTTGAAAGTGAATACACGTAAGCATGTAGATGTTGTAATTTTCAATGAAGTTTCAGCTGATACTGTATCAATAAATTCCATATAATTGTGGTGCAAATCATGTTGTATAGAGTGAATCTATTCTGTGTAAAGATAATCTAGGCTTGAAGAGTATGAATGGCTTCGGAAAGGTGTAACTTCATGATTTTTATAACATTTTCTCTAGAATGTAATTTATTAAATCTGGGCTATCCAAAAATTAATGTTGAATCGGGATTGTAGTATCATTATCCGATTGATAAAGAAGTAATTTATTTCCTTGATACTGCCTGTAAGAAAAGATAAAATGAATAATGAATTGGATGACTTATAAATCAGTTTATTAGGATGTAGTAACCGTAAATAAACATTGATATATATGCAGTATTTTCATGACTTCAGTTTGAGGAAAGCCTTGAGAGCTATACCTACCATGGAACTATTTTAGTGAGGCCTTAATAGCGTAACTTTATTCAGAAAAGTGTAGAAGAGGTTAGGTTTTTCCTATCAAACGGACACGATTTTTCCACTTATCAGACGTTTAGTGGAACCTAATTCTATAAAACTAAACGTGTACATCCAGTTCATCTTGGAAGTAGGAATGAAATTGATTAGCCTTTCGTTCCATGCTATAAAAAGCCCCGTCGTTAAACCTCTGAAGTGATTAGTCTTGGAAAGCCCTTGTCTGGATCCTTGACAATAGAGTACGGTCTTTAGCCCTATCAACGGCGTTTTAATTAATGATGGAATCGCGTCCTGGATCGTAGGAAACCAATCCGTAAACACCTGATGTGCATAGTTGCACCAACATTATCATCGCCATCAGTATTGTTCAACTTTCTCTTGCTAGGCTGAAAATGACTGGAGTACTCCTCATCACCCTCGGAGTTGCATTGTCTCCCAAGGTGGCATTTTTAGCAACTTTCACTAACTCCCCCTCCTCACACTCCTCGCTCCTCATCACTGCAGTCTCATATCTTGAGGAGAAACTTAGTCGTCTCACATTCAGATTTCAAAGAGTAGAAGTTCGTAATTGAGCTCACCTACCGTTCCTACTCTTGAACCGTACTTCTTGCAAATGTTTGCAAATCAAATCCGTTTTCATTTTCAACCAACTGCCAGCTAACTCAGCTTTCCACTATGTTTGAAACTGCTCTCCGTGTGAGCCCATCCATCATCTTCCATTACCTGCATCTTTTGTTCATCAGGCTCTATACCCTGCGGCTTGCCAGCTATCTTGCGCAATAATAGTAGTGATCTGTCAAATTAGACGTTCCGGAGTTATGAAAAATGATATTCCTCAACTTTTTAATTCTTATAAAAATTCCAAAGTTTTCTCGCTTACAATGTTTAGTTTTTATTGTACCGACCATCTATAATTAAAAACTTCAAGAAGTAGAAGGACATCGATGAAACGGAAGAAGTACGTTTATAAGACCAATATCAGGGCACCGAGCTCTGCTCGGGGGTAGGCCTACAAAGGCACAGGAATGGAAATTTTAAAGGAAAAAAGGAATGAAATTAAACAATTTTTTAAGTACAGCCATCAGTCTTATGCACTGAATCATCATTGCACTATAAAAAAATCAATATCAGCTTTCAAAATAATATATTATGAATAATCGAGTTTGAATGCATATCATTTGAAAAATCGCACTTAGAAAATTTTGCTACATTGAAATTATAATATGGGTTGATATAGTAGGATCATTTCAACTGGTCAGGAAACGTCTGATTTAACGTCACTAAACGAGCGTACATCAATCAGCTGTTTTCTGACAATTTAAAATATTCCTGCTACAACAATTTTTAGCTCAGCTGTTTTGATGAACTCTTGACGATTTTTCTCAAATAAATAAAAACATATCACATGGCTAACTTCATGCCTCAAATTTAAAAATAACAATACAGTACAATATGAAATATTTTCAAAATTTCTAATTCCTTTTAATTTTTATAAATAAATAAAAATCAGAAATAAAAAGGGGAATAGGAGCAACTTATGTGTTTCGATATTTTTCTCAATTCTAGTAATGGAACCGCTGGTTTTACGAAAAAAGTTAGTGTAGTTGTGTATTTCACGAGTGATCATGTGATTGAAATGCATTGTCTCAGCAGCTGAAATAATCTTGTCTCACTCCCACAATCACCGCTCTCACTCTTTCTTATCATTTACAGCCGACAGAAATTTGTTTCTGCTGTCAGCTGATTCCTAAAGGATCGGTTTTTCCTTTTTAAGGTCCTTCAGGGAGTTATCCCAGGGATGAGACCCGGCGCAAACTAATTTTTGTATCACAAACCTCCTATATTCCAAATTTCGTCAAAATCGTTAGAGCCGTTTTCGAGATCCGTTGGACATACAAACATATAAACATAAATAAAAACATATAAACATATAAACATACAGAAATTGCTCGCTTAATATAATAGGATTTGTCTGGACCGAATCAGCTTCTTGTAAAATAAGAAGAATTTTAATTGTTTTATTTCTGTTCATTTGTTCATTTTCTCATAGATTTTTATGTAACCAAGAAATTTTAAGATAACGCAGGCAGATTGCCGCAGCTACATTAAGGACCGTATGCACCATCTGTGTTGAAACCAAGTTTCACAATTCGGTGATTAAACTGTGGATTTTCAGTTCAAACCAAGTTGAAAGTAAGTTTTGTTAGCCTTAGTTTAAAAGAAGAAGGGCTAAAGTTGTTTATTCAGCTTATTTATTTAGCATTCTTCCATAGTTATGTTCTAGAATAGGGTACATGTATAAACATTTCAAGCATGACACCTCATAGCTCTTTGCATGTTCCTCAGTTCATGAGAAATTTAAGAACATTGTTTCTCAAAGATAAAATAAATGTGTGTGTCTATGCTTTTAAGCAGTACTCGATTTCAGTGCCGATGCTCACAAGCTTTTGAAAAGGACTGAAACATCATTGTGACGTACATTGCGTCTCTTAACATCAATACTATGACGTCAATTACACATATCAGTACTGAACTTCATTACATATCGGATCTCATACTCTACATTTCTCACACATGTCCTCTTCCCTCAGGAATCACACATGCTGCAGTGACGTCCTCAAGTATATTAAATTTATACTGCAATCATATACAGTTACCATTTGCTGTGATCATGAGCTTCAGTTTGAAGTCATGGAAATTATAGTGTTCAATAGTGTCGATAATATTGTCTGTAGTGAAGCCTCTATAAATACCTTTGATTACCTCTACTCTCATTAGCCTCTCTGATTTCTGTTCAATTCCATGATGGGAACACGAGCTAGGTTGATTATAATAATATCCTCATTTATGTGTGTAATATACATTACACACATGTATATTAAGTTCATTCATGCATTTATTTATATTTTCAATCTGTATCCAGATATATTATATTTATATATGTTTTCGCCACACAAGGACGTAATGAACTGTTTTTCATACCTCTATTGGAGGCCGAAAATGTTCGATTCCCGACGAGGCCTGTAAACGTTTACGGCCCTAGGGCGGAAAAGAAAATGACCTTGAATCACAGCTGTTTCTATCCGATCAACAGCATTGTATGTGTTCTTGTTCTTGCAGGTAACCGAACCTCAAAGTATTTTTGGTCACCAAGTTGATATTTTCATCGTTTGTTTTGCATTATTTTTGTTGTTTTGTTTGTTTTTTTCGTGTTGTGGCGAAAAATAGCGTTCGCAACGCGGGCAAAAATGTTTTGCCGGCTCTCGATCGCTTCAAGTTCTCGACATTCGTCTCGAACTTGAAAACCGCGATTTCAAGCCGGCAAACACTCATTTTCCGCCCTAGGTGCGAAATATACTATTTTATTATTATCAGAAATGAACTAATTCATCAAATTGCATTCATAGACCAATGAAATAAAGGGAACCCCCAGTGGCGTAGCCAGAAATTGACATCGGGGGGGGGGCCAATAGAAAATTAGATTCTATTCTATTCTATTCTATTCTATTCTATTCTATTCTATTCTATTCTATTCTATCTCATTCATTCTATCTCTATTCTATTCTCTATTCTATTCTATCTATTCTATCTATTCTATCTATTCTATCTATTCTATCTATTCTATCTATTCTATCTATTCTATCTATTCTATCTATTCTATCTATTCTATCTATTCTATTCTATTCTACTCTACTCACTCTACTCTACTCTACCCACTCACTCTACCTACTCTACTCTACTCTACTCTACTCTACTCTATTCAAGATACTTTGTTTTCAGAGCTGGTCTTGTAACATTGAATATATACTCTATAGGTATAGGATATACAGTATATTCAATGCTTGTATCCATGCTCCATGAATGATATACTGGGAAGGGAAGCGTAGTCTCAAATCAAATGAAATGTTCAGCTCTGCAGCAGTCCGTCCTCCCAAATGGATAAGTTGTGTCTGAACGATGTGCACATTTGACAGCGTTGCTCCGTCTGACCCCAGATTGTCGTTTGGGCTTGTTGAAAGCACACAGTTGTCGTTTCTCGTTTCATGGCCAGATTTAGCTTGAATGAAGATAGACAGTGGCCGGAGCTACCTATACTACCGGCTACCTGCCTGGCTCACATTTGAATTTTTCATTTCAGCCTGCTGCAATCAAAAGCGAGAACTTTACTTCCGCGAACAGTGACATAAACTACCCACGGCTCAAATTGGATTTCCCGCCGTTTCGCCAGCTTTGCAACATTCATTGGTGCAGCTCTGGAGGTTTTCACAACCTCCCACGTATTGTATTTCCCTTGTTAACTCATCCCTTCATAAACCTTTTAGCTCTTTTTACTCCCTCCCAACATAAGCAAATAGCAACATAGCAAATGAGATCAAGAATGGGCTTTCAGGCGTGACTATATTGGGAGTTGGATAATGATTAATTTCATTTCAAACTCCCATAATTTTATTTGTTATTGTGATGCAAAATAAATTTGTTCATTAGGAAGTCAGCTTGTGTTGAATTGATTGTAATGTAGGCTGTCAATTTATGTTTCAGCCCTATAATAATAGAATATTCATCGAGTCTAGCTTATATTGTGGTTTATTCAATGTCAGAAGATAGAACCTAGAGACTAAAGTCTATAACCGACCTCAACGATTCACTTTCGATTAAATTAAACAAAATTTATCTGGGTATTGTAAGGTCTGTTCGTCTCAATGACCACAAGTATAAATGTTTCTACAGTATTTGCTATTTGGTTATTGGTTTCTGTACTTTAATACAAGTCTATAAATAAGCCTAAACCACATCAATGATGGAAAATATTATTTCTTTATCAATGAAACTCTCGTATTGTCAATGATTTTATTCACATATTTCTCTCTAGACATCCACTCTCCAGAAACTAAATTCGTATTTTCTTTCATTGCTTATTTTCTCAGCATTATCTGCCAGGTTTACATGTTGGGGACTAACTTGTTAACCACTCTGTAATTGTGTGTCTCTATAGTGAGTCTATACATCATATATACAATGCAGGTACATGGGCTATTGTGTTCAACAGAATGATAATACTGTAGTAGGTCCATTGTACCAGTCTTCTATCAATTTGTGCTTGCAACAATATCCTGGCATTGAACACGATTTCTCGATCTCATTTGTGGGAGTAGTGAACTGAGCAGGAGGAACTCAGTGTTAAAAAAAAACCAAATTGTTTCCAGTGTTTATTAAACATAAAGCATAAGGAGGACTTATTTATACAATACAACTCTCTACAAGTATATCTCAACAACTACAATAACTCTCTACTTATACAATTAACTTCATAATTGTTTTCACCAAACTTCAGAATATAGTTGGAACTGACACAGGGGCGTCATTTGGGTGGGGCAGGGGGGGGGCATCTGCCCCCCCTGATTCCTGGGTTACAGAAAATATTCTGTACTAGCTAATGTACAGATAAGCATTTTATCCAGTCAGATGTTAAAAACTTAGCGGCAGAGTAAAAATCTTTGTATTCTTGTAATTTGAAAAAAAATATTAAATTATTACACTATTTAACTACTATTAACACTCTTCAAACACGTAATATTCAATAGTACTTATTAGTGTACACATATAGGTCTGAATAATAACAGCAGAGGCAATGATTGTATTATTTTTAGTAGGCTACGAACGTCTGAACGTATTGATCACGTTTATAGTTTTCTTTTTATCTAAGAAGATGACCAACTTACCAGAATATTACTACGATTCTGTGTGTTGTCAATAATAATTGTAGTTTTACTGTAAAACATTTACATTAATTTTCTGCGTATATTTAAGGAAATTTTACTCATAATTTTGTTATAATTCAAAGTGCATTTGACATTTAAAATGAGCTTAAAACCCTCTTTTTGGTTTCAAAAGTGCTCAATTTTCCGGGGAAATTCTTTGGTGGAGGGTATTCCATACCCCCCACAACCCCCCCCCCGGTGTTTGCCCCCCCCCCCAAGGTTTTGGTGAAATGACGCCACTGAACTGACATCATAGGTTGATCACTTTACCATTGTTTTCTGTGGAATGAAGTGATGTTTAGATAGATCTCGTGAGAATGATGGATGAAAGTAGAATTATTAGAAACTTCAAATTGGTGATTTACAAACTACTGTCCATTTTACGAGTATGGTAATACAAGTAATAACTTCTCCAGTAGTCAGTTGTCATGGAGATCTTCATATACGGATGAAGTACAATGCTTGAACTGTATTAAAGCGTTGGGTGAAAGTTCCAATACACGGTGCTTCATATTAAATTCATACTCGATTTGTATGTGGTACAGTAGATGTATCAACAAACGCAACCCCTTCCAGCATTTGATTGGATTCATTCCTTCATCAACGATCCTGTAGCTATGGCTTTGATGAAACTCTATACGTTTTATTTGAGGGATAAGGCGATTTATGTGGTCGGTTGAATTGTGATCCACATGAACAAATCTGTGACATAGCGAATGAAGATATTTGGATTTATGCCTGGCTGAACTTTGTCAATTGCACATCTAATAAATTCACAATAAAACAATTGGTTTTCATTGTTTACATAGTAGTGTTATCTCTTATGTGTTCTATAAACCTTTGTCAACTCAGGCAGTGGTATCTACTGAATTTGAAACTTAAAATAATAATTAAAAAAAAAATAGTTTGATTTATTCTGAAACGTTAATAGTACATTAAGGAAATAAGCTACTTCATTTTTTATATTAACATGATTCAAAACAATAAATTTTTAGCCAAAACAATAATTGTATTGAGTTGAGAATAGTATCATTAAATAAAATACTGTAGATAATATGCTTCATCCCACATACGTGTTTTATAACGAAATAAATATTTCAACTTTTATGTTTTGCAAGTTTCATTCACTTTATTTTTGTGGTTTTTTATGATCAATTCATTCGAATCTTATATCAAAAACGTATTAAGGAATTTCTAATAGAATTCAGTGATCTTGCTGAAGTTAGCTAATTTGAGGTGGTTGAAGTTCAGTGTTAATTTCTATTATTGATATTGATGATGGTTTCTGAAAGTTTTTGAAATAATAATTGTTGATCAATAGAAGCATTCTGGTGACTAACAAAGGGTGTCTCGTTTAAATGAATCTTGCTTTCAATTATGATCGATGACTTTTGTTAATTGGTATGTGGTTACATGCTATTTTACATCAATATTTTCATTCAACTTTACTCACTAGCTGCAAAGCACTAAATTAGGCTACGTGCAAATTTGCAATAATGTAGGATGGGTAAGAAACGTAATTCCCATGAGAGTGATCCCAAGCAACGATGTCAGGTTCATCTTAACTGCTCTAAAAGGAAAAAAGCATCTTGTTTTTCCAGACGGACCGGAAAAAAGATCTTTGCCGATGTCATTACGGCCAATTGACGCTCAAATTATACAGCACGTTTCTTTTCACCATTGGATCCTCCAATGGTAAAAAGACTCAGGCTTTGGAAGAGACCAAGTATATTATAGTACTGTACTACGATTTGTGCTCGGCGACATTGAGGACATTGAGTACACCCTGAACCTCATTAAATTTTATTATCTTATATCAAAATTATCTATTTCTTGGATTACGAAACATTGAATAAAAATGTTTGGATAAGCTTCCTTTAAAAAATATTGTATAGCTTATAATAATATAGTTCTTTCTCCTTTCACCAAAAAATATTAAGGCTATTGATTGATTCTATTTTATTGAAAGCTTTGGTTATAGAAGTGTTGTTTATTTTTAAATTTTAAATAATACAAAAATAAAAATTGGAATTCTAGTTTCTTTCATAATCGTGTACGCTCTGTGAATTCAATGATCCGTGAAATTAAGAATTGTTTTGGCATCTCACTTATTCTTTTTCTGTACTTGATCATCCTAATTTTTTCACTTCCATTTTTATCACTGGATGCTATTCCCAATATAAGCACAATACACTGAGATATACTATGTAGAACATTCTACATTATTACATTTTAACAATTTACATTCCATCATTACATACATTGAATAAAACCTTCCATTTACGTACTAATTTTTAATCATTCAAAACTATTTTATGGTTCTATTTTGCTTGTTTCTTGCTTATTTCCCTTATTATTAGTGAACCAAAATTGACGTAGCCAATAGTTCGAGTTTTTGTTAATCATGAAAAAACAAGAGCATACACGGTCAGGTTTTCGAATTATCCATGAACGTGATATTGATAATTCAATTCAGCTTCTTACTCTTGATACCGTTTTTTGATTACATTAATTTTTCGTTGCTAAAACACTAGTCGAGTGTACTAAAAGTTTTTGTAAGCTATGCGACCAAACTGAATAGTACAGCCACTCTAGCCAATCTCTTCCATTTCTCCGTGTTGAAAACAATTCACAGTTAAGGGAGTAAACACGCTTGTTTCTTGCATCTGGAGCATCTCCAGCGACTTGCTCTCCATGCACGTGCTCTGAATTGTCGAAATAAATATAAAGGAAATCGAGGTAAAAATGAGAGAAAGGGTGAAGAGGAAGAGAGGGAAAGAAAAGAAAGAATCTGTTGCTGGTGGTTTGGTGTAATGGATTCTGCGGTGTACAATGCAAGAGCAATGCAATGAATGCCGTCTGTGTCCCTTCTCATACATGGCGAACAATTTCTTTTGAAAAGGAACGCCCTTTTTTATGCGTTATTACAGATTCTGAACAACGTAGGTTACCTCGCTCGAAGGTCTGCTCATTCTCTAAAATGTGTCCCTTTTGTTGAACCATGTTGAACGCAATGCCTCCCTGAAAAATTTCTCTATTCAAATCCTTGGTGTATTTCTAAGAAATGATTAAATTGTACCTGGGAAATTATGATTATAAAAATTATCTTTCTGAACTCTTACTCAGTATCCTAAATTGCCATTGTATTTTTTTTATCTGGAAAATGTCTCTATTCAAATACTGGATGTATTTCGACGAAATGATGAAACCTTACATGGGAAATTACGTTCATCACAATTTATCTTCCTGAACTCTTATTTAGTATTTAAAAATGCTATTGTACTTTTTTCAGATCAACTTATTGTATTCAGACTTCAATTCACTGTATAGGCTACGTGGAAATTCTTCATCATCATCTTCAAAGCAGCATCATCATCATAATTATCATCCTTCTCATTTCCTACAAAAAAGCTTATTTGTTGAACCCCCCCCCCCCCTCTTTTGCCGGTCTTGGCATTTACAGATTTTTATAATCTCTAGATTGCTTGCATTATTTTCTTCAAGTAAACGTTTTTATAAATCAATCAAAACTAAACTATGTGTAGTAAAATTAAATTGATCAAAACTGTATGTATTAAATTTCCACCATGCCTTTTTAAATTTGATCTTCACCTTAAAACTTGAACCCTATCCTGAAACGCAATCCGTGAATTTAGATCAAAATCTTTTTGCATTCCTGTAGATACGTTTTACCAGTAATTAATTGATTGAGAATTTCTATGATAGCCTACGGTCTTGATAAGTCTTGGAAGATGTTACTGGTGTCATACATCATCATCATTCAAGAACAAAGCGTTGAATTACATTTGGGTTTACACATTATCTGCGTTGTTTCTAGGGAAGCCCGTCTATTCATACGAATCGGCTAATGGAACAGGATAAAAGCAAGCTAATTGATGAGCTTGTGCGTAGATAACATCGCGTCTCACTTGTGTTAAGAACTGGCACCTTCATTAGTACCGCTAGAAGTTTGGTTCCATCATTTTGTTTCGTATAAATAGATATCTTGCTCGTCTTAGACGTTTCCTTGACATGTCTATAGAGGTTTCCTTGATTAGATAGAATTGATTTATGATAATTTGAGAATGAAATTATAATCTAATTTACAAACGTTGAATACATCAGTTTATAAAAATTTGTATGGTACTTTTTATCAACATTAAAATATTGTCATATAATGGTACTATCTTTTCCAATAATTCAATTAACATATCAATCAGAAAGATGGATGTAAAGCCTGGAAATAATGATAGTATATCAAGACCAACTTTTTTATAGTAGGATCTACTACAGTAGTATCATTTTGAATTTAGTAGTTTTATGATTTTATATGTAAACTATTAACTATAAAATTGTTTGAATTGTAAAGTTTGATGAGTCAATAGAGTAAAATCCAATTTTCCAATAATAATTCATACAGTTTGATAAAAATTGAAAATCCACGGATGAAAACATAAACAGGAGCTAATTGAAAATTACCTTCATCATTTTATTGTATTTTCGGTATTTATCGATTGGTTCGTGAATAACTCAGAAGTTTTATTTGAAAGATTAGTGGCGTTATAAGTTGGGATTAGATGCAACCACTGGTATGCTTAGTACCTCCCTCATTAAATTGAATAATGAAATACTTCAGTGCAAATTTCCTCAATGCCTAGCAAATTATATTTTAGCGTACAGTAGAGTCTCGCTTATCCGTCATAAACGAGAGGCAGAGGGCCGAATAATCGAAAATTACGGATAAAAGGGAATATTCCAAAAAAATACGTATATTTAACTGATTGAAAACGTTGTAATGTATTTAATATTGTTTGTAAAATAAAACATTATAAGTCTAAACAAGTTTGTATTAAGTTAGTATAAGTCATTGTGCAGTGACACGTCCGTACACACCTTCTATCATTCCAGTTGAGGTACTAAGTTCTGATTTTGTTTGGAATTCGAACAATTTCGTCTCTGATTAATATGCCGGATAATACGGATTGACGGATGAGCGAAGGGCGGATAAGCGAGACTCTTGGGAGTCTTGGGTATTCCTATTAAAAGTAATACGATAAATGAATGAGTGGGAGTTTGGGGAGTATGGGTTATGCATGTGTTCAGAATTAATATACAGGAAATGGTTCATACAATAGCCATTACAAGAGAATGTGTAAATTTAGGTACGCTTATGATGATAAATTCTCAGTATTTATATACAATAGAATATTGCAACTTCTAGTAACTGGAGTGGAGCGGTTTATAAGAATGATTCGGGGAATTTTGTCAATAGGTAGGGTGATATTGATATCCATGTTGACTGCACTCCAATATGCATCCCTTTTGTAATTGATCCAGCACTGCAAGAGAGAAACACTAGATGTTAGGTCATATTCGCGATATTAAAAATATTGATTAGTGCGGTAATTTGTTGTATAAAGCTGAAGTATCATCATCGTGTTGATGTTGCCAAATTATTATACCACTTTGCATTGCACATAGGCTACTCATATCGATAAAGCTTAAATCACGGTAGAATGAGGTCTACCGTGCGAAACAGATAGTGAAAGAGTGAGATAGTGATTGAGCGAGAGCCTCCAGACAGATTGCATCCCTTATTGCTCATTCAAACCCTCCCTCTCTCTTCCACCCATCATCCGTAATCGAAATACTCCCCCCCCCCCTTCGCATTGTAACTGCGATATCTCCATTTACCGACGTAACCTCTTCGTCGCAGTGATAACAGCCATCAGCTTATCAGGGTTTCTGTTGCAAATTATCGATTAATTGCATCTCATTTGCCACGGATGAGTTTGAGGATTATGTAGTAGATCATTGGGTTGAGATTCAATAAACAGAATATTGTGCTTGAATTATGACTTTGTTTGTTATTGAGAAGTCAATTTCTCAAAAGTGTTGAAAAACGTTTTATATGCTTAGTTGTGATAGAAGTGATCAAGCGTTAGAAGGATTATCTTTGATAAGTCAACAATCTTTAAAATCTGACAATAATGTCGGGAATGGTTTTGATTGAATGTATCACATGAGCTTTCTGTGTAGTAGTGAAGGTTATGTTGTGGTAGTTATCCATACTGAATTAGAAGACCAGAGAGAATAGAAGTAAATTCTTATTCTATACTCTCTGAAGAAGACTTCATGTTGTCAAAACCACATTTTCAATATAACATCGAGGTACTGCAGTTTCGGTTGTTACACCATTATCAACCTCTGGTAAACTAAAACTAAAGTACAGTGAAGCAGAAATCATACTCGTGACCGAGCGCTGTGATTGGTAGTTGAATGGCCTATCAAGTGAACGACTGCCATTGGCCTAGATAAGCAATGGAGGTTCAAACAATTTTCTGTGATGTTAGTAGAAACCGCCCATTGTGGGAGGAGCTTACCTAGGCCAATGGCAGTCGTTCGCCTGATAGGCCATTCAAATGCCAATCACAGCGCTCGGTCACAAGTATAATTTCTGCTTCACTGTACTTTAGTTTTAGATTACCAGAGATTGATAATGGTGCAACAACCGAAACTGCAGTATCTCGTTGTTTTATTAAATATGTGGTTTTGACAACATGAGGTCTTATTATTTATTATTACATGTGCCTTTACAAAACATTGTGAATCCCATACTTAATATCGAGAGAACTATCATAAATGCTAGAGAACCTAAGCTCCTCCGCAGAAGTGAATTGTATTGATTTTATATTAGTACGATATAATCACTCAATCCATTTTGAATTGCAGTAATTGAATGAAGAATAGCAGTAGAGAATAAACAACAAGTGCCGTATTTTATACTTGAAATAGTTTACTTGATTGAAAATATTTTTAGTGCTTATGAAAAAGTGAATAAATAAGTCAATGAGCAAACAGGGAACAAAAGAAAACAAACCATCGATTTTTATATGGTTGGGTTGTGTTCTAAGCTGTACTTAATGTCTTGTGCTTAGAGAATTTTTCTGAAGTAAGTGAGTTTGATATCTCCTCTCAAAATATAATTGGGCCCATCAATAGTGATTCTACTGCAAGTTATGATAAGTTTCCATACATCTTATGTTCTACTTGTAACTCATCCCACTAGTATTACATATTGAGCTTGAATTACATGCAAAGTCTCATACCCCGCAGTCTGATGCAACTGAACAAGCTGGAGTAGGCGATGAGTTTTAAACTATTCTGAAACCACCCTCCCACGTTCATGGCTAGTTGGAGTCCAAACAATAATTTTGCACAAACTCGATCGATGATTCGATCGTATTTAGTACTCATAAATCATTAGATTCGCTTATGAAAATCTACAAATAAAACTGAACAAACCACGACTTTAGTATAGATTAGTGAACTTGATCAATTCGAACACTTGAACAAGCTGAACAACTTCAATCGCATGTTAATTTATTACTGTTGTCGATAAATCGAGAACGAAATTTATTATCATTCTTGTCTCGATGTACGGATATTGGAAACGGGGGTTTATTCGTACACTGAAATCGAGACGATCTCTGCTGCTTCTCTTAATCGAGAACGGCAATTGCCGGGTAGAACGGAAACGCTGGGGGAGGGAAGGGTTTAATCTTGGTGGTTTATTCCCCGGTGATGCCTCACAGCAAACTGTTGGCATTTTGAGGGTAGGGGGTTGATGTTGAACAAGGGGGAGGCTTTGGGATTTAGCGAAGAGCGAGCACCATTATTGTTCTTCTACCTTTCTGCAGAATTAATATCTGGCTTTTTGCTTAGTGAGATACAAACAAGTACACGTAGTGCAGTTTACTTCAAACATGTTTTCTTTATGCTCCAGCCCTTGTTCTGCTCACTCGCCTTCGGTGTTCGATGTTGCTCTAAGCGCAGTTAATCCAATTTGTGAAGTGATATCCTAAGAGTAAAAACACGTGCAGGGATTATTGTCGCTTCATTCTCCATGCACTGAGTTTGTGGGCGGTTTGCTGGTTGTTTCAGCTCAGAGCTTAAAATGATTATACTACTAAAGTATTTATCAAGTCTATATATTTACCTTGTAATCTGGTGAACTACAGTGGCCTGTTTCATTAATTTTAGAAGTCCTGTGAAACAGAAAAGGTTAACACAGACTAGACTTATAAATATTTTGCTATCAATAGAAAGTGTCTAGTCTTGTGTATAGTCTTTTTCCTGCTTTACTGGACTTCTAATATTTTATCAAACCAGCTCCAGATCATGAGGAATATTAATATCAATCAATACAATATTATTTTCTAGTAATTGCTCCTCTTATTTCCTTTTTATTATTTCTTATTTGCTTCTTCTTATTTTCCTGTTAGATTTCCATTACCTTAACTTGTCTCATTAACTTTTCATTATCTTAACTGGCTGGCTTTGTAACCTAGAGGTCCCGGGTTCAAACCCAGGTCAGACCGTGAGATTTTAGCTCGAGCCACTCCTCGTGTTTCGGAGGACACGCTAAGTCGTCGGTCCCGGCTGCCTAAAAACAGTCGTTAAGTCACGTCAGAGACCCTGAACTGATCAGGAGTGACCTGAAAACTCTGACATCAGACCTGAGCCAGCCAGGTTACACGGAATTATTATTATTATTATCTTAACTTGTTCCAATTCAAACTGAAATTCTCTCATTTCAAAATAATGTTTTTCTTCCCTTTAAATTTTCTCGACTTTCTATCGCTTTTGGTCTTTTTTTTCTCTTTTTTTTCCATTTGTAAGACTCCCTCCAGCGGTCCGTAAGTTAATCTTACGTGATGGATTGTATATTCTCATTCAGATTCATTTTGTTTTGTTTATTATTTCGTACAATAGTGTATGGTTGATTTTTCTGACATGTTTGTGTATTTATATATATTTGTATTTGTATATCTGGTATTGAGAATAAAATTTAAATTCAATTCAATTCAATTCTTATTGTTAAAATTTATGAAACGGCATGAAACTTCTGCATGAGTTCTGGAAATTATGATAATGATAAACTATGATGATCTTGATTAAAATTATGGAGTATGTAAGTGAACTAGGTACAGATTCCTTGGATTGAAACATCCACTTCCTCCTGTAACTTCTCTCCCTTTACAGTTTGATTCATTGTGAGTATACGGTCACTGATGAGTTTTTTGAATAGTTGTATGCTGTACACCTAAAATACCATATTTCTGTTATGATATGGATAAGTTAGTAACGTCATATCTTCAACAAATTTTCTTAAACTTTCTGTGTAATAGTGGAGGTGATGTTGTGATGGTTATCCATAAGAATAAGAAAGACTTGAAGTTGTCATATCTAATAAAACAACGAGATACCGATTTCGTTTGTTACACCATTGTTCTTTGTTTACCAGAGATTGATAATGGTGTTACAACCGAAACCGGTATCTCGTTGTTCTATTAGATATGTGGTTTTGACAACTTGAAGTCTTTCCTTTCAGCAAATTTTCTCAACGTAACTAACTTTGTCGTCATTCAAATTAGCTCTTCAATCAATTTTAGTTTTTCTTACAGTGAGAAGATAAAGTGTAATATTTGATGTTTGTCACAGCAGATGTTTATAACGGTTTAGCGGTGAAACGCATAATAAAAAGCCGGCTTATGAATGCTGCTGTTCGCCTGCCGGGCTTGAGCTGAGGCTTTTTTAGGGCCGGGACTTATCCTGCACTTCAGTATGCAGCGAAAGGGAATAAAGTTGTGATGGGGATTCTGGGAGGTGAGAACGGAACCTACTTTGACGTCATCTACATGCACACACACATCATGCAGGAATCACACATGTGTGAATCAGAGCTGTATAACCAACCTCCTATCTCAGCCACAATTCGTCGTGATAACACCTGTATCCTGGTGAACTTGGAAGTTTGCTAAGCATCAAGTTCCTCGGTTTGATAAACTTGGAAAGCTCATTCGAGTAGCTTAGAGAGATTGACATCCATGAGAAAATGAGTATTGGTATTGGAGGTTAATAGAATTACTCACAATAACCGTCTGTTTAAGCTTTAAATAGTCTTGAAAACTGGACCAGCCCATTAGATGAATACAAGCTCTATAGTATTTTTAACATTTGAAGTAGAAAAAAGATTTCATAATATGTACTTTAGAATGTTGATCGCAATGAATCTAAGTCATCGAATCAATGTATGGTATACCCTCTGCCTGATGTACTGAAAAACTTCAATAAATAACCCCTATAGGGAATCAAATGCTTTCTGCTATTGAATTCCAATTAACATTCTCATCGGCTTTTAATTGTCTTTATACCACCTGATCATATATATATTTTGTCTGATGATCAGGATCCCAAAGATTGAATCTTCAACCCAAAGAGTTTTAAACATGGTAGAGGCAAGTGGATTGTAACGAAACACAAATAATTTGAATCGCACCTCAGAGTTATCACTCTCATACGTACAAATTGGATGCCTTATTCATGCTGAGGTGAAATCAAAACGATTGCACCTACTGTATAATCAGATTCATTTAATTTGACGCTTGGCATTAGATAGATAGATAGATAGAGAGATATTATTTTTTGCCATCGTACTCTACGGTCATCAGCAATGTCAAGAAATAATATCTCTCTATCTATGTATCTAATGCCAAGCGTCAAATTAAATCAATCTGATCATACTAAAAATAAGTAACTCAGTTTCTCTGGTGTGTTGTCAAGTTTCTGTGCAAACATTACCCCATTCACACTACTCACCTTACCACAAAGACCCAAAGTATGGAGTTTATTCATAAACTAAAACGAAAAGCTTGCTAGTACGTTGAATTTTGGCTTCAAAACTTGGTTTTGGTTCATTGCGATGACATTGACAAAAATATTTTCTAATGTTGAATACCAAAATTCTCATCACTGTACCATAGCCTGAATAAGCGTCGTTCTCACAAGCCAAATCAAAAACATGATTTTACGGTCCTGTAATCCACGAATACTCATAACTAAATTAAGGTATTTAAGGAGATTTTCCATTTGATTCTACTTATCTTTTTGCATTACCGAGGAAACGGCGACTGTAAGCTTATCCTATCCATTCAGCCCTCGTTCACCAACCGGTAATCCTACCAATTAAAACGTGTTTAAATTAGCCCTTTATCTTGACGCATTCCACTGGAATGTTTTTCTAGAGAGTGCCGCTTTTTGCTATTCTCGCATCTCTCCGCTCTCTTCAATGTGGTGGTCATGCATATTCATTTCCTAGGTTTTGGGATTCAAAGTTTAGTGCTTTACGGTATTGATCTGTTTGGAGAAGGATACGGATAATTTAATTCTTTCATGTGGAGCTTTGAATCTCGAATTTGAGCCGTTTGATGGTTTAAGGACGTTTCTAGATGTAACCAAATAGAGCACTGAAGAACTATTATAGAGTTCGTCTCAGTTTTATGAAAAGCTGCACTTATCTAAAGGTGGGGTTTCGTTACTGCGACAAAGTGCAGCAGCGGAGCTATTATAGTTGGGATTTTTCATCAATTGCATCTGGCAACGCTGGGTCGGGCTCCGCTGCGGCACTTTGTCGCGGTTACGAAAACCCACCTTTAGGGAACCGTTGGGATGGCAGCTCAGAGAAAGTCGGTTTAAAAAAAAAAAAAGAAAATATTCTATGCATTCACATTATCAGTATATTAAGATATATCAGTATATTCAGTACATATCACATTATCAGTGATATTTGATGTGCTCATAGTTTAATACTGTAAAGTGTGATTAAATTTTATTCCATAATTTGAACCTAGACTGATGATCATCGAGTTTGAAAATTCCGAAATCCTTCGTCACCATAATAGTTTGTGATTCTTCTCCATTTCATAGCGATATAACTGTAGCTTTCCAGCGTTTTTCAAATGTACTGTCTCTAATCACTACTTCTCATAAATTATATTGTAACTGTTGAAAGATTTTATTGACGCTGATATCGTATTCTTTTAAATTACTTTTTCTATGTCATATAAGACTGTGTAATCTATCTCTATATAACTTTGCTATATATAAACTCCATGAAAAGAATCAATCAGTAGAAGGCTATTAAAAACTTATTGAGATTGGATTTCTGGTTTGTATATGATTGTATAATTTGCTCATGATCAATGCAAAGAATAATCAGTTATACAGGAGTGGCCGGGAGCCGAGTTGGTTTATCACTAGTCTGATAATGATGTCTGTAGGAGGAGACGTTAAGTCGACGGTCCCGAGTACCTAAAAGTAGTTAATTCATCTCTCATCATCACCTCTCCGATTACTCAAGCACAAGCGAAGAGCTCATGTGGGCATCACCCCCGAAAAAATTAATCAATGTGAATTGCTCTATAGGTGCCACAAACCAATTGCCAAACTTCAATAATAATTGAGTATGAGATAAGTGAAGATTCAAATTCCATTGTTATTGTTATATTGCTCTCCACACCTGCACTGAAACAGAGAGGTGATCAATATTCAATGCTGGCGTATCATGCAGGGGCATATTGAAATCATTATTCAGTTCCAGCTCGTGAAATTCTGAATGTGCTTTGTGGGTCACAGTGGGGATTTGGCATAAACGTGCTGATGTCTCTGGGACTGTCCAATTCCCCATGAGGGGGGGGGGAGGGGTGAGGGTTCTGTTGGCTTGGGTCCTTTCGACCAAACAGTGCTTTATTGCTTCAACCTTCCCATATCCGCTTACGAATTAGGCCAGCATATTCCCTGTGTAGCTTTTCCGTTGTGGGCAGTGGCTCAATGTCATCCCCAAATTGAAATCAGATTATTAAGCAAAAATATGGATTTTTGTAAACCTTGTGGGAACAATATGAATACAGTATGTATTCATTTTATGTACCTGAGTTTCTGCAAGTTTGATTGTATCTGGGTTTCTCTAAGCAGTTGAAAGTTTTCTGTTCAAAGTGGCAGCAGAGTGTTATATGGCTATATGTAGCTTGAATTAATGTTTAAAAAGTCAATTGTCCCAAGAAATAATGTATCTAATATCAAGAATGATGAATTCATATACTATGCATTCATACAGTTCTATTACATACAGATGAGAATTAATAGGTTCTTGCTGCTTTATCTCTCTTTTTTAATGTAATGAACAGCTTTCTAAAAGCTAGTTCATATCCCACTGATTCTAATAAAATATCAAATCTTACAATCGACTCCAAGAAAATAATATTCAAGTAAACTTGAATATTAATCAGAAATACTTCTAGTTCAACCAACTTTCAAATACTTTGTAAATAATTAGAAAAGTGAAATTCTTCAGTCATTTTCCTCTATTAGATTTTATGGCTGGTTTTCACGATTCTAGTAGACGTTCTGGTTACTGGAACAGGTTGGATCGTATGATCGTCTACTCTATACAAACGAATAGTCCAATGTATACCTAAAGCAGCTGTTTCAATGTACATTGGACTATTCGTTTGTAAAGAGTAGACGATCATATGATCCAACCTGCCTCCAGTAACCAGAACGTCTACTAGGATTGTGAAAACCAGCCATCAGGGCTCCCATCTAATTTCAATTCTAACTGCAGTCTGAGACTCACAGTTAGAACTGTAAACGATGTACTATGGACGGTTGAAAAACCTTCAAAACAGTTCGGACTCCAGTCCTCTTCTTCAGCTAGCATTGACGCCACCAGTCCGATCGTTGAACTATCGTACCGTGCGATAGTTGACAGTACGACCATCTGCCTGCCGGATTTCCCATCTACTCACAGATCTATAGCAGGATCCTTTTAACTTGTCAGAAATCAGCTGTTTTGGTAATAATTATACATTGATTTCGACACAATAATCATAAGGCTTAAAAGTCTTGAAGACCTTTTAAGTCTTTAGAAGACCTTTTTTAAGAATACCTTTCAAAGAATAACTTTTTAAAAGACCTTTTCTATAATCTGCGAGATTCAGCATTTGTAGGTTAAGTATTGTGATATTGCTTGTCGATCATATGTTTTCTGATAAGTTAAATGGATCCTGCTATAATTGCAGGCTGAGCATTTCAAGTGGATGGGAGCCGTAAGATATCATGAATTTATTTCCTCGTAAAAGTTTTCTCATACTTTAAATAAGTTTTAATCGACACCCTCAATGGGTTTTGGTGATTCCCCTTTATGATTGAAAGGTTTTTCATGTATTTTGTTGTTTGGTTGTTGCAGTGGCAGCTGAATGGCGGGGGAAGGATCCGAGGTGACATTCCTGTTCCAGTTCGGCCTGGTGAGGGACACGGTGACCGCCGATCCTGCTCTGCTCACGCTCAAGTCGCTCAAGGAGTACGCCTGCGACTTCATCAACACTAAGGTAGCTACTTCAATCATTCAACTCGCATAATGTAGGAAGTAAACGCTATTTATCTGATGGTTCAATCGTAAGTGTTTAAGGCAGTGCATCAGCTTAAAAAAAAACTTTTTTATGGTGATATTTTTTAAAGTTTTACGATTTGGATACTATCAAGCTATCAAAATGAAATACTTTTTAGAGGAAAAAATTTTTTTGTTCATTAGTTTTTGAGATATGGGCGTCTAAAGTAGAAATTTTTGGAGAAAGTCATCTCAAAATTGGTTGCAAATACAATCATGAAATTTTGAGCATACGTGCTTGAAGGTATTGTCTATCACTTGACATAATTAGTTTCTCGAAATATCAACTTTTGAGAAAAATAACAAATTCTCAATTTAATTGGAAATTGAGTTATTTTTTTAAAGAATATATTTTCGAAAATATTTTTTCCCAAATTGGTTATTTTGAGAAACTAAATATTTCAAGTGATAGACAATACCTTCAAGCACGTATGTACTGTACGTCAAGATAATTAAATAATATATAATAATAATATAATAATTATGAAATAATAATTTAATGAATTATCGTTGTGAGATAATAGAAGAAACGGACTGTGTAAAATACCTTGGTTTACTTATTGATAATAGGCTGACATGGCAGGAGCATATTCAGAAACTAAAGAAGGAGATTTTTGCTTCCATCAGGAACTTCTACTTTTTGAAAGATATCTGCCCAAAATATTTTTTGGTTCACTTATACCATACTCTGGTGGAATCAAGAATAAATTATGGTCTTATATGTTATGGAAGTGCATATGAAACCAATATGAAAGCTATTATCATAGCGCA
This sequence comes from Laodelphax striatellus, assembly GCA_017141395.1. Taxonomy (NCBI): domain Eukaryota; kingdom Metazoa; phylum Arthropoda; class Insecta; order Hemiptera; family Delphacidae; genus Laodelphax; species Laodelphax striatellus. Next base: position 13,350,102 of record CM029534.1, on the reverse strand, counting down.
AAAGCACATTATAAGATTGATCTGTGACATAGCTCGGATGGAGCATTCGCTGCCGCTTTTTAAAGAGCTCAATATATTGCCTGTCAAAAAATCTTTCTTGTTGAGGTCAATCATGGATATTTTTAAGAATAGGAATCAATTGCCTGCACAAGGGGAGATCCCATATAGTGTACGCAACAGAAATAGATTATATTTACCAAGACCTAGACTAGAACATAATATAAGGTTTTTTTAATATGTAGGCTATAAGATTTATAATTCGCTACAGCCAGAACTGCAGGACTGTGATTATAATAATATACTGAAGGCAAAGTTGAAAAAAAATATTTTTGCATTTGATAATGATAACTTGTTTCTGTGAGTCATTAGTGTTAAGCTGTAGTCATTAGTATCTTTCGGTTTCACAGTTGATTTATAATATTCAATGTACTGGGTAATACGTTTTTTATTTTTATTTTACATTCCATTTTATTAGTTGGTGAAAAATTGTTGTTTTTGTGAAATGTTGGGTTTTCTTATTTTGTTATTATTATTAGTTGGTAATTATTTGATTATTTCTTATATCGTTTTCAAATTTATCTCTTCAGAGTTCTTGAACTTTAAGTTAAATTTTAATGAAGGATCCCCACTCAGGATTACCTTTGGGGATGCCTATTTAGACAATAGACAACATTGTTTTTTACTGTGTAATATTGTATTTTGAACTTGCTTTGATTGTACAGTGTTTGTTGTTTGTCGAATAAATTATTTATTTATTTATAACAAATTGGCTCCGCTGCGGCACTCGGTCGCAGTATCGAATACTCACCTTTAAGTGGGCATCACCAAAACAAAAACAGTTTTCTTCACTGTAGCTTTAATGGGCGTTTATAATAACGGGTTTCTGTAAACATTTTCAAAATAATATATATATATAACATTTTGGCTAATTCCTATCTCATGTCTTTCCTTATCTTCATACAATACAATATGTAAGTATGTATGTAATAGTATGTAAATTGTCTTTGTTATTCTTTCTGTACTCAGCAGACTTATCCTCAGTCAAACCAAAACAGAAAGATCTATAATTCTCTTAAAAGATCTATCTTCTATTTTCAACGTTGATGATACTTAATTTTTGTTGACTTTATTTGAATTTACGTGGGCAAATACATTTGCTGTTCATTCTGAGCACAGCAGATTCATGCTTAGTCAATCCAAAATGGGAAAATCAACAAAGTTTATTGTTTAATTTACATACGGCAAAATATTAGAGACTACAATCAGCCCCCTCCAACTTTCAAAGCTAAGTTAGGCAAGCAAACTACCGCAATATAGACACAGATAACTGTTCAGGTCGATTCGAGGGTTCCTCACTGTGAAACTGTTTCATGATGTCAGTTAACCAGACGTGTGGTTGGTTGATTGAGGCAGGTTTGTTCCTTCTATCATATAATGAAGGGCTAAGGGTCAGAACAGATGCGGTGAGCCCTTAACTAAGTTTCTGAAAGGGCGCGTACTTACACTTCTGAAGACAAGTAATTTGTGGGCCCGAGAAGGAGGTCTCGCACGGGCAAGAAACACCGCAACTCTATTCAGCTGAATAGAATTTCGTATTTGCGGGTCTTGTACACGTCTAGTTGAAAGTCAGAAACAAAGTTGAAGATCATTAAAATCAGATTATATGCTTGCACATTAATATTAATTATTATAGCGTTAAAATCTAGAACCGTATAAGTTGTTGATTAATGACGAACTGCCACACAAATTTATAATTTTCTCATTGATTTATTGTTACGTGAAAAAATAAGAGAGTGAGAGTTGTCATTTCCCATCATCACCCTCCCATTGAGCCTGGAGCTCTTGTGGGCATCACCCTCAAAAAAAAAATATCTCGGGCTGGGATCCAACATTAGTGCCTGTGAAATGTTGCAGGCCAGATGATGGTCTATGAGTAGTAGGATTTTCTTTGATTCAAAGTACTGTACATCCAAGCATTCTTGAGCTCGATGAATGAAATTTGTCGTTTCCATCGTCATTAGAAAAACTGTACATTGCTCACACAAAGCGCTAATAGATGCATTTAGCACTGAAGGAGATTTAACGGAGATTAGGAAGAACCGTTGGATGCTAAAATAACGTGGCTGAGTGCCTTTCATGCGTCTGTACTCTACTGTGAATGTCCTATCTTCTACAGACTGTTTCGCCTACCGAATCCTTTAGCGGTTTATATGACAATTAGTTCGAAATTAAAATGTGTCTGTTCCTGGTTTTAGACGATTGCCTATCATGCTTTATGATAACAAATAAATTCATATTAATATATACATGAATAAATATTAATAATTTATAAACATGAATTACACTTTTCGAGTTTTCGTTTAGTTTTTGTTTTTGATCATTTATTGGGCTTCTAATTACTATTATCATCTAGAAGGCGCCTTGGAATTCGTATTAATTTTCAAGTTGCTGACTATTTTTGTAAATGAATGACTACTATATACAACGAAGAATTGTATTAATTTACCTTTTGCAATATCATTGGACTCGTATTCTGACAAAAGTATATAAATTCTCCTTTTATTTACGATTTTTTTCTATGTTCCGTTTCACTCCCAAGAGAGATCTTGTCTCTCAAGAACTAGCATTCGCAGTCTGTCAGTAATGGGCGTTGCCTATAATGAGCGAACTTGATTCTGTTATTTGCTTTTTATGATATTCTTATTTTTACGACTGCAACTTTTGCTAATGAGCGCCAAGGGTAGAAATTTCGTATATGTAACCATTAATATGTGAAGAATTTCACGAGAAATTCCTTCACGTGCTGTTTGATGTTACTACCTTTGTGCAAATATTCTTTCAATCATTCGCCCTAAAGAGTCTTCAGGGGATGGAAAAATTTTCCTATCTTCCTCGTTACTTGAGAAGGGATGATTATTTAGAGAGCAGAGCTCGCTGTACTGTCTTAGAGACTGCATTTATTAGTGTGAATGCTCATGTGCAAGTGAAGTCAAGAGCCTTAGAAATCCTTTGGGATTTCTTCCTGAATTTTCCCTGTAGCGTTATCCCACCGTTTCACTCCTTTTCTCTCCACTGGAATTTCCTTTGGATCTTCTTCATCTCCTATTACACTTTGAACGTCTCTCTCGGCTTTGTATTGTGGAATGAGTTCCCACTTATTTTCATCTTAGCTATTGAAAATAGTACATCGTGTAAAGCCAGGTCCAAACGCTTCAATAAATTGATTGAGTCAGTGATTGAAGCGATTAGCCTTGTCCAAATTTCAATTTATAGTAGCGTTTGGACCTGGCTTAACATCAATGTAATTTTTCTCCATTTTTTCAATTTCATGGTAACAATAAAATCATTGCTTACAAGCAACAAATTTGATGACTTAATAAGAAATAATAATTATACTCCGTTACCATTACATTCGTTTCTCTCCAATCCTTGAATGAGAAGACTCCTGGCAAACTTTGGACAGTCGAATTTTTTTCAGTAATGGATATTGATCGATAAAAAAAATTGTTATCTTGAGAAATAATTTTAGGTTTACAAGTATTATAATATTTCTAAATCTCTCAGACTTTTCTCCGCGGCGTAAGAGCGCGGGTTTCAGGATACTTGTGCCATGACAATAAATAAATTAATCAATTTTACGTTTACACTAACTTTAAAATGCATCATTACGAGCAAGGCTGAATTTTCAATAAATCATTTCACCACTCTCTCTCTCTCCTCCTAGCTCTCTCTTTCTTTCCCTCTCTCTCTTCTATTCACATCGATTTCACTTTCTCGCTAAGTTTAATGGAGTGCTCCAATTTACAGTGGAGAAGATAAAAGTCTAATGACATAGAAAGGAGTTTTCCCTGCGCATTATAATGTTCTTGGGCGTTGAAAGGTCACAGATCATTCTCAGTAATTGATTTTTGAATCTTTTCAATTCATTTTTCTTCATTTTGCAATTTCCATCGTTCTCTCCAGTTTCTCTCGCCCTTTTCCCCCCTCTCTCTAACCCCCTCCCCCCTATAAAAGTACTCTCACTTTCGATAGGATATTAAATCAACCGTGTTCTTTTCAGCAAATACCTATTCCAGTATGATAACAATTTTCATTAATTAAAAGTTGGAGACCGGAGGATATTTATTCTTACTTTTTTGTAACTCACTCATATAATACTCTTCGCAAAGTGTAATATCGGTTATATTTCGAATTTGAAGGGAATAGAAGCATGATAATGGTTTAGAGAGTGGAGTGGAAAATAGTCAGTAAATGAGAGTTGAAGGAGGGCAGGTGAAGTAGTAGGAGAATCAGCGTTTGTGTTTACATTCAGCATGTTTAAATAAGATCTCAAATATTTGTAACCACCTACATGATCCCGTATCCAGTTAATTGATTTATTACAAAAACATGAATTCTCTTCAATGTTACTACACATGCCTGGCTCGAATTCAGTGATTAATTTTCCAAGTAAAAAATTTTCTTCTGAAAATAGCTCACTATTTGTTCCCATTAGCAAAAATATGAAAGTAAATTGGACGAAATGTAATGTCAATCAACTCAAATTTAAAATTGTGTAATTAATCTGCGATAGAAAAATATGAACTTTCGAGTTTCCATTCCTACATCATCTAATTTTGAAGTATATGGCTTTATTATTCTGTAATAAGCATGTTGATGTTATAACTCATCAGGCCTGTCTATGTGTTTAATATGTCATTGAATTATGAAATAAAGTTTTAAAAACGTGTGTGATGAAACCTTTGCATGGACGTACAAGAATATAAATATATGAATCACTGAATCAGTGACAAGAAAATTAGAATGAAGAGAATAAAGAAGTAGAGAAATGTATCGAAGTTATAAAATTATTTGTCTTTCTAAATTCTCCAATCCTTTTGGAAAGCGCTATTCATTGAGTCTGGCTCAAACATAGCTAGCTGATTAGCTTGATGTTGTGACATAATATAGGACATAGCCTAATTTTGCGATACCAGGAATACACATAAGTAGTTAGTAGTAATTAAGTAGTAACCATACTATAAGTTCTGAGGTCTGGTGTAGTGGGAAGTTGGTAAATTGAACCTAATTGATTTACCTGTATAATTCATTCAAGTGTTCAGTAAAACCTCAACATGTTCCCATCATGTTGCCTGCGGTTCTATTTTCGTAGGTACTTGTTCGATGTCGACCATTTCAAAATAGATCAATATCGTTAGCAATTGATTATCTGCAATCACATTCCTGGTATTGCCATTTCTTGAATTGAAAATTAAGTCTCCCCAATTGATAAACCATTAAAAATTGCTACTGTTCTCCCTGCAATAAATCCATTGTTTACTGAAAGACATCGACGTTTACCTTCTCTTAGTTTCAATATTCGATATCGGGAAAGTTTCTCAAACAGTTACCTTCGTAGAGATATGTCAGTTAGATGAATATTTATGTTTGTTCAGTGTTTCCATGCGTGTTGTGTTCTCTGATCGCAAACATCCGTTGTTGTATTTTCTTAGTGATTTTTGCTCCGAATTTTAGCATTGAACTGAACAGAAAAAGAAAACTGGTGGAAAGGCAAACAGATAAGTGAAGCGTATGATATTTACAAAAAGGGGACATGCCCGCAGACAGTGGATACCTTTTGATGTCGTTCGTTCGCCACTTCAACAAGAATTTATCTATCTTTTTCCTCCAGTCAATCCCCCTTCCTGACTTCCCCTCCATTCCAGTCGATTGACGAATGAACCACACTGACTGATACTACTCCACTCACTACTCGTAGAGTGCGCGTCGTTCAGTGGAATCACTGAATCCAGTGAGCCATGATCTAAAGATGAACGTTTCTAGTCATATAACATATTTTTGAGTTTGACCTCCCTTGTAACAATTTTCTTTCTATCTACCTAAACCCCCCCCCCTCCCACAACTATCCTCTCAATCAATTTTCCTCTTTGTTATCAAGCATGAACTCTCATAAGAATAGGAGGACCTTTCAAAGGTCAGAGTGTGGTGGACAATACGTTTCGTACAAGTAGAAGGTTGTTTCGTATAACACTAGGCGGTGCTTCATTTGGAAGGACCATCGTTTCGGCCTCTGCATCTCACCTTACTTGTTTGGAATCTGAGCTCGTCCCACCTCCCATTTTTTCTTCTCATTCTTTTTATACTTACCTTTTCTGTCTCTTGATTTGTAACTTGATATTCTTGTACGTCCATGCATGGGTTTTATCACTCACGTTTTTGTAACTGTGAACCGTAGCTTTGTGAGCTTTGTAAGATTATAGTTGTGATTGAATTCTAGGTTGTGAAAGCTTTTTGTAGCTTTGTGAGCTTATAGTTATAATTGAATTATTCTTTTACTTTGATAATCTATCAAATTTTCTCAAAATGAAATTATTTTCCACTGTTTTTGATGCATTCCATTTCCTTGCTCTTTTTCTCTAGAAATTGAGCACCTTTATTGATATCTCTATTTGATTGTTAATCAGCCAATACTTGATGTCTAATTTCTATAATCATTACTCAACATCCTAATTAATCATCATTCAACATCCTAAGAATAACAACTGTGATTTTAATAATTCCAAGAATAAAGTACCTCCTATTGAGTAGCCTAGATCTTGTTCAAGAAATGAACTCCCCCAAAAACTCGATTTGCAGTTGTAAGGAGCAATATTCAAATATTATAATTTTATTATTACTCTTTCCATTTTACTATTACTGTACTTTATTTCTATATTCTAGTATATTACTATTTTCTCTTTCCATTCGCACCTAAAGTATATTTATATTCATTTAATTTGGCGGATGGCGAAAGACAGTGATTGGTGTGGTTGTCTTCCTTAGTAACGTAATATTTGTATCAATTTCATGTTAAAATACTGGTTTGGAATCATTATGAAATTCTCCATATCCACACAAATTAAGTAGTGGTATAATATTGTGTTGGGTGAATCCACCGCCAGAGCTACCGCATTCATAAATTCTGCTTCACATTAACGTCTATTAAAAGTTGATTAGGAATTGCTTGACAGTGAGTGAGATGCTCAATTCAGATAGGTAATGGATTTTGGTCCAGCATTCGCCAGTTGTCGACTAATTCGTATTGAGAGGTGGCTTCATTCGGATGCGGCTTCCATTTAATTGAAAACAGGGTTCGTCACATGCAGGTTGACCTCACACTGCTAATACAGTTGTCAGTCACCGCAGGAACGCCCCCATCCTCTCGCTCCTCACCTCTCCAGAAATCTTCGAAGTTCACTCTTGGACACCTCCTCCCCTCCTACCCCGTCATCCACTCAAATTGCTCCGTTCTGACTCAAATCGAAACTATCGAAAACCTTCCAAGCGCGCACGCGTACATAAAACACCGGCCTTCACATATACCAACCAGGTAAACTTCTATTCTAGAGGTTTTAAACCTGTACTTATTCATAGCCACAATCAGTATTTCAGGATGAACTAATCATACTAAATTATATGATAAGATAAAATAATGCTCATACAGCATTATACAGTACTCATACAAACCAGTAATGCTACAAGAATGATCATGTAGAATGAATACAATTCAATTTATTGATTTAATCTTTTTACAATATGAAATTTTTTCTACATTATATGAAAACATACTCATAATAACGAAGTTAATGAATGTTATAACCATTTTTTGACAATTATATAAAGTTTCTTGATAGCTGCTGTGGATACTCAATGAAATTACCCTCAATTTACCTTCGAAATGTTGGTGTTGCATGTTTTCAAATTTATAAATTTGTAGTGCTTATATTAAATTTTTGGTCTCTTCTAGCAGTATTATTAGTCGAAGACCCCTGTTGTTTCACTTTATTTAGTGAATTTCATTTTGTTATACTGTATTTCTCATCTTTAACATCACCCATAATCTTTCACTTCTGCTTTCTTCATCCATCGTATCACCTGTAAGCATCTCTCACCCACTCACCATCACCTAGGCTTAAAATACTTGTACCAAGTTGCCTTTGTAAATAAATAAGCAAATGTAGGAAATCAACAAAATTCATATTTTCTATATTATTCCTGAATATAGAAAGGAGAGTTGTTGTAGACCCCTGATATTCATGTAGGAAATGAAAAATCATCATTTATTTATTATTCATGAATATAGAGAGGAGAGTTGTTGAAGACCCCTGATATTTCTCTACATTCATGGAGAAAATCAACCAAATTCATCAGTCCTTTATTATTCCGAAATCAGAATTTAGACGTTTGAATGATAATGTGTTTGTCATTGCTCATTATTTTTTGCCGGTTCTAATTACTGTTCATCGTGTCCTTGAGGAAAATGAGCCGAAATTAGTATTTAACCGCATCCTGCATTCTGACCATCGCTATTCTTTTGTTTCTTCAATTCATGTGAAAAGTCTGGTTGAATTTCGCATGCCTAAAGGTTTTGTTGAAGATTGAAAGTTGGGCAGTTAACTCGTCATTGGCACTTTTTAATCTTGCTCTTGTTCCAACTCTATGGTCTCAAACTATTCCATTAATAACTGTGATTCTTTTCGTGAAGCTTATTTTATAACCTGGATAGACAATAATAGTGTGGGTATTTTTTTAACAATCTCTAATTCTAATTTTTCATTTATCTCTGTGAATGTTCTTTGCTCCAACCAATAGTTTATAATCATCACTTTTTGTAAGCTGCTTATTTGCTCGCCCACGCTCTATAGCCTTTGTTTGTGAAAGAACCCAAAACTTCTTATGCACTCCCATCAAACTGATAGAGAAAGTAGTTGAATTCCCAAGAAAAACAAAAGTTTAGACTAGAGCCAAAGCTTTTTGTTTGTCAAAAGTTTGAGCAGTTTGCTTTAGGCAGAATATTCACCCTTTCCGAACTGAGATGCTGGATAGAGATACTGAGTCTCATTAAGAAAATCAAATTATTCGGTCGCTGTTATTGACATGTTACATTATCTGGTCATGATAGTTGAAGTTTGCCAACTTAAAATAACTTGGCAAAGTTCACTTCGTATGTGAATATGTTTTACAACATAATGTTACTGAATGGGGAAAATTTTGTTAGATTGAATAAAGTTTGTTTGTTTACCGTTTGGAAAAGAGATTTCGTAATGGGATTCGGCTGTATTTCATGAAGTTTCGGAAAATCTTATTTTCCGAATTTTTCTGACTGACGAAACTTTCTTCCGAGATAAAAGCTTTGCTCATAGTATTAGAACGGTTGAACAATATTTTATTTCAATGGATAAAACTGAGGAAAGAAAATAATACACAGTAATCTTGTTTTAGGTGGGATTTTTTAGGTTTCCAAGAGGGCATAATAAGTTATTCAGAGAAGAGTAATGAATATAGAAATTGTATGGGACAAGATACGAATCCGGCGTGGAGTGAGGGAAGTGAGAGACTGTCAGAGGGCGACGAACCGTGTGAGGCAAGGAAAACAGATGAGTTGAGTTGAGAAGAAGAATTGGAGGATGGAAAGTGAGATAAATAGAATGAGTGTGATTGGCTGGGAGTAGAGTGAGTTGAGTGAGGAACTCTATATTGCTGAGAGAGTAATAGGATGAAAGAATGCTTTAGAAGCAATAGTATGAATTGAGATTGATTGTATTGTTGTAGGAGTTCCAACCTTGAAAAAATAACTCTTATATTTATATTCAATATACAGTAATGCACAGTATTTATAATACTGTAATGCATAAATATAATTAATATTAGTTTTATTCTATCATTAGTATAATATCAGCAAAATTGCTCAATATATCGGCTTGGCAGTCCCGTTATATACGTTTTATACTGTATTAACAGTTAACACTCGAGCTAGTAGGCCTACCGCTAAAACCATTTATAAGCTTCAAAATACTGTAGCTTCCCGGTGGTTCTGAACCCATCTAAAGCAGCAGGTCCATTCATCACCCACGCACCAGCCGAGAACCTATGCGGGCATCAACGTCAGCAAAAATAATAATGTTATTGTAAAAATATCCCAATGAAATTGAAAAAATTATTTTGACATTTCTAAATAGAAATGTATAATTTTCCTACATTGAATCTCAATATAGATCATTTTGATGAGTATTCTACTACTAGCTGTCCCGGCGAACTTCGTATCACCCTCTTCCCCCCCCCCACCAAATGTTCCCCCCTCTTCTCCCCACTCCATGCCACCCCAAAAATGTCATCCCCAAATGTCCCCTTCATTCCCCACAAATATGTCAACCCCCTCTTTCCCACCAAATTTCATCCCACCTCTTTCTCCAATTGGGTAACCCCCCAAAATGTCAAATGTCCCCTTCATGTCACCCTCAAATAACCCCCTTCATGTCACCCACCTCTTCAAATGTCTCTTCATATTATAAAAAATATCACGAAGTAAAAATACCTATATCCACTCGCTTTATTGATGGAAAATTAAAAGAAATCTGCAATAAACTAATTTTTATAAAGCGAGTGGATATCTTCTATATTGATAAAAGAGAGTTGGTGTCTGTACGTTCGCTTATAACTCGAGAACGGCTGAACCGATTTAGATGATTTTGGATTAGTTTGAATATTTACAGCACTGGTTAACATAATATGTATTAAAATATAAGAAAATCCCTTTATAATTAATAAATAATTAGTAGATTAATGACCTAACCTATCAAACATTTCACAGACCTACTTTCAAACTTGCCGGCCGAACGTGTACCTACAACGGAAAGATGATCGCGATTCAAGATCAGATAAATTAGCAAGCATATCCTAAGCCACCGTGGCTCAGTGCATAGTGTCTCTGCGTGATAACCTAGAGGTTGCAGGGTCAAACCCCGCTCCGGACCGTTTCTTTTTGTTCTAGGTTTTCTACTCTAATTATTTTTTACGCTACAATCATCAATATTATTAAGAATGAGTTATCGTTCGTATTATGCATGTTTTATTGTTTCTAATAATAAAATTGAAGAACGGGGAAAAAAAAATTAAATAAATTAAAATAAAAATTAAAAAGAAAGAAATAAATATGAAAAAATCTTTAATTGGAATAGGACTGATAAAATTGAAGAACGGAAATAAAATTAAAAAATATAAATTAAAAAAATATAAATTAAAATAAAAATTAAATAAATAAATATGAAAAAAATAATTGGTGTGAGGTGGGGTTTGACATTGGATGAGAAATAGGGGGGGTACATAAAGAGGGTTATGTGGTGGTCACATTTGGGGAATGGAGGGGGCATTTGTGGGATGACATTTTTTGGGGTGGCGGACAGAGTGCGTTCGCCTGTAATCAATATTAATCAATGCTGAAAGTTGCCAAAAAAATTTCACCAGTCTCGGAATCGAACCCGAGAATTCTGCGTGGAAGGCAGAGTCTCTATCCAATACACCACCGCGGTCGTCTTTGGGAAGACCTATATTGTAGCATCTTCAACTACACATCGATTTCATAGGAACATTATTGTTTGGACTGGATCAAAATGGATGTCGTGTTTGATAGGTTAGGTCATTAATTTACTAATTATTTATTAATTATAAAGAGATTTTCTTATATTTTAATACATATTATGTTAACCAGTGCTTTAAAAATTCAAACGAATCCAAAATCATCTAAATCGGTTCAGCCGTTCTCGAGTTATAAGCGAGCGTACAGACACCAACTCTCTTTTATTAATATAGAAGATAGATAGAAGAAGAAGAAGAAGAAGATAGATTGTCTGCAGTGATCAGCTTAGATGAGTGAAGTTTCCATTTTTAAATATTTTTCTATGAAAAATCATAAGGTAAATATTGGAGAAGACATAGGAAAGAAGTACAGTATCAACATCATGTCACAGAGAAATTATAGATTCCTATAAAATATGTACATATGGAAACTGTCTATTCTTATTCTGTGATCATGTTGACCTAGGCTAGACGTTGCATTATTGAAGCAAAAAACTTTAGGATCTGTTGGCTGGGAGCATAAAAGAAGTGATAAGAGGGTGAGAATACGTGAGAGGAAGGTAAGCAAACGGACAAAATTGATGAGCAGGAATAAATGGAGCCAGGCATTAAGTCTCGCAGTGAGGAAACCGAAATTACAAAAACAAAGTTCAGAGAGGCCCTGAAGCTATTCGAGCAAGATCGTCGTCACAAGTTTGCCATCTCTCTGAAAGTCTATGGGACTATTTCAACTTATACGATCTGATTTACTGCCCACAGCTAACGTTCATTCTCCAATGTTTTTCTAAGTTGTTTTGAGTTCTCTCTGTTACTGAGCAATTGTTTTCTTGTTTTTATCGCGTATTTCTCTCCACACGCCATTTGCCAAAGTTCAGTTGGATGTTAACTTTCTATCCCGGCTTATTAATCCTGCGGTTGTGGTAGCTCAAGTGGGGGGGTGTGGAGTGGAGGGGTTAAGTCTGTAAGCCGGTCCATCCCCTATGCAGATAGTGGCTGATTCGAGTTCTCAGCAAACAGACCAAATTCACTTGCAATCAAATTGAAAGCTTTCTTGTCTTGGCATCTTTCCCTCTCTTATAGGATTGTAGACCTACAATAATTTAAGGTACATGAGTTGAGAGTTAGTGGTTTTTCACTTGTAATGAGCGAGTAAAATTACATTTTTGGTTTGGATTGTGAAATATTTTAGTATTTTCTTTCAAGTTCCAACTTTTAACTAAACATTATTGAGTTATAGTACAGTGGAACTCCTGGTGTCCGGATTCAATTCAAATTAAATTTATTTGTCAAAAAATATGAAAATTACAACAAAATTATTACTTGATACAATAAGTTCTCAGGAACATCATATAATTCAAAATCAAATAGATTTTTTGCTCTGCCAGCAGAAGAAAAACTTGAACGCCGGCAATGAGAAAATTCGCGAAATTCGAGTGAAAATGTGATATTTTAGGAAGTTTTAATATTATTCTTGTTAATTAATTTGAATTTGTCATGTAGTGATCTTAGAAATTCAAAATTATTGTTAGAATGTTAGTTAATAGTTTTTTGGACTCACAATTTCAGTAAGATGAATCAACAACATAACCTCTGGACTATTAAATTTATTAAAATTTGGGAAAGAAGCAGTTTTGGACGAATGTCTGTTGATTCTTCCCACATTGTAATGTATCGTGCCAATAAATGAATAAATGAGTTCTGTTCAGAGTCTGGAACAAAATGTTTGTTTTAATGTGTTAGAATCTAGGCTATATTTAAGATAGAAAGTGACACTAGATTAAACAACAACAACACAATTTTTTCGAAACTGTGACTTTGGATGAAGCATTCAAAAACTTTTAGAGAATTTAATGAAGAATTTTCTACACTGAAGCAATTTGCTATTGATAAATTTACTTTTTGATTTGTGATCAACTTTAAGGCTCCAAGCTCAAACAAGTTGCGCTCTGAAGAAGCCGGAATGTAGTTTATCAACGCACTTTAGTTTCTAGTTTATGGTGACAAGTTCAACTTTTGTAGACGCCGTAGACGCGAGCGTAGTGGCAGTGACGCAATGCTGTTTGAGTGAACTGGCTGTTGCTGATGCAGGGTTCGGTACCTATACTAACTCAATCAGCAGACAGCCGGCTCTATACATCTGGGTTGCTGTTGGCTTGACAGCTTATATTCAGGGCAAAAGTGTTTCTGATTGGACAGGCAGAAAGTACGGCTCTTGTATGCAGGCTAGCTGTTCTAGTTTTGGCCTCTAAACATTATAAGCTTTGAACATTTCAGGCCTCTGACATTTCGTTTTGAAATTTACAGCTCGTTTTCTAGAGAAATTCTAAGACACATTTTTTAGAATTTCTCCTGGTTTGTATATTTCGGGGTAAATTTTCAGCTCGTATTCTTGAGAAAATCTAGGAAATGAGGGGTTGTAGATTTCTGGGAAACATAAACAGGCCGGCGTTGTACGAGCAATGCAGGTTTGGTTATGATCAATACTCCAATGGTTTCATCAAGTATTATTATTGGCTTGCGTTGTGTTACTCTGTTACTCTGTTGAAAAATATGTTCTGATTTGATTGTGTTGCCAAATCCAGACTGTATTATAGTGAGGGTGATGAAGCCCTAGTTATCCATATTGAATAAAAAAATATTGGAAGCTTCCAAAGACACAAGTAATTTATTAAAATATCGAGGTATGTTTATTCAAGTCTTAAGAAGAAGTCTTATCAAGTCTAACAAGTCTTATCAAGTTTTAAGAAGTCTTATTATTCAATAAATCTTAGTTCATTGGTTCATCGAACTTCTATATCCCAATCAGGTTTAGATTTGAAAGCTCGTTGTTTGAAATGATAGAATATCCTTGCAAATGACAAAGATCATTGGTAAAATGTCGCAAGTAGAATACAGTAACTTCTGTTGCCTGACCGGTCTAGATATACCTTACCAGAAAACAAGATTCTTACTCACCTCACCCACACGATCTCTTTCTTTCTTATCACACTCACTCTCTCTCTCTCAATCACACTTTTCTCGCCTCTCTTGGCCTGGAGTAAGATCTCACTTACTCTCTTCTCAGGAAGGATTTGTCTCTCTTGCTCAAAAGGTGAGTAGATCACGTGAGTTTCAGTGGCTTGCCACTCCGCATAGCTTAGTGAGTTGACTGGTTTGTGATCCAAGTGCCAAGGTCATCACTGGTAGCCGTGTGTCTAGTCTAGAGAGTACTCGCAGCTAATGCTTGTATTTGGCCCACTTCCGAAATAAAAATGTTCTGACATATTTGGAATGCGCTTTTCACTTTCGCCACATTCCTTTCGCGACTGAACATATTGTCAACGCACGTAGACCCCAGTTATGTTTAAACTTGAATGTTTGTCTTGAATAAAAAAACTTCATGAGTTTTTTTGTATAATCATAATATTGAAATATCAATATAGATTATGTATTCATGTTATGCGATTCGAAACAAGAACCTGATTGAGCCATTAGGCCAGAGTCTCAACTCAATTAAGGCTAGGGCCACACGAGCGCACAAAGTGCGTCCGTTGCAACGTACTTTTTGACGTCTGTTGTAGAAATACATAGAAGTGAATTGGTGACAACACACGAACATCTGTGTTGTCACCAATTCACTTCTATGTATTTCTACAACGGACGTCAAAAAGTACGTTGCAACGGACGCACTTTGTGCGCTCGTGTGGCCCTAGCCTAAATGTCTCTAAAAGCATATTCGTTCTTCATTAGTTCATTCCTAAATCTCTTACGTTTCGGTCCTCTTTACTACACTGTATCCATGTGTGTTCAATAAATTAGTCGTGTAAGAATGCTCTATTCTGTTTCAAATTTGTTGTGAACCGCCATTCATTTTTCATTTTACTTGCAATGAGTTGAACATTCTTATAATAAGTCAGTGATCCCGGTTGGAATCAGTTCTAATCAATTTTAGTCTTCAGACTCCGTTTCATTCATCATTGGTCACTGGTTCAAAAGAATCTTGTTCATTAATCCATTACAATCCCATCAATACATCCATTAAAAATCTGTCAATAGAAGTGAGGTTATGCAATTGCTTCCAATTATAAATACGAACTGTTACAAGTAGCAATTTCATAGGTATTTTTATCCAAACATAATTTTTGTTCTATTCTGTGTAGTGTCCTCTTTCAGCGTACATTTTTTTCAATAGCTGTATAATAACAAGGCATTTCAAGGTAATCCTCTTTTACTGCATTGCATTTCATCGTATTTTTCCGACCGAGGAAATCGTATTTGTCCAACAGAGGAAATCATTCTAGTGCTAAGATAAGTTCTTTAATATTTTGTCAGATACATTTTAAGTTGTGCGTTACTAAACCTACAAGAGCTTCAATAAAAGTTGCGGGAAATATATGATATGGCTTGTAATTTTAATCCTTTGAACGTTGTAATTTTAGACTCATTTTGACTCAGTAAATGAAGGAGATGATAAAAGGAAGATCATGTTTTTCCTCAAAGCTCTTATGAATAATATCCATCTCATTAGAAACTCTCTATAAGAAAAAAAATAATTGTTTCAATTAAAAAAGTATCAAGTTGTCAAAACTTGGAACTTTGGTCCTTCTCTTTGAAATCAAGAATTCCATTACAGGAGATTGTAGTAATGATTATAATAGATGTTACATTTATATGATTGTAGATGTAACAAACAATCTTGTAAGCCATGAAAACCTAAAGAATGTAACCAAGAGAAGAGAATATTTCAATTTTTTAACCGCTGTTTCCTTTACGATAAATTCGCGATACAAGCTGCGAAAGCTCCTATTTGTGACTGAACGTAATTAAGTGCTAAGTAGTAGCTCAGAAAAGGAGAGGAATAGTGCTCAAAAGCAGAACCAGAGTTATCTCTTGCTCCTATGTTTGACTCTGAGTTTCTTTCTCCTGTCTTATCTTTCTGTAACGCGTTCACAGTCAAATGCGATAATAGATTTTCATGAGATTTGGTAGGAATATTCATTTTTGAATTGCGATGTAAGTGTAAGGTTTATTAGAAATTTTGCATTCTAAGGTCGAAAAGAAGGAAGAAGTATTCTTTATACGCTTTATTGCTTTCAAATTACTCAGTTGTTGAAGAAGTTTTGAAATTCAATAGGTCGATTGCCCAAAAGCAAATTAAATTCAACCGCCATAGAATGAAGTCATCTAATGGAGCGCCATAGGGAAAGCATAGGTTCGGTCAAATTGCGTCATTTAACGGCGGTTGACTGTACTTGCCTTTCGTGCAATCGGCTGAATGTCTTTTAGAGGCAGCCTGGAAGCTGCAATGATAATTACAATGTAGCTTGCAAAATTTTATAATATTAATTTCAAAAGTAACAATTGATAATATAGGGAGCGAAGTGCTTGACAGTCTTGGTTATGTAATTTGTGTGCTATTATCTCGCTGAATAATTACCGTGGATTAGTTAGTTTGCGCTGGCAGCTTGTGCAAGGTAATTGCCGAATATAACAAAACTTCCCTCACTGCTGGAAAATGGGAAAGCGTGGGCTGTGGAAGTTTTCCGACTGATGAAAGAGATTTTCCGAGCTTTGACACAGCCCAGTCTGGCGCATTTTCCCCGGATGCATCCGACTTGAGCGAAACTTCGCCTGGCTCAATAACCGTCGACAGTCTCGACTTTGCAACTTTGAAACGTCGTGTAATTTATTTTACCTGTCACTTTACTACTGTTGAACGCAGTCGATCAGTTACCTTTTTCTTTGCTGCTTTCATCGATGTCGATATTCCTATTTCGGCTCCATTTATCAGGAACGGATCTCTACATTTATAGCTCAGTCTCGCCCTAGTAGCGATTTTAATGGCATAGTGAATGATTGATTCTATTGGCAAATGGCAATGAGAGCTCGCTATAGATTTGATCGTTCAATTCTAAGTTCATTTTTAGCTTTTTTTCAGGGTTCATGATGGATTTGATACTGAAATTCATTAGGTTCATTCATGAATACATCTGATTTTTGATTTCAATCAAATCAATTGATCATCAGTTTTTAGTGATTTTTTACTGACTTTTCACAATTCTTTATTGATTACGAAGGTGAGAATGCTTAGAGAAACATAATATTAATTATAAATAGAAGTTGTAAGTCTTCCTGTTGTCAATCAGTCAATCAGAAAAATTGTATTTTTAGCAAAAAAGTTGCCAAGCTCCGTATTCTTTCAATAATAATATTATTATTCGGAGCTATTCGTTCAGACAGTTCTGAAAGAAAGACACGAATGTTGTAAAAAACTTACAATCCAAACAGCATAAAATGTTATTATTGGTCGGCAGTTCGATACCTGTCAGCCGACCTGTGAGGGAAGTAGCTGTTGGGTCACGTACGTGTTCAACTTCAACAGGCACAACTACACAAGCTCCGCCCACTCATTCCTGATTGGTCAACAGTTTGAAACGTGTAATCAACTCTCAACTCGACCAATAGGTGGCAGCAGCTGTTGGATTGTGTACCAGTTTGTAAGCCACACACAACAAGCTCCGCCTATACTCTATCCTGATTGGTCAACTGTTTGAAAAGTAGATCCCAACCTTTATTTTGAAAAATAAAGCTTGGTTTCATTGTTTGTGTGTTCTGATTGATGGAAGAAACTCAATAGCACCGGGAAATGAGAATTTTTGAGGGTTGTATATTGATGAGAATAGGCGGGTCATTGGAAATGTCGTCTGCTGGTTTCTTAGAAGCAGAGATTGCCACTGGCGCGTGTAATTTGTTGGGATTGAGAAAGACGTTTCTCGACTCTACTAGATTCGGAGAATTTGGAAACCAAATGCTCAGGAATTCTCTTCGATTCAAGCCTCGCATCTTAGCAAGGGCGGGAAAATGAGATAGGAATTGGTATGAGTTTCTGAGAGTTTTGATTGAATACTGATAGGTTGGAAGCTTCTCCCATCAAAATTAATTCTCTCATCGAATTAATTCAAACTTCTCTTCAAAAATATAATAAGTAATAATTGATTAATTTTGTTCAATTTTCTCAAGTTTCATTTTTAATTAATGTGCTCTTAAAACGTTCTTGACAATAAATGCTTCTCTCATCAAAATTGATTATAATTATTCATGAGACATCTTTTAAAAAATTAATGTGTGAAGTAATGATTCAAGTGTGGTTCAGTTTTCTCAGGTTTGTTTCTAATAAATTCACTCTTAACAATCCTGACAATTCATAATACCTGCAACGAATCAAATAAAATCAAGTCTTAAAGACTGCGGAAATTTTTTGTAAGGACTGGCTAATTTCTTGATGTGTTGTTTGACATTCTCAGAGGACTGTGGTTACGTGGTTATATTCGGTCATCGAATGTACTACTTTCGGCGGTTAATCAGTAGGTCGGGCGTGTATGCGTATGTGTGTGTGTTTGAATGTAAATGTGAACTCACCGGTCAGGAATCTCATCCATCGGTCAACTCAACTGTACCGCTTTACTCACCAATTCTGTCTCTCTATCTCTTTCTCTATCTTATCTCTCTATCCAATTATCAATCTGTGAAGAGACGTTCTTTGCTCACAACTCAGCTATGTAATATTAACTTCGTGAATATTTTTTGGTCAGTCAACTCGGTTGATCACTAACCGCAGAAAACTCCTGGGTTTCATTATTATTATCAGTTTGGCCTCTGGTGAATATTTAGCTTTTCGTCCGACACCCAAATTCTTGGAAATTAGTAGCGTTTCGTCCGACTGGTTTTCGCGCTTCTGTGCGTATTACCAACGAGTAGCGTTTCGTCCGATTTTTGAGTCTTCTACCTGACTTCAGAAACCCTTCTATCACTGGCTAATTACTGTTGTAAATAATCAGTATCAAATAAAATTTAAATTCTGTTTCTTCAGATTGTATAGCTGCAATAGTTGGCTATTTGTATTGCTTCATGTGAATTTTTTCTATCAAATAGTTCGAAGTCGAAGCCTATTTATTTGGATGTAATTACAAGTTTTCCTCCCTATAAAACTGTATCCAGAAGAAGCTCATATATAAATTATGCCCATTCATTAAACATTGGCAGAAGTTGAATCAATCCAATAATAGCAATGAATATTTGTGGACGAGTACATTTTTAAAATGGTAGCTTGGATGAAGTAATTTAATCTACTTTCGGTTTCACTTTGGGGATTCACTTTGGGTAGAACACCTCTGACATCTAGACGGCTGAATAATGAAGTTGTAACTTGAATGACTCAGTAACTGCTGCCATCTTACGACAGAATTCAGAACTAGCTGCGTTGTGCATTGCCGACCAATCAGGGGAGAGAGGCGGAGCTTGGAGGCGTGTCTGTAAAGATTGAAGCTATAAATCACCCAGTAACTGCAGTCATCTACCGGTCGAATTCAGAACTAGCTGAGTCATTTATTTCTGGCTTATCAAGAGATAGTAGGCGGAGTTTGGAGGCTACATGATTTACAAATTAGGCTACGATTCATGGAAGAATTTTAGATACAGTCAAGCATTGTTCAAGTACTTTCATTGCTGAATAAATAAATAAAAATTTGTCTTGGAAAATACAATAAATTGAATTGTTATCATAATGAAATGGTTACACCCCATCAACCTATCTTCTAACAGATGTTGTTGAAGTTGAATTCCAATTCTCTGATCATAACTCCAAACTCCTCCACTTCCTTTCCAACGATTCATGTGATTCAAAATCAAAATAGGCCTATCAAAAAATAAGACATTTTCCATGAAATATTTTTGGATTCACCTCAAAGTTTTTTCACATGCACGAATCCAATTCACAATCACTTAGTCTTAGTTCATATTATACCGATGCAAAAATAGGCTTCCTGTTTCTTCCCTTTGACTCAAAACTACTGATAATACGTTTCTTGTAATTGTAGACTATATAATTTTGTGGGGGAATCTTAAACCCCATAATCACATTCTAGTCCATAATCACACCTTTAAAGTCCTCAACTATTTTTGTATTCTTGAGCTGCACTATATAGTTTATTATACAGGGTTGGTGAAAATTATAGAAACGGCTTAATATTTCTTATACGAAGGTAATTCGACGGTAGGTGACATTGGGGATCGTACTAAAATTGGAAATACTACTTTACTGTGACTCCAAAAGTTATAGTTTCACCTTTGAAGTTCTTTTATCAATTTATCAATCGTATTTTCAATCTCCATTCACTAAATCGTTTCTATTATGCATTATGCCAATGCAGACATTCTTGTTTTTGTTATTATTTGTCAAAAGTTTTGTCGGACGAAACACTACTTCTTCAGGTATCCTGCCTAATCCCAAAACTACCTGAGACATTGCTGTCGGACGACTCGCTACTCGGACGAAACGCTACAGGACCCCTCTGGTTGACCACCAAATCATTGATTATAAATATCTATTTATGTGGCAATATTCAATCACCATCAAGTATAAACATGAAACACGTTTCTCATTTTAACGGATTGATAACGAGTTTCATGTTTTTATCACAATTCTTGAACTTGAATATGAATACTAAACATTACAGAATTTCATGAACTTGAAAACTAATTATTACACTGCCGAATAGATAGATGTTGGAGATCTCTTAAACGTTTCTGTCTTTTTCACCAGCGTGTTTCAACAAATCAACAAACTTTACTTCCAAATCCATTTCGTTTTCAAGGCACAATTTTTTATGCAGAACTTTGCCACTATGTTGTAGGCCTATAAGTTTTATTGGTGGGGAGACTCTCTAATGTGTGTTTCACCTCGCATTCACCCCATGTTTTGGAGAATATATTATTATGGTGAATGTTTCATTATGAAACTTCAAAACTGTGAAATAAATAATAAATGCAGATTTCGAAAATATTTATTAATATTAGATGATCAAATCAGATCAAGCTGACTGTCAACTTGTCACATCAATTGAAATTCATTCAAAAAATTCCCAAAATTTCTTCATTAACAAATTCTTATCAATTAAATATGTCATCAATTGAAAATTCTCATCTTTGCTACATCCAACAGCGTATCAGACTGTGCAATTAT
This sequence comes from Laodelphax striatellus, assembly GCA_017141395.1. Classification (NCBI taxonomy): domain Eukaryota; kingdom Metazoa; phylum Arthropoda; class Insecta; order Hemiptera; family Delphacidae; genus Laodelphax; species Laodelphax striatellus. Next base: position 13,328,708 of record CM029534.1, on the reverse strand, counting down.
TCAACAAGTTTTTCAAATTTTACTGGATCTTTCTATTTTCAGAGTTGAAGAAATCAGCTCAAATATAAATACAGTAAAATCTTCTCCTTTATCGTTCCCTTATTAAGTTCTTAAGATATTGATGAATAAAATGATTACAAATGTAAAAATACAGTAGATGTTCAATGTAAGTGGTTTCTTGTCAACCATCTTTTCTTAGCTGTTTTTCATCTGATTGTAATGCACTACTTGAAGGTTTCGAATTATTAGATCCAAGGTTTATTTCCATATCGTAGAACGGTTTTCTTTATAAGGCTGCTTTCTACTTACAATGTAAATCTTCAACATAACTTGTTTGTTGTATTGTCGAGCATAAACCTTTTCAACTAGAGTGATAAATTGTGTTTTAGTATGAGGTGAGGGCGTGTGCTGGGTGGAGGGAGTCTGCTTGTTCAGTACCCGTGTTTGAGATATATTCTCTCCCAAGTAATAAGAACTGGGTCTCCTGACATGAAAAAGGGGCCAGATAAGTGGATCAAGGCAAAATACACTCTGAAGGTCATTAAACCTGACCAGCCTCTCACTGTACCCAACTACTCATACTCTCTCACACACACGCACCCACACTCACGCACCTGCAACAATAAGAGCGCCAAGGTGTGGAAGGACATGCTCTCCTTCACACTCACTACCTTACCTCGCATTTTTCTTGGAGTGTCCCACTGGGTCGACATTCTACTTTATTCGATGTTCTGAACATCTTTTATTATTACCTCTGCATCTTTATTATAGCACCACTTCATCTATAATAGCATTGTTTACGGGCGCTTACCTCTGCTCTAAACAATAATACCACCGAAGTTAGTACCAAAAATGTGAATTGAGAATTTATGTTGTGTTTGTTGTTGAAAAACGGTAAAAGCATTTTTTGTATTCAAACTTTTATTTCTTTTCATTCCTTGTTCCTCATTCGTTGGTGTTCCACCATAAAGTCAAATAATGAAGTCTAGTCCGTTTCATCAAATTTATTTTATTACATGGCATGACTGAATGTTTACATGAATGTTGAACAACGGTGAGCTTCCCCAATTGTGAATTGTGGGTACCATGCCTTACTCCTTACATTGAATGCTATTGAGAGTATTCTTAACAGACTATACAGTAATTACTAATTACCTAACAGCACAGATAATGTAGATCATTACAGATATTTACATTATCTGTGCCAACAGTATTACACCTACTAATACTTGATTATGATTATTCATAATATAATTGATAATTAGTTATCATTAATATATTAGAAGGTACTGAAACTGCTGTAACATTAACATAAATTTTATACACTCGGCGTTCTTGTTCCAAGTAATAATTTGTAAAATGTTTTAATATTTTCATCAACTTTATTCTATTGTGAATGAGCTATAATGTGTTACAGATTACGGCTGCCTCAGAACTTTGTTCTATAAAAATTTTGTCGAAAAACGTATTCTTATATACTGTATTAAGAACCCTTAATACCTTTGACTGAATTTATAAAATCGAGGTGATTTTTGTGTGTGTGGATGAAGAGGAGGGGGGTCAAAAAATTACTCTTTCGGACGCTATTTTCCAACCAATAAGCATGGAAATGGCACCAAATTGTACAGAAAGATTTGTAGAATTGTTGTATAATTTTATTTTCAACTTGAAATTGCAGTAGAAGTCGATCTTAATTATTATTACAAGTCGATAAAATTTGTTCATCAACGTATACTGCCATTTTAAAATTGAAAATCGAATTTTCAAGGTTTTTGAAAAGTTTGAAACAATTCTACATATTATCTTCCTGAATACTTTTTTCCATTTTCATGATTATCGGAAAATGATTATCGGATGGAAAATAGCGTCCGAAGAAGTAAACTCGTTTTGGCCCGCCCTTCACCCGCGCACGCAAAAATCTGTATAGGTTACTTATTTATACAAATTTCTATTGTAGCCTTTCAATAATTCAAAAAGTGTATTCTTCTATATTATTTGTTATCTTACATATTTTTTTCTCTTGTTGAAAATAATGTATTCTTTTACGTCATTTGTTGTTGTTCTTCCAATCACATGCATCTTACACCTATTTTTTCTTTCTTCTTGTTTTAGGTACAGAGATTCACCATCCTGCAATTTTGTTTCCATCTCTGGTAAGCTAGTCTGATTTTTCTCACAAACTTGTTGGTTGAAAGCGAATTATCCCGTAGCTTAGACATCGTGGTGTGATCAACAATAGATTCAACCACTGTTCATGAGTTTTCCCAGCTCCAACGTGTGTTGAAAGAACACGCCTGAACAATCGACCATTCTTGCAGAAAAATACTTACTATTCTCTATCCATGACGATGAGTTAATTGAGTTTTTCAACTCTTCTTCGTGTGTATAACTCGGTGAAACCCCAAGCACATCAACCGAACTTCACCATTATAGATTTACGTGTGTCTTCTAATCACGTATCTCAAGTTAGCGTTGCCTTGGAGATAGCTAAACTAACTTTTCTGTTTCAAAACAAGGAAAATTGGACTAATCACAAACCCATCGTGTCGTACAGTACTACTAAAAAGTGCAAAGCTTCTATTCGATTTAACTGGTACGTGAGGTTTGCACATTGCATTTCAACTCCAGAAAGAGGGATTGGACATGTGTTATGGATCTTTTAAAATGTTTCAAGTACCGTTATAGCTTGATGACAGAAGATTTTCAATGAAACTATTTTAGAATTTAGGCTACTAATTGAATCTTTCTCAAATCCTTTTCTTGTTGGGGGGTTCATAGCATGAATTCGGGTTTGTTTGTGATAAAAATTAGCACTATGCACGGGTTTGTGGTTTCGTTTGTTCGTACATTATCAAATGAATCCAACGAGATATTCTAAAATTCCATGTAGAAAATTGCAGAAGATAGCTTCTTCATGGCAAATAAGTCAGCTTTTACATTTGTAACCGTATGTTTTCGTGATTCTTGTATGGGATAACGACTAGAGCTAGGCGAGCACTAATATGATGTGCATTCTAGTCATGTACAGTTCAGCTCAGCAGTACCGAATCCACCTCGTTTCATATTATATGCAGGTTTGCTGGTAGCTGCAGTTGTACTCCATTGAAGTATACTGAAACTTTTGCTTTGTTGTATTGTTCAAAGTAGGTTCAAAGCTGCATTAGGGCACTGTACTTACCTAGTCTGTACTATAGTGAATATAGGCCCAATTGAGTACAGAGAAGACAATCATGAGATGAAAATTCATGTTGAACATTTTTTGCATTAACTTCCAATATTGGTCTCAGAAAAAATATTACTGTACTATCAAATATAGTAAAAGTTTTTAATTTGACGGATGGGGAATGATTGTTATTTAACATTTTCAGGGTAACGGGTGATGTTATTGTTAGCTCTGCCCTAACATCATGACATTATCCGTTAGGCTACCACGGACACTCTAAAAAATGTTCATTCGTCATCCGCCAAATTGAATAAATAATCTTTTATAGCTACATTTATGAGGCCGACATGGAGTGCAGGCTTAAAAATTATTCATCTAGATTACTACTAGTCTATATCAAAGATAATTCAACTACTTATGGTTGAATGTCTTTGTCTGTATTGTCGTTTCACGTGCTTGTATCTGGAAGATCTCAAAACTGGATGTCTGGAATATGTTTTAGTTTTGTACCTACAGTAGTTCATTCACTTACAGTTCTGTGAGATTGTTTTCCCCTTCTTCTTATTCAATTTCCTCGCAGGCTAGTTGGCAACAGATCCACACTTTTCTTCCGTTTTTCATTTTCCATTCGGAAACCTGTGCATCTTTTGTTATACTTCTTGAATGATCCACAAAGCTTCTATTCTTTTCCTTACTTATACTCAAACAGAAATTCATTTGTGATAACTTGTGCATTAATGGTTCAATAATAACGAATAAACTGAAAGTTGTATTGTAGGTAGCATTGTTGGTCATTGCCGTAACAAGGTTCAAGTAAAGGGGAGGGGGGTTAGCCACGGTGGAGTCGGGGAGGGGGGGTGAAATCTTGAGATTTTCATAATCAAAATACAATTTTTGCCTACCAATGGGGGTTACAACCCCCAAAACCCCCTCCTGGTTACGCCTATGTTGTTGGTAGCATGTAGGTAGGTTGTATTGTTGTATTGTAGGTTGTATCACCGAATAGAATTGGATAGTTAGTTACTCTATATTAGTTGATGTATAGCGTAGGCTATAGTGTAATAATGTAATGTATAGGTATAGTTCCTCCACGTTAGTTAATGTACAGTAATGTAATTAATAGTTTCTATGGTTGTATTATGGTTTCTATGCTAGATATTCTGAAAAAGATCTCAATACAGATGAACCTCCATAGATATAACTAAGGACGAGTCTAGAGTTTGTGTGTGGGCTAGCCGAACAGGACCTGTAATTTTCCCCTCCGGTGGATTTTCTGTACTAAATCCGACTTTTCCTTCTCTGACCTTTAATAAATCAATCCGACCGTTTTGTTCTGGCGAGTTGAACAAAAAAAGGCTGATGTTCGTCCGTATTATTGAAAATGCGTTTGCGTTTTTCCGTCATTTCGTTCATTGGAATGGTACAATATTGCTGAGTGCAGAAATCGCGTCAGCTGGAGCGTAGCCTACTATCTGGACTGAGAACTTTACGCTATGATCTGTTATCGTAATCGTACTCCATTTTATATTACGGTAACGTTTAATCTCCAAAGCAGTGAGCTATAGATTTAAATTCTTCATTATCGAAGCTCAGTTAACAATTTTTTTAAAAGCTCTGTCACGTGGCATTATCCTCAAAGCATGATACTGTAGTTATTTTCAATTTGAACTATAATTATTTTATTAATCACTCTATTCCATCTCTAATCACCGTTATAGACTATTGATTGTAACTTATTTTTTAGTTGATTATAACTAATTTTGTTCATTCCAATTCATTTGATGGCATAATGTAATATAATATTAAGGTCCACAACCTATTAAAATCAGATTAGGAGTAATTGAGTGAAAACAGTAGGCTAATCAAATGCAGCATTACGCCTACCTTCGTTAAGTGATTGAATGAAAATTAGAAGCGTCGATTGGCGGTTCAAGGGAATGATTAATAAATATGTGGACGGATAATAATTTATTGAAGTACAATCGACTCGAGTAGGTTCACTCTGGTATGAAATCGATCAGCCTATTGGAAAATTTGCTGAGAACTCGTGCTCGATGATGGAAAATTAAAATCATTCACTCCACCTCTGCTTGTCCTCTGGGTTACCCTCTCAACATATCACTCGTGTGTGATGTGACTAGTGATAAAGGTATTTCGTTGAACCGTAGCATTAGAACTTCAACCACGCTAACTGGAATGTGGGATATTGTTGACTAATTTATTGATTAATTTAGAATTGCACTGAGCTAATTACTAAGTTGAAAATTGTTAGTTGCTCAAATGTTTTATTCAATAGAATCTCGTGGATATGGAAATAACCTGTTTATTTTTCAATAATTATGTGAATCGTGCACTTTTCAACTGAATTGGTTTTGTGTTCAAGCTGAGATAATTCAGAACTTTTCTGTGGTTCAGGTTATGGTGGAATTGAATTTTAAGAAAATATTAACTGCAAGAATAAGAGTGACACTACTGCTTGCAGAAATTGAGAACTTGGAGCTTATGTGAGCATCATCCCTAAAAAAATCGTTGTAGTTGGCTTGTAAGGTAAAATTACGTGAAACACATTTAAAACCAATATTTTATTGCTATTTGCATAGTTCAAGTCCCTTCTTAATTGTACAAAACACATTCTGCATTTTTATGTGCTCAGTCATATAATAATATTACTGTTGGCTCATGTTCCCTACATTTCAACCTATCTGCTCCAAAATGTATCGTGACTTAGGTCGACTGCCACTTTATATGGCACTATACTAGCCTGACAAGTCCTGGCTGCTGTTAATATAGTGGTGAGTGCCAAAGCTATCCTACTGAAGAATGCAAATTGGAGCTGTGTATTGTAGCAGCAGAGACTCGGTTCTCCGTATGTATTCTCAGGAGACGCCACTCAGCCAATGCCATTGCCACTGCCACATGTATCATACAAACATCTATCATCGCTAGCTGTGAGCCAAATTCGATTTGTCGATGTCGTTGTAGTCCTCCCCCTCCCTGCGAGTGTGTGACAATTCAAACAAGAACGTCATCTCATTGTCTGTGTCTAGCCCAACCCATGTGTAGTGCAATTCCTGCCAAATGCTCTCTCAGATGCTCTTCTTCCACTTATTCTCCAATTTTTTTCCGCCTTCTCCTTTTACGTCTTCTTTCTTCTCCTTCTTCTTATCCTTTCCTTCTTATCATTTTCTTCTTGCCATTTTGTCCATCTTCTTTGTCAATTCTTCATGGCCACCCGTTTTAGTTTAGTTTGATTTAGATAAATAATGATTTATTTTCCAAAAAAAACCTATAACTATTACAAATTCAAAATATTTACAGTTAATAATTGTTTATTTGCAATAGTGCTGATTGAATATCGAAAAGCGATCAATATTGTATATCCAATACGTAATATAATCTATCCCAGTACATCATAAATTATAAAATATTTATTTCAATTTTTTTTTTTTGTTAATTTACCCTGTAGGCTGTAGGCTACTCATGCCACAACTTTTGTAATTAATTCAAGATAATTTCAAATCGTAGTTATTGACAGGTCGGTTTTAGTTATTAGACTAGGTTTTGCATCCTGTTAATTTGGTAAAAAATCGATTATTCATGGATTCATATTTGCACCTCTAATTTTGCAGATTAGCTGAAAATATGCGAATAGCTCTACAACAATTTATAAATGAATAATAATAATAATAATCTAGCAAATATTCTAGCTTTGGTAAAACAATTCAACTAATAACGTGATTAATAAATAATTAGTTGCCAGTATAATAATAGCGACGCACTGTATCCGTATTGAACGATGCGGATAGTTTCCGCATGTATGCAGATGAACAATTCCCAGCCACCAATATTAATTTGGCAAGCATGCTTTACATTGTACAACAGTTGGTGGGCGTGGGAAAATTGGTGTAGGGCTGAAAATGCGTGTCGCTTGTGAACAATATTAGCTTGCCGGTGGCTGACGATGTAGAGCATTCAGTCGAAATGAGTGATCGTGGGTGGGTTGATAACTACTCAGTGCTGGCTGATAACGCTCGGCTCCTGATATTTGTCAAGTGGCAGAGAGAGAGAGAGTGTGATTGAGAGGGCTGGAGGGAGGGGCTGGAGCGAACTCCCCTGATGAGCAGATTCGCACGTGACTCGGCGAATAATGAACGTGACTAATAATTGTGCAGCCTCGCTAACACCTCGGATACGCCGCTATCATTTTTTATATTATTTGCCAGTCATTCGTATTTTTAGTGTCCTACTCTCGACGCTGGTCTGTTGTTTCACGATGATATATTGCTCGCAACTAGTCATAAATCGCATGAGAATTGCCACTGTAGTCAGTCTGTGGCTGAAATGTGGTCACTTGAAAATTATCTGGAATTATCCACCTTGTGCCTCTGTATCTTCAAAATAAACTAATCGTTGGTAGGTGTTTGAGGGTCTGAAATGTTGATAAAGTGTAACTTATTTTACGAATTTGATTTTTATTGAGATGATGAGTTTGAAGAAATGCGTTGTTAGATAATCATCAGATTTTCAACCTTCTTTCATTTGAAATGTAAATAAATTTTTCTCAATATAGTTTCAAAATATGATAACTACTATTATAACTATTGTTGATGCAGGTAAAAGCGCTTCTTTTTGTTTTATCTACACCTACATACCATAATACCATACGCCTACGCCATAACCATAACCAATAATATCTACGCCTAATACCATAGAGAAAGTATACGCCAAGAAGATTGATTACTGATCAGATAGATGCTGTTTATATTTTTACTGTGCGGCGATAATAGTTCGTGTTAGATTCTTCAATTTCAGAGGTCTCGCCAATCGCAGACTTGATTAACACAGCATGCTTTGGAAGTACCGTCGAGTCCTCAAAAATATCGCCACCATCACGTCGTTTTTCCGTTGTTCACCATTTAACATAGGGATGAATCATTTACTTGGCGTATGCTTTCTTTATGCTCTATGCTAATACATAGAACACCTCACTGCTACACCACTACAGCAATATTATATCATGTTCTATTCCATATCTACGCATGTAGAATTTTGCATGTCAGAAATTCTATATCATCATCATCATCATCATCAATATTCTTCTTCATCAACATCATCGTCATCATCATCATCATCATCATCATCATCATCATCATCATCATCATCATCATCATCATCATCATCATCATCATCATCATCATCATCATCATCATCATCATCATTATTATCAATATTATGTCACTTCATTATTCAGTAGTATTCGGAATCATGTGTGAATCCTCTACATAATTTTGGAAATCACAGACTATTTTTCGTAATTGGAGAACAACCGTAGCAGAGATGAAGCAACAACCACTTTGATGAAGAGTCCAATTGGATACTGGAAAATCATTGTGTAAGCTTCATCACCAGTAAGCTCTGCACTGTGTCCCGAGTCATGTATTATTAATTCGACAGAGAATCCTCTTCATCTGGATGCTTTATTTCGACAACAATTACACGATGTACTGTTTGCCCTCAAAAAATAGCGTTCCATTCAACCGGCGTGAAATGTGTGGGTTGTCTCGCCATACATGATGCTATAACCATATCCACGTTTTGTGTGTGCACACTATACATGCACAGTAGTACCGTGATGGTTATGGGAGGAATGTCATTGTGAGCGGCCATGCCTCCTACTGTTCGGAGGAGCATCACGAATTAATATTGTTCCACATCCCCCAAAAGACCATCAACTGAACAATGAACCCTTCGCTTATTAATTATTCCAATGCTTTTTGCATGCTAACCGACACCTTTTCAACAATTATTTACTCATGCGAATATTGTGCTGTGTGTCCCGCCCTACTAAGTTTAATGAACAATTCCATTCAAATTCAAATTGTTATATTCCAATCAAAAACAAGATAAATTTAGCAATGTGAATGTATCAGACAATTATCAATTATAAAACCTTGTTACAATCGATTTAGCTTTGTGAGGAACTTATCGTTTTGTTGTTCCAATTACTGTGATCAGGACGTTTTATCATAGAGAAGAGATAGGAGTAGATCGTTCAAGGAATAGGGAACTGTGTGCCGGTTTTGTGTTACATCAAATCGTGCCGGCCACGTAGTTCTGTTCCACAAGGTAAGATAGCGCTGACGCTGGCGTCTCTCTCTCTCTCAATCGATCGCTCACTCACTCTCAGTCGCACACCCATTCTCTGTCATATCGCCAGCTTCGAGTCTACACGTACGCTTTCTAGTTACTCTGAGTTCTAAGAGATGTCGCTAGGATCATTTCTGGTCACAAATTTTAACGTACAATGGGAAATCTATTCTAATGGTTTTATCTCATGAAAGTTTTTGTGGTTTGATAACAATCAGTTCGAATTCTTATTAGGCTATTTGTTGAGATCTGTGGTCTATTTAATAAACATAATTAAATGTAGAGAAAATAATAAGATAGATGGGTAGATAAATGACTTTATTTTTTCCACTTTCTTCATTACATGAGTGCTGTGGGCGAAGTTGAGGCATGTTTTTGAACTGAGGTATAAGGCAAGTACAGTGCGATCCTTTTAATTTGACGCTTGGCGGTCAGTAAACAGCTGATGTCACGCAGCTTTGACACAATAATCCAAAGACTTTTTAAAGTCTTAGAGACCTTCAAAGTCTTTGAAAGACCTTTTAAAAGTCTTTGCAATAATCTGCGAGATTCAGAATTTGTAGGTTAAGTATTGTGTCAAAGCTGCGTCACATCAGCTGTTTACTCCCCGCCAAGCGTCAAATTAAATAGATCGCACTGTATATGAGGCATAAGTTGAGTCTCTCCCACAAAAATGCGTACACGAACTAGATGAATTTATAAGTTTTTTTGCATACTTCGCCTTGATATTCATGTCCAGCGTGTGTGTGCCTTTTTCATTTTTTACGAGGCTCCTAAAGTTTAACGAAACAGCCCTACCAGAAATAATCAGTTCTCTGCACTATTTTTGCACTAATCCATTCTTGTTCTGTTCAGTTAGTCTAGCCCAGGATAACGAAGAAGAGAAAGAAGTGGAAATAAAATAGAGTCGTAGTAAAGGAACGTGTGGCTGAGATATTTTAATTTTATTGGAGGAAACTTTCAATTAGACAACTTCCAATTTACATTTTACAATCAAATCCGTAGTTTTTATTGGTCTATAAACTATGATCTCGTGGGATTCCAGCCATCAAATCTTTATCTAGCTATAAAACAGTAGATAGTTTTATTGGGTACGTAATATTTTTTCGACGACCACCATTCAAATGGTATAATAGATTCGTTATAGCAAACGAAACACTTTTGAAACATTGTAATGAAATTTAAGCTTTTATTCTCGATTCATTTGACCGCTTTTCGATTGTCTCTATGTTTGTCATTAGATCTTTTTTACTTTTGAGATGCTCTTATTTTGGAAATCTCTCTTATTTTTCTATTGTAAATCTCTCTGAAGCGTTCAATAAAGGATTTCATTGTTTCAACTCTACGGATTTTTGAAAACCTGTATTGAATTGCATAGCTTCATCCAAAACTACGATCATTACAACCGTACGTAGATTGTTGACTGCTTGTTAGACATGCTAGACAGTCTCTGTCCCAGTAAATCATCCCAGTAAATTGTCCTTTGTTGTCGGTTTGTTGCCAAAGCATGATTCAAGACTCATTCGATTCATGTTGAGTGTGGGAGTAGTGGTTGTGGCTGTGTAGTAGCCATATTGTAGTTGTGGTTTTGTAAAATAGATCATACATTCACGTAACTTTTATAATGAGTCTCAAACAATACATTCCCGAGTCTTGTATGTACAATTGTTGGGAAGAGTTGTTGGGTTTGATTGCAATGTACGGTTGCATCAATAAATGTTAGGATAATTTTTATCTTATTATAATTTTTACTCTGCATCTTTATTGTTGTACGTATTTAACAATAGAGAAACAAGTTTGCTTGCAGCAGCAACTGTTGAGATGATTTAATTACAGCGGCAGTAATAATGTGCTTGTAAAACTTTTGTAAGAACCTGAGCCGTCCAACTTTCAAAAAATAGGTCAACCTAATTTGTCGACAACACACTTTGGTTGCAAGCTACACGAGAGAAGAAAACAGGCCTTATTAATTACACTAATGATAGCTGGATGTAAATCCATTCTGGGCCAATGGGAGGCAGCGTTATAAATTATGACGTCCAGCATTCCCACAGGAGGCATATGCCTCCTCTGGGAGGCAAAGAGGCCGTCATGCTTCAGAGGTCGTGACTGAAAGTGTTTTTATTCAATTTAATGTTCTAGGTTGATATTTTTCAGGGCTGTTGAAGTGGGAAGTGTGGATGGGGGGGGGGGGGGTTTGATGACGCGAGGCGGCTATGAGCTGAATGCTAATGTTATGTAGTACAACAACAGTATGGCTGCCAAGTCGACCTTTATGAACGCCATGTATTTATATTTATTTAATGCGGAACCCGTGGTGCTCCATACATTTCTGCAGTCTTGCTACTCTCCCTCCACCCCTTTACTGATTTCAATAGCTATTCTTCAGCCCTCCTATTCTCCACTTCATTCGCCATACCACGTTCGTTTCCTTAGTACAAGTCTTGTACACTTTTTGCTCGTCTTCCCACTAAATATTTTCCCCATCTTCATTCATGTTCTACATAAATTTTCTGCAGTTTTATTTTTGCAGCTTACTCCTACTTTATATTTTTTTAGCTGTAGTAGTGGTCCTATGGCCAATTTTGACTTTTCCTTTGAACTTCACATCATCACATGACTTGAACATCATCAACACATCACTGCTCATCACATTCGTTCTTCAACTCTGTACAGTTTGAATAAAACCAGTTGTCACTTGGCCTGGTGCTCAAGAACCACTCACTAGAACCGTTTTTGTCAGAAAACGACCGATCATCTGAAATGCTAACATTGAATCAAATGTTCGGACATCGGACGCTTTCTGACAAAAACGGTTCTAGTGAGAGGTTCTTGAGCACCAGGCCAAGTGTCAACTTGTTTTATTCAAACTATAGTGTGCTGCATATTTAACTTATTTTTCATCAAGTTCATCCCATTTTCTTTAAACCTCTTTCTGAGTGCTTTATACTTTGTGTCATCAATTCAACCACAGTACCCATTTGGATATGATGATAGATCAAAGCATGTTTCAACATTACGTTCCTTCCCAATTTCAGTGAAGGTCCCTTTACTACTCTACCATTGCTATTGCAGTTCGTTACAAATGTATTCTCCTTTTCATCGTACCTAGAACTACAGAGATTCCTGTTACGGCTTTTTTGCCTTACATGAAGCATATTTCCATCAAAATAACAAATTTTGATCACAAACATAAATATAACAAATAGTTTATACTTCACTTCTGCTCAAAATAGTCATTGCACGTTGATTAATTTGACTTTTTCTGCGCTCTCTCTTGCAATTCTTCTTTTTTCTTTCATTTGAACTGTTTCTTCTTCATTATTCCTTTACTCACCTTATGTCATAGAAAGTTAGAGCGTTGGAAGAATTGTAGAATTCTTCCCTTTTCCAATCGATAGTACAGTTTGTGCATCAGAACTTCAGTCATCTTTCAATTTTAGTAACTTTATTCTTCCTCGCTTTATATCATCTCCTTCATGACCATTTTATGCCATATACAATGGGCATGTACTATACTGCGATTCACGTCAAGAAGTCAGCATTGCTTAGATGGGAGTTTGCTAGTTTTCAGCACAAGGCAGTTGCTGATCCAGCCACATAGAGGCAGTTGTCTCTATCCTATTCGCACTGTGCATAGTTGCCGCACTGTGCATTGTTGTCGCACACAGTCCCAACAAACACGTTTGGTGCAGTTTTCTCTTTCTCTCTCAATAAAACTTGGCATCAATGCTGACTTCTTGACGTGAATCGGACTATAGTGGCTATATACTCCTATCTCCAGCCTCCAATGCATAGGTGCATTAATGGAATCAGTACTATTCTCCTTTTCCAATTTCAATAAGCTACACCGTACCGTACCTCGACGTGGTTATTTTTCTTGGCTGTTCGTTATTGAAGCACATGAGCATTGTCAGTACAGTTATGGCTGCTTGGAAATACAACCGCATTAGATTTTATGGACATGGTCTCGCTTCGAAGTGCGATAAACTAGTCGCTTAGGTTGGCGCTGAGGCTGGTCTGACCCACTTTTTATTTCGATTCAAGTCGTTGGAACGATGCGTGAAATGAGGTTTCTGCTGCTGCTGCTGCAGTTTCTATTGTGATCTTCCATCTTGCAAAGATCGAATGTAGCGAACGCATCGAGCACACTGAAATGGGTATTCTCCCTCCTTCCTCCAATAGTTAATTTGTATGCGTCAAGCTTGAATTTCTTGATGAAATATTTGCTAGATCGCAAACCTTTCCAAATGGCATGTAATTTAGAGTATGAAATTTATGGAGCTTAATTGACCTTATCAGTTACTAACACTTAATGGAAAAGTGAGAATTACCATCGTTTGGTTTTGCTGAATTTCTATCGCTGTACCCGCGACCAGAGATATTCATTTATCACAATTACCTTGATAACTAAATCTTATGATTACTTAATTCTAAACTCTATGATTCCTAAAAGACTTCACTCGCTTGTATCACAGAGTACAGAGAACAGACTTAGTAAGACCAGAGAGTATTGCTTTTCCTCCTCTATGTTTGTATTTTGTAATAATTGATTGATCTTTCTTTTATTTCTATTTTCATTTATAATTTTCAAATAGTATGGTGTTGAAAACCATTGTATTGTGTGAAGGAGGCAAAATGGGTTCCATCCTGTTGTCTCCAATAATAAAATTATTTATTTATTTCCTACCATCTAATAGTAAGGTTTACTATTCCATCTTATTATATTAATGTTGACTTTATATTATAATTATTTCAAGGTCTATTCACACATATCGGTTCAGTTTGAGCTGAAATTAAAATTAAACATGTCTCATCTCAAGAGTAGACTCACGTCGATAATTTTCATTGTTTCATTTGATACAGTTTTCCTAAAACATTTCTCCAGTATAAGAAAATCCTGATAGAAAAATGTGTGCCCAAGAGAGTTAAAATTTAATTCAGCTGTTGTAATGGAAAATATATTGCTACTTTTTTTAGTCGATTTCGCCAAACATTAATCGAAGTGGAACTTTTCTTTGTGTTTTATAAAGTTAACAAACTGCTACTTGAAACTAAAATACCATCAAATGGCTGCGACTTTTTGACCAGCTTCATTGTTTAATTGTTGACTGCTGGAATCATCAAAGCACGTGTTCAAACATTCAAAAGTGAACTGGAGTACTTTAATTATCTTTCTACTCTAGGGAATAATCATTTGAGCATCGCACGCGTTGAACGAAAAAGATTTCAGCCTCAATATTCCTGCACAAGTAGAGGAAATGAGAGCTTGCTTTGCGCTGTTTTATGTACATTTTGGTCTAGATTACTGTTCCTTTTCATGTTTGGTATTGTTTGAGTTTTTCTGTGAACTTCCAGTGATATTTCTGAAAAGACTCAACCTCCTTACTTGATGTCTCGCATAACATCCTGACAGGCGTGGTGCATAGCTTTTCTTTTGACAGAGATCAGAGAATTCCTTTCTTTGTGAAGTCTTCTCTCATAATTTTCAAGTTTGATCAGATTGTGAGCCTTATTCAGACACCTAGATGGTGTCATCTTTAGTAATGCAGTGAAGGATGTATTTTCATTCCTCTCATTTTTTCTGAACTTGATACTTGTAGATTATTGGAATACTTTCTTCGATATTCAAATTATTTTAAACCGTCCGATATTATAGCAATCTATTTATGGAGTATAAATTCTCAATCTGAATTGGAACAGCAGAACGTTATCGTGCTAAAATATTCACAGATTGATTCCAATAAAACAAGATTCAAGGCACTCAATATACAATTTTTCAATGAAAGTATTAATTCTTTTTCATTTGATTCACAGATTGATTATTATAAATGAGATCAAGTACAATAAATATACTATCTTATTATTGAACGTTTCAATTCACTTTTTATTAGATTCACAAATTGACTCCAATAAATAAGATTCATTACATTGAATTCACTGTTGTTTTTATTAGAAGTAGATTAATTCACAAGATTGAGAATTTTTGAAAAAAATTGGTTCTCACAGAAATTGTTAGTGTGGAAAAATAACACTTGAGAGAGAAGTTACTGTATCGTTTTGATTCTATTGCTATGGAATGTGAAATGATGCTGTTGCTAGAGATTGCAACTTTATCTTTTTTCTTCCTGGAAAAGTTTTCCAGAATTACAATAATGACTTCAGGTGTCAGTGTCAACCAGCATCTTCCGTACCAGATGAAAAAGTCATCATCAGCACAGTGTGTTGAGAACTTTTTTGATGGCCTGAGTTTGCATAATTCTATTCAGAAAACTTGTCCGCAACTCATTATATCAATGGAAAGCAGAGGTTCCGGAAAAGTTTTTAATTTCAATTTAACACAGTTGACAGTTTTTAATTTCAATTTGATACATTTGCGAGTTTTCAAAAACGCTTTTTTTCTGGGAGACTTTATCGAATTAAGTTTGATCTACTCTAGGCTGGAATAGATTATAGCTGGAGCCTGGTGTATGTTATTCTTCAGTGCCAGAACTTGTTGAATATTCATAAAGCGCTGTATGCATTCGCATTGGCTAATTAGACACTGTTCAGCGAGACGTGACGTGCTTGGAAAATGTCTGTGAAAAATGTTCTAGATTTTCCGTCGCGTTCTGGAAAATTGATTGATGTATGAAGCCTGCATTTCGGAACGAGTGCATGAGATGAGATGTGTGGGAGGGGGGCCACTTTCACGATAACACCGCGTCTAGGCCGACGTTATGTTGCTCCATTACTTGTTATCGCCACAGCCTTCGTTTTATGGACCCGGCGGCTCTTGTTGTGTCAAAATCCCTAATCAATCTATTTTATCATCCCACATAAATGCTCCCCGATGCATTTTGGTGGCAGCACTGCGTAGGAGGGAAAATTGATGACACTATTAGAACGGAAATTCTTTGAGGAGCACTGAAATTTCCACAATTCATCGTTTGGAATCGAATGTAACAACACAACAGTGTTCAAAGCCTGGTTGATTGTTAGTTTCGGTGACATCAAACGAATTCCTCGCTGTTTTAATTGGGATATTTGCTCGCATTTATGTCGTCTGATTTCTTCTACACCTCTCCCGCTTCCCCCGTTATGCGTGGTTCAAAAACTTATTTCATGACGAGTACATCGTTGGATTCTAGGAACTCAACTTTTATTTTTTTTCACATGTTAAACATTCCTCGCTATCAGGCTTTTCAGATGCAAACACATTCTCATCTTCATCTGCTACCTCACTTTTTCTTTTGTGTATCTCTTTCATGCTTGGTCAACTGAGAACGGTGCTGCATGCTACATGTAACATGATAGTTGTTTGAATAAGTTGTAAACTTTACTTGGAACGTTGTATTCCTTTGTTATTCAGTTATAATGTAAACAGCTAATATGATTAGAATGGAACAATAACATGAATGCTGTGTATATCAGAGTGATTTTCATTAGCACATAACAGTGTTATCTTCATAACAGTTTAATTTTCGACTCATAACAGAGTTACATGGTTTTTAACATTTCAAGATTGTTTTTGAAGTATGAAATGTCTTGAAGCGATAATCTAATACTGAAAACTGTTCTACAGTATCATTTACAGTAATAAGATTCTACATACGCTCCTCATACATCTTACATCATTCATTCTCACATCATACATCATCAATCATTGAAGGAAACACAATTAACTTTCTGAGTTCCATATACATATAACATTTCATTATAATTTTTTAATTTCAGTATCATTGTTGCTCATATCATGCTGAAACAATAATGTGAGACAGAATAAGAGTAGAAGAGATTGGAATGGGGGAGAAAGAGCAGGATGTGTTTGTGGTTTGACCCGTCGAACAAGTTCAAAAGTGTTGACAGAAGCCTTTTCACTTTATTGGCAAAGTTTCCTTCAGTTTTCATGAACATTGACATTAACGATAGTCTCTATCGCAACACAACAGACTTCATGAGCAAATTATTGATACGTAAAACTACCTATATATATGTTAATAGTTTTAATTTATGTTAAGTTATTTTTTTTAATGTCTTCTACATTTTCGTTTTGCAAGTTAAAGTTGGATGTAAGTTACCAAAATTGTCGAAAGAACCCTATTAGATTTTATAATTCAAAAAGTAGGGGTTTTCCTCCTAAATTTTCAGATTTGGAAGTATTCCACGCCCTCAAACACCCTTGGGATACAGCATGCCAGCTGAGTTGAATTTTTTATGTTATTGCCTTATCTGCGATGGTTCAAATCCTTCTAAGATCATCCACTCGCTATCATTGGTGTTTGATGTGGGAAGCTGTAGACAGGTTTCTGAGTTCTAAAAAGTTTCATACTCAGTTGATATTTGGAATATTTACCTGCTTTTCAATCTTTTAATATATTTTCTGGGTGTTAATCGAAAAGTTAAATGTTTTCAATGTTATTAAAGAATTACTACTTATTCAGAGATTTTTAATATCTTTCGGACAATTTTCGAAAACTAGTTTAGTCATTTGAATTTGAGTGAGATCCATTCCATCATTCAATGTATCAATGGATAGCAAAATGGTTGTGTCGCACATTTAATTTTACACGTGCAGTGGAGTGCAGAGTGACATCATGAATGAATCATATTTATTTACATGACATTGAATTGGATGAATAAACAGGGGTTTCAATTTAATCAGAATTAATCTACTTTCATCCTCCATAATGTGCATCATACAGTTGGATAAGAATAAGCTACGGCATCAATCTTCGAATTTTTGAATTTCATACTTTGGTTCCTCAATTCAGACCATTTGCTCTTATAAATTCTCGAATAATCTCATCTATTTTAGCCAGCTCCCCGAGGAGAAAGAAGAGCGTGTGAACTCATTTTGTTGAACTCAGGAGGGATTTATCATTCTGTTATTACGACCAGAGTGTATAGAAGAAGAACTTTACTATTATTCTCTCTGATTATGACATGGAATTATGTGTTGGCTCAGAGTTATTCCATTTGTATAATTTTGGAGGCAAATATTTTCCCTCAGAGAAATCAGCAGACTGCGGGATTCACCTTGTTCGTAATTGTGATCAATTCATCACGTCTAGCTCCTCATTTGCATCGCTCAAGACTCTGATTCATTTCTTCTGTCAAATGAGAGAGAGTTGGATTAAATCTCTTCTCTTAAATGAGGATAGCGCTTGGAAATTGAGTAAATGCTACACTACTCTTTCTTTCAGATAGAATATGATATATAATATGTTTATTGCATCAGTAATTTGGTCTTAAATCAACTATTTAAATCTAAACGAACTAAAGTATAACCAAACTCGATGAAGATTTCTTCAAAGAAGCAGTGCATCAAGAAACAATAATTAAAAAATTACCAGTATAAATTACGAATTTTATATCAAAGATAAATTAACTCGGTTTAATTTGAAACTATGCGTTGAAGTGTTCTCTCATTTCTCGGAATGGTGTGTGTGGTAAATCGGGTTGGTCGGGGAAAATTTGGATTGTCCATTCCGAAAACATGTATCCGGGAAAACATGAGAGAGAAAGAGAGATGAGAGATATGATCGATCGGTGTAACTGGAAGCTATTTTCATGCTGTCTGCAAATGCAAATGACTTTTCGAATTTCTTTCTGCATTAGGTTCGATTCTGTTTTATCGGTGATATGCACTGACGTCTAGCGGTGTGCGTGGGTTTGCTACTCATTCAATGCTTGGCAACAATGTTCATTCTAACACCTCTTACCTCTTTTTCACACTACTCTACGTCCAAAAAATGTACAACCAGTTCATGAAGTGTCGTCCTTCAATTGAACCCTTTCCAATTTGCGATTGCTGCGATGAGTTTTTCCTGGCAAATTAGCATCCATTCATTTCATCTTTCATGAAATTTGAGTGTAGATGATGAGGTCAATAAAGATAATTAAAAATTAATCGATCTACACCTATCGACTTGAGCCCTAGATCTATTCGACCTAGTTCTAGAACAAATGACATTCTATTCGGTTAGTTTATGGTTGCAGATTTATTCAGATCCACTGGTAAGGTCTCGGGAGTCTCGAATCAATGTGTTTAAATGAAAGAGACACCTTCTAGCGTAGTCTGATGTAGCTTATATCTGTATTGTTTGTAATAATTGATTATGTAATTTAAAATTATTCACTTCATATATTTATGTATTTTTCATTCTAGCTAAGGAAAATGTTATTGTTGTAAAAAGTATCTCTTCAAATGTTCCTTGTGTTGATACTGTGTTAAATTTTCAAGCCTCGGCTTATAAGTAAAATACAATACTAAGTATGAAAGTTCAATTTAAGTAAATTAAACATGTATTTGAAATGCAGGCCTTTGTCACTCTTACAATCCCTATGATTCCAATATTCGAATTATATACTCCTATAATCTGATTCTTATTTACATAATTATGGATTTGATTTTTTGCATTTTTCCATTACAAGTACGGAAGCTTTTAATTAAATTATTCTGTGCCCAGATGAAAACATATTAAAAAAGGAGAGTATCCTTATTAGTTGTATACTAAAGTAGAGGAAACATGTGATGAGCTTTTTTACTCCCTCAACCATTACCTATTTTGATGTTGGTCATAATGTTCTTGCTTTATGTCAAATAGTACTCACTAATTGAACACTCGTTTATATGAGGCATGCCTCATGTTGTCATGAAAAGAGGAATGTTGAGGCATCGTTGGCCTCAAAATAATACGTTGGTTTCATCAGTATCACTATATTAACGTACGCGAGCCGGTCCACCTGTCGGATTCCGAAGATACTCTATATCTATATTGTTTTATTAAAACGCTAAAAAGGGGAATGTTGAGGCATGCTGTAATCGCGTGCCTCAAATAACATCCATATATTATTGTTTTGATAAAACGCTAATGTTGTTAGAAGAAAGGATGAGAACGGCAAGTTGAAAGTTGTACGGGAGTGGTCATGGCTATAAAACCTCACCTATAATGCTCCAGACACAGCTATCAAAATCGTAATCTCTTTCAGCATGAAGCCTAACTTTACTGCGAGAGCTGGAAAATGATACAAAAAGCTTTTTCATATAAAACAGCTATATGCGAGATGTGCATGGGCTTAAAGGATTGCAAAACAGTATGAGCTGATTGTTTCTGAATGATGTTCGTCTTCATATGAAAAAACTGGGATTCCAATATCTGAAAATGTCTGTATAATTTTGTTGATTAATGATTTTTCAAAACCGTACGGTACACTTGAAAAGTGGACTGTTGTAGGCCTATGTATGATTAATCACATTATTTTTCTCAAAAACTATTCATATTCAAAATGAATATTCCAAGTGTGATAAGTATGAATATTGTATATTGATAATTTATTAATATATATAAACAAACGAGTAATGCATCAATTCCATCATTTGTTGTTGCGCTTAGTGGTGTTCATTTCAATGTTTCATTGTCTGCGGACCTATTAATCAGGTAGAAGCTCCAGATATACTGGCGAATGCTTATGAATTACAGTAGGTGGAAAATGGCTACTGTACGCTCTAATTCTGTGAAAAGCCTCCACATCACAAGTGCACAATAATGATAATCTCTGTCCACGTTTCATATGCTGAGCCCCTCTTGTGTTAATCAGCTTGATTAAATATATCGATCCAACAGCGCTCCTGTTTAATTAGTTGATCACATTATATTCAACGAGTGAGTGGAAGTGATGGGATAGGCTCCATGATGTTTGGGGCAGTCGAATTGTTCACACATTCATAAAATGTTATTTCGTTTACTATTCGAAAGTGCTACTCTTTGTTGAACAGTCAGGGTAGTAAAATAAAGTGAATGAACTCCTTTCATATAATCTCTTGTGCGTTTTTATAGTCTCTCTTTCCCCCTCTCCCACTCACTCTCTTGCCATAGGTCTTTTCAGACCTGGCAATGTAAGATGTACAAAATAAATATCAAATTTCTCTGTCTCTTTTTCTAGATTAAGGCGCAGTGAACACCAAGGAAACGCGATTCATAAAATTTCTCTTATAATATATCACGTTTTACGTTTTATTGTCAAATTTTTATTTAAAAAAGAATAAGATACATTGAATTCGATGCATTTTCAATAAATACTCAAAAAAGTAATTCATACTTCGTATTATGCATATTTCATAATTATGTAACTTCGAAAGAATAAATACATTACGAGAAATGCCAAAGAAACTAACATGAAAGAGGGAGTGACGATGCTGTTGTAGTAAGAGACGCCTCCAAGATTAACTAGCTGTCTGATTGGCCAATGTATTCGCCATTCTACGATTTTAACCAATCAGGAGTAAGCTGTACAAAACATCACGTGACACCTGACAGCCCATCTGATATTTACGAGCTGCTAGCTTTTGATTGGTCGAAGTCGTAAAATGGCGACTGTTCAGCTCATTGGCCAATCAGACGGCTCTTTGTATTTTTGTAGTTCTACGTCATCAGCATTGCCACTCCCTCTTTTCTTTGTGATTTTTGCTAGTTTCTGGTTTATTTACAAATCTCACAGACTCAAATTTATCAATCTATGTAAATTTAGCTATTTCTAGTTTTATCTCATAATTCATTATGACAATAATGTATTATTCAAATCCTCAAAAATTACATTTCCATATTTCTACCAAATTCAGTTCATCGTACCGTATAAAAGTTACCTGATGAGCTTCTTCTTGAGTACTCATATTGATCTTCGCAATTTTCCAGATTTATAATTGATGCTAATAATTAATTATCACTAATAGCAAATATTGGTGATTCAAAAGACAGAGACTAGAACTAAAGCACAGAATATCATTTTTACATTTTTGAAAAATAATTATGATTAAAATTACGAAATTTGTTGAGTGTAAAGTAGTATTTCTCCATAATGAAAGGAAAAGACAAAGATGTGTCAAACCACTTATTCATTTAACCACTTATGTAAGTGATTTGACAATATCTTTGTCTTTTTTTTCAAGATTAAAATTACCTCCATCCGATAATAAAGTTACTAAAGTTACTCCATAACATGAAAATTCATTTTCAGATCGAAGGTTCTATTATTGATAATTTGTTAGTTTCTTTGGCATTTCTCATAATGATATTCATCCATTCAAAGTTACATATTATTTATTACTTTTATGAGTATTTATTAAAAATGCATCGAATTCAATTTATCTTATTCTCATTAAAATAAAAATTTGACAATGAAACGTAAAACGTGATATATTGTGATAGAAATTTTATGAGTCGCTTGGATTGTTGTTTGGTACCAACATGACACACTAATGTGTTGTGGAAGTTTTCTAGATCAAGGCTCTCGGTTTCACCTTCATTACTATCCTGTCTCCTATCCCTATGTAGTTTTTGTTTCTTGCCTTGGCTTTGACAGTGATGTTAATGCAATGGCGAGAGAAGCGCATAGCGCCACTAGAAATACCAGCAGCAGGCAACCAGCCAGCGAATCTGCTCTCAAACAGAAGTTGCTCTGGTCTTGCTCTTCTGGTCTGAATTCCTGACAGGTGCCGGCTTGCCTTGCCTCCCGTATAAAGTGCACTGAAACTGCGCTGAACCGCATGTTTAATGCATGAAGTGACATGAATGTCAAGAGCCAACCGGAGAAAGCGTGCACTGCAGAGAGAAAATATTTCCAAGCAAAGTGAATGAAAGAGGTGGTGGCGTTCATTGATGAAAACATGAAGCTCCAGCGTTGCGAAAATCTAATTATTTTAGATTGATTCTGGGACAGTGTCATTCTAAATTAAGATTTTACTCGAACATCTAATTATATTTATATTGATTCTGGGACCGTGTCATTCTAAATTATAATTTTACTCGATTGTTAGGCGAAAGCCCATTTCACACTGACTGATTTTTCCAATTAGCCGCCCTCCATCGCATGAGAATCAATAAAACAAAAGTAATGTTGATGTAAATAAGGGAAACGTTTCATCCTAAAGGTTCGTTCCATTGAGTTTTAGAAATTTTTATTGAAAATCATTCAACTGTTGGAAAACAACCCTCGCTGAAGTGTTGTCATTAGGGATGTCAATCCCGGGATTTCGGGATTCTCGAATATCAATCCCGGGATCCCGGGACTGGTCCCGGGATTACAAAAATACCGTTTTAGATGGATATAAATAATCGTTTCATTTTAAAAATAATGTTTTGTGTTTGGGAGTTTCTCCGGATAAACAAGGGCACATTACAGAAGTATAGATTCAATTTAGAATAAATTATCAGGAAATAATATGAGACATAACAAAATTCAAGTTCTATCAAATTTTGAAAAATCAATCTTTTTCAGCCTAAACTTCTTATTAGTTTCTGGCAGAGAAATATTGAAGAGTTCTGAGTTTCATATTATATACACTCCTACTGATAAAACTTGAATGAATACTGTGTTGTAATAGGACAGCGTAGCGCCCTCTTAATTTGTTAACAGTGTAGTGTAAAAAATCAATCTTACTACTGTACATTGTTGGGCAACAATTGAGAATCATTATTATAGAACATGGTCATGTTTAAATTTTTTATATTAGTGGACCAAATACAGTTCACAGTTGAAAAGATTAATCAAGTTATTATCTCATTATTGTTATAGAATGAATACAATCGGCAATTTAGGTATTAGGCGTCCGACTAATCCCGGGATTTCCAGGTATCAAAAATACACCGGGATCCCGGGATCGAAATCCCTAGTTGTCATCAACCAAGAAAATCAGATGAGAAAAATCATGACAAAAACCCAGCGTAGAGCTTTCAAATAATTCATTGTTCACTGAAAAGTCCACAATGAACTCGCAGTGAACCGGATCTATATAAAGCTAAAGTATAATTTATCAATTAGTTTTCTACAAAGAAATCCTGAATTATTTGGTCTGCTTAGCAGCTGAATGAACAACTCAGTTCTTGGCCAGTGTCTAGCTAGTGTACTAATGAATGAGTTCGACCTTGGAAGTCGCTGTATGACTTCATAACCTGGGAAATACCTGACGGATTGAATATTCATTTTATTGAAATCTTTGTTCAATTCTATCTCAACTAGAGATCTCAGTTTTATTTTTATTCACGGTTACAAACGATGCGAGTCTGGGGTCTCGAAATGTAAATCGTCATCTATGAATTGAAGATGAGAGTCGTGATGATTTCATCACAGCATTCAGGTTGAGTTTATTCTCATCATTTGATAACGTAGTGTATGTATGTAGGATGTCTTATTGAATGCTTCACATGTCTATTAATGTTTGTTTTATTGTTAATGCCTTGTGATTATTTTACGGTATTCAATAACAGCTACATTACATTGTGTAACTATTGACTGAAAATTTTATTGTGTAGTACAGTAATAAAATAATCAAACAACATTTTAACCGAATTAAACAAGTGTTTCCTGGACTACAATACAGTATTTCAAACTTTTCAAACTGAAAAGTCCGCTATTCGATAATCGATTGTAAAAACTTTCCGAATAGGGTAGACTGCATTAGACTCAATGAACATTATGAGGAACTGAGCTACCGTGAACTTCTGTTTTGCCACTGAAATCTATTTGCGGTTGAATTTACCCTGTGTTGATGTTGGCTTTTGTTAGGGCGAACTTTGTTTTACAATTATTATGCTTCAATGCCCCGCTTTGAACCTGACCCACATCATTAACAATTTATGTATTGTGTTGTGGATTGACTCTTTACTCGGGAGTGTTTCCATCATCGACCACTTAGTAACAAAGGAATAACATAGTAACAAAATAATAACATTTTAACAACATAGTAATTTGTTACTTCTGTATGAGGTCGTTGGTTAGCATAATGTTCAAAACATGTAGGATTATCTCTCTTCAGTTCAGGATGAACCCGCTGTTACAGCCCTCATTTCTGTTGACTTTCGATCGCTACTTATTAGGCGAGATAATGTTTCAAATGGGTGACTTTCCGTTTCTGGTAACAGAACCTGTAGAGCGTTTAAGCGCCATTGAACAGTCAAGGGGTCTGTGTCAAGTTTTCAAGGATCTAGTTCCTCTATTTGCTACTGTCGTTGCTGAAATCGATCGTGTCTGCTGAGGGTTATTGCGATCCTTCTCTCGTATCAAGAGGCATTTCTAGCCGGGCGCAACCTATTCTTCCATTAACTGGAGTGTTCTTCTTCTTCACGTCTCGTTAGCTGGCTTGATTGTTCTGTCAAATCGGAAACTTCTTCCCTTCTGCTCATCGCATCGGGCATCTCTGCATCACGCAAAAAGCGAACTCTTATGAACGCTCGATTCCCCAAATTGAGCGTTTTCTTCTCGTAAGCCCTCCAAAGAACGTACTCAGAATGAATGAATGATCTTGTAAAGCCGTCTGTTGGTTTCTTATTCCATAGGAAATGATCCGGAGAGTAAAAGAAGAACTTTTGAAATTACTTTTGCTGTAAAGTTGGTAGGAGTTTACCTCCTATTGCTCTCAAGCAGTAGTAGTTTGAAGACTGTGCTATGGATTCAAAATTGCCGTGAATCGTCTAAAAGAAAATATTATTCCATTGAAATATTTATTCCAGTTCTTCACTCTATAAATGCAAGTATTATTTTGTAGTATTTCATATTTATGAAGAGAGTTAGATATTGGCCATTGAAGTTGAGAGAAATCGTCCTGCTAGGAATCTAAATAATGATATGAAAGAACTGATTATTTGCCTCGATAGAAGACGAAGATGAATTTTAGTGAAATCCTCCTGCTAGAAATCTAAATAATGATATGAAAGAACTGATTGGATCAAAGATATATTCTTATTTTATATTATTTATATTCCTATATCCTTTTGTATATAAAATAATCAACTCGCAAAAATATGAAACCACTCATACTGTTTATTGTAAAGAAAAACAATAAAGTATGAAATTGATCAATGTAGTATTTCACACTGTAGCCGACATTTTATCTCATTTAACTCTTGAAGTATTTCATTGAATGCAGATTGACAATAGACTACTTAGTGGGTAAACTTTGAGAATTTCCTAAGCTGTTATTGTTTGATTTGTAATGGAGTGAAGTCATTGAATTTGGACTCTCTGATTTGAGTACTTCTCCAGTTGCCTCTTCCTCATAACACTCCCTTCCCTTGAACTTGTTTCTGCGGAAAGCAGATTAATCAACTGTTGGCTACTTGAATGCAATCAAGTTGAATACCGCTTTAACTTTGGCGAGTGAGTCGACCTAGTTTTGTCGTGTCCAACTTATCAGCGTGTCCACAAAGGTAAATAAACTTCTGTTGCGAAGTACACGTCTGACGCATTCATGTAATCTTAACTTGATATTTGATAACGTGATCGGCCAAAAGTTGGGTGTGAATGAGTTGACTGCAAACTAAACTGCTGTATGTGATGTCTTCTCGGTACTCATCATTGTTAGACTGTATTTGATATATCACTTTATCAGTGATTGTGTATTTATTTGGTGACTGAAATAGTGAATGGTGTAAGTAACCCTAGATATACCTCTTTATTTTTAGTAATGGGAGTTGAAGAATCGCTGTACCTATCGTTCACCAGATGAGAATAAAATGTATTTTCTTTGGACGTCACTTGAGCACTGATTAAAGTGAAATTAACGTTATTAATCATAAGCTTGTTTCTCAACAAAGAATTTCAGGATTAATGTAGAATAATAGGATATTTTTAAATAATTCAAATCCCACTAGAATACTATCAGAGGAAACCAAACCTGGAAACGAACTGGAAGATAAGGAAGTTTTAACCAAAAACTACCTAAACTTGACTTGAAGAAGATTGACTCTTGACTTGATGAAGAGGGCCTTGAAAGATGACTGGCAATGGTGATTCTTTTTTCAAGTAACATCAGTTCGGATCAGAAAAATTAAGTCATGTACTGCTGAAAATGAATAAAAAATCTATTACGTCGTTTTGTGGCTTGAAATTAAAACAACGTATTGTTCATCATGTAATGTAAAAGATTAATTTATTTGTATAACTCCCTAATCCGTTTCTAATGTGATTGAGTATATAGTATTTACTGGTTCCCTAACTGATCATATCGAACACAAACAACTTGAAGTGTATCATGGAGTCCGCATCCTGAAATACACTTGATAAATGGCCTAATAAGAGGATTTTCGATGTCCATTTATCAACGGCAATGGAAGGTTATTAAGTTGGCCAAGAAGTTGACCAACGACGTCCGTTACGTGAAAATTGAATGAAGCTCGAGTCCATTTCCCATTCCATCTTCCATGTTTTCGTTTCTAAAAGCAGTTGACATTTGGCGAGGTCTGTTTTTACGTTGAAAAGTGACGTTTACAACGTGATTAACTACTGTGATGCGAAGACGTCGTCAATAGGTCGCCCTTCGCTCGACGTCCAGCCAATGGAAGGCCCCCGCCCTACTTTCATCAACTTCACTCGCTCTTGTCATTTTCTCCGATATTAATGGCCGCTTTTGTCAGAGTCCCTGCTTTTGCGAGTCAACCCCCCTTATGCATTCGAACGAAATTACGACTCGCCGAATGGTTTCCTGCAATCTATTTAATTTAGGTGAGTTCGCTGCTTTGAGAAGGCTTATTTTCCGGGAGATTCATGCCCAAAAAGTTGAGAACTTTCCTTCTTACAAATGTATCGCAACCTGGAATAAACAGTGCAAAAACGTGTACAGAAGCATCTCAAGACATTTTTTCATTAGTGTAACTAATGTAATTCTCATGAAAGCTTTTCTTGAATGGAAGAAAGGTAGTGTAACTGCAGGCCTGGACTGTGAAAACCCCAGCCTGCAGTTAGAACTGTGAGTAGATGGGGAGTCCGGCAGACTGTCGCACGGAGCAATAGTTGAACGATCGGACTGCAGGCGGCAATGTTGGACTGTAGTTCAAACTGTTTTGAAGGTTTTTCAACAGTTCACAGATTCACAGTTCTAACTTCGAGTGCTTGACTGCAGTTAGAACTGCTAGTGGATTGGAGCCCTGATAGAAGATAGAACTGAGGAAGATGCTAGTGAAAGTTGCACTAACTCCATTCATCATTGTGCATAACAAGAGACCTGTTATAAATGAATGAGAGCAAAGAAAGTGTATGCATAGTTGCGGGGGCCGGATGGCCAGACCATATTGGAATGACCTACTTGTTTATTATATTGTTGTTTCATCTTTGTCTTTTGTCTTTATATTCCTTATTCCACTTGCATGTCTGCCTCTATCATTAATTGTCACTTCCTCTGTCACTTTTACTCGTGTCCTTTCTTCCTGTCCCCTCAGTCCTGTCCTTTCCCCCTGCTCCCAGTCAAATCAATCTTATTGTCAACATTGTTTTCTAGTGAAAAGATTTTGTAAAATTTCTGTCGAATATTTCCAGTGAGACTTTGCAATAAACATTACCCATTCACATTCAGACCCAATAAGATTGATTCAGTTTTGGACATAAGCCTTTTGGACCATCCGATAAGTATTAATTGTACAAATAATTATTGCTGAATAAATAAAAATTTTGCAATATAATATATTATGTATAATATTATTATGCAATATTATTTGCAATATAATATTATTATGTTTAAAATTCAAATTCGAAAATCTTACATGCAACCTTGATTGTAAGGTGTGGTTGTCGGTTTTGTTGTTCATGTGATGGTAGACCTTTTCACAAGAAATCTACACTGCAATTGAATGAAGAGTCTACTGTAGCGCTTACCTCGAAATCAAGTTCAAACGCATTACTATGGTTCCTATTTTGTAAAACTTTGTACGAATTAATTGATTAATAAATATATTATTACTTTCGAAAAACATTATTATATCTCTCATTAAAACTGAATGACTGACTTATTTTACAATTTCTATTTACCCTTCATTTCTACCTCTACTTCTCCTTTCCTACTTTACCTTACTTACCATTACTTCATACCGTGGCGAAGCGTGGTATACTCATTTGGTCATCGCCGGGTATATTTCCTATAGGAAGACCAAATGAGTATACCACGCTTCGCCACTAACTTCATATTTTACCATTCTATTACAACTCAATAACTGACATTATTTTAACTGATTAATTATCAAGTTATGATCGCAAATTGAAATCTAATTTTGTATGTTTTACTTCTGACACAGTGTCTGGTGAGATGTTGTGATATTTAAACATAATGAAAACACTAGATGTTATGTGAATTATCACTTGATTTAATAAAGAAATTAACAAACATGTTTCAGCATCATTGTGCCATCTTCAGTGTACTAAAACTGTACTTTTTTAGTACACTGAAGATTGCACAATGATGCTGAAACATGTTTGTTAAATTTCTTTATTAAATCAAGTGATATTTGACAACATCAAGTGTTTTCATTATTTGTATGTTTTGGTGGACGAATCAATCACACAATACATGAAATATCTATAGATTTATTACCAAATATCTGTCTGTATATGAACGTGTATTGAGTCAGAGTTGGAGTTTGGCTGTTGTTGTGGCCAGGCCATTATTTGTGAGCGCAGCCTGAAAAGTGCTCTCATTCATCTTTTCTTCGATGGTGAATAGCGGCAAGATTGGCTGGCCACAAAAACGCCATTGCAGTCGCGTGCGTGTGACTCCTTTCTCTTCCTCCTCCTCCTCCTTCTCCTCCACCCTTCCTCCTTCCTCTTCACTGTCCTTATCATATCAAATAACTTTTGTTCAATCTTTTCATCTCGGCCAAAAGTGAAAGACTTTCGCTGTTGTCGTCACTCGCTGCTCGGTTACAAAATGAGGAAAGTGCCAAATTAATATTACATTATTGGATGCTTTGTTCGTGGACCGTTCGCTCACGCAGCCTGCGATTCACTTTCCTTCCGCCTAATAATTTGTGTTGACATGTTCGGATCTGGGTGATTTTTTAGCGATAGGGTATTGTGTGTCGGTTGATAACAACTCTGCTGCGTTCTCGTGCTGTATGATGGGTTTTTTGTCCATTTGAACAAATCAAGTTTTGGGCTAACGCCTGTTTTTTCTTCCCTTGATAATGTATTATTGATAGAATAAATGAATTTCAATAAGGCCCTATCGGCTCCTTAATAAATTAATATGATATTAATACAAGTATTTCACCATAAGAAGTGAAATAGACTGAGTAAAATGCACCATTTTCCGAATTCACCTGAGTAGAAATTTCTCCATTCCATTAGTATGTAGCCTTTATTAATGTAGCCTTAATATTAACGTTTGTCCTGTTTATCAGTATCACTTCTTTACAGCACAGACCGAAATTCCTTACTGGTATTACACAGGTAATACTAATACTGAAAAGCTGAGAAGGATGGCCAGCAACTATGGGGGGAAAATATACTGGGTCAGGAAATGTTGATTCTTCGATAATTGAATTAATATCGAACCTGAGAGTGGTGAATCTACCACAAAAATATAGGCGTTCCTATTCTGATAAAACGCTTTTAGGTTTCTACACTAATAGCAAATATGTAAATAGACCTTTTATGCAAATTTATGCTGTAATTTATGATATTGCTATCGTAAAATAGAAATGATTACAGTTTTCTTCAAAGTATTGCTATGTTTGTGGTTTAACAAGTACGCTTCCTACATATTCTGTTTGGTTGGTGGCTAGTAGCTAGTCTTTTTCTAAAGTTGATATCAATAGTACGCAAAGCTATTGTACTTTTTGTAATCTATACACAGCACTCTATGCGTAGTATTGATAATTATCAACTTTAGAAAAAGTCTAGCCACCAACCAGAATAAGTAGAAAGGAAAGGGTAGCCTACTTGTTAATCCACAAACATAGCAATACCTTAAGGTATTGTAATCATTTGTTTTTGAGCAGTATCATAAATTACAGTATAAATTTGCATAAAAGTTTTATTTAAATATTTGCTATTAGTATAGAATCTTCTACCCTGTTCAGTACCTTATACCTGAATCTTCATTCAAGTATAACGTTTCAAGTTGAAAGTATTGTAATTCTCTATTTGATATCGACTGATTGATTTAGAAACTTTCCATACTGATTTTATGCCCCAATAAAACAAGTATCGTATATCACGTACATTTTCAATAAGTTTTAAACCTACATAGAGCTAGCTTTAAGTATTTTTTAATAACTCTTAGGGCCGGTTTATGAGCTCGGGATTTAGCCAAGTCCTAGACTAAAACGGGTGGCCACCGTAGCATCGACAAACGTTAGCCTCAAAACTATGTACTAAGGGCTCTCTATGCTGCTAACCCACTAACCTATCGAGACAAACGTTTGTCGATGCTACGGTAGCCACCCGTTTTAGTCTAGGACTTGGCTAAAGTAGTATTGCACCAATGATTTTATTGAATAAATATTTACAATTTTCTCATCTTTGTAGATTGAATAGTCTGTTACGTGGCGGAATTTTCTGTTTCACTTCTAATGGAATTTTAATATTGTTTTTCAGTGTCCTGAGCACGGTGTGAACCGTCTGGCAGACCGACTCATGCTATTCCGCCATGATTACTCATCACCCAACATTCTCCACCTCGTCTACTCCGCCTCCGAAGTTACTGATGAAACTCTCATTGAAATCATCCTGACAGGTTCGTATCGACAATATGTTACAGCACATTATCAATTTATTCAATGTCAGTTCAGTTCGAGTTGGAAGAAAACTTGGTTCTCTGATTGAATCATCACAGCATGTTCATCAATTTGCAAATACTAAATCATGTATCTGCTTCTAAATTTGATTACATAAAAAAATGAGAGGATGAAGATTGAACAATATAGAAAGAAGTATATTTTGTGAGAATAACAACCTACTTATCAAAAACTAATTTTATACAAGCTGGATTCACAGTATCTTGAAGTTTTCTGATTTTGGACAATAATTACTTTTTTAAATTAATCTAAATCCTCTTATTTTTTTTCTAAAAAAAATACTTTTTTTATTTTTTGTTATTGACCTATTGAACTATTTGTTTACAAAACATTGCTTCTTAAAGATTGCAAAAAATTGCAAAAAATAGTTTCTTTAATTTTCTGGAATACTGGAGCTCATATTTCTTTATTTTTTCCAGTTGATTATCATGATTTTATCATGTTAAATTAAATGACAGTATCTCATGCAATCATGTAATTGTTCTTTGATGAATAAAAAATGGATGTTGTTTTCTATGACGAAATACTAGTCGTTACTTTAATGGAGTAAAAAATGTATTTATTTATTCAATTGAATGTGTTTTAAACAGTTTTCATAAACAGATCTGCATTGTATATCAGTATGGGATAATACAGTAATAAAATAATATATTAAATATAATTTTTACAATATTTCAATAAATTTTAAATTACAATACTTCAGAGCAACTGAGCATTCTATTTTCTCGAATGGATTTCTCTCTGTTAGTAAACTCTCTGTCAATTATAAGTACTGCAGTACTTATTATTTTGAATTAGTTATTATATTATTACATTTATATGTCCATATTCAAATCAATCATGTTATAATTATCTGATATTCATAATAACCAGAATTACTACTACATTTTCAAAGTCTTCACTCCTTGATATTTGTGGTGTCGTGTTCTTTTTATCATTATTCTGTTAATCTGACTAAATAGATTGTTGTCTGTTGCAGCTCAAATACCAGCGGAAGAGACGGTGCCTATTCGCCCTCACACGCTGGTCGTTCATTCATACAAAGCTCCAACATTCTGTGATTTTTGTGGTGAAATGCTCTTTGGACTTGTACGTCAGGGATTAAAGTGTGAAGGTGAGTGAAGCTTTGCAAAAGTTTCAAGTTTTTTATGTTGGATTTATCCTCGGAAAACTTTTCCTCTTCCATTCTCGGTAATTGAGTTGAGTGAATTTTATTTGTATTTTTCTTTGTTTCAAAGAAATTATTTCGACAGGAGTTTGTACAACGGTTTCCATCCTCTCATTTTTATTTGTTTCGAAAACTACAAGAAGTTTTTTAAAACTACTTTCAAACTATACAACTTTATTTTCTGAAACAGTGAAGAAACATCAAAGTTCTGTTTCTACGCTGCTGATATTTCAATTTTTCGTTTTCCTCTCTGCAATTGTAGACAATGTTTAACATCATTAAAACAAACCACCGTGCATGTTGAATGGAAAGTTTGGATTTATTAGAAAAAAAGGGTTTTATATTTTCTGAGCTCCAAGAGGTTTTTCAATTCAAGTGATATTGATAGCACTCTATTTTATTGAGAAATTTGGTCAAAATGAAGTTTCTATTATGTTGCAAAAATTCAATGAAAACCTTCCCAAAGAATATTTATATTTTAAACCTTCTATTGGAAATTTTTTTAGAAAAATTAGTAAAGTGAAATGACAGTAATATTGCGAATTTTAAAAAGGTAGAAAAAAGGAGAGAAAATAAATGTGGATAAAGAAGAATAAAAAGTGCATACTTTAAATATAGATGAATGAAGAAAAAGGACTAAATGTAGGTGATAGAGATGGTTACGTTAAATTCAATTGGATTTTCTTGCATCTGGCCGTTTGTATTATAACTCTCGAATCTAACTCTGACGAGCCGGTGTAGCTCAGTTGGCTGGACCTTCAGTCTGTTATCGCTTCACCGGCCTGGCGTTTGATTCCCGTTCCGTCTGGCATTTTTACACCGTATCATCCCTCACCTCATTACCCACACACGGTGGGCACCATCCGCAGCAAAAAATCCCCGCATTTGGTACGTATTTGTTCAAGCAACAAGGTCACTACGGCTCAACGTTTAGGTACTCTAGCTTCATAGACGTAGCCCTAATCAAATGACCAGAAGTCTAGCGCACAGCCTTGAACTGCTGAAAAGTGGGTTGTAATTTGACAATAAGATTGGGAAAGAGAATATAAATAGCAATTCACAATCCGCTATTAGTGGTTTAGCGGCGGTGCCTTGTTCCTAATCCGCTTTGGCAAATAACATCACTGAAAATGGCCGGCTGCGAAAATCAGATGGCGGCGGCACCCGGTTTTAAGTGCCTTCTGTAGCAACCACACTTGAAAGCATCCCTTGGGAATAGATCACCAGTCTCAGCCTGCGCTGCGGTCCAGACAGACAAATGAACCGAATTCCAGCTTATCACAAGGATTAGAAATGCTTTATCACACCCATTGTTACTGGGTTTACTTTGGCATTTTTGCAGCGCTCGGGGCTCAAATTTCTCTCTTGATAAATGTGTTTCTATGGGGTGAATGGAATGAGGAGAGCTCGGAGAGAAAACAAGGATTGAGAATTAGGTTGATTATCGATTGAATGAGCATTGTCAGTTCTTGTATTATCAAAGCGCTTGTCTTATTGAGCTCATTAAATGAACGAATGAAATATTTTATTTGCCATTTAACAAAAATTATTTGAATAATAGTTCACAATACAATGAGAAAGATAACAATCAATGATAATAAATTCGCATAACTAATTTCAAATTGGAAAATAAAAATGTATTATCAATTATTATGTAAAACACTTTCCGTAATTTATAATACTCGTGGCAAAAACACCACCAAAAGAAAGATTCTTTATATATTTAAAGAGTATTATTTTATATTGATTGATATGAAAATTTGAATTGAATTTCAATTTATTGAAACACAATTTCACATTTTTACATAGCAGAAAATCATTTAAAACAGAGAATGATATAAAATAATAACAGAGAATGAATGATTATTGAAGTATTATTAATACTGCTGATTCAGAGTTGATCATTGAGTAAATTTTCTGTTCAAAATATATTTAAAGAGTATTATTAATGGTATTTTATATTTTATGGGAGTATTATAATTCATTAAGACTAGGGATACATGAGTGCATCAAGTAGTGAGTTCGTTGCAATGCTCTTTTCGACGTCCTTAATAAATAATGCACTAGCTTACAAATTGTGACAACAGGAAAATTTATATTGAAATTCAGTTGATTTGAAGAAGTAATTATCGATCAAATCCTTAATTTTTCCGTTTTACTAGTTTTTTGGTGTAAAATTCTACTTTCAAATTTCAAATGCCGTTTGTAATTTGATGTCGTTTAACTTATCCCTTTTACATACTCATTTTCGCGTACAGTGGCATATTATGTCGCTTTTATATCGATATGAAAATATTAATTACAGAGAATGAATGGCATGGAAAAAATGAAGGAAAATTTTAAATTTTGTACTTGAATTTTAATATTAATCCAATGCACAGTATGAGTATGGTAATCTAAGCCTAATACCATAGACCAACTATATATTGTTATAGATATAGACATAGTGATACAGATGTGGTTAGTCTATGTTACTACTGTATAGCAATATTAATGTATTCAAGGAAGAAACAATCATGAATACAGCACATCTCAAAAAGATGATAATAGGTTAACTCATTGTATCCTCCTTCGCCAATTTTGAAGCTGGAACAAAAAAAAATGTGGCACTGTTCCTGGATACTGAAGTATAGAAGTAATGTTATCTTGCAAGCGAATGTTCCGAAAAAAATTGTCATGGAGCGTTTCAGTGCTGGCATGTTTTCTAGAAGAAACGTGACTAGAAAGGCGATGAAAGTTGAGTTGTGGATAAAGCGGAAAGAATACGAGGATATATTTTGGCAGTTTTAGGTGACAAATGAAGGCGTATTGAGGGGCATAAAATATGAGATAAAGATATCATATATCACTAGAGATGTAGGAATATTGGATGGGAGATCGTTATGAGATGTGTTCGTTATCGGTGTGTAATGATGTAACCCTCGAATGGGATGAAGGCGTGTTCAAAAAACTGCGACATAAATTTATCCTGCTAGATCGGTCTCGAAGAATTTTTTTTAACTACAGAAATCCGTATTGAGAGCACTCTAGTGCATAATTTTCTGCAAACAAACCGTCAGTGGAATTAAATTATTTGCGAACAAGAAGTGAAGCAACTTCTTCAGGTTCACTGCAGTATTATTTTTTCGACTATTTTGTCTGGGCTTCAGAAATTTGGAAAACAATACAGTGTTTAACAAATAATGTAGTTAGTAAAACAACAACAGTAGGATTATCGCCCAAAACTGCTTTTTCTCCAAATTGGCATAGAACTGTCCATTATGTTACAACATTGCCATAATTTATGTTGAAAGAGTCCTATTATTTGTCACGTTGTTACGTGCAGTTCACAGAACCGTTTCTAATCAATAATTTACTATTTAGAATTCTGGAAGATGCGGGGTATTGAAGTTTTTGTAATATCATTTTTCTGATGATGGTTAAATAGAGAGTAGATTAAATCAAAAATGTAAAAGGAATTTAGAATTTTAGTTTTCTGTATTATTATAAAAATGAGATGGTGTCTGTCTGCCGATTATTACAATATCTCTCCTTTAAGCCTGGTTTTCATTAGTAGAGTTAGTGGTCGAGTAACTAGCATACTAACTCTACCGTACTAACTCTACTCTACTTACTTGGTCGAGTGACTGTTTTCACTACAATTGAGAATAGTAGGTAAAGTGTGTTGTCTAGTGAACAGATCTAAACTTGAAATGACTCTACTCTACTAGCAGACTCTACTCTACTAGCTCGAGACTGTTTTCATTAGAATAGTGGTGGTAGAGTAGAAAGAGAAGCGGTGGTGGGGGAAGGCAAGTGGTAGAGTACTATCCCACGGTGCTATCCCACTCTACTCTACCAAAAACAAGTACTCTACCATCACTCTACTCTACTATGAACGTTTTCATTGGGAGAGTTCACAAGATAGTTAGTACTCGCCCAGGGAACTCTACCACTAACTCTACTAATGAAAACCAGGCTTTATTTCTATTCAATCCTCTCTTACTACTATTTTTACTTCAACTTCATTAATTATCTTCATATCCTAGACATAGACTATTCTTATGATTATTTTGTGTTATTTTTATATCAATGTACTTTGCATCATGAGTGTATTTTGACCTCGAATACAGGATAATGAGGTCATATCCTAGACCTAGACTATTCTTATGATTATTTTGTGTTATTTGTATATCAATGAACTTTGCGTTATGAGTGCATTTTGACCACGAATACAGGATAATGAGGTCAATTCTAGTTCCTGTAATTCAAATACTGTAATTTTTTATGCTTTGTTTTAAGGAATAAAGTTGATTATTTCATTTGGGTCTCATGCGTGTAACACTCGTAAACGGTATGTATATAAATGAATGCATTTTTCGATTGTTGTATGGCAGGTTGTGGCCTAAACTACCACAAGCGATGCGTGATCAAGATTCCGAACAACTGCACGTCGAGCGAGCCGTCGCGACGCCGTTCGTCGACGCTGCAGGTGCCCCGCAGCCCCTCCGAGACCAGCTCCACCTCCTCCCTCACCTCCGCATCCGAGGACTCCAGTCTGGTCAGTTCATTCCAGAGTACTCTACGCAATTTTATTGGCAATAAATGATCCTCCCCTGATTCGCATATGAGTGTGTGTGATAGTTTTGCTGTTGTGCATATTAATAATTTTCTCAAGATTTAATAGGGATCTTTGGCTATAAATAAAGTTGATTCAAGATAGGGACCGAGACTTACACGTAATTTATGTCTTAGGCTAGGCGTACACCGGTTAGTCAAGACAAGACAAGACGAGATTAGTCACGTTTAGTCACAGTAATTCACATAGTTGCTTATGAAGCAGCACACACCGATGCAATGACTAATCGGTGTGTGTTGCTTCATAAGCAACTATGTGAAGTACTGTGACTAAACGTGACTAATCTCGTCTTGTCTTGTCTTGACTAACCGGTGTACGCCTAGCCTTAAGCTTCTTAGGTGTAAAACGTTGGAGGGATTGGTGTCTGTCTAGTAAAGCCTCAACTATAGTTTTAATAAAAAGTCTGCAAAAAAATTCCATTGTAAAATACATTAAAGAATTTGACTCTGATAGAAGAAGACAATACAAACAATAACATTAAATTTCTGATAAGAGGAATTATTATTGACCCGTAAGATGAAGTATGACAAGAAATGAAACATTTTTCATTGACAATCTTCATTTAGAGCAAAAAAGCGCTTAAAAATTGAATTAATTCTTTTTAGACAAACTCACATCTAACCTTGAGATATGACAGGTGTTACAATAGAAACTATTTCTTCACAAAGGAAATTTTATTTTAAATTCAGTCATGAAAGGGATTATTGTAATTAATACTATAAAGTACTAAAACTGTTCAACGTTGTTGAATGGTTTACGCTACCAATTTTAAATCGCAACAGTGCCATAGGCTAAGGCTGGTTCGCCCTCTTGAAGATCAAATGAGTGATAGAATTTATTCCACTTGAATTAGAACTCATAACGAATCCAAACTTTTTCCTCTTAATTTTTTGTATCAAACAGTTTGTTGATTGTTAATTTTTAACTTTTGTAGAATCTCAATTATATTCAATTTGTATTCAGCTTGTAGTGTTGTATACGTGCATGCTTAGTTACAATTTGTTCTCATGAATTTAGTAATTTAACAATAAAAATTATTGTTCTTTTTATCAACTCATGAGTAAATCACTATCACCAATATTTTTTTCAACTTAACAACTTTTTATGTTCGTCATTCTAAAACAACTCTTTCGTTGTATTGTATAGTAGATTCATTTTATTTGAGTATTAAATTATTCATCAATAGTGATTGGCAGCTCAGTAAGACATGATTTATTAAAGTCAGTATATTTCTGTGTAATTCTCTTATTACTTGAAGCTGGTACTATGCAATGTATTGTAGCATGGTTTTTATTTTCAAAGCTGTAGCATGATGCTCTGTATGCGATTTACTCCTAGCATTGATAATGTAAACGTGAAAGAACGAATATGGTAGACTATTATTGTTTTTCATAATAATGATTGTGAGCATGCCATTCAATGAGTGATTTTGTAATGATCTTGAAGTAATCTCTTAGTTGTATTTTGATACTCTCATATATTTTGGACTTATATTGTTACAACTATATATTTTTATATAATCTCTTAATATTGAAACTGATTTATTTTTCGAATAAATTTATTCAAAGTACGGCAACGTTTTTTCTTGTAATGTCCTCTTGAAATGGTAGCAATTCACTGTCAAGTCAGTATTTTAATACTTTTATAACATTGGAATTATAACTAGGCTACTCGTATTGAAGAAGTTTGACAGAAAATTGAGATTTAAAGGAAATTTAAAAACAAAGATATTCTCAATATTTAGATAAAATAATTTCATCCTATGAAATAGTCAAGAAAAATTATTATATTTTATAATTATCAGATTTTAATATGAAAATCAACATTACTTCCCTTTTATTATATTTTAATATGAATAAATCTTCATTCCGACACAGGCCTTCACATAAAACATGAGGAAATGTTGACTCATCTCCAAGAGAAAAAAATTCATATATCACAATTTTGATAAGTATTGAATGCAAAATGTCGCATGCAGTGCATAATTCTTGCAGTGTTTATTATGAATGTTGAAATTGAAAAATTCAGTTCCAAAAAAAATTTGATCTGATGCAGATATTCATCCCATATTCGTGCTATTTTATTCCAATGTATGGGAGCCGATGGTGAATTCGGTTCATTATCAGATTGCATTATTATTGCATTATACAGCATTGATTGAGGATAGCAATCAAACACAATGAATTATCTTTATCATAACATACCACACAAATACACGACAGAGATTACTCACATTACATATACACTTCAGTAGATATTAGACTTCTAATGTGTTGTATATACATTGTATAATATACAGCAGATGCAGGTGGATTCATCTTTTGATTAAGAAGAAATTCAATATCCAAAATCTTTCGTAACTAATGTGAATTATTTTGAGGAAAGGTCGACTCCAATTTGAACTGGAAAAGAAAGATAGAAATTAATTGGAATGAAATTTATAGAAATGAAAATGATCAATTACTGTTTTATCTTTGAAGAATACTAGAAGAATGTAATGGCTAATTCATCAATACTGAAAAACATGAAAGATGAAAACCGTTGTTTTGTTTGTAAAATGACGATATCCACGGAGTAATCAGTTGAATTTAATGACAAATAATGAATGATAATCATTATTGTTGTAGAGTAAGAATTCTTTTCAATCAAAATTCAATTTCAAAATTGAATCCGATTGGAATGAGGCTTCACTTGAGAAGATGTCATTACAAAGTTCGAAGCTTTAATTATTTTTCATTTTGCTTTATATCTGATGTAGGTAATAATATATTGATAAAAGTTTGGCATAGAAAATTGATATTCCATTCCTAGAATTTTTATTCCAGTCCCAAATTAAATTCAATGCTTCAAACTCCTCTAATCAAGTAAGAGAGCCGCAATGTTTAAAAAGTGATCAACCGATCAGCCCTAATTGCAAAAAGAGTGTAGTCAGCAAAATTAATTTCAAAATTGTTGGATCGTTACCTTACCTGATAGAAAAAATATACGGATGAATTCGATGTAATTTTCTACCAATTAACCCTAAAATGAAAAATTTATAATGAATGCAATAAATTGATTGTATCTCAAATGCATTTTGTGCTTTTGTTTGCTCATCTACGGTATTTGCATGAGCATTTCTATTAGCCTTCAAAATTATTTCTTGTAGTATAGCGCTCATTTGTTGCATGGATAAGTGACTTTAGAGAAAAAATAGTAATATTGATATATTTATAAATTGTTTCATTGTTTGGTAAGTTAAATGAACTTAATATCATTTCAAAGTATTTCGATTGGACAAACAATGATAACAATTATTATGTTCAGTATAAGTCGCGTCTCCACCAACCGAACATGCTCGGCGAACATTGTTCGCTGAACATTGGAAGTTAACCGTTTTTTGTGTTCGCCAACAATGTTCAACACACATGTTCGGTTGCTTAAGACGCAGCTCTATTGGAATTTTTCATGTGGAAAGTTGAACTACAAGGGAATCATCTTCAAACTCCTGTGAACTATCACCACTACGACTACTACTTGGAAATGAAACATGTATACTTGATGATTACAGTGATGGAATTACGAATCGATTTGAACTTCGATTGACGTTTATGAAATCAGCTACTATTGCTTTTAATATCAAATTGGATGATTCGGCGAGGCGGAACACCCAAGAGGGTCTCTCTGCCAAAAAAGTCATAAGCATAATAATAAGTTGGAGGAATAAGAAGTTAGTTACATTAAGATTATTAGTTTGAATAGAGGAGAGAAGAGCAACCCAGATCCGTGGGTTGCATATTTGAAAAATATCATCTCCTGATCTTCTAATAATTATTCCTCTCTAAACTTATGGTTATTGATTTAATTAGAAAGTACAACTTTCAAGTAAAAAATATAACTCATACTCATTTCACATTTTCTATCAAGGAAATACTCTACATTCTGAACGTTCATTCCAGATCATTTGATATTTTTCAAATTACATGTATCTTACATGTTATTAATAGTTAGTTTTTGATTTATCGTGCGTTCAACAGTTGAAAAAATTAACTGAACTCAAAAACGTTTTTAAAACTAACTAGCTTTGAGGTAGCATTCATCAGTCTTGTAACTATCATTATAGTTGAACAAATGAAAGAACTGGAGTAAAAATTTTACTTTATACATTTTTAGAAAAACTAAATGAAATAGTTTTTGCTTATTCAGATGACAAGACAAGTGCAGTCTGTTTGAAAAACATAGATGATATTACAGTGTATTTCTAGTAAAATAGATTCTTACGTATTTGAAATCTATTCTAGTTATGTAGTGAAATCAATGTGGAGCTTTTCTGCAAAAGACCCTACATACACTGTATGAACCGTATTTAACTCGCATCTCCGTTTGAACCAAGCTTAACAAATTTGAGTTGAAATCTGGTTCAAACTGTGGAATTACATTTTAAAATAAGTTAAACCACTATATCTTCAGTTTAAACTGCGTTTAAACGAAGATGGTGCATACGGGGCTTAGAGACACAGATCTACAGATGTTACAATAAGGTGTATAGAATGAAAGGTGGGTCAGAGTTGAGCGGCTTGGTGGGAAAATCGAGATAGTGACGTAACTGCAGTCCCAAACTCGAATGCAAAGCTAGTGGCACAGACAACACTAGTGGTAGCTAGTGGTATAGTTAGTATAAATGCTAGTGGCTAAAGGACTGCAGTGAAGTCACTATCTCGATTTTCCCACCAAGCCGCTCCAATCCGATCCATCTTTGATTCTATACACCTTGCATATCTTACACTACTTGAAAAGGACTCATTTTCTTTCCAATTTTTTAGAAAACTATACAATGATAATATTTTTTGTTGGAAACGAACGGAAGTATTTGATTTGTTTTTGAAAACTATTACTAGAAATTACATTTTTATTATGCATCTTGTATGTATCATTCATATTTTGTAATTATGTAATTTTGTAAAAATAAACAACTTTTCTTTATTCTTATTCTTTTCCAAATTTTAGAAAAAAACTATACAATGAGATTTTTTGTTGGAAGATGGAAATTCTGTTTGATTTGTTTTGAAAATTATTACTGGAATACACGGTATGGCTCATAAGTATAAGATTCCTGATGAATAAATCATTATTTCATTAATCAGACTACAGTATAATCAGCTGTAATATCAGTGTTAATTTATTGACGGTTGGAAATGAACGGATATGTTGATTGGTGTGTTGCAGCAAGTGGGCAGCAGCAGCCTGAACAGCCTGACAGTGCCTTGTTCGAAGGGAGGTAGCGGCAGCCGCTCGCCGTCGCTGGGCGGCCGCCCGCCGTGGCTGGAGAAAGAGCTGGCCAGCCGCATCAAGATCCCGCACACGTTTGTGCTGCACTCGTACACGCGGCCCACCGTCTGCCACCTCTGCAAGAAGCTGCTCAAGGGCCTCTTCAAGCAGGGCCTGCAGTGCAAGGACTGCCACTACAACGCCCACAAAAAGTGCATCGACAAAATACCCAAGGACTGCACCGGCGAGAATCCGCGCGATCCTTCTGGTGAGCACTTTCAATAAATTATAAAATAATAATAAAAAATAGTAGTACAGTCATCAGTAGTGTAGGACTACTTAAGTGTGATGGAATTTGAATAAGAGAGCCTAAGGAGGATTATTCTTGTAAAAAATGTTTGGTAATTTAGGTCAGAAAAAATTGCTCATTAGTCTCAAGACCAGATCGGTGAATAGAAAGTAAGAAAAACCTTTCAAAATTATCTTATATTGGGGAAACTGAGCAACTGAACCACTATGGTTATTCACTATGTCCACACTTGGTCAATTTTGTGCGCGACTCAAGCATGCTCTATATCAATTTATCACTGACATGCAGTCTATTTTTATCAAGTGAATACACTTTTTTCTACTCACTTGACTGAAGCGCTTTCGAGTTGCTTCAACTCATTTTCAACAGTGGTGGTCTTCTTGATCGGACAAGTATATGCTTAAGCATTGGCCGCATGCTGTGTAGCACCCAAAAATCGACCGAGTGGTGATGTAGTGAAACAGCTAAAACTTGAAAATTATGTTGTGGAGTTGCAACTGAACTGAACCTTCTGGTCAACCAGAACTGCCTTCTAGAACTTTAATGATCACTAGCTCATTTTTTCAACACTGAAAATGAACAAAATTCGTATAGCTGCAGTAATATTCCATTATTTCACAATTTATTTGATACTTTCAATCTCTCTGTACTTGTCATATTTCAAAGCGTGGAATAGTGCAATATTTCCCTTTTCCTTTTTCCATTATTTGAAAGGAATTGTATAATTCTTTTAAAATAATGGAAAAGACAAAATCAAATTTTGTCATTCCATTCTATTATTGAGTTCTTCAATACTTCACAGATTAGAGTTCGAAAAATCTAAAGTATTCATCATTCATTCATTAACATGGTATTTCTAACAAAATATACAGAGTGATCATAAAGTCTCTCCACAGTACCTGCGTGGTGGTACCTTAGACCATGTATAGAATTCTATACATGGTCTAAGGGTGGTACGATGGTAGGCCTATATTGTGTTCTGGTTAGAAAAGGTACTCAAATTGAAGTGTTCTCAACAACGAAGAAAACACTTTCAACATCTACTGTAATAATATCAGTTAAATTTTAATAACTTGTTGTTCAACAAATAACTCGTTTTCGAGTGATTGAGTATGTCATTGTATATTTCACTGTGGGGTACTTTTTGATTACCTTGTATATGCAATACACATTAGCCAAAAGTGGTTAAGTTAAGTTTAAGCATTGGAAATCATGTTGAAGCACCATTTATTTACTTTGCGATAATTACATGTTGACACTTGTTTTACTACTGAAAATTTCTTACACATGATAATATTGTTAGATTGTTTTGGATTGAT
Organism: Laodelphax striatellus; assembly: GCA_017141395.1. NCBI lineage: Eukaryota > Metazoa > Arthropoda > Insecta > Hemiptera > Delphacidae > Laodelphax > Laodelphax striatellus. Next base: position 13,284,195 of record CM029534.1, on the reverse strand, counting down.
TTCATGTTTATGTGTTTATTAGTTGGAGAGTACCCGGACAGCGGAGTGGGCAGTGAGCCGGAGAGAGAGAATAACAAAGATCTGATCGAGGATGACAGTGATAACGAAGTGAACAATTCGCCGTCGCCCGCCGAGGCTCGACGCCTCAGCTCACCCACTTCACCCTCAACCACGCCTTCGCCTTTATCCAATGGTGCTTATAATATAGTGAGTATCCATAAATCAAAACTTTTTACCGAAATCATTATTCTAGGGCCGTTACCTTTATCGGTTTTCATGGAGCTTCATGACAACATTTCTTGTATCTGGGTGTGCAAGAGATCAACTGAAGGAGCGTTAAAACGTGCAATGATGCACTTGCAACATTGTCAGCTGTCGCCAATGAGGTTAGTGGAGTCGCCCTATAGGGGGTTTGAGTCAAGGTGTATAGAATAAAAGAGGTGGGTCGGAGTGAAGCGGCTTGCTGGGAAAATCGTGATAATGACGTCACTGCAGTCCCAAACTCGAATGCTCACGGAAACTTCCATATGATGCAGGCGTAAAACTTGAGAAGAGTAGGCTCAAAAAATGTCTATTTTTGAGCCATAACAAATTGCAAAAGAAATAATTCCAGTTGGAGATAATAGTTTATACCTTTCTTGACAATGTACTCGAAGAATATCTTCCTAGCACCTTTATGAATGTGCTTTTCAACCTATTATTCTTTCCTCTAATGCAAAACTAGTGGCTATAGGACTGCAGTGAAGTCATTATCTCTACTTTCTCAGCAAACAGCTGCACTCCGACCCACCTCTTTTATTCTATATACATTGGGTTTGAGTCACTAATATCATTGGCGATAGCTGATACTGTTGCAAGTGAGTCATAGCACGGATAAACGCTCTTTTTTACAAGAATAGCCTGGATATGCTATGTTAAGTATAATTATCTTGTACAGACGTTTTATGCAAGAATAAGCTGTAGCTAGTGTCAGCTCTTGGCTATTGTTTGTAAGCTCGAACAAATATCCTACATTATAGTTCCCGGCATATTTCAGTGTAATGAATCACAAAAAGTGATTTGGACTTTGGATTTTCCCAGTCGACTGGCACCTTGGATTAATCTAGTGTCGTTCACACGTCGCTATTTGACATAGGCTATTGTAGTCCTCTGGCTCATAGAAGGCCGGAATTTGTCATTGACAGCATGTGAATAAGGCATTGGAGCTCATTAATAATAAATAATAAGATTACCTTATTTGTAGTAAACTTAGAACTTAGAATGACTATGTTATGGACTAATCTGCTTTGTACAAATCCTACTTGACCTTCATCATAGGGGTGGAATGAATCCATTTTGTACGCTTTTTAAGCTAATCAAATTCCCCTAAATTCTTCTCAAGCGTCTTGTTCGTATTTTCAGAATTTGAAAACATCTTTGAATTAAGTCAGGTTTATCCAAATTTCCCTGCACTTAAATCATTTCATACCAATCGATTATCTTATCCCGTACAATTGCTCGTTCTCTCAGTATTTGTGTGTTTTTTTTAGATATATGTTTGAAGTTCCATTTCTAAAATCCTGATGGTGTACTCATATCATATTGACAACTGTATTGTACCTTTAAAAGATGACGTGAGAGCATTACTTTATTCCATTCCATAAATATGATGATGGAATTGATCAAGTATTGATACTAATAATGAAATTTGTTGGTTCCATTTCCATAAATAAGATAGGAAAATAATTTATGTGTACTGTATTACACTATCACAAAATTATATTTTATTGAATATGTTTGAAATATCCAGTAGTGACTTGAAAATTTCCATTTTTCCAGGATGTTATAACGACTCATTATGAGGAACCTGACGTAGAGAAGAGACCTACAAGGTAAGTTGAAAATATAAGAAAAATATTCTAGACATGAAAAAATAAGCACTATTCTATTGAACAAGTTATAGAATTTTTCTTCAACATTTCTTTCCATAAGGTCATTGTTGTATTGATCAACCCTATATTATTTCCCTTTCTTCAAGTAATATTTCATTAGCATTTCGCACTGAATTAAAACTATCATTTTCCACTTTTTATCTTTAAAGTTTTAATTCCAAACTTGAAATACTTCCAAGTCAATAGTTTTTGTAGTTCCTCAAACCCATAAACCAATATTTCTGTTGCAGCTCATCACCAAGTAATAACATTCCACTCATGAGAATTGTGCAATCAGTGAAACATACAAAACGAAGAGGATCGAAAGTATTAAAAGAAGGCTGGATGGTGCACTTCACAAATAAAGATAGAATGGTAAGAAGCTGCACTTTTTTCAAACGTTCTCTCATTTTAAATATTTCTCCTGTCGATTTAGAGTTGGAAATCTTATTTTGTCCAGTTTTTATGAAAAAATCTTGAGCTAAGTTGCCTACGCTTTTTGAACTACAATCTTATGCAAGTATAAGTTTTATAATTTTTGTTTTGTTCAGAGAAAAATTGCACTCTACGAATATAATAGAATCCTAGGATCAATGAAATTGTAACTTTAGGTAAAGAAATTACTCAAAATATGTGTAAAAGCATCGTCTGACACAGTATACGGTGGAAACTAGTATGTTTAACTTACTTTATAATGTATCTGACGATGCAACTGGTATTTTAGACTGGATATCACTGATAATATTTGGTTAATGTTTCAACTTATACATAAATTTTTATTCTTATTTGTAAGTTATAAACAACAAAGTAATTTGAAATAGCGAAAATAGGTATTTAACTAGAAATAATCCCATTTTTCCTGTTTGGAAATATTATATTATCACAAGTCATGATATGTATTTTTGAAATGAAAATGTGTCTTGAGTCATATCATGAATTACTTGTCGATTTCCTATCAGCATCAGAACTCATCATCAGCCTATGGCTCTATTTGAAAAATGGAAATAGTAATTTATTCTAACGTTATGAGAGATTGCATGAACTAATCTCTTTTCAAAGACAATTTTGTGGGAAAACTTGGTTCTACAACTAAAATATTTCCATGCTACTCAGAATAATTGAGAAAAGAGCATACTCACGTTTGTACTTCATTTTGCATTCAGTTGGTGCCATAAATATTCATCATATTATAATCATGATGATAATAATCTAACAACATCTTTTCTCTCTATTCACATCCTCGCCACCTTAGTTTAATTCATTGCATTATAGTGATTTTTGTCATTTTGATAAATTTTGAAACCTTTTCAGAGGAAAAGGCATTACTGGCGACTCGACTCAAAGTCTGTGACATTGTTTCAAAGTGACACCGGCTCAAAGTATTACAAGGAGATTCCGTTAGCTGAAATTTTAGCCGTCGAATCAGCTAGACGACTGCAAGGAGGTATGTATCGTATTACTAAAATAAATGTGATATTCTAGTGCTTCATTATGTTTAAATATCACTAACTCATTTCAAGGGCGTAGCCAGGGGGGGTGTTAAAGGGCTTCAGCACCCCCCGAAATTGACATTATTTGTTGTAATTTTGTCTCTTGCTCGCTTTTTTATCCCATGAAACTATTACATCTTTTTAACCTTCCTGCCTATTTCAGCACCCCCCAAAATAAAATCCTAGCTACACCCTTGACTCATTTATGAACATTCATTCAAGTGGATTGTAAGCGATAAGGTGAAGTTTAGAAAAATATCTCAATTTAAATATTAGACGATGTTATTTTGTTATTTGCTGAAACCATAAAATAATTCATTATTTATTTTTTTCCAAAAAATTATTAGTCACAAACAAGCTTACGAGGCCTTGATACCATTGACTGAATTTATATCACCGAGACGATTTTTGCAATGCACGGGTGAAGAGGGTGAAACGAGTTTTCTCTTTCGGACGCTATTTTCCAACCGATAATCATGGAAATTGTACGACAAAGTTTTGAGAAAGATGTGTGGAATTTTTGTATAACGTTGGAAATTCGAATTTTCAACTTGAAAATAGCAGTATAAGTTGATTAACATGAAGCAAATTTCACTCATTTTAACCTTCTATTAAATAATTTGATAGGCGATGATTACATTTCAAGGTACAGTAACTTTGTCCTCCGCAGGACAAAGGGTTGTGACCGACGGGACCACATACGTAACGAAGATATTCGCAGGGAGCTCAATATATATAACATGAATGAGAGAGTAGTATTCTATCGTAATCAATGGAGAGAACACGTGAGGAGAATGCCAGCCGAAAGAGTCCCATTGAAAATTTATAATTGCCACCCAACAGGAAGAAGAGATGTAGGTAGACCTCGGAAAAGATGGCATTAACTTTATAAGTAACTGAATTATTGTAATGAAATAGATAAAAATTATGAAAATAGGATAATAATAGCTTTTGTGAGTCGGAACAGGCGTTACAGCCTAAACCTTGAATGTGAGAAGAAGAAGAAGGTACAGTAACTATAATTAGAATTAGAATTATTCTAGCAATGTTTATCTTTTATTAAAGACCATTCACAAATTTCCAGCTTTAGAAGTTGCGAACGAAGGAGTAAACGGCGGAATGCCGGTTTTCATACTTTCCCCAATGGTATGAAGGCTTCTTAATGTTGTTGGAACAGACAACTGCCCATTTATATAGCTGTCCACAGTGCCCAGTCTCCTGCACACTGGATGATCTCCTGATGGCGAGGGAGAATGCAATTGTGGTAGCCAATTTCTGGTCTGAAACAGTTTAACTTATATCTTGAACAATTTGATCATTTTATTATTACTGACTGATGGGAATTACCCATCTATATAATTATGCACGTTTTATCTAATATGTTTTATGTATATACAGGGTGTTTCAGAACTCCCTACCAATACTCTAGGGCATTGTTCCTGGTCAAAAACCATATCTAAATATCATATTTAAATTGTCCAAAAGTCCTTAGTCACTACTGCCATTTTGTCTTTTCACTTATATCTCAATAATATGACATTTAATCGATAATTAAATTTACTATGATTTTGTTTTATTCATTTGATGGAATGTTTCAGATGTGATGCACTGCTTCGAGCTGCGAACGGCGAACGTGGACTACTTTGTGGGCGAGGACCCGTACTTTGGACGGAAGGAGGGCACCGCCATCAACCTGCCTCCGGCTGAGAGCGGCATCGGCGCGCATCTCGCCAAGAGCTGGGAGACCAGCATCCGGCAGGCGCTCATGCCTGTCGCGGCCAACACTTCTAGTCAGTTTCCTATCAATACACAAATCATGACAATATGATTTGGGAGATAACAACATGCTTTACCCAAAACTGTTTCCCTCCCGCATTTTGTTAATAATAATGTCTAAAATTAGGCCAAGTCTTCACTTCATATCTACACGGTAACATTACACTACTATACTGCCCAACTAAGGAAGAGTGCCGTAAGTCACAAAAACAAAATCTTGAGAAATCATCACTTGAAGTTTGCCTTGATGCAGTGTTTTTGCTGATGATAACATTCCAATCATTGTTTGTTAATTTATTTAATACATTCATGTAGAACATATATCCCAAGTTTCACTTCAATATACAGTATACAGTATACAGTATACTACATTATTTAAAGTGCATCAGATCAAATAGAATTAAGAAAATCCAATTGGATTGTAAAATGAAGTCATTGTATTGAAGTCCTATTCCTTTATTGGTTCTCCTTGCGTTGGTTACGTTTCTTACAAAACATCTTTACGTCGGTTGAATTAAATTGGATTCTCGTACAACTGGCCGTAAATCTATTAAGTTACTGAAACATGTTCACAATAATTATACAAAGTAAGATCAAAATTTTTAGCAATTAATAAATTGAAAATTATTCAAATAGAATGACGGCCACTAAAATCCAATTGAATCTAATCACAGTAAAATGACGTCATGCATTGACGTTTGATTCGTTCATTGGTTCCGTTAGATTACATCATTTTACGGCTGTTAAATTCAATTGTATTTCCGTGCAACTGGCGTTACAGTACTCGATTACAAAGATTACACTGTATGCCAAGAAATGAATCCTTTAAATCCTTTTGATACACCTCACTACCACATATTACTCGTATATTTCGGTTCTATTCTCTATCCTTTATAGGCTATCAGATTTGAGCAACTTTTTTCAGACACTGTCAGTCTCTATTTATTTTTCCAATTGAATTATTACATATTAAATAATTAAATAGGCATTCTTTACAAACAGTTAAAATTACATTTGCATGAAATTATATCACATAATATTGTGGCGTTTTTCAGCCGGGCTCTTTTAGGATTTATTTGAGTGAACGACACAGTTAATTGACAAACACTTTTATTATGCTCTAGTAGATAAACTAAAAATACGGCACAGATCTACACACTTTTAATAACTATATCTACAACAATTATCGACTACAACGTTCTATTTCTTAGTTTGCTAACTCAAATTACAATAGTCTCTAATAATTATTTAATCACAACTTTCTGTCACTTCACTACTACACTCTGAGTTCAACTACCATAGACACATAAATCACTCACTATCACACACTAACAAACACAGTAGCCAACTACACCGCTGGAAACTGAACTACCACACTTGACTTCAACACTGGCTTTGCCGATTCCTTTCTCGCTGTTCAACCTTTTGACTGACTCATGCAACAGGGATGACCCAGGGATACTACCTACGAAAATTCTAGACCTTTCTCGAGCTTCTCCTGTTTACAACCTGTCAATCAGAGCTTCAATGAAAGGTCTAGAAACTCCTGAGTAGATGAGTGGTGGAAGAGGGACAGAGCAAGAATGAGGAGAGGAGGGAGGGTGTGGCCTGCCTCCTTCAGCCATAGACAAAAGGCCATGTGCCCTATTGTCTTTGCTTCCAAGCTTCTGGCACCTCCCTCCACCCTGCCGACTCCAGTCCCCTGCTTCCCTGTCACAATATTATATTAATTGCAATACATTAAATTATTTTTGAATTATGAATTCAGCATTCATTCACAAAAATATGAAAACGAAAATAGCCTCCATTTGGTGGAGTTAGTAGGCTGCTAGAGATTCCTCCATGCCACTCAACCTCGATATGGTCATAGTAATGATAAAATTTCCGTATTAAAATATAAGTCATACTCATAATAAACTTTAGATGTGTTCAACAAATTGTATTTTTTTATAGAAACAGAACCGTCTGCAGAGCCGGAGGAACGGGTTACTGATATGAGCCAACTGTATCAAATTCACCCTGATGAAGTTCTTGGCTCTGGACAATTCGGGATTGTATACGGAGGTGAGTGACTATTTTAGGCGAGGGAAAAACTTCAACTTTTCCAACATTGTCACTCAATTGCATAATTGCATCACTGTTTATCTTTTCATTGTGATTATTTAAATTATTATCGACTAGAAAAATTTCCTCGACAAATTCGGATTCTTTTATTTGTATTATGGATGACCAGCTTCAGAAGGTATCGAATTTACGAACAACCTATTGAGGGGTAAACCTGCAGAGGGGCAAATTCGATTTCTCAATAACACAGTATCCCCTTGAATTGTGTCTTCTAATTTGTAATATAATATTGAATACCGAAAATTTCATTCTTGTAATGAACGCTGATTTTTGTTCTGAAAATCCAGTTCTATAATAACCGTATAGGTGGAAGACTTTTGGGAGAATAATTTATTTCAAGATTCTCTGTGAAATTTATAATGTCGTATTATATTCTATAACTTTTTGTTCAGTAGTGAAGGTGATATTGTGTTAGTTATCCATACTGAGTAAGGTACTGTAAGTAATCAGTTTACCAGAGATTGATAGTGGTTAACAACCGAAAACGGTATCTCATTGTTTTGATAAATTTGTAGTTATGACAACTTCGAGTATTTTTATTCAATAATAATTCTCTTATATCATGTGTCAAACTTACTCCAATAGCAAGAATTTAACTGATGCCTGAAATAAGTTGCATTTTTCAAGTTGTACATTCAAATTATTCCTACTTGAAGTATTAATGTGATGCTTTCTTTTTTCAGGATTACATAGGAAAACAGGTCGCGCTGTAGCCATCAAAGTAATCGACAAACTTCGGTTTCCAACAAAACAAGAGGCTCAATTGAAGAATGAGGTTGCAATATTGCAGAATTTGTCACATCCGGGAGTTGTGAATTTGGAGCGCATGTTTGAAACAGTTGAGCGTATATTCGTTGTGATGGAAAAGCTCAAAGGTGACATGTTGGAAATGATATTGTCTAGTGAGAAGAGAAGTCTCTCTGAGAGGATAACCAAGTTCCTGATCACGCAGGTAACGAAAATATCGAACGTTGTTCAATACAAATACACGTTGCAAATTTGAATCTTGTGGACGACATTGACGTGCCATTTCCATGCAAATATATCAACGATGTCGTCCACATGATTATGCCATTCTATGCGAGTTTATAGAATTGAATATATTTTTCAGTATTCACACCTTATTTTATTAATAATAATCAATAAATTGAGATGAGAATGACGAATAGTTCGTGAGATTATCTTATTCCCAATAAGATAATTATTATCCTTCATGACTATCATTCAAAAAATTTATTATTCTGCTAAGTTTGTTGACAATGATTCATCTGTATTCTTTACAATTAGTAGTTGAACTCTTGCAACAGAAACAAAAATGTACCTTGATGAAACATGGCTTTGATTTATCCATGAAAATAGAATAGCAATCTTCAAGCTCTAAGCGTGATAACAAGGTTAAAATTCGTGTTAAAGAGCTATTTATGGCATTAGTATTCTCATATTCACTGTTAAAACCCTAATGGAAAGTGATTGCAAACTCATAATTTTTTCAGTATTCCTTTTGCCTTCATTCAATTACTATAATTTTATGCTAATATCACTGTGGATTTTAAATGTATGAATTCTGACATGGTACTTGATTTATTCATTTTTTCCAGATTCTTATTGCACTGAAACATTTGCACAGTAAAAATATTGTTCACTGTGATCTGAAACCGGAGAATGTCCTTCTAAGCTCAGACTCAGACTTTCCCCAGGTGAAGCTTTGTGATTTTGGTTTCGCTCGTATTATTGGGGAGAAATCTTTCCGTAGATCAGTTGTGGGCACTCCTGCCTATTTAGGTAAGTTTTTCTTGTAATTCTACTGGTTCTTTTTCATTCAATCGCATCATGTATTTAAATTATATCCATGTTTAATTCTATTTTTATTTATTAATATTTTTTAGGTATTGAGAGTTCAAGGATATGGAGGGTTCAAGAGCATTGAGTAATTGAGTTTATCTGAGTACTTTCAACCAAAATTAATATTATTCTTTTTCATTGTTCCTTTCCACATTCCCATATTTGTTTTCTAGTGCTCTATGACATGATACTGTATATTTATATTTACTAATTATGAAGATGTGAATCTTTAAACCTCAAGCCTCAAGCCTCTTCAAACCATTTGTAACCATTATATTAAATTCAGTTTCACACTGGCCACTGGATGTGGTGGCCAGTTAATTTCCTGGATTTTGTTTAAGATGGAAATAAAATTCAATTATTCATTATTCTCCCATCAATATCCCTCTTATAAGAGTTGAATTCCACTGCTGAAGATAAATATCAGTGGAAAAAGTTTACCAAATTACTGTTTTTTTATCGTATGACTTTTTATCGGTGGGGAGTTTACTGTATTTATAAATTACTGTATTCACCATTGAAAAATTTTAATAGAAGATATAAATACTGCTTTGAATTCTACCAATTTATAACATGAATATAAAGTCATATGTAAAGGATATGTTTTTAAAAATTAATTTTGCAATTTAATGTGTTAACAGAATTATCATACAACTATCTGTAGGTTTTTAAAAAAGCAAGAATTTTTTAAAATTTCAGTACAAATTGACAAATAAAAATCCTTAGTTCTATAATAAGTTTTATTCTTTCAATTGATATCTTTTCCATTGATATCATTTGATTCTCTTTTTTGGTTGATACTTCATTAAATTAATTCTGCTATTCTATTTTAAAGCTCCGGAAGTTTTGAGAAACAAAGGCTACAACCGATCACTGGACATGTGGAGTGTTGGAGTGATTGTGTACGTGTCACTGAGCGGCACATTCCCTTTCAACGAAGATGAGGACATCAACGAACAGATACAGAATGCGGCATTCATGTACCCACCTAATCCATGGAAGGATATCTCACGAGATGGTAACTCATCAAATAAACATATACGATTATAATAACTCCATGATTGTATAACTCTAAAATGGTTGCTATTTACTAACTTGATGGATCTCATCCTCGAAAGGAATATTTGTGTTTTAAGAATGAGTGGTTGATCACCCAAAGCAACCATATTACTATATTCATTTATTTTCTTTATTGTCATCCATGCTTAAGTTCACATTTTTAAATAAATGTATGGAATAATTATTGTTTGCTCAGAAATTCAAATTTTGAAACAAAACTTTGTTCATTCGATGTGTATGAGGGATTGTTGAAGCTCATACAGAGCAAATGTTTCTGGACATGTGAAACTCGAAGATGTATCTCATACATGTGTACAATGTACGTAAACGTAAGTTTAGTTATACGTTCATTGAAGCAATTACATTCAAAAATTTATCTTTGTCTCTAGTACAAATAACGAAAACTGTAGTCTAGACCTACTCTCAAATGAGGATGTAAGTTGTAGAGGTATACTCAAAATAAAATTTTCCAGGAAGTGAAAAGGATCTAGGATATAAAGCTTCTTAAATGTATAGGCTATGAAGAATCAAATATACTCGACTTGGAGATGCTAGTTGGAAATTTTACATGCATTTATATACTGTATTTATTTAATTTGTATGAGATTCTTCTGCATTAATTTTTCTTTATGAAACTATTCTAAAATACTGCATAATGAATGAAAACTATGCAGAGCTCCAAGATTTTTCAATAGTATGTCTTTAGTTGCAGGTTTTAATTATTGAAATATTTTTATTCATATTCATTGATTACCAGTAAAATTGTTCCTGCCTGTACTGTGCGCAATCAAGTGTAAAGTTCAAGTAAAGGTTGCACTTTCATGATGCAATATTTTTCATATTATTCTTGATTATTTATTTTTCAGCGATTGATCTGATCAATAATCTGCTCCAAGTGAAACAGCGCAAAAGGTTCACTGTGGACAAATCTTTGTCTCATGTTTGGCTACAGGTAAGCAGCAATTATCATTCCAGAACCAGTTATTTATTTTGAAAATCCATGGAACTATTTTTGAAAGTATTCCATGTGTTACTTCTAAGCATTGAATTCCAGTAATTGAAATTAATATGATTCTTGTACCGTATTTGAATTGGAACAAAGGAATTTTTTAAAGAAAAAAATAGAAAAATTAAGAACTGGTAACCTGTCGACTAGATCCTCTGGTAAGATGTAAACGCAGAATAAAACATTTGAATAATTTTTTTTTGCTGAAAGTTTCACATGTGTTCATCTTTAATAAGTGTGAATTTCTTCTGCATGATTTTTTCCAATAAACCTGTTGAACTCAGGATGACCATGGAAATTAACCAAATATTCAAAAATTTACAAAAATTGTACCATGAACATTATTCTTTTTTGTATAATTTCTATTTTCTTTTTTTGCAAATTGATTGTATCATTACTGGGAAAACCCACTATCTTCTTACTATATCTATTTTCTATCTTCTCACAATTCACCGTTTATAAAGTGATTGTCTTTTTGTAGGATTACCAAACGTGGTGCGATCTGAGAGAGCTGGAGTCGGCGTCGAACTGTCGCTACCTGACTCACGAGTCGGACGACGCGAGATGGGAGTCGTTCCGCGAGAATCATCGACTCTGACCTCGGTGGGGAGTCAAGTTTAGAAGATTGGTGCACTACAGTGCCGCTCCGCAATCTCCACGCAACAGCACCAACTTCTAATCATCCAATCATCTCTAAATTCACACCACACGTGTTTTACATCTCAAATCGTATTTTATTAAATCATAAACTCCATTGCGAACCAATAGAGTTCGACTGTTTTACATTCAGATTTGGCTGGACTCACATCGCAGGCGGCGTTTTGTATCCAGGAGTCAGTTGCGTCGTGGCATGAATCCCAATGTCCACACTTGGTCGATTTTTCCGCTGCACAGCATGCAGAAATGCTTATGCCCTTCACGTGAACTAAGTATTAATGCAATTTATAAGTTCCATTGTAAGTGACTTTGGTCCATGTAGTTTTCTGTTTATGAAAATAAAAAATTTGAGACTCTTGCTAAGCATATGCAGCATTCTTGAGTCGCATACAAAATCGACCAAGTGTGGATATACCCAATGCAAGCAAACAGACAAGGAAGTACAATGTGTGGTGACGCTTCAAGGCAATCTCTGTTTAATTAACCAATACATACATTGTTTCATCGCCTAGCGGTGTGTCGCCTCTAATGTGCGTGAAGTCGTCATATTTATGACAAACATCATTGTGAATCGATGTAGGTAGTTCGACTGTTGTACGTTCAGTTTACTATAGACTGCATTTCAATTTACATTTAAGAAATGAAAAACCATCAATGTAAACCGAGAGAGTTCTACTGTAAACCACACAGCTTACTCCATAATACAGAGACTGTGATTATACATTCTCTGTACTCCATTCCAAATTTACTTCAAATCATTTTATTTATGAAATGACAAACCTCATTGTGAACCAATAGAGTTCAACTGTTACATTCAGTTTTACTCCAGACAGTCCAGACCATCCATAATTTTTTATCTTGTATTTTATATCACTTATATTATCTTTATGAATGGACTACAACTGCTCATGATATGGACTTGAGTCTTATCTTTTAAAGATAATAATTTTACAAAGTGTCAGATTATGAAACTATATTGAACACTTTCTTCCAAGTTCCATTTTTCAATTTATTGAAATTGTTGTAATGCACTAACGAGCTGTATAATTTGATTTACAAATCAAACTTTTTGTTGAAACTCCGCATGGTTCTATTTCAATTCCACTGTAGGATGTGGGTTATCAGATTATTCAGTTGCAAGTTTTCATACAAACTTGCATGACGTGTGTTGATCCCTAAATTTCATCACTTCAACATTCCAATAATATTGTCAAACACATCACAATTGATAATTTTTTGTCAATCTTTTAAATTTTACTTGTTTTATCAAACTTCTTACTGCTTGATATATTATGGATTTTAATATAACTTTTATTGTTAAGATAATTTTTATTAGTCAACATTAAATAATAGCTCACTATTCTATTTGTTCTACCATGGAATAGGAATCGTAGAAATTTATCATTTTCAATTATATTGAACACCTATTGCGACGCCTGCTTCTGGGTAGTAGACTGCATTTTTTCATGTGAAAATCCTATTGCATCTCATAAGCATTCCACAAAACTATGGTTAACTGTTACAAATCAACCCAAAAACTGATAATTTCATGTTTTTGTGCTTCCATTCTACTATAGTACTTCCGAGTATTTATTTTTTATGACTTCCTGTTGAATTATGACGTTATAGTATATTCAAGCTTCCTTCCAAACGAAATGAGAAAGTAATTGATTTTTAACGATAGCGTACTGTTTTCATGCACAAATATATTTTATATTTTACCAAGAGTTTAGATCTTCTACATTCTTTACAAATGTATATTTTATCAATTGTTATTTGTATTTTTACATCAGTTGAACCAATTCCAAAGTTGTGTTGAGTATTTTATTTGTTAAGGAATCTCCATCATATTCATGTCAGTACCGTATCATTCCGGTTGATTATAATTTATCCATTTTGAAATTCTATCTTTATTAAAATTCGAGAAAGTGTATTCCAATGTCTTTTCATGTTTTATTTTTTTACAATCCCATTTTAATAATAATTGTCAAACAATTATTTTCAAACATCACATAATTTGTTCATGGTTATTTGTAATGTTAAGAATCCAATTAGAATAATGGTATTCTTTATTCTCTTTCCATTGAGAGCTTGCTGTGTCTTCAAAACTTCGAAACATTGCCAAAAAGATTATTTCGTATCTCCATTATCTTGGTGGAACTACACTAGTACAGTAAGTAGCTACTGTACTGCGTTCTCTTTCTAATTTCTGTTCCCTATTCCCTATGATGTGTCAGATTTGCATCATTGTCATAAGCATTGATTATTTACGAGTATTTATATTTTTAATTATTTAGTATTTATATTAAGTGTTAATATATTATTGCTACGTCTCATCATTAGTTTGCTATTGGAATTGGCTCCAAATAAGACTTGTTAAAAGTACTTCACAGTATTTATTGATCAGTACAGTATTTATTATTCACATTCCAAACTCATTTTCCAATCTTGAAAGCATTCCCACACAATTGTAATGGAAACTCTCTTTCCTTCTTTTCTGTTTCTAGGCTGCTTAATTTTCCTTTTACTCTTCTTATTTCAAATAATAATTGTGATTCTTTTACATAATATCATGTAGTATGATGATGGAATGGCATAAATTAAAAATTTTCCGCATTGTAAATAAGAATCTTCCAATTTTTATGCTGTTACACTTTTTAAGTGCCTCTCTGACATGAATTGAAATATTCCTATCATGGCCTAACCAGTATCGAAATTTGAAAAATTATTTTAGACCATAAAATAAACTTAGCTTCTAGCAATTGATCGAAACGTTTTCATTGACGCTTGCCTTCGCTTTGTGAAAAGTTTGAAAACTCTTTACATCGTCATAAATCTCCATAATTTTTTTAATAAGAAGCTTCTGATTGTATAATCTTTCAATGTCTGAATTTACACCAATATTGTTATTTATTTTTGTTCAAGTCACAATTTTTATTGTCTTTCAATTGAATCTCAAAGTTGCTTTTAGTAGTAGTTTGTTTTGTCCCGAGAACTTTAACTCAGAAAGCATACCTATTATCCCGAACTGTTCGCTGTACTAGACATTAATGAGTAATTCTTGTTGTTCCAATTATTATTGTTTGGAAATATCCAACTGGCTACCATAGTCATACGATTAGCTATCGATTTGCATTTTTATTCTTGGCTGTATAATTTGTGAAAGAATTTTATTCTAAGTATACTTATTGTTAAGCTCATGGTTAAATGTCAGAAACAATAATTTCCCAAACTGTTTATTTTACTATCATACGCTCATATTCATTTTTGTAATAATAATAATCAAGCTCTCATTTTCTCACTGTCTTTTAATTTTCTCTCAATATTTCTTCATTTCTCCATGATTCATACTCAAATATGTGCATCAGCGCATGCCAGTTTTATACATATTTTTTATATTATTTTTCACTAAAACTGCACTTTTATAAATGAAAGTAGTATTAAACCAGTGAGTATTGAATACTCAATCCAATCTGTGATTCGTTATTTCATTTAGAAATATTTCTACTCTTTGCTGAACCACTGTATATTGTATTCTTATATTCCCAGTTTTTCATATTTTACGCCCTTTGTCTTCCGATTATGGTACTACTATAGTAATTGTTTATGTTGTCAATGTATTATTATTGATTTTTATTTATTACGAATTCAAGCTTAGAACTAGATGAAAATGAAAGGCCTAATGAATTGTGAATATTGTTGATTCAGTATTATAGTGTGCTGATAAATGTTGGGATATATATGAATATTAATTTTGTTTTGTGAGTGAATGAAAAATATGTGTATTTACTTCTAGTATTATTGTGTAACACCATGTTAATGTTGTGGGTTGTAATAGGGGAAAATGATTCAAATTTGCAAATTAAAAAATGTATTAATATTATTAACTCGTGACTTTTATTTTACCTACCCTCTATGATATCTCCCACAAATTTGTTTTTGTTACCTGTGTCTTCTTTTTCAAATTGAAATTCATTCATATTCTCTTTTATGATGATTTTTATAACACAAATGTTGCCAATAATTCTAAAAGAATTGAAAAGGAAGCACTGCTTAAACATATTAATATTATTATAGTGGCTTGGATGTGGTAAAAGTAATGCTTAGTTGAATTTCTGTTGTGCCATTGTACTCAGGATTGTAACATTGTATTCTCAGGAGTTTCCAAATTTTATTGTATCATTTCTCAAAATAATACAAGAAAAATTACACTTATCAATGTGAGGTAAATCATCTAATGATTAGCATGTTGAAACCTTATCAAATTAACCCAATGAGGCGATGAAGCCTATGATCATTGTAATTGTGAAGTTTTTCAAATAGCAAGAAACGATTTGAGTTTAACCATATCACATGATTAGGCCCTATCATCTTGATAATTATTTCAGTTACAATGCGATTTCACATAATCCTTGAGGGGTTTTAAAATTTATAACTCGGATTTTTTGGAGGATGCATGCTCCTTCTGACATTTCAAATTTTGCCGCCACAGTTTCACTCTGTTGACTGGATTTAAAAGCTCTGAATACCAGCTGAGTGAACACTAGCCTAGAAGGCTGTGCAGTTTTTGTTTATGTGCGTCATCCGGATCTCCAGATTCCAGCCAGCCAGACCTGCAGTATCAGATCAACCACTAATCCAGTCCAGTGTAATTATTTTGTAGCACAGCATCTCATTCAGGGATAGGGTGTTGCATTTTGCTGAATTATTGTATTAAATTCAGATTAGGGTTGTGTCTGTGAATCCCATTGGAATTTAAAACACAAAGCATTGTTAGTTATCTTGTAATTTTGGCATGGATGAAACGGTTTTAGCAACTCATGAGAGGCCACTATGTTTTCCTTCTGCTTTTGAAGACAAGGATGATGGAGATTTTGACAGTACCGGTGCTAACGGTTTCGATGAAAAGATGCCAAGTAAGTTCAATTATATACATCGTTAACCGAATTTGTTGTATTGCATTTAGCATTTCATTGATTAACCTGTAGACATACTTTTAGCATAGTTACTCTTCCGGGAATTTGCAAACAAAGGCATTGTTTACAGATGTTAGTTGAGTTTTTAATAAAATCACGGCAAGAATCACACATTTTTGCTCTTTATCTCTCTATTAAAATAGAATTTGATTTGTTGCATCATAGTTTTACATTGCAGGCTATTGATTGACCCGAAATTGTAGTTTTTAGGTTAGAATAAAGTAAACAAATTTCTATAAACTTGCTTGTGCTGCTTATTATGTTGGTTTTGGATAGTGAATTGTTTTATGAATAATTAAATACCGGGGTTATTATGTTTGTTGTATTTTACAGGCCTACAGCCCAAACTTGGAATAAATACCTAGTTATAATAACTACTGTAGTAATGGTTATACCGTCTGTGCCTACAGTAATCTGCGTCTATTATGTGGCTGACATTATTTTCGAGTGTTGAGTCATGTTTCTTCTGCATTTGGAAGAAAAAATCATCCACTTACAAAATTTGTTGGTACAATCAAAGATTGATTCAGGCTTTTCATTCGTTCATTTATTCATTTTTGAAATTAGAATTAGGCAAATTAAGTTATTATATTATTATACTTATACATTACATTGTAAAATGTCCTACTATTCAGTTAAATATATCTCATATCAATTTCATTTTAACATTTTAGGTTTTTCACACCAATAGAACTCTTGATAGGACTGCATTGACCTTGACCACTGTTCTCACGTTCTTTGTCTTTTCATTTCATTCTTTTGTGAGTATGTTCAAGGGCTGATGATATGACGCTTTCTTTCTAAATTTGCAAAGATTGTTTATAAAAATTTAAAAACTTGGAATACATCCAAAATTTTTGTGAAACGTTTGTTAGTTGAACTAAAAGAGTGAATACAGAATATCAAGCAAGTTTTTATTCTCTTTTTTTAATATCTGATTGGGTATCGTGACCCAATCTTTTTATATTTTGAGTCAACAAAATTCTTAATAAACTTGTTTGAAGAACAAAATCTCTATTTTAAAACAAAGGGGGATCCAGATTATCTGTCACTTTTAGACCTAACTTACATTTATTGTCGCTTTTTTATCAACATTTGGTAATTCCATTGACCATTTTCAGATTTAATTGGCCATTTACATAATCCTATTCTGTAATTATTGCATTATGGTGATTATCATTTCAAAGCGTATTTGTCAAGTGCCATTGTGCGTTGGCATTCTTGAACGATCATCTATTCGTTTCATCGTACTTGTAAATAGTTTAAAAGATTTTTAGTTATAGAAACTACTGTTTATTGGTTCTCCATTCTCTTGTCATCACATTATATTACAAACTTTGCTTGAACAACACATGGTTCATATAAAAACAATAGGCTTTCTCATTAGGCCTACAGTATTTCAAGATTTCAACTTTTAGAAAAAATTTTCTCCCAACTACATTATGACATACAAATAATTTAATAAAAACTTGATGTAGTATAAATATAGAAATAAATAGAAATCAATTTTGTAGGTATATTTTATGATACGCTATGAACTCTATCATTACAAAGTTATTTAATTTTTGGGGTTTATTTTCATCGTAAAGCTGTGTTTACACTATATTATGTAACTTTGTGTAACTAGTTTTCTGTGACTTTCTATCAACAATGTTATATAACTTTTGTTGTATAACAAAAGTATATAATTTGTTATAACAAGTTACATGTAGCCTATTTGTAACATTTTTGTAAAACTTGTTACATAACAAAAGTTTTATAAACAAGTTACATAGTGTAAACACAGCTTTAATCACTACTCATACATGAACGTAATGTTGGATTATTTCAAAATCAGCATTTTGTCACAGAGAGAAAATATGAAACTATTATTCAATCTCGACTTGTCATGATTGTTTTGTTGCAAAGGAAATTTGATGGGTCATGTATGGACTAAATTATTGGATGAATCTGCTTTGAAGTGGTTTAATCTATTCTTTGTTGAGGTCTGAATGTAATTGTATCCCAGTAAAAGTTTTCTGATATTTATGTTTCCTTATGAAGTAATTCCCAAGTGTTCGTGATCTGTCTGTACGGGTGCAAGTACGGCACAGTACTAGCCACCAGGCGGGGGGCATTGGCCTTTGCCGTTGATATAATAAAGAAGGAATAAGAATGAATTGTCTGTTTCGACTTTCGATAGAAGACATAACAACGGCAACTGACAAGTCTAAAAATAAAATCAGGAGGATATTTAGTGAGTCAGTGTGGTTGGGAAAGGGGTGCGGTTTGGCAGCAGGGGGGCCTGGGGGTGATACGAAAAACGTCAGTTGGCGGCCAACAAATTTTCTCTATCTTTTTGATGTTCTCTCTTCTTTGCTCATAGTTGTTGTTACGATATTCGTCTCTTTTCTTTATTTCTTCTCTTTCCTTGTTGTGTCATTGCTTGGCTCGTTTTTGTTTTAGCGGTGTGGGGAAACTAGCTACGCCCGAAATGAACTCAGTTCGAGGTAGTTGATGGCAAAAGTAAGCGGTGTTTTAACGTGGTTTTGTTTTTGAGTTTCTTGTGCTATAAGGAGAGAAAACTATCTTGTGATAATAATTTGTGATAAGATGTGTTCGCGGGGTTTTTTCCTGTTGAAAGCTGACAGCACAGATGAGCCCAGTCCTATATATCACCGTCGGCCCAGGGACGACTCTATAGGTTAGTAACCAAAGGAGAGTTCAAAACCAATATGAATCTAATAATTATCTCAGCGACGTGATCTTGGCAGATGTCCATAAAATCAATATTGAAGGTTACGTCTTTGTGAGTAGATATTTTAAAACTGCTATAAAAAAGTGCCAATCCAAAATAATTTGATAGTGTTGTGTTGGTTTCAAAACTTAATCGTCCATATTCATTCTTCCTTCACTATTTATAAAGAGACATATTGATCGTTTCCTGTACCTTCCATCACCATTTTGGATATTATTGAAATGCCATTGAAATAATAGTTGACTGAAGCATTCCAAATCATCGTCAATGAATATATTTATTAGCATGTCACTCTATCTTTAGCAGTCTTTGTTTTCATATTTCATTACACTCTAGAGTTCTATTTCTACTTTACATTCAAAATAAGAGTTGGGGTTGGGCTTGTTTAAATCGTAAACTTGTTACAGCAACATTAAATGTAGGCTACTGCTGTATTTGAATGAGTGAAACTTTTGGAATGGATTTTAATACTGTTGGCAAAGTTTTAGCTCAGATCCTTTTGGTATTCTAAAAATACCAAAACAATCGTCTATGATTGAAATTATTCAAGAAAGTAGGTATTTTCACCAGCATGGGGTTCGTGACCGGATGATAGTACGTGGAACCCGGGTCTTGTTCTGATAGTGGAGTGGAGTGGCTGTCATATTCTAAAATCATCCTTTTAATAATATTGTATGTACTTTTAATATATAGGCTAATATTACATACTGCATGTAATATTGCCAATGAAATATAATTGATTGGATTATATTAATCATTACTTCCACAAATATATGATTGAACATTAAAAGCATGTAACTTTAAATTTGTGGATAAAATATAATAGATTTTTACAATTTTATTTTCACTGTGTATGCTTTAGAACTGTGGTTGCTGTACGATGAATAATCTGAACATTCAGTTCATGTGAGGTTGAAACATATATCTATCAGTTACGGATACTGAATGTTCTATTCTTTATAACTGTTAACTGAGAGACCTGAAGCTTATTATGTTCAACACTTTTTCATCTTCCACATTGAACTTTGACTTGGGTGTCTTTCGTTTTTCAAATTATAAATTTTATCTAATCTCAAGAAAAAATGAATTGACAATTGATGTAAACGGTAAATAAATAAACATTTGCTTTTATTACAGATGTGTTTGATGAGAAGACACATTCAATAAATATCTCCCGAAAATGCAAATCATATTTGACAGTGTTATCAGTTTTTAGAATTTTGGCCGCTCTTGGAAGAAACTAGATGAATACAGAAAAAACTATTTGGGATTTTTTTTCACTAATAAGTGCCTTTAGAATTCGAATCGATTCCTCTCTTGTCAATAGTAAATTTATCAAACTATTTGTGAGTACAGAGACAATATAGCCTACTAATAGTAATATGATAACAATATACTATAGTAATATAATTTTGTCTGTTTCAAAAACAAAACTGATTCGAGACAGTTGCGAGGTAAAAATAAGAAATTTTTCATAGAGATTTCTTTGTTTAAAAACGACACCTAATTTGTAGTATCAAAGACGATCAGAAACTATTAGTATTCTAATCGTCTTTGGTAGTATTATACCGGATTTTCTGAAACAATCAGTTCAAACTGATTGAGTTAAGTGAGTATTTACTATTCAGCTTCTTGTTTGTCCAAAGACAATAGCCCACTGTACACATGTATAGTGCCGGAATTTCGTCTTGTAACAAAAATGTTGGACGACTTTGTCTTGTGTGCTAGGCCTTGAAAAGCAGTACAGTACAACGGTTTCATTGTCCCAGCCACTCTTGAATTTCCGCATATTTCAATGACAATTGTATTGATCTTTGTTTTGTGCGGGAGTTATTAATCAATAGATGTTTTTATCATTAATTTTTCTAGTTTATTAGAAAACATTAATTTTTCTAGTTATTAAGAAAACACATTAGTTAATCAATTGGTATTTTAATAATGATAATTGTAGTCAAAATGAAAAATTCTGAAAAGAAACGCATATAGGAGCAGTATGAGGAATGAAAAAGAAAAACATTGTGGAATTTTTCTCGAATGTGGATTGAAATTGAATTTTAACATTGTGGCAACATTTCAATATTTTCAACCAAGGTAAATAGTTAACTATAACATCTATTGAAGCATATTAAAATATTATATACAATAGTTATTGTATACGTGTACTATACTCACAATACTATACCTTGTTTTCATATGTTGACATGTCGGGGTGGAAACCCCGAATTTTCAAAATTCATAGAAGCGTTTTACAACAATAAAAAGTTATTCAAGCAGCATTGGATATTGAATATGAATATATTGTATTCAATATAATTTTGATTCAATATTTGTCTATTACAAAATTCTACTTATCTTTTATTTCTAGGCCCTTAATAGATCTCTGCTGCTAGTCGAAAAGTATGAACTGTTTTACAACCGGTCTATACCAGTAGCCTACTTGGTGCAGGAATCATGTTAAACATGTAAAGAACTTTAGCAATTTTTTACAGTTCTTGTCGCCGCCGTGTAATGAGGTTTTCAGTAATGTGAGTTAATGGGAAGGTTGCCAGACACTGCCTGCAGTATGCTATGTTGTCGCCAATCCCTACCAAACTGGGTAAGGCTATGAGGCTTGAAGCTTAGATCCATTTTCTCCAGTTGAGCACTTGTTACCTACATGGATTGAATACAAGTTGACTTTAAACTTGTGTCCCCTTATCTTATTATATGGTTTCTCCTTATAAGGAGTCTCCTTTCCATTATTTCATATATTTTATCCAGGGTAGCTTTTTACTCCACAACTGTCTAGTCTCCTCAGATAGTACACGAAGTTGTGAAATAGTTATTTAGAAATAATATTTTCCTTGGAATCCTTGTACTGGAATTCCTTGTCTTCCAATCTGTTTATTAGTCAGGGATGCCTTGTCACCTGTGTAGGAGATTAACTTGGAGGAGGTAACTAAATTCATAACTGGACTAAGTACCATAACTGGAGTGTTACTAGAACTAGAGTTGGCGTGTGATTGGTTAGATTCTAACTTATTCCTTATACAGAGTGATCATAAAGTCTCCACAGTTATTATTTTTTTTATCGTATGGCTTTTTATCGGTGGGGAGACCCTTACGGGTAGGTTCCACCTCGCCAAATTGCACAATTTTTCTGTGTCGGTCACCCATCCAAGAGCAGTCTTGAATGTTTGTTACTTAACCACATGATTACTTAGCAACCGCTCTCACCGAGTGACTAATATTTAATTACACAGTTATAAAATCATTTGACAGGTTACTCTCCTTTACATATCCACATATTATAGTTACATTATTACCGTGCACTTGAGTGTTTCCTTGTATATTTCACTACGGAGGGACTTTCTGATCACTCTCTACATTATTATTGCGGTACAGTTGAATTCATTCTGTTTTAAACCGTGGAATATTGTATATCAGGAAATTGTTAGGATCTGTAGTTACTATCAGTTTCTTTATTGAAGTTTTGTGTTATTGTGAAAGTGACACTTCCATTAGGCCTACAATCCTGGTGCCTGATGTATTCCAGTGATTGATAAAAATGTAAATCTGGCGATGGATTTGTAATAACTGAGCTAGGAAGTGGAACTTTTCCTATCAATTATTATTCAAGCTGTAATGTGATTGTTGGCCTTGTGCCCACTAGAACTGTCGCACTATCGGCCCACACGGCTCAGCTGACTGCCAACCCAACAGAATAACATCCAATCCTCCCCACTTTGTAATCAACTTGAACACCGGATGCACGCACTAGCATTATTTATGATAAGGCCTGATAAAGCAACAAGACATCTCACGACTCAGCAGCTTCTTAATGATTAGATGAATTACGAATTATTTAATAAGTCAAGTATTTGGATAAGAAATACATTCAATATTCATGCATTTCGATTCAATTGTTTCTAATCATTCAAAGTTATCGAAAATAAATTTTTGCTGATTACAATGATCGAACCTACCAGAGACCAGTTGAAAGAGGGCTTAGAAAACTGGAGAAAGGCTTTGGAAGATAGGGGGCTAAAAATTAGCCGATCAGAAACAGAGTACATTGCATTGGGGAATGATGATGGGCTGGCTGTGCGGCTTGATGGAAGCCAACTCAAACCAGCAGTGAGCTTCAAGTATTTGGGATTGGGATCAAGTTTGCAAAGGGATGGTGGGCTGGATGTGGAAATACAGCAAAGGATAACTTGTGGATGGCTGAACTGGAGAAAGGTGAGTGGTGTGCTGTGTGATAAGAGAGTGAATTGCAAATTGAAAGCAAAGTATATAAATCAGTGGTGAGGCCAGCTATGTTGTATGGAACGGAAACGTGGCCGATTTCAAAGGGACTGGAAAGAGAGATGGAAGTGGCTGAGATGAGAATGTTGAAATGGATGTGCGGGGTTACAAGAAGAGTCAGGTTAAGGAAAGAGTTAATCAGAGGCACAGTAAATGTTGGTCCACTGGGTAAGAAAATGCAGGAGACAAGGAAGAGGTGGTTCGGTCATGTGCAGAGAAGGGAGGAGGATTAAGTGGGAAGGAGAGTGCAGATTTTGGTTATGGATGGTGTGAGAGGCCGTGGAAGACCGAAGTTGAGATGGAGAGACAGAATAGAATAGAGGCTGACTTGCGTGAGAACGGATGGAGGAGAGAGGAGACGATGGACAGGGTGCTGTGGAGGAGGAGACTGCGAGACAGGAATGCCGATCTCATATGAAATGGGAAATGGCAATGACTTAGAAGACAAAGAAGACAATTATCGAATTGGGGAATCTATTAATTTAGTACAAATCGTGAAAGCACAATGTCTCCTACCTCTGTGATATCTTCATTTATCCTTCAATCCTTCAATCTTAAACATAGTTTTCTCATTGTTGAGTATGAGGATTGAGGAAGTTCTCGTAGTTGATTCCTCATAGAGGATAAGGATTGTAGGCTACAAGTATGTACCATACAAATACTCATTTAAAACTGAGTATTAATGTATCTACATCAGTTCTTAGTTGTGAATGAGTATGGTCCATACTGGTACAATCCTCATCATCAAAAAAATATAAATTGTACAGTATAGTCAATCTCATTCAATGTTGTATGAACTCCATCATTGAAATAAACGAATTGTGGTCTACTCGGTTGCGGAAATGTGTGGGAAGCTGACAAAAGTATCTCATATCGAAAATAGAATTGTCAGATTGTTCCATTCTCTGAGAAAATTTTGTTGCTTGTGATTTTTATTTCATTTTTCCCCGCAACGTGTATTATTGGTGATATTGGTTTCCTTGGAGACCATCGGAACGCTTCCGAGAAAAATAAAGTTGAAACTGCGTCATCGTGAGATGATGGTGACCGTTAAGAAGAAGTTGATCGACTTTGAGCTGCATTCAGAGCAATCTATTTTCAGTTCAGTCTCTCTGAGATGAGAGCCCTTCAAAAAACGATTTCTGACATTTGAGTTGGTTGGCCGCATCAGTATCAATCCAGTGTCTCTTTTATTCATGAGGAAAACGTGTTGAAATTTATTATTGGAGCTTGTTTTTCTGTATTTTGAGCTTCGATAAATGGAGAAAAGATGTAAAAGAAACTGGATTGAAACGAGTTTATGCAAAGATTCAATTGGCGAAGTTGAAATGTAAATCTGTTGAATGGTTTTGATTTTATTTAAAAATTTGAAATATAAGACACGCAATATAATCCTCCAGCACCACTGACCAGCATGATATTAATAAATGACGGGTTCCCAATATGTCTGCTTACCCATTTTGTAAATTTAGTTGTTGCCCAGTCAAAACTGATATGAAAGGAAATGAAAGGAAGTCAGAAGGGCCCACGCTAACTTTCGCCTGGGTATTTTTCCAAAAAGTTTATTTTATTATTCTTCATATTTATTTTTGTATATTTATATAATTATATTTTTATTATCTATTATATTGAAAAAAACTTTTGGCGCATTTCTTTCTACTGTGCTGCCACCACTGCGAGATTTGATGTGAAATCTAGAGGAAACTCACACTGATACAAGTCTGTAGCAATGATACAGACTCCCATTGTACAGTACAGTACAGTATGATTCCCAAACGATACAGTACTGAGTAAGAAAGCGGCGCTTTGCGCTGCATGGGGTAAACTCGTATTCTCCACATTTTATATTTATTTGTCAAAGAAGGTATTAAGTATACCACATGAAAGGCATATATAGTTTGACTCTCCATACGCTATAAGTATAATATTGTGAATTATAGTCAGAGAGAACAGAAGTAAAAGTATTCTTTTTTACTCTCTGATTATAATACTGTAGATTTTTATTTATATTATTTATTTATTGACGACAAATATATACAATTAAAAAAACATGGCAAACAAGGTTAGGTACTTTGTCATAATTTCTGTAAAAACGAATTGGTACAAAAATATATATTTTTTTTGTAATGTAGTTTTCAAATTGCTTGGATGCAGTTAGATCAAAATGTAAACTCTGTCAAGTTGCATTAATCATACTACTTTACTTGCTAGTAACTACTTGATTAATAATTTGACGATTTGTTTGCTTATTTTAAATATTGAATTTCTGCCCTGAGAATACAAATTCATGTCCATGTCCCCCCTTTTAACCTGGTTTAAAGTAATTTTTTCTCTAGTCCGCATCACTGTCATTAATCATTGAAAGGTGCCTCCTAATTTGTTTGGTGTTGATTAATAGCCTGAGCTGTTTTGCCCACATTCTCAACATTCCGTTAAATCATTTGCAACACTGTAGTGTTTTTCAAATTGACACAGATATTTTTAACCACCGCACTAATAACGTTGGGAATCTTTTCTATTTTTAGTTTCACTAATGGATCTTTTGTGGAAGAATATGCTAAAACTCTTGTATAAATAACCTTGGATATTTTATCAATTTACATCATAATATGCAAATTTATACTGGTACATTTGTGATTAAATTTACACTTGTGATTGGAGTAGATTGTAAATAATTTCCATTGTAGTGTACTCTAAAATTATCTGGCAGAATTTACTAATCAGTAATATTTTAATTACATTAGATGATACAAAGAGGTTTCCCACAATTTAGGTCCTTTTACCCAAGGTGCATTTAGTTACCTGTTACCTAATAACGGATACGTTCAGTAAAATTTATTATTGTTTGAAATTTTTATCATGTTCATCAATATATAATTGTGATGAATGGAATTCTATGAAAATGTTTTATTATGTTCAACAATATATTTGTGATGAATGGAATCCTGCTATAATATTGTGAAGTAAATAATGAATTAGACTAAATTGAAAACTACTTGTGATAGGGATTTACTTACTCTGATACAACTTGATACATATTTGTATTGAGTGAGATGTGTATTTTTTATTATAATGCAAATATTTATTCACAAAAATCAATAGCATTTTGATTTTATTCTAATACTGCAATTAAAAACTTGTATAGTTTCATAATTTTAATAAAACAGCAGGTACACATTAGTTATTTCAAGAATTTTTAGACAAATCTTTTATGACTAGAAGCTGCTGTTTTTTAAATGGTGAAATAGGCTAATTTAAAACATTTTCCATTTTGCGGTCCCTCTCCCCTCAGTGTCTGCGAAGATAACCAATTGTTCATCTGGATATTTTTACTTGTTGGAGTAATCGAATATCATTACAGACAATCTAAATCCGCTCATGAATAGTTGTTGTTTTGTGCAATAATATTTACGTTGGCTTCAATTTAGAGCTATCTGCTAGTCTAGTCGATGTTTGTTTCAGTAGTTACCTTGGATCAGTGTGTCTCTCTGTACGGTACTAGAACTAGACGTGCAGCTTGTGCAATTTATTCAAAAGAAGACGCTCATATCAATAAATTTATGTGTTTGGTTCTTATCCTCCTACTCCTAGGTTTGGATACGTGAATAGTTTGGTGATATTTTCGGGATACTGTGTTATTTCTCCCTTTTTTTTTGTTAGAAAAATTGAGAGGAAGATTTCCTTGAAAAAATAAACTCTTGAAGAAATCAGAAGTGAATTGGTTGAAACGTAATTGAAAGTTACAACTTGCTCATTCTACCTACGTTTTTTAGGCTTATCGTACTTTTCGTTTCTACCGTTTTCATAGATAAAATAATTATCTTCTCTCACGTAATCCAACAATTAATATCATTCCCAAACGTCTTTTCTGTAGTGAACAAGTGCTAAGTGAAAATGTATGGCAGCGACGATTCTTATTCAAGGAGAGGTTGGTTCTATTGTAATTTATCAATGAATTGAAAAGTAATTATTGAAATTGTAAGGTGAATTAGAAAAGAAGTGATAAATAAGATTTATCAAAGGATTTTATCATAGAATAGGCTAGTGGATTTTATCATAATCAAATAATAGTTTTCAACATTAATATAATTATCTACTAGATTGTATTCTGCTGTCAATTGAATTAACACCAGGCTAGATTTCTATTATTGAACTAAATAAAATAAGCATTTTATTGTCTGTTTTTTTTTTTAGTTTAATGTAGGGAAAAACAATAATAGAAATTCATAGATCATTCTGAACTGGTAGGCTCATATTGCTTGTCTAGGGTTTATTACTGTAGGCCTATTAATTCTCTACTTTTTTATAAATCATAATTAAAGATTGTAGAGTTCTTCTAAATCTCCAATACTGTCAAAATTCAATATATATTATCACTTTATCGGTTGTAATTACTTATTGTAAATTTATTTTTCACATACTTACGCAACAATTTTTATATCGGTTGAATTAGATTTGAACAATACAGCACATGATTTAGTTGCGTCATGTCTTATCTATTATTGAACCGCAATAGCAATGAACAATTGAGTTGGAATGATTGTTTACATTCTATTCGATTTAGTATCTCTTTATTCTAATTTTATGATAACATTATCAATGGTTACTTGATTCAACCGCATTCTTGGAATGTTTTGAAAAATCATACAGTATTAGAATTTTAATAACATTTATTACAAAAATTATCAATATTATTCAATTTATTGTAATCAAGAATCATGTTTTTTTATGAGCTGGATCGTATAATAATTAATGTCAGATCGTATACATTAAATTTAGTTATAACTTGAAAAACTATATTATATCAGATCACTGCTTGATCAATTCTCTCATGAATATTCTTCTTGGATACCTCTCCTTATTTCTTCTCCACTCATTCCCTCTCTCCTTTCCTTCGTTCTCTAGACTCTTCCACTCGTTTCTGAAAAACATAAAACCAGAGACAATTGGAACTAAAAGTACTCCAATTATACTTAGTACTCCAATTGTCTCTGATAAAACTGAACTAAGGTTTCAATCACTGTAATTTAGTCATGTAAAATATAATAATGATTAATAATCATTAATGATATAATGATAATATAATCAAAAATATATAATGATCCTCGTGGAATAATTCTTGAATAACCGATGAATCTATTATTAAATATTACTGAAGAATATTATTATTGTTTGACATTATGACTTGGACAATAATGACTTGTCCAATAATGACTTAAGCTGTTTCTTGTCCAAGTCATTATTGTATTATCATTCAAGTTAATTTTCTTAAAATTTTATTTACTGGAAGGTATGAAAATTTTGAAGTATAGTAGTATTTTTTAATTTGGCTGATTGTGAATGACATTTCCATGGTAACGGGTAATTTTCTCTTGATTTATTATTTAAATATTCTTAATATTTAAATGTTTTGTATTTTTGCATGTTATGTTATGTACAGTACCTATTTATGTGAAAAACATCCACCATAACATCACCCTTTGCCATAGATACGTTAAATGAAAATCATTCGCCATCCGCCAAATTAAAAAAATAGTACTATAGTGTATCATTTTGACGTTAATATTCTTGAATTCCCTGATACTGTATTGTATCAGGGAATTCTGACGCTGTATGAATGTCTGTCATGACATTCCCTGATGAGAACATTAAACAATATAAATAATTTAATTTGTCTGTTCATTTAACTTCCTGACGAATAATGTAGAATGATTCGTGCTATTTCTGAAGACTTGAAATAATCGGTTTTTTAACTTCGTTAACACTTCCTACACTTGTCACCTCAGCCTTGGTAATTTCATTCGCAATAACCGCAAAATAACAGATTTCTTATCAGCTGACATGTCATGCGCTTATTTGACTCATTTTAAAGCAGTAGGCTTCGAAGCTTTCTAGGTTAGTGTGAAACCTTTTCTGCTTTACCAAATTGCTTTTGAGGTCTCCAACTACAAAATGAGTAGTCGTCTGACTTTCAGGACTGACTCTTTCAGTAGCTTAGGAGGTATAAACAATTTTTTTCAATATAGGATTTTCATACTGTTTGGGTGACTGGGTTGATCAATATTCTTATTAATAATTACTGTATTTGTACTGTTCATCAACTAACTTCTAATACAGTCCTCTTCCAGGTTACATGGAAAACCCTATAACATAATGATATTATGATGAACACATTATTATTTTGCATTAGTCATAACATGAAAATTGGCTTTTCATACTTTCTCCTTTGGTAATTTACACTTACATTAATAGAATAACAAAAGCTTGTTTAGTTTGATATAAAAGTTCAGTTTTTGTTCATTTTGTAAGATGTGAGCTTGATATTATTTTATTGGGTAATCATTTCGAATAGCCCTTTCTGTCTTTCACAAATTATGAAACGTTTATCTGATTTATTCCTCCTTATTCCTTAATCTCCTTTATTCTTTGAAAGCTCAAAAGCCTGTGAAGAATTTTATTCAGTTTTTCTTGCTTGATATAACTTATCATATGTTGTATCTCATAATATACATCAGGATTTTTTACGTCTATAAAAACTTTTGACAGTGACAATAAAAATTAATACTTCAACAGTTTATTCAACGAAATTACTCATAATTTGGTAAGATAGTTGATTAAATTATTATAAAAATATTGACATTAGCCCATTCTTATCAAGTTTTAACATGTTTTATTTGAACACATACTTTAAATTTTTGTTAGGATAAAATATCATCATTTGAAGGAATGAAATATTTATTTTGCCAAATTTAACAAACATTATTTGAATAATAATTCACAATACAATGATAAAAGAAAAACAAAAACAATTATGACACAAACTTTGCATACCTAAATTTATATTATAAAATAAAAATGTGCATACTTAAATTTAAATCAGAAAATGAGGAAACAATCGTTCTTATATCTAACAAATAATGCTACAAATATGATATTTGTTGAAATTTTTATACTTTCTTTCTATGTCAGCATATAGACCACAAATTTTGGTAATTCTACCCTTGAAGTTCTGAGGGGGCTTTGACCTGGAGCATTGAACCGTTTAACCATTTCATGGATATCAGTTTCCTCCACATTGTGCTTGCAGGAAGTTGGAATAGAAACATTGTTGAACTCCATACAATGCTGCTTGGTTAAAGTTCTTATAAATTATTCTACCCCAATAACACTGATATCAGTCACGAAAAACTGTACTTGAACAAGTATTAGCCTATTTGATATTTGATGAGTTGATGAATATAAATATGTACATTTCAATTATAATGCTTACTGCTGTTTTTGATGCTGTACTGTGCAATCTGATTAATGGCGAATTTTCTCGTTTTTGTTGCAGATAGTGAAACACCGCCATTTGCCAAGTCACTAGTGGGTGTTGGCAAATACAACACAGAATTGTCCAACGAGATTTCAGCTCCCTATGAGGTGCCGCAGTTCCCAATTGAACAGATAGAAAATAAGCTTGCCATACAACGCCATCTGACTCCAAAGTAAGTAAAGTTATGTCATGAAAATCAGTAATTTTCATGTATTCTATATTTTAAAATAGGTAATTCGTATGAATTGAAAGATAACTTGAAAATATTTTACAATATAGTAGAATTTTCTTCTCCTCAGCTGCATTCATTATAAGTCCAACTTGAAAATGAATAATGAGTTAATTTTCTACGTAATACTATGCTTTACGCTATGATATTATTGTGGTAGATATCCATTATCTAACAAATAATAATAAAAAAAGTAAATAAATAAATAATGGCCTTTATTACATTAAACAAACAACAGTAATGAAATCAATATATACATAGTATTGTCGGCATATTTTCTCCATGGCATAGAGCCGTCTGGAGGAAACAAATAATAATATTTAATCTTAATTATAAAAAATCAAATTTCAATTTTCGTTGGTACAAGTTGTTTTATTTTATAAATAGGCTAATCAGTTGAATTGAGTGTGGTGTGGCAAAATTCATGCCAGTATTATTGTATCACTTATTCACTTACATTGCAGGTTCTTATCTGGTGTAAATACATGAGCATGACGCCACACCACACAAATTTTAAACATTCCGTGACTATTTGAATTCTAGCACCATCGCACTTTTGAAGGGTGATTGAGCACCAGGCTAAGACTGGTCTGCTTCTGCTAGCGTCTCCCGTCCTATCGATCACGAATTTGAGTCGCATATTTCAACCTGCTTTCTTCCTCTTTCCCTCACTTTTCCTTCCATAAACTGTTGGCATAAGAGGTCACCATCGTGCTTTTGTTGGTTCTGGTTGATACATTTTCTTATCACGCGAACAGTTCAACAGCTGGATTGGCGCCTTCTTCAACACTGTCATATCTTGCATTTTGTGCGCCTTTCTGCTCAATTCATAAACATCAAGCTGTAACTGAAACACATTTATTGGCCATATTTTATCATAATGTCAACATTGGATTCTTTAAAAACTCATCTCCATAATTTTTTTATTTTCCTTGACTTCATCACCAAATCATGACTGCAAAGCACTTATTATTTGTAGCCTACTCAATCATAAGCGAACATTGAAAATATCCGATCATTTTATAGGTTTACTATTTCCCTCCAATTATGGTGATTCCAAATCATTTTATAAGCGACAAATAGTTTAAAATAGGTTATTTGAGAGGTGGAAGTAAAACAAATTTGATGTTTTATTTGAATTATATAGGCAAAACATATTGCAGCGTATTATTGTTGATAATAATAAATTTACTAGTGTTATTGATCATTTATCTAGTAATGGATCAAGGTTGAGAAACAAGAGACCTCACTCTCAAGCGTTCTGCATTGAATCTGAAAAATTGAGATTGTCAAGATAGAATTGATTTTCTTATTACCAGTATATGTTAGTTGAAGAGTTGAAGTGTAAAAAGAATCAGATGAAAGCATATATTTCTCTCATACCGTGTTCGGGGATATTCTGTTCTTCGGAAGGTGCTTAAATGGTTGAATTAATTCATATACATATTTGATTTATTCATTTCTCATGCATGTATATTGTTTCATGAAATAAATTGATCGATTAATAATTTATTACCTAATTTGTAATTCTCATACCAATTATCTAATTGATATAGTGTTGAACTTCTAAGGATGACAGCTTGGTTAATTAATGGTGTTTTACGATCTGTGCCTTACCTATCCCTTTTTGCGCAGGGTTATTCATTATTAAAAGGCAATAAACTGATGTGCATGTACTGTTGGTGACCTTTGATGCTTGTAAATAAATGCATAATGCAGCAGAATCCATAGTGAAGTGGTCGGCACCGCCACTATATAGAGATGCGTCATTTCTTGCAACCCTCACCCCTAACTCTCTCTGTTCTCTCTCATTGCTCCTTGCATCATTTTCCCTAATAACCGTTCTCTACATTTGTCGGTGTCAGCTTGCGCTCAGTTTCTCTCTTTCTCCGGTAGCAATCGATAGCCTATTACGTCATGCATCCATCCTTCTTCCTTCCTCTGCGCTTTTCATGTTTGCGATTAATAACTGGATCACTGTCTGCTTCCGAATTTGATTTTTATGACGTTTGACGGTCGATACAATGATCCATCATTAGTTGAAACCTCACTCCCAATATATAACGCGGCTGGTCGGTGGTACAGTCCATTACTCCCTGTAGTCTACATTTCCAGTCAGATTAATTGGGACTCCGTTGTGTGCATCTGTGCTGCGGTGTCGGATTCTGGGAAATGCTATTGGCAGATATTCCCAGTTTGAGGAGAGCGCACAATTTCACCAGCTCTCTATGTTCAGCATACATAAAATTTCCACTGATTAATTACAGATGCTTAATTGGATAGATTTCATAAAAGAAAATTTCTATTGAATGTTTAGCAATTACAGATGCTTAATTGGATAGGTTTCATTCAAGGATTTGTAAAAAAATGTATCTTTAATTCTTTTACATAATTAAAATTAACAGTAATTATCAAACCATTTATTTGTCCTTAATTCTTAAACCATTCATTCATTCTTAATTTTTAAACCATTCATTTATCCGTACAAAACTTGTAAATAAAAGTACATCAGAGTAATAGTATAGCCTAGTATAGAATAAAATAGTTCTAAATCAGAATTTACTGTACAATATAAAGAAGGGAGATTCCTGCAACGTTACTACAAATTTGCTCAGAGGTCGTGTAAAGTAGCGTGTATAGTAGAATATTCAAGAAAGTGGGTAATCCTATTCAATTATATTATGAAATATATTTTGAATAACGGCATCGAATGCCCAAAATTGTGTACTGTGCTGTGACGTGTTCTTCAAAATTAATGAAAGTTTTTGAGTACTAGCTAACCACTTTAAATTTTTTGTAGAAAATTATTTCGTCAATCAAAAATTGTACTGGAAGTTTGGAAATTAAGTATAAATTTAATCTATAGAAACTGATGTAATTTTGAGAAGATTAGGTTGGTAGTCCAGTCAAATGTTGTACTCGATGCTCTTCTGAGTGAATAACTTATTTCTCCCCAGATTCCTCACTTAGGAAGTCAGGATCCTTGATGAGAATGTAAATATTCCCCAAATTGAAACTGGAAACACCCCCAAAACTCAGAAAATAGTGTTTTCCGGTTCTTGGCTAGTAACTTGAAAACTATCAATACAATGTGGAGTTGAGGAATCCGGTGAAAAAAATGCTTCCCTCAGAATCGTATTGAAACACCATTTGACTAGTTTATCTCTGGAATAGTTTTGTATTTTTTGAGCCTAATTATAGATGTTTCTAAATAATTTATCGTTTCAATGCAACGTCTACATGGAGTATTCAAAACACAAAACTGAAGGAGACTGAAGCATATTTTTGTTTTTCAAACAGCGCATTATTGTATAATATAAAATCCGTTATATGTTATAGCAACAGGAGAATGTATCTCGTTGACGATGCGTTTCAGAGGTTGTTATGATTATTGGGGGTAATCGTATTGACTGGCCGAAATACCAGAGCAAGCCAAGCAGGCTTATTACTGCGGTGCTGTGCTAATTGCTGTTACCATGGCAATATAGAAGGATTGGTTAACGCAAATTATTGCGTGCAGGTATTTAGCTGCTTGTCCTTGACTGTAATTTATGTTGTTTAAATCCATAACACTGGAGGCATACCTGAATATTTTAATGAAATGTATAAATTAATTATTAATAGTTGTTATTCAAGCCAAAATAATTACAGTTTCTCACTGTAATCGTTAACGAAGCGTGATTGGGATTTCTCAACAACTATGTACTGTTTCAGTTGCTCATTATCTAATTGACTTTTCTGTCAGTCTGACAGAAACTGTGGTTCACTTTGTTTGATTGTCTGCTATGCTTGAACAGTTTTGGATTGTACTGTATCAAATCAGTCGCAACTTCCTTCCACGTGGACAATTTTCTAAAATCAAATTTCAAATAATTTACCATTGGCTTCAGTTGAGTGCAGACTAATTCAAAAAAATGTTGGGTAGATGGATATCATAATAATTACCATTGTTCCTCGGAAAACCCACAATTATGGCCTCTTTTACAATCTTGAGGCTGGCTTGATTATTTTATAACTAAAAACTATTCAGGTATTGAAAACTATTTCAATTCCTCAAATTATCCCAACTGCAGTTAACTTAACGCCTACTCGAGTACTGTCGTTCCATCTTCTTTTGAACAATTTAACTTGAAAATGTACACTCACAAATTAACAAAAACAGTTATCTTCACAATTTTATTTAAAAAGGAAACATTATTGGTGTAAATTGAGTTCTAGTGGTTAAAATGTAACATTCGTTCCTAATATAGTTTAGGTTTTATGTATGATGGATAAAATAGATAGATATTATATTATATTATGTCTCATTACTTCACATATTGCCATTTTATTATCAACTAGAATTTTCATTTTATATTTTTCATGAAGTAGTGTCTGGTTTTCTTCAACTGAGTTTTTAAGCCTGGAAATTTATTACTTTTTCAAATTGGCACAATTAATTTTGAAATCCTATAAAAATCAATGTATGATGGAAGAGCCTATACTATTCTAATTATGTATTATTAAATGAATGAATGACTACTATAATAATTCTACTACTTCTTCTATAATGAATGACTACTATAATAATTTATAGTAATTCTATGCATTTCTTGCGACCCTACAATCTACACACCTTTATGTCACATACGTCACTGTATTCTCACATCCAATAATTCAGAGGAAGGAGAAGGTAGGGTTCCTAATCACTCTAATGCTATTACTGCGTATATTGATGAAATAAAATGCCTCCTCTTCACCTGCATAGCGTAGCTCGTAGTGTATCATGGTGTTGATACAAGGCATTGCGTTTTGTATCGAAAACAAAGATACAAAGTGAGAGTGGCGCGTGCGCAGTGGTGGAGTTTTGGCGTAGCGTTGCGTTTCTGCGCTGTTCCAAACATTTCCTTTTCTCTTCCGTGCCAGTGCCTGATTCTGGATCCCTTCATTTGTTTCCAAGTGCCGGAAGCGTCCAACTGACGCATCCATCCCACGCGACAGGTGACTGTTTTCTTTGTCAAAAACACGTGTCAGTCCTCGCCGGCTCCAAACCAAAATGATGGTGGTGATCATCTAGTGTCGGCTTGATATGTTGTGCGTGTTTATGATGAGATCTAATCTTCAAACACCTTATAAACCGCAACAGCAGTTTTCAATAGTTCGCTTTACCTGGCAGAAGATAGCAATTGCGAGAGATAATGTTTGGCTTAGCTAGCGAATCGGCTGCCATATGGTTTCGCACTGTGCCTCCCTTGTAAGTACAGTACTGTAAATTATAGCAACCAACAAATAAATTTATTGTAAAGATGTACAAAAATTTAATTTGAAGAATGTTTTTAATGAATGAAAAGTCTAGAATATGTCAAAACCACAAATTTATTGAAAATTCTTGATACCGGTTTCGGTTGTTACACCGTTACCAATCTCTGGTAAACTCGTTTATTATGTTTAGTTTAGTTTTGTCTTTGTGAATAACTACCACAATATCACCTCCACTACTACACAAAAATAATATTTTTTGCTACAGTGATTGTCAAAAATTATTCAATATTTGCCAACCGCCTCATTCATTACCTCAAAAGATAGGCCTCGGTTATCCTGTGAAGGATGCCAATAAAGCTATATTATTGTTTATACTGTATAAAAATGCTATGTAAGTCATTTTTCGGAGTTTTAAAACTCTTAAATTGGAGATGACTATCCTTGAAAAAAATTCATCTTGTGATGGAGTGGATTATTTTCGAAATGACAGTCCATATTATAATTACATCATCTTAGGATAAAAGGGCTACAAATTTGAAGATAGAATACTAAACCTGACCCTGACGGTTAGTAGTGATACATTATGATTTGCATTTATGATTCATTCGTGTTTTAAATTATCCTTACTAATTTTCCAGAGCCTATTTCATAAAGATTTAGTAGTGTATTGTTGTATGATGGTAGCCAAATGCACGAAAATCTAACTGACCACCGCAAAATGAAGTCATTGCAACGATGTCAGATTCGTTCATCGGTTATCGTTGCATTGGTTCTGTTAGATGACATCATTTTACAGAGGTTAACTTCAATTGGATTTTCGCGCAACTGACCGTAATACAGGAAAAAGGCGAAAACACACTAGACGTATCAATCTGTCATATTACACCGTGCTATTCATGTCTATTGTCTAGTGTGTATTCGTCATTTTCCTTCATAACGGGACGTCTAAATTTTCATGAATCACGCCACTAATCTCAACTTTGAACAAAAAGTGAATTAGGTAGGAGTTCATTTAGTAGGAGTGCAAGTAAGTTTTGCATCTTTAACAAGTTATCTAACTGCTCTGTAAACAATAACAGTCCATTACAGCTGTCCACCCTAGACGTGTTTATATGATTGAATAAATTGAATAGTTATTGAAGCCATCAAGATTGCGGTTATTTGAAGCAGGAAGCAGTCATTGTGGTTGGACGCGGCACTGTCTTTATGCTTTGAAGAGCGCTAACCTTATTAAAAAGGGAGAGAACTTTCAACATCAACAATAGAACGGCCCTGGCACTTCAACTTGATTATTTTGTCATCAGTATCGTGTTTAATCAAGGTTTAGATTAGAAACTGCTCCCTCATAGAATTTACGATCGCTTTTCCACCAACTAATGGAAAAACTAGAATCTGGCAGGTTTCACACTCCTATCACCCTGAATGGATCATTTTAAAATTTCACTTCTACGCAATTTGTTGGATTTTTTTTGAATGTTTTTGTATACTAATTTTCTTACTGTTATTCATCAATATTGATTCTTCTTATTCACTGGCGACCTGTTTTTATCACAATTTTTCGAAGTAATTTTCACTTTGATGCTTCCTGTATGCTTATTCATTTTCAATCGATGATTCTTTCACACTGACTATTTGACTATTTATTTTCAAATTAAAGCTCCTTGCACAGTGGTTATTTAGTATTTAGTATTTGTTTATGTTTGTTCATGTATGTGTATTTATTTATGTATTATGTATTTAGTATTTTATTTTTGTACACATATTATTTATTACGTTTTAAAGACTAGGGTCGTCTAGGAACTGATTTTCAAGAGATTATTTTGTGAGGAATATGCATCAAGTTAAACCATACGATTGAATGAATGACTTCCAGCTAAATAGGAGAAAAGAAAATTGTCCGAGTATACAGCTTATTTTCTTCAGAGAATTTCGTTTGTTTCTTTATAAATTTAAATGATTATTCTTATCTAAATCTTATCTAAATACAAACAATGTTATTTATGGGAAGAATATAATAGAAAATAGAATTTGTTAGAGTCTCCCTGAATCACGAGTTTACTAACTGATGCCTTCATTCTACACAAAATGATTCATAAGGCAAATACAATTAGTACCATTTCCAAATCTTTGTCATGTAATTTGTTGAAAATAAACGAAGGGAAGATTTTATATATTTAAAATATATAAATTAATATATTTACATATCAGATAGAGC
Organism: Laodelphax striatellus; assembly: GCA_017141395.1. Taxonomy (NCBI): domain Eukaryota; kingdom Metazoa; phylum Arthropoda; class Insecta; order Hemiptera; family Delphacidae; genus Laodelphax; species Laodelphax striatellus. Next base: position 13,245,331 of record CM029534.1, on the reverse strand, counting down.
TTTCTATTGGATAATTGGTGTTTCCCTTTAAACTGTGAGATGTAATCACTCGCCTTGCATTTCCCATTCAAACTTCAATTTACTTCTGTCTCTTAACTCCCCATTTTATTACCAAAGAAGTAAACCAGCTCATAAACTTGGTTTATATTACTGTTTTAGTATAGTTGTAATCTCGAAAACCACACCCATTCTTCACTTACACTAAATCAAGACCTCTTCTAGGACTCTTCTAGTATACATCTTAATTGTATTGTTTGTATGTATCACCTGCTGCAAACTAGAATTTAATGATCAGTGAATGAAGATGTTGATAATTGAATGAAATGTTATAAATTTTACAATCTCATTCTAAAAAAATCAAACAATATAAACTATCATTAATAGCTAGGCCTATATCTAAGGAGCAAAAGAAAATAATATCTGAAACCTAGTATGGACTAGTATTTTAGTAATCTTTGAATTCTATAATCCTTTCAATCTTTCTAGTTGGCTAATTTTACATATTTCCTGAAAAATATTCATTTTACATATTCATTCGAGGTTTTAGATGAGATTTAGTCATTACCAGCTTAAAATTCCCAAGTGCCTACATGCAGATGAATTTTATTCATTTTAAACCTATTTATATTTATCTATAATTTTTAAAAATCCAAAACTTTTGTGTGTAAACTTTCCTCAAATCAATTGATGAATTGGGTAATTCACTGAAAACTTTGTTGGGTAAACTTTAACTGAATTAAGAACAATCTACATCCAGAAATCCAGTTGCTTCAGATTATTACTTAGAAAATAATATTTATATTTTTGTTCATTATCTCAAAAGCTACGCATTGAAAAACAATTTGTTGACAGTAGTTTTGGTTACTGTACATAATAACAGAAGTTGCCTAGTTCCAAAAATAACCAATGTCTTGACCATTTCCTGTATAGAATATTTATCTGCCACATTTATTTAATATTGTTTACAGAATTCAATCGACTAATTTCTATGCATTTACAATATTGAAGGGCTTAAATAATGGAATGTAATCCAGTTATTGTGAACTGACTCACTTTGTGCCTGTTGCTCAAGAAGCCAATTCAAGGCAAGCTTAGTGAATGAGAATACTTATAAGTATTGTCAAGCCTGCAGGACAATTAAAAAAAAACTGTTCAATACTATTCCATCTGTAGAGAAACTCTTCAGTGAGTGATAATAGGTTCTATTAAAAAATAAAATAATGTCATTACTTGCTCCAAATCCATTGTTATTCTACTTTGTGTATTTTTTTAAATACATACTGTAATACCTATCACTCTATCAGTAATACCATAACTTCGCTTCTATGTGATCAGTATCTTCTCTCATCATTACAATACAATTTATAGTTTTTAAATTATTCGAGTTATTTTCTGCAATTCTATAACCACTTTTGTTTAGAATACAAGTAAGTTGTTAACACTGGAATTTAAGAGAATTGCCATACAAGTCAGCCTTGTAGGCCGGGGCTCCACTAGCGTGAAATTGACGCCGCGTCCAGCCTCCATTTGTACGCTCAAAAATAGGAACCATGATATTATGGCCGTGTCTTCACAAGCCAATGGATAGTTCCTATTTCATAGATCACAGTTCCTATTTTTGAGCGTACAAGTGCGGGCGGGACGTATCAATTTGACGCTGGTGGAGCCCCCTTTTTTTTAAATCTGGGAAAAAATTTTGCGAGGAAAGACATTCTTTTACTGAAAAAGTTAAATATTTTTCTCAGTTTCGTCTCTTAATAGTATTTACTAATAATCTGTACTGAATTATATAAGTTTAGGTTGCTTATTGTTTTATTTCAATTGCGTCCTATCATTCTGCTAGGCACTTGTTTCATTTGCATTGGATACTGAATCTGTAAATGTAACGTTATTCTCGCTGCAGTCGTGGCTTCCAGGAAAAGGCTCGAAATTCGTGGGATATCTGAAAGGGTATTTGTTTATACTAATCAATAGCTGTCCCTCTCGAAAATACAGACTCCGTAAATTGAGGTACGCATTCAAGTGTAATACAGTACTACCTTCCCATACACCATCTACTTACTACTATCAATTATTTTACAGTAATACTACAGTTTCCCTCCTTGCCTGCATAAGTTTTGTCTTTTTTAGCAGTCGCTCGATTCTTAAAAAAACTGAAAACATTGGTTCAATGTTTTTTCAATTAGCTGTTAAATCACAGTTGTCAATCTTTGTGAAGTATTGATTGGCTCTTTTAAGCCCAACGCACTCACGTTTTTAATTAATCCTCCTGTCAAAGCATTGTATCCAGTAATCATACCTGAGTGTTTGTTGTTTTTTCAGATTCTTTGTGAAATGTGTACTAGGCTCTTCCCTGAAGTGGGTTTTTGTTTATTTTGACAATCAGAAAATGTTGATCGCTTCTTCATGTATGAGTAATTCATAGTCTATTATTTAAAAGTTGATAGAATGTTACATATTTTAATGTACCGTACTTGAAAGCTATAGGATACAGAGTTGATATGAGTTTTTTTGCTAGGGATGATGCCCACATAAGCTCTAGGCTTTTGGATGGGTAATGGGAAGGATGATGATGAGAGATGAATGGACCTACAGCTTTAGGTGGGTTCCGGCCACCACAGGCAAACTTAAAGCCATTCACTCATTTGTTAGACTTTCTTTAAGAGGAACGACATTGGAAATAATATTTCTAACATTAAAAACAGTCTCTCTACTCTTGGTACAGTATTGCTTTGAAAGCTCAAAATTATAAAACCTGACCCTGGAAAAGGCAAATTGTAGGTTAGAATTACATCATTCAACATATAACATATTTCATGGGTTTTGGTAAAAGTATGGTGAATTTGGCGGAGCTGATTAAAAATATCACAACCACTGCCCACACTGTAATTATACAGTCTCTGTAGGTGCACTATTGTACAGTTTCAAGTGACCATGTTGAACCAAGCCTCAGTAGGGTCTGTGAGCTATCGTCAAAAATGCGGGTGGAAAAGCTTGACCCAAATTATTTCCCTGTGCCACTCTTGTCTGCCCTGTTTTCATTCATCGTTTTTTGAGGGCTTTCATCCAATCTCTTTCATCATATTTTGCATCAGCATTCCCGGCTTTTAAAAAAACTTGTATAGAATTTTTGTGCTTTCAATATGGAATGATCATTCATATGGTAGGCTTCTCTTCAGTGTCGTAATAACTTCACACATCTTGAGGAACGTTCTCATGTTGACTTCAACATTACTTCAGCAACATTAGAATGTGATTTAAATTCTATCAAATGATTGATTTTAATTTGTATTCAACTTTGTTTTGTAAATTGTAATAAATAAAATTCTCACTACATTTTTTTTTGCTTTTTCACTCAATCTATATAGAAGGTGATTTCAAATTCTATCAAATGATTGATTTATCAATTTTTGTATAACTTTACTGGTTTTGTAATAAATAACGTTCTCGCTATTTATTTTGCTTGGAAACTTGCCACTCGATTTAAATTTTCGACTTGTTTTTACGCCTTAACGTTTTCTCTAATCACATGGTTAGTGAAATCCATTAATTTCATTTACTTTCAACAAAATACACTCATCACTGTTGATTACGCAAACTATAATCCTTGCAGTAGTGGCCATAAAATTTGGACTTAGCAGCTGCAAACATCAAAGTACTGTACTAATTTTAAATACAGTAATCTTCCCCAGCAGACTAATCTATTAATCTCTATTAATTTAACTTTAAATATTTGCTTTTTTAATACTGTAATTTATATCAATTACGAAGTCAGTGTTCAATAAATTGAAAATAATTCACGAGATCAAATTCACATTCAAAGGATGAAATAATTCTAGTTGATTTAATTTAAAATGAATTTTGTATTACTCTTTGATCTCTACAAATGAATGAATCGGATTTCATTGCGATAGTGTTGCCCAAATTTATAAACTATATAGTTTTTGTTGCAAAGTGTGCATTTCACTGTAAATTATGAATTACATTTGTATAAAACTAGATAAATGTAACAATATCACACTTGCAAAACTTTTCTTATTCTTCAATGCTCAATTCTCAGTTCATCAAGATTATCGTGACTAAAGGAATTTATTTTTCCCTTTTCCTCACAATTTTTGCCATTTTTTTATCCCATTTCATCAGTTCATCATCATGACTCCTGAGGGTGTCAGCCCTTTTAATATATAGGAACAGTCCAACTTGTATTTCATAACACATTCAAAACCAACATGATATTTGACCTTGTAGTTGCTACACAATTTTATAGAAGTTTCAAGCCCTTTTAAAATTTTGGAACAGTTCAACTTGGATTTCATAACAAATTCAAAACTAATAATATTTGCCCTTGTAGTTGTTACACAATATTAGAGAAGTTTGCATGTGTACTTTGCAGATTGTTATGAAATAGGTTTCAGTAGAGACGCAAATCCCTAACCCTTTGTACTGTTGGCTTGGTGTTGGTACCGTCCAGAAGGTTACGTAAACATTTGAAATGCCAAAATTCGATCTTCCAAGAAGTGGCAAAGCCTTTGAGAGCGGTTTGTGAACGTGTACGGTATCTCATTGTAATATTGTCGCACCAATTTACCAGTCACGCTACCAAGAACAACACAGTCACTCTTAACTTTGTTACTTAATGGCTGGGTTTCACGATTCTAGTAGACGTTCAGGTTAGTGGAGGCAGGTGGATCGTCTACTCTATACAAACAAGTAGTCACGCTGACTGGTCTAAAGAATCGAAGAAACTGTCAATAAGAATGATTAACAGAGATTGAATGTCTTGAACGGTAACTCACTCTCACCTTGTGATATTACTATATTGTGCACAAAACTTTATTTACATGAATTCAGTGCAAAGAAAAGCGATTATGAACACTCTCATATCACTGGAAGCTGTGGGCTGATATTTATATAGAAGTATTTTTTATAAAGTTAATCAGAACTATCAAAATACGTTTGGAAAAGTTTATTTGAATCGTTTGAGGTTCAGATGACAACATCTAAATAACTAATTTTGTGATTTAAAACATTTCATTTAAAAAGTGCAAGTATTGCATTTAGACTGGATCTTAATTCTTCCATTATTGAAATTCTTAAGTTGGGTTGCACCAATCAAGATCAACTGTTTTTAATTAGCTGATCCCATTTTGATTGGCAGTTTACTAATCCTGGATCAAAATTGTGCTTTAGAGCAAAGTCTACTAAAAGAGATAATATGCTATTTAAATTTATATATAGCGTACTCATTCATTTCATTGATCAGTGGTTTGAAACAATAGTTCAATTATTATTCAATGGTACTATAGATACAAATTTGTTGACGTTAATTAATCATTCCAATGATAACCGTTCACTTCTAGTTAATCATTGAAATTTGACGTTCACAGATATTGTTTACTAGGAATTATTGCTTTGTCATAAAGTTATTAATGTGTTACACAACTGATCATAGTGTATTCGTAAGTTTGATCACGTGACCATCATTCATTTATTGTAGCCAGGTAACAATCTAAATATAAATAATAATGAACTTTTTAAATGGAACGTGATGGCATAAAGGTTTTTCTTTGTTTTGGTGATAGGTTCCTGTTTTGATCAATGTTTAACCGGTTGTCATTTAATCAATGCATGCTCGATTCTCCATCAATTTTAAATTTTAACGCTAATTTTTTCACAGTACATTAAGAAATTTCGCGATTTCCAATTCAAATCCATGACATTGGCTGCTGTCAAATCTCGAATTTATTGCACCATTTTATCTCCGCAATTCTTTCATCCTTTAGCTTCGTGCTCTAGTTGGTTTTTATTGCTATATGATTGTGACAACAACATTCCATCGCTTTAGGCTATAAATGCGGTTGTACTGTTACACCAATGTACAGTTGCTTGATTATCTTTGTTGAGTGTTTTGTTGTTTCAAAATGAGGGAGCGTCTTTGATTTCCAGTAAGTGATTATCCAATTGAGTTGTCATTTGTTGAGGAAATATTAAAATGTTCATCTTCGTTCACTAATCGGTTTTGGATCTTCAGGTTGATTTTTGGTTCTCTTACATTTTCTCCACCATCAAGTTACTAGTCTACGTATTCTCATTTTCCATTTTCACCAGTATTCTTCTAAATGTCTGGTGAATGATTGAATCAGAAATTAAATTTCACTATTATTATTGATTATATTGACAGAATTTTTTAAAACATCATATTGTTATGGATTATTGAAATGAGTTGAATCTGTTTGTTTTTGTCTTGATTATTTATCATTTGTGTTTACTTTTCTTAGCAATCATTTACTAATGCAATTGAAGACTGTAAAACGGGCTACACATTCACGGACCGACCAACAGCCTGGACCGAATCGATGTGGGAGGTTCCGTCCAAGCTGTAGGCTCGTATTGTGTAGGCTCTCTCAGACCAACTCTAGTTCTCTAGAACTCAAGTCATCAAAATTTCTCGGAAATTTTTCACGGCAAGATTGTGATTTTTTTATGATAGAAAATTCTGATTGCAGATTCGTTTTCAGCGACCTCAAGTTTAGCCTAAAGGTCCTGATTGTCAACAAATTGAAAAAATGGAATTTTACAACTTGAAAATACCTAGACTCTTATATTTTTCATCATTTTTAGTATTGTACTGTACTAAAACAAATTTTCATGAAATTTGGATGCAGTGACAAGATATTATATTATAGTACATTACATTTACAAACTACTCTATAATTTAAACACTAGATGACTTGAAAAAACCTCAACTAACCGGAAAAATAATTTTCTATAAAGCCTTATTAAGGCCCCACCAGCAAAAGAAAAGTATATTAAAAAATATAATATTTCTATATATTATCTCCAGGTGTCTTCCATAAAATTGTAGAAGTCATGTAAGTTGTAAAGTGTAGTAAGTCTAACACACTAGACCAGACTGTCTGACATTTATTTTTGTCTAGACTTGTAAGTTTATTTCATGTTAGGCTGTGACGTTGTCTATTGTGTATCCGTCTTTCACAGATTGGATTATGGAACTGTGAGTGATAGAAACAAGCCCCAGATATTTTTAATATTGTCAAGTATTTTATATTCATTTTTGTTTTGCTTGTCAACAGAGTTGCCAAAGACATAGAAGAGAAGAAGAGCCATTACGAGCCGTCACTGGCTTTGCAGAACACGGCCATAATCGACCAATCGAGACTCGACGAACATGACTTCGTTCCTCATTTTCAGCGCGTCAGCATCAGTGGCGAGGATACTAGTGGGGTGAGCTCATTTACCATCTCACATTATCTATGAAAATTAAATTAGAAAGATACTAAAAATTTAATAAATTTCCTGATATCAGTGTGACAATGCAATAGTAGGGATGTGTGCTAGATTTAGCTTCTCACGGGTACTAAATACACGGTAGGGTTCATTAGTAGGATGCGAGAACTCTGCTGCAATTATGACGTAGCTATGAACCGGTTACCATGTTAGATAACACTTGTCTATTTCGGTTCAGAGTAACGTCACACTTCAAAATTTAGACTAATATGCGCGGTCCTACCGTGTATTCTAGTATCCGTGTACCATCTAAAGCCAAACGCAGCGGATTCAACGTTGTATCAGCCGGTGAATGGAACTTGGGAAATTAAGTTGCAAATACCTACTTGTTGCCAATTATACTAGCGTATTTGACACTCAAAAATTCCGCCTTAAAAATCTCTAACGCTTCATATATTATTTATTATTAATTCATTACTTAACAATATTGTACTCATATCAATAAAAATATAATATTTCACCGTTTTGAATGAAGTCGCTTTACCACTCGCATGCTCTACTATATTTTGAACCCAGCTGTTTTTTTTTTTTTTCATTCCCAGTCCAATTATTTCTATAGGCTAAAAATTTGTAATCTTATCCAATGCAAAAAATGTTGTGCTTTAAATTGTTAGGTTAGGGTTAAATAATGTCAATATTGTATTGAGTAAGACGTATTTCGACTGATAGAATTAAAGCTTTTAATATGAATAAGGCATCTATAAATCTATCTCGAATATCTAGTAAGAACCATGGAGTATCAGTTGAGGTACATTGATTGACTTGTACATAGAGGACATTGTTTTTAAATTATTTCTTTATAACTGTTTTCAATCTTTATAACTGTTTTTAAATTATTTCTTTATAACTGTTTTCAATCTTCCAAGTTAATTTTTAGGGTTATTTCAATATTATTTTTATTATAGTTGCTCTACTTATTTATTTATTCACAATTGTCACGTTACATCAAGTTTTGAGTTTCACTCAAATGATAGGTGACATGTCAATGCTTAAATAAATAAATAAATAAAATTATTGACATTCTAAGAAGAACAAAATTAGACATTATAAGATTACATTTAAAAGTTTAATTTACAGAGTTCAATTTACAGACTAATACATTTCATAATTTTCCAATTATCTATCTGCATCTCAATTCGTTCTAGCAATGGTATTACATGTCTCCAACTCGCTGGGAAAGCTCATATTAGCACCGGCGGCTGGTCGTCCCTAAGTTCCTGGTCCTGTCCCGCGGCACCCAATTATGCAGATTTTGATCATGTCAGTTTCCTGCCATGTGACCGCCCATTCCACTTCACCAGATGCGCTTCCCTTTGCAGATAGTTGACCTCACCAGCCTCAAAATCTCCGTGTTCGCAATTTCGATGCAGTCAAGACCAGTGAAGAATACTTTGACATCTGTCGTTTGTGTAGTCTCCAATTTATCATGGATAAACAGCAGACCAAGTTTTGTGTTCATATAATATTGATGGATACATTTGCATCAGGGCTTTCGTTTTCAGTTCGTTTGAAAAAACTTCCTTTACCAACTTTATTCTTCAAGTGACCAATATTTCTTCCCATCCTTTATTTATTCTCTGTTTACTTCTCACTGAACGATTACAAACATATGTTATTACCCAGGTACTGTAGTCTTCTAACGTATTCTATCGTTCCATATATGTAACTTCCAATTTCTTTAATAGAATCGTCATTACTGTGTTTTTATTTAAAAGGACTAAGACCCATTTCTCTGCTGGCATCAATTAGTTGATTGCTACTTTCTTATCTCGTCTGCGATTTTTGCTACCAGCATAACGTCATCAGCAAATCGGAGGCTGATAGCCAGTACCGTTTATGCAAAGACCTCATATCCTATTTCAAGGTCTACGAAAAACATATTCCAAATGAACAATTGAAAATTATCGGAGATAGCATTTGCTTCAGACCTCTCTCACTTTATCACATCGCCTTTTCTCTCCAACTCAATATAAACTTCATTGTTTACATAGATGTCAATACTTCATGTATTGAACTTCAATGCATTCATTCAAAGCCCTCCACATTTGATGTGGATAATAGTGTCAAATGCTTCTAGAAATCCATGAACTGAGATAGAGAGGAATTTTACCTAAGCTTTCTCTATTAATTGATTTGCGGCCCGCAGTTGGTTCGCTGTTGAAAACCCATCTAAACTGCCTGCTCATAGTATGAGGGTGGTTCGTATTTTGTATTACGATTCTGTTTTTATTATAGTATATGAATATCTTGCAAATTGTTGACGTTAACGTGATGGGTCTATAGTTTCTGATATCTGAACGGGATCCTTTTGAATAGTAATAATTTTACCTCTCTTCCAATCTTTTGGGCACCATATTTTCTCTCAAGACCGTATTGAAAAGCATTTTTAAAGGTCCAATTAGAACATCATGCGGCTTAATTGCTTCATTCGTGATTACCATCTCTGGGAGAGCTATTATTTTTCAAGCGCTTAATAGCGTATCGGCTTGGAGTTTCCTCCAAAATATCTGGAACTTGAGGGCCTCAAATTTCTTTTGCTCTATGAAATCAGTCTCCCCTGCTGTCCTTAGGCCCCGGACAGTCGTTTACCTCAGTTCTCTGCCTGCATACAGCCCTTCGTGAATGCTGATACTTTTTCTTACTATTTTCCATCTGTCTGAAGTTGTTCTTCTTCCGTTTCTAATCTAGGAATCCACGTCTTCTTCACATTACTTATCAATTTTTGGACGCTTTTTGTTGACTCGGAAGAGTTCATTATTGTGTTTATTATATTCTCCTCATAATCCTTAATTTCTTTTCTTATAGACAAGTCAAATGAGCAAAAAAGAGAACATCAAAATCTCAGAAAGGAAGTGTCAATGCTTAAACTAATGTTATATCTAAATTATCAAATATGTCACACATTAGACATTCATACATACAATTATTACATCATGAAAAATTACATAAAATTGCAAATTACAAAATAATAAAAATTACATGAAAATTACTATCTGCTTTTAGGTGTCAGCTAAACAAAATATTAGCGAGAGGTTAAAATACAAAGTGCTGTATATTTTTATCTCTTTACTAATAAAAGTCCTTTTCATTTTATTTTTCAATAAAATATTTGCTATTCGATCAGTGTATTTCTAAAAAACCAAGAATTAGATTGAATTCATTCTGTTGTAGTGATTTAAATTTTGGTTGGTAAAAATTAACAGACCTCTGTAGTAAGCTCTATAGTAGAAGTATAAAATTTTTAATGATTGTTTTAGATTGTCGTACTCAATACTATTTTCATGTTATATAATTTGTCACATTTCTAATTATTCTTCTAAAATACTGTCCTCATAAATATTTTTAAAATAATTAGGTTACATTCTTTGCAAAAATCAATAGAGTAGGGAAAGATTTGTCACGGACAACGATCAACTTCAAGTTATCGGCAAAGGCGTCATTATATAAAAATGCATTTCAAATCCAAAAATGAAACCGTTCTTGGTTGGCTTCCTCTATAAGATTATCAACGTCAGTGGAATGATCAGCTTATTGGATTGCATTGAGAATATTGTATTATAGAACTCACGCTATGAAGGTGTAAAGCATGCTGAAATGAATAATCTCACCAGCAAATAAGATTATCACTTACAGTTATGTCGTCACTGCCTCACATTCTACAATTCCTACTATCTTGTCAGTGCGAAATGATTCCTGGATCCAAATTGTAAATTTATGAACAACAAAAACTTGTTCTAATGTCCGCTTGAAGCTGTAAAATATTTTTTTTTTAATTATTTAAAATTTCCGAAGACTTGCTATGAAAAATTCTCTTTCAAACTCATATACATCACAAATAAAAATGGTTAACGAAATAACGTCAAAAAATATGCTGCTTGAATCCAGTTTCAGCATAGCCTTGCAAACTGTTCTTATAAAAATTACATTTCAACAAGAACATTATCAACTATTTTTATTGAGAAAACCAAATCAATTATTATGATTGCAATAAAACTTTTAAAATAGTCATGTTACTTCGATATGAAATTAGGAGATTCAAAATTAAATACTTGGAATATTCATTCCACTCTATTGTGAGATGGAATTTGACAACCAATCAAGCATTTTAATCCTGGAAAGATTTGAATGCACAATTATTGACTCAGATTTACAGTAAAACGACATTTAAAAACATTTGAAGTGTTCCATTTCTTCTCAGACCGATTCATTTATCACTTTTCCTTAATGTTTAATTTGTTTTAAATAATGACCTAACTTCGGACATTTGTCAACTAAGTTTTGGGCTAACGCCTGTTTCTTGTTTCCTTAATATTATATTTTTGATGAAATAAATGATTATGAATATAATTTTAGGTGGCCCCCGAAGACATGCGTCAAGCATCGAGACTGCTTGTGGAAGCAATGCACATCCGCGGCAGCTACATGGAAATGTCACAGCAGACTTTTCCTTCGTTGACTGCGCGGTTCCTGCAAAAAGTTCACGAGCACAGTTTCATCATGCATGAGGATAGGAAAAGTATTGAAGGTGAGACATATTCAGCTCATTAATCACCTCAATTTCATCACATTTCCAAAATTCCTCTTCCTTTTTATAATATTGTGGTTATGATTAACGAAAGTTGAGAGCCAGTGGCTCTCAAGCTTGTGCTCAAATGGAACCCGTGCAGCTCTGGCTGAATGTCACCTGCATTTACACCATTTGGTGTATCCTATCAAGTGTTGAATAAACCCGGTGATTCATAATCCACCTGGAACTCTGGGTCTTCCACTTTTCCCATGATATTTGAGTTCCACCGTTGAATTATCTTTACCAATGGACTTATTCAAAGTAACTCATTGATGCATTAATCCATCTGTTTTTGTAAACTGATGCAAACATCAGCTTTGTAATTGAGGCTGTGTATTAAATGGGTGGCCCATATTGATATCGAAAACTTGCTCTTTCAATTTCAATAATAGTTGAAACAATAGAATTGCTCTTTCAATATATCAATAATTGATTTATTTGCTAGTTTGAATTAATGGTAGTATGATATAAAATCATTAAAATAGAAAGATTCCATAACCCAACTAGTTTATAATTTGTGTAGCCTATTCCAGTAGAGTACTCATATATTTTCAACATATCCAAATATCGCAAATATCGTACTTAAAGATTAATTTATAATATTTGGATGTATCTTAAATTGATTTAAATACGCATACAGAGAATACGTACGTGTACGTGAAAGAATATGTACGTGTACGTAAATAAAACTTTTATAAGTTTTTTTATATATCGGAGTTTTCACCGGTAGAATAATAAGTTTTTATGTTGAGAAGGAAGAGGATAATGTAGCATGTAGAAATATGTGCTGCATCATTCAAGAAATTATTTCAGCTTTATAGCTGAAAAAGTGGATGTGACTTTTCTAAATGTTGTCAAGGAGTGCTTCAGCTTCAAAGTGACGCAATTGAATAGAGCTACCAAATAGGTTTTGAAATGAAGAGATTGAAAATAGATTCGGCATTGACGAGATCATAGGAGTGTTTCCAATTTATCTTGGAGCTGAAACAAATTTGGATCTAGTTGTTTATGTTTACGGTGAATAATCGAAAATTGGAATTGAATATTGAATCGAAGGTCGCCATTATTGACAACGATTATTTGAATCACTCTAGGAAGTATTTTATGTAGATTACATTTTTTATGTATAGATCATTCAGTTTAAAATGATTGAAGTCAAATTAAAATTGTTGCAATCAAACTCATTGTAGTAACCTTTTTCTTGCAATTTCATATAAGTTGGATTCCAGCTTCAATTTCAATTACTATGCAATGCTGTCTAGCATTCCAGTTAAGCATGACCAATTATTTCGAATTCCTTCATTAATTTTGTGAGTCAGCTATTTTGAATTTCTTGATATTGAAGATTTTTAAAAAATGATCAAAATTATTTTTCCATTTAAATCAAAGTTTCTTATAGATGTGAATAAAAAGACAGTTTACAGATAACTGTAAAGGAATCCTCCCATTTATGCAAGCTCGATTCAATTGATTTTTGTTTTAAATCTAGTTGATTGTTGTGTATTATAGGTAGCTCAACAGAGAGTAAGTACATATTAGATTCCCATCATGGAGTCGTTACTTTTTCAATGTAAGTTTTATTTGGTTTGTTTATCTAACGAACCAGAGTTTTGCTGAGAATAATTAATTGGTCGGATGATTTTTAGCTTTGAAGCAAATAATTGACTTGGCAGTTGGCCACACTGAGACAGGACTCTACTGCAACTCATATCAGTTAACATCACTAATGCAGGCATTATGAATGGTTGATTAATTGATAATATATCTTCACTCCATCCCTATTGTTATGAGAATCGATTCATCGACAAATTCAAACTCAACTCAAAGCTATTAGTATTCGATAGTGATCCAGAAAATATAGACGCCAAAAATATGTAAACCAATTTCCCTGTGGAATTCACATTGTCTTTGTTATTCGCTCTTATGGAATTACTATTTCTAAAGCTCTATACAACTGCATAGTCTAAGATTTATAAAAGAGTTTCATACTAAGTATGTAGGCTACTAGAATTGAATGTATTGCAATTACCTTACCTTCATGTATTTATTTGATCGGGTCTTCGCTAGTGATTGGTATTATTATTTTTAAATCCAATCGTTATCTACATTGACATAAATAATTAATTCATTCAATATTATCGTTTATAAAAGTTGCATTTGTCATCATTATTATATCTATAGGACATTTTTATTGGAGGAATTATTTTTTGTTTCCCGTTTTATAAAAAATCTAGTATTTCAAATAATTAATTGAGCTTATGATAAATAATTTATTTCTGTTACATGATATTTCAATCTTCATCCAATTGCATTCTTATTTATAATAATTATAATTATAATAAACATTGAATAGTTAAATAGATTATTTTAATTTTTTATACATTGGAATTATCAAATTCCAATGGAAATAATAATTGGAATTATTTATCTAGTATCTGAAAAATATATAATTTATTTCTCTTGTTATAATTTTCTACATAATTCATACATCATTCATCTAGTCAATCTATCCATTCTGCATGGATTGTTTTTATTAAACATATTGTATGTATTTGAAATATAAAATACTGTTTTTCTTTTCGTTAAACTCTAATACTCTTCAATGTCTGTTATTAAGTTTGCATTTTGGATTTTAAATGCCTGAAATTGTCTAAGCTTCTATTGAAAATGTATACCCATGCCTTGTACGTTTTGCTTTGTAATTTTTGTATTATTAAGTTCACTTGATCCGTGCATTATGTATAATACACTTTGAAATTGAACTCTTGCAGATTTTATTTGAGAATTTACGTTGACGACTGTATTTAATTCCTTCTAAAGGAATGAAAATTGTAATCGACTTATTATCCTTGAACTTTTGATAAATAATCTCTTATAATCTGATCTTTATAGGAAATATTACAGTACCATAATACATAGTATAATTAGGGTTAAAATTGTGTTGAATAATGTTCCTAGATATCACCATATACATTCATTTGTTGTTTTTTGAATATTATCTGAGCAGTAACTTACGCCAGTATTAAGAATCAAATAACTTAGATACTTGTGATTAAGGTACAATAATTAAAGAAAATTATGATCTATCATATCACTATCATTAATAGATAGCCTACAATCAATTTTTAAAACTCGAATCTAAAATTCATAACAATTTTTTGAAAGTGCAGGATGAATATTTTACTAAGGAGTAATACTTATGTTTTATGCTCATTGTAGTCTAATAGAATGATATTTTTAGTATTCATTTAAATTTTTGCTGTTTGTTGATTAGGTTTATTAAATATTACATAATTATATTTGTAAATACTATGGATTGTTTCTTTTGTATTTAGAGTTGAAGCAAATTTTGCAGCCCTCGTTAATGCAATTCGTTGAAGGCAAGCGTTGATGGTATTAGATACTGCATGCTGCTTCAATTTTATTTCAAGTTTTAATCATTTAAAAATTTTCTTGCAAAACACATATTTCTTGGTAGCAATCACATGAGAAGTTATTTTTCAATATAAAATACATTTCTTTATATTTTGTTGACATGAATTTAATGAAATCCATAGAATATTAATTAATTCTGTATTATCAAGTTGAATAATAACAATATCCATTGATATTAAATTTAGAATATTTTGACAATAACTTTTTTCCACAATCAGGATGATCCATTTCTTATCTATTGTCTCTTAAAAATTGATTTTTATCTGCTGTATGAATTTTCTTCTATTGGAAATTGATTCTATATTTTCACTCTGTTGAACAAAGTGCTAGATCCAGATTTTTCTAGTTTCTCCCTAGGAATTCCAAATTATAACAATCCATATATTTTTGTTTATTGATAGATGTATGTCTCTTGGTATTTTCAATAACAGTTATAATTACTCATAAATATTTTAAATATTTACTTTGCATTATTTCATAGCACTTTTTTGTTTAGAAAGAAGATTTTGACTTCGAAGCAAATAAGCATCATAGGTTGATGCGCACTTTAATAGTTTAGTGTAGTGAATAGTATACGCATTTCATTCTATAGTCTAGGAATAAAACAAACTGCACCATTCGAATTGCGATATAATTTGAGATTCAAGATATCATTATTTTTTGTAGAAATGTCATTAGTTACAAGGGTGTTTATAGTCATTACAGGTCAAACGAAACTCTAGTTCTGAACTATCAATGTTTCATCTTTTCGAATGATTATTCATTGATATGATTGTGTTAAATTTTGTTTTGTAATTTTTTATTCAATTCCTTCCTTGTTTATAATTTGTAATGAGTTTACGATAGGTACTTTTCTCGAATTAATGACGACTTATTTTTTATTGCATTGTTAAGAAGGAAATCAGTTGAGAAATAAGTAACTCGGCAATAAAAGAAATAACATTTTCAATTATATTTGCTGTAAAATATCAGTGGCTATTATATAACCTATTATATTGCAGTTCTTTAGAAATTCTATAACTATAGAGATTCTCTACTAGCCTACTCAACCTTTACACCGTATACGATTAATGAAATTATTGCAATTCGTTAAAACAATTGATTAATTCAAATTCATTAATTAATTAATTGTTCTTGAATAATAATCAATTTTTCTCACACATTTTTGTAAGAGTAAAATGTAATAGAAAATTGAGAATTGTAATAAAACAATATAGATGTCTGTGAGATTACGGAGATAACTTCAATTATTCTACTTTTATAGATTTCATTTCAATACCGAAATACTACTCAGTAGTATAGTGAGATTTGAATCAATAGCGTAGGCCAATACACCGCTTTTCTTAATGGATCAAGAAATCATAATCTTTCATTCTACTTCGTATGGTGATTTTGTGTTATCAATGTATGTATCCTAGCATGCTATTATTTCTCTTACAGCTGATTTAATATATTTTTGAAATTGTCGATTTTAGATCACCCGGTTCATGCACCGGCCAGCAAGGGAGACCCGTGGGCTTGTGACAGTCCGCCCAGCAAAGGATACCTGGTCAGATCCAATAAGGGCGTGTTTCAAGTTTACGCCGACCAACAGGCATTGGACGCTGGCAAGCCTATCAACTACCCTTATCCCGATCTGGAACAATTCGTTACCGACATGAACAGGCTGTGCATGCTTATTGCTGATGGTCCACTGTAAGTAATCCTACAATTCCAATTAACGTTTCAATCTATATTAATAAAAGAGAGTTGGTGTCTGTACGCTCGCTTATAACTGGAGAACGGCTGAACCGATTTAGATTATTTTGGATTCGTTTGAATTTTTAAATCACTGGTTAACATAATATGTATTAAAATATAGGAAAATCCCTTTATAATTAATAAATAATTAGTAAATTAATGACCTAACCTATCAAACATGACATCCATTTTGATCCAGTCCAAACAATAATGCTCCTATGAAATCGATGTGTAGTTGAAGATGCTACAATATTATACGTCTTCCCAAAGATGACATCGGTGGTCTATTGGATTGCGACTCTGCCTTCCACGCAGAATTCTCGGGTTCGATTCGGAGACGGGTGAAATTTTTTTGGCAACTTTCAGCATTGATTAATATTAATTTTATTATTATCCACTCGCTTTAAAAATTAGTATATTACAGATTTTAATTTTTTTATTAAAGAATTATTTAATTTTATTAATAATTTTATTTATTTTAATTTTACTAATAGATACAGATTTATTTTATTTTTTTATTTTATAAATACAGATTTATTTAATTTTATTAATAAATTGAATAGAATTTAATTTTATTGCAGATTTTAGTATATTTCTTTTAATTTCCATCAATAATTATTTTGCTTAGTAATTTAGGTTAGAAAAAAGTTGCTCATTAGTCTCAAGACTAGATAGCAATCTATCTTTGATGAAAAAAAAATAAAGCGATTGGATATAGATATTTTTACTTCCTGACATTTTTTCGTTGGGGGGTGATATGAAGAGGGACATTTGGAAGAGGGGTGACATGAAGGGGGCATTTGGGGGTTTACGCCAATTAGGGGAAGAGGGGGGGATGACATTTGGTGGGAAAGAGGGTGTTGACATGAAGGGGGGGACATTTGGGGGGGAGAGGGCGATACGAAGTTCGCCGGGACAGCTAGTAAGGTAATAAAAATTGGAAAAAGGATTAGAGCATGATGGCTGGGAAATTATAATAATCTAAAAATGGGTAATAACATGTTAAATATTTGAATTAATGAAATCTGTTTAACTGTTGAATACAATTATAACTGTTGAATATTTAATTGAAAAATTACAAAAAGAGATTACAGGATGATGTTTGGGAAATAATGAAAATAATGAGAAATGAAGTTGATAATGAAAATAACAATAATGAAAAATGAAAAAATAAGGAGATGAAATTAGTTACAGGTGAACAATTGAATAACATTAATAGAATCATAATAACATTTTGAATATTATGGAATCTATCGCTCTGATTTATTTGATTCACTTAGAATCTAGAGCTGCAATAACATTTTATTTTGTATTGTATGAAACTCAGTTTTCAACTATTCTCCAAGCGCGGCTGTCGTGTACTTGATAACAATAATAGCTTTGTTGTTTGCTACGAGATGTTTTTGAATTTTCCAATTCAAGTAAAAGTTGTGAAGAGCATAGAGGAATAGTTACTATTACTGCTATAGAAAATAGTTACTTTTACTACTAATAAAAAATAGTTACTACTTCTCTTCATTTAGATTGAAATTGGACAAATTATCTCATCAAAGTAATTAATATCCTATTGTTGTGAATTTTTAAAAGAATTATATTTCTGTAAAAATATCTGTTCCTTCCTTATCTACCAGTTGTGCAGTTTAATTTGTTTACCAGTGTATTAGTTTGAATTCTTAAAAATTATCAATGTGGATCATGGATACAATTTTATGTGGTTTAGGCCCGTATGCACCATCTTCGTTTCAACCAGGTCTAACAAAACGTAATTTATCTTCGTTTAAACTATAAATCCACGATTTAAACTTTGTTGAAACTGAAAATTTACAGTTTAAGCCAAGTTTAAACTTTGATTTGTGAAACTTGGTTTATACGGCCTAAATGAATAGTTGAGTTGAGATGATTAGTTTGAATAGTTTGAAAATGATGATTGTTTACTTTCAGAAAATCGTTCTGCTATCGCCGTCTGAGTTATCTATCATCGAAATTCCAGCTGCACGTACTTCTCAACGAAATGAAAGAGAACGCTCAAAAACATCGTGATTTCTACAATATTCGCAAAGTAAGTGCATTATTTATTCAACACCCCATCGATTCATGCAGCTGCGCCATTTCCTTTGTGTTACATGTACAGTACTGTAATTTATAATGCATAAAAAGTTTATTGATTATTCTCCAACAACTAAAAAATGAATAAATTGCCTTAGGTGTCAGTCTGCTTTCTCTTGAGTTAGTCTAGCCGTACACCGGTTAGTCAAGACAAGACGAGATTAGTCACGTTTAGTCACAAAATAGCTGTATGAAGCAGCACACACCGTGCATTTGGGTGAAATTGATGTCAGTGTATGCATCGTAATTAACAACTGAAAGATTCAGGCGTGTTGTCAAGACAAGAACACGTTTAGTCATTACAATAGCTGCTGATGAAATGCATAAATCGGTTCTAACAACTAGAAGTACTGTGACTGAACGTGACTAATCTCGTCTTGTCTTGTCTTGACTTGATTAGGCTCAATCTTTCAGTTCATTTAATTACAAAGCGTTTCTGTTTATATAATTTACAATTTATACTTAATGGAAAGGCCAACAGTCCAAATCTACATTATGTAGCATATTTCACTGACATCAATCTTCACTCCAAAACCAAACACGACTAATTTCGAACATTGTAAAATTTAATATGAAAGTTAATAATAAATCTAAATTCTTCGACAATTACGTTGTCATTATTCAAATGTATTTATTTTTAGACTACCAATCATTACAATGATTGGTAAGGTGAAGACAAATTCTATTTCGAATTTGCTTATTTAAACTCGTGATTAAAGTTTCTGAATTTTAAACCTGGGGCCTTTTTCATAATATTTTAGAAGTCCTGTAAAACAGGAAAAAGACAGACACACATGTTTATGTCATAGCATGCCATCAAATTGTAGTGTGTGTTCGCCTCTTCCCTGTTTCACAATACTTCTATAGTCTGGTAACAGACAAAAGAACCTTCGCGCATCGTATCACTTAAGTGATACAGTATCACATAGTACCACTACTCTAGTGAGCGAGTGAGATAAACTGCTGCATTGCATAACATGCGCTCTCTCTGCGCAGTAGAGTTCTTATTTTGGAGGCTCTTTTGTCTGTTGCCAGACTATAATATTCGATGAAACCAGGCCTCTGTCAGTCTTTACTCGCAATATCTGTATTAATAAATTAATGAAATAGTGTATTGAAATGATAATTGAAGCCGTATGTTGCAGGTTGACACTCACATCCACGCAGCGTCGTGCATGAACCAGAAACACCTGTTGCGCTTCATTAAGAAAACGCTGAAGAACCACGCCGACGAAGTGGTGACCAAAACGGCCAGAGATGGCGAAATGACGCTGCGCCAGGTGTTCCAGTCGATGAACCTCACCTCCTACGATCTCACTGTCGACATGTTGGACGTGCATGCTGTGAGTAATCTCGTCAGAGGCTGTAAAATAACATTGAGTGTCACACTTTTGATTGGTTAGCTCGGTCGAATCCACCATACTTTCACCACTTCCCGTAAGATTTGTTTCGAGAAGATACGTCAAACATTTATGTTGAGTGATACACTTCTAAATTAGCGGGGCTCGAAATTAGGCGAATGAGACATTTTGAGCTGTTGTCAAGTCTTGCCAGCTGACTTCTTTTGATATGCTTTTGATAGACTCATGCCCGGTTTTTCAGTCGTTAAATAAACTTATTGAATCAATAACGTTTTTGCATTTGAAAACACATGGTTATTGATTCAATAGTGCTATTGGATCCATAAACTGTCTATTGAGCGACTGAAAACCCGGGCATCAGATGCTCAAAATAGGCATCGCTGGAAGCACAGTGTTGTCAATTTGTGATCAAGAGCAAGGAATTTTCGACATTACATTGCTTTACCGGTTCCATATCTGACAACAGCGCAAAATTTCTCATCCGCCTAATTTCGTGCCCGCTACTCGAAACCACAATTTGCCTAATGTCAGTGTTTAAATCATTCAACGCCATATTCAGAGTAGAGAGACTATTTTTAATGTTGGGAAAGTAATTTTTTATGTTGTTCCTCTTGAACAAATTTGAGTGAATGGGTTCAAGTTCACCTGTAAACCCATATTAGAAAATTATTTTTAAAAATGGCAAAAGTATGGCGGTGGCGGGAAAAAATATTGTGGACCTTTTCAAACCTATGGCAACATTGTGATTGTATAGTGAAGAAATTGTCGTACTTATTGAAATAATAAGAAAAGTTTTTCTAGATAAGTCCGGACATGCATTGTTACCGAGCGGAAGATTTAAAATTTCCAATTTTATATTGTTTTAGTAGCTTAATTCGAGTATGAAAATAGTAATATTTATCACTTGAATTTGGTTGATGAATCTGATGAAACCAGTTGAAATTTCTTATTTAAGGGTGAGTTCTGTTCAAGTGAACTTGCTTGGCAATTTCCAGCAAATAGTGGACATCAAGATTTATTCAATAGACATCAATCTTCTTATAAGATTAATTTTAATAACAATTCCATTAGGTTGAAGTTCTTTTTCACTTTGCGAAATGTTCACTAATTTTGAAAAAGGTTCTTTTGATGTATGAAATTCTAAAAGTTTATAAAACACTAACACATCACAAAAACACGAAATTTGCAAGAAAATATTGAATTTTGAACTAAAAATTTAGAGCATGAAATATCATGTTAAAATTATTATTTAATGTTATTTTTAATGAAACTAAAAGAATAGTAAAAATTAAGAACTAAACTATGGTATAATATAAGAAAGAACAGGTTATTTGTAAAGCTAATATGTATTGGTATTTTATTAGTGGTGGGTTTATTGTGTGAGGTTTCTCTGTTGGTTGAACGTCTGAAAATACTTCATGTTGAGTTTCTATTCAATTGTTTAAAGCAATTCAATACTTCTCACTGATATGTTACATTTCTCATAACTTTCCACTGAAGATGATGCCATGAGCAAAGAATCTTGGGTTCAAATGAACTAGTCTATTAGTAGTGACAAAATATTTGTTTCAAGCAAGTATTACATTTCCGTAACTTCTGGAAAAAATAATGCTATTTTCAAACATTGAGAATTGAGTATCTTCAAGTTTATTTCCCTTCTTAATTACAGTACTCCATAATTATTTTCAAGAGTTCGGTTATAAATTTCAATGGTTAAAAATGGTGAGTGTAGTTATCAAATCATATTATCAAATGATTCATATTTTTAAATACATTAACAGATATTATTAATGTCTGATTAAAACAGTGATAATTCACTTTTTCAGGACCGCAACACGTTCCACAGGTTTGATAAGTTCAACGCCAAGTACAACCCAATTGGAGAGAGTAGACTTAGGGAAGTGTTCCTCAAAACAGATAACTATCTGAATGGAAAATATTTCGCTCGAATCATTAAGGTGAGAAATCAATTATTCAGATATTATAAATCAGTATTTTTTTCAACTTTTATTGTTTGTTTTTTGCAACTGATATCTGCGCACAGGACTTTCCTTGCGGGTATTCTGTTCTAATTATGTAAAATTGTGATCCAATGAATTCAATTCAATTATGGAAGTTTAAAATTAGTAATCAGTAAATTAGTCAAGAGAAGCTTACTTTCATCAAGATTATACATAGAAGACTTCAACTTGAAAGACATCTTATAAAATACCATTAAATAATGTTCGTCTCTATATTCCCAGAGATTGGATCGTGTGAGTCCCTTTTACTTCATTCAGCATAAATTGAAATTGCACATAATTGTTTTATCAATATTTCACAGGCTGTGTTAGAAGATAATTATTTTTTCGGGTATGAATTTAATAATATATTTTATTATATATATCCTTTATTCATGTATTTTGTTTCTATTCTTTTTATTCTATTCTTTGTATCAATGCAATGTAAATTGTTTTTGCAGGAGGTGAGTTTCGATTTGGAAGAAAGCAAGTACCAAAATGCCGAACTACGACTGTCGATTTATGGAAAGAGTGCTGACGAATGGGACAGGCTTGCCAACTGGGCGATCAACAACAATGTCTATTCAGACAATGTTCGCTGGCTCATTCAGATTCCACGTCTCTTGTAAGTAATTCGTTAGTTTTTATGATTTAATTAATTGATAATCCTACTGATTCTCACGTCATTCATGAATCACAATTTTTATTGTTAGAAAATGCCTTGAAATGTACAAACTATTTTAGGAAGTAATGGATTGGATCAGCTTAATTAATGTTTTTCAAATAGGCATATCTATTTCTGGAACTTGAACATGCAATCATAGAAATAAATATAACATCTTAATTATTTTCCTTGACAGTTCATTTAATATTATGTAGTATTATGTTGAATTTATTTATACATTTCTATGTCAGTTTTATTGATTTGTTACGAGGGGTTACAAGACTTTGAGAATTCGTGGAGGACCGTGGTTTTAACTTGTATTTGAGGGTTTAACATGAGGTTTAACGAAAAGAGCGGTTATTACTTACAAGTCATGTTGACGGGTCGCGAGTAATAAGAAGACAGGTTTGAAGCTCCACTCTCCCACTCTGAGACGGCTGCTAGGTAGTGGCGAGAGGGGAAGAGGTAGGAGGAATAGGAGGGGAATTATCCTGATTATACTCGAATTACGATAAACGAAGCAAACACTATAAACTGTTCTTACCAGTTATAATGAAGTAGACATCATTACAATGAATGAAGTAAATTTTGAGAAAATTTTTGTTTTGGGTTTTAATCATTTTATTTCTCAATTGTTGTATTGAATGCTAATAATCCTATATTAGTGAATGTTTGTATCTCCAAATGCTTTTAAATTTCGTGATTGATTTGGTTTTGAGAAAGTCATTGTTGTGTCTATTCCTTTGTAATATTTGTGTTGTTTGTTCCACAGCGATATTTTCCGAACAAACAATTTGATGTCGAACTTCCAGGAGCTTCTTGACAACATTTTCCTGCCGCTATTCGAAGTAACAAATGATCCCAGCAGTCATCCAGATCTCCATCAGTTCCTGCAGTATGTAAGTACTCTTGGAATTTCCGTTCTACTAGAATATTCACTAGTGATGGAATATATTTTGTTATAACTATTGTATACATTAAAGATGATAACATGAGATTCATATTGATGTTAATTTATCTATGTTAAGGCTTACGGCCTTAAGAAATGAGAAGAAACATTCCAGAAATTCTAATAATTCAGCTAATAAAGGTCGATTCACACACATTAGTTCCGGCGTCATTGTAAAAATACGCAAAAAATTGCGATAATGCGTCAATGATGTTCGACTAATCACAGAGTACTGACTGAAACGAAACTGATATGTGTGTAGCGACTGACCATAACGTATTGAAATTGTTCACTTGCTCGCTTTGCTCCACTTGTTTGATTCCGCTTCTTATTAAAGTTGAACTTTTGAGTTCTTACTTCTCTTATTTTTTTCCAAGAAACACAATAAGTAACAGCTCTCGTAGAGTGCCTGAACTATTCTTCTTGAACTGAGTGTTCTTCAACATGAGCATGCCTGAATTTAATACCATTTATCATTTCACGTGTATAATAAAATGGCATACAAATTATCTTCATTTATTTGAATTAATTTTCATTATTATTTTTGCAGGTGATAGGTTTTGATTCAGTGGACGATGAAAGCAAGCCAGAAAATCCTCTTTTTGACAAGGATGTCCTGACTCCAGATCAGTGGAAAGATGAAGAAAATCCACCCTATGCCTACTATCAGTACTACACCTACGCCAATCTGTGTGTTTTGAACCATTTCAGAAGGTGAATAGATTATTATTATTTTCTATATCAATTTTGAGCTCTGCTGATAAAATGTCATCACAGTTAAACACAATTTGGAGATTCACAAATCTGTGATTCTGGAATCTTTGTTCCTTGGTTGAGACTTAATACAATACAATGGTTGAGTCTCATTTATTATATCAAATTATTTCATTTTTTGTAATGAGATTAAGATTCACCTTGCAAAAAAACTTGATAATGTCCACCCTGTACAGTATTTCAAGTAAATTTCAATTTATTCTCCTGAATAGAATTCATTTGCGGGCTAAAATATAAATTGAGTGCATTATTATAAATTACATAAATACTATTTATAAATATAATATAGATTATAATCTCATATTAACTTTATTATTGAAAAATGAGTAGCTTTTCACTCAAAATTGAGGTGTAATGAATTTATTTACTATTGTACAAACAAATAAACTTGAAGAATCAGTAAAAATAAGATAAATTCTTATCAAGATATATTGAGAGCTATAATATTCTTTCAACTATTACCCCTATTAATTGGTCACTGAATCTACCGACATGCAGTCATTTTTCAAAATGGTTTTCACTCAAATTGACTAGAGCGCTTTCGAGTTACCTTGAACTCATTATCAACAGTGACGGTCTCCAGCTTATTAACGCCAGGTTATTATCTAATGTTTGTTGAGTAGAATATCGATGAGTTGAAACTTTCTTTGATACAAGTATTGGAATATTTAGAGAGACATCCCTAATAACTAATTAGCTTAACCCTTATTGTGGTAGTATATTTTCATAAATTATAATACGCTCGAAATGATATTTATTGCAATATATTTTTCAGAGAGCAAAATTTGAACACATTTGTTCTCCGCCCGCATTGTGGAGAAGCTGGTCCAGTGCAGCATCTCGTCTGCGGCTTCATGATGGCTGAAGGCATATCTCATCTATTGCTTCTGAGAAAAGTAATAAATTTTCAATACCTTGAAATTCGTATTGTGCTCTTTTCATTTTTGATTTTCGTTGTGTAATATCGTGATAGTGTTGTATTTCAATAGTTGAATCATTTATTTATTTAATTATTTGGTAAATGAAATAGTTTTTTGTAAGGCAAGATACTGATGTAACCATTGTACTAATGGTCTAATAAGCCAGGTTCAATAGATAAATGATGTTCAACAGTATAAAAGCAGAAAGTCTTTCTTGAATCTGCAATATTCTGTATTTCATTGATGATTAATCTTTATATAGCCTATATCTTTAGAATACCTTTATGTATTTATGATTCATCTGAATGGTAATGTACACTTGTTAAGACAGGTCTAAACGCTTCGATAAATTGATTCAATCTGATTGAATCAACCAGATTGAGTCGGTGATTGAAGCATTATCCTCGTCCAAACGCTTCATCTATCGACTCAATAAGATTGAAATCAATCTGGTTGATTCAATCAGATTGAATCAATTTATTGAAGTGTTTGGACCTGGCTTAACAAGCGTACATTATTATTCAGATGAATCGTAAATACATGAAGGTATCATCAATGAAGTATAGAATTGCAGATTCAAGAAAGACTTTCTACTTTTGTACTGAAGTTGAATATCTATTGTATATCGTTTATTATATCTCGTTTATCTATTGAGTATACAGAATTTGGTCCATAAACAAAAGAATTCTCTTACTTGTAGTTCGATGATCGCTTTTTGGCCAGTACCGCTTTCCTTACTTATATCACTTACTATTGATCATTCATAGGGGATGTACCCAATTAGTCGAAGGGAAAACTGGCCGTAGTCAGCTCTCTAGGTTCTCACCGGTCTTAACCTTTCTTGGTAGCTAACCTCGCTAGTAGGTTAGCAGCATAGAGAGCCTGTGCCACCTGACTACGGCCAGTTTTCCCTTCGACTAATTGTCTAATTCCCATTCATAGAACCTAAATAATAGTAATAAAAGTTAAATTATTGGACGATGGAGAGAATATGTTGCATTGTACGAGCATTTCTTCTCGCAATTTCAACAAAATAATCAATTGAGTTACAGATGTTTATTTATACAAACGTGTAATTTTGTTTTCGCAGGTACCTGTACTGCAGTATCTGTACTACCTGACCCAAATCGGAATCGCCATGTCGCCTCTAAGCAACAACTCTCTGTTCCTGAACTACCACCGCAATCCGTTGCCCGAGTACCTGGCTCGAGGACTTTGCGTCAGTCTATCAACCGATGATCCTCTTCAGTTCCATTTCACCAAGGTTCTTACTATTTTAATACTTTTTCACCCATTTACACACTTAGTAGAAATATCGTGCCTGTTTTTCTGAATCCGTATCAGCGGCATCCTTTTTTTTCTCCTCTTCCTTCTCCTTCTCATCATCATCATCCTGATCGTCGTCGTCATCATCATCATCATCATCATCCTGATCATCATCATCATCATCATCCACATCATCATCGTCATCATCACCGCTAACACTTCCTTTTCATTTGTGGCTCATTATTATTGTTTTGATCCACCATGGGCCGGCTCTCATTTTACCTTCAACTTTCGATTTATCTTCATATTTTTTGAACTTGAGGTTTATTGTTTTCTTTCTTTCATCTTGTGGTTTATTGCTGTAATTATTTTGGGAGTTATCGTTGTTTTTCTCAGATCTTGTGATTTACCTTCAGATTTCTTAAGATCTTGGGGTTTATCATTTTCTTCTTGTTTCACTCGAGGTTTATCTTTTTCAGACACACTTAAACAATAACAAAGGATTAGGTTATTTCTTGAATCAAAGGTCTAATTTCTTGAATCAAAAGTTCAGAAATTGAACAGATCCAAAAGAAATTTATGAAAATGTCTTCAACAGTAACCTACTTAATTATTTTATTTTCTATTTATTTTTCTTTATCCATTTTCAATTTATTATAGTTGAAAATGACTTGATTGTCACTTGATCATTATCTTTTCTATACATTTTTTTCAGTAGCCTACTTTTTAAGTTGAAGTAGCCTACTTCAACGTTATTTATTTGAGAATTTATTGAGTGGTATATTCATAAAGATAGTTTCAACCCTATATTTTCAAAAAAAATTATGCGTTGCATTCATAGAGCTAGTTTCAACTCTTGAACAATGTAGGTAGACAAGAACCTTTCCGATTAAATCTAGAATCAACTAACAAAAACTCTATTCCATCAGGTGCCATGACGATTTATGAGTGTACCCGCTTATTCATGCATGAGAAATGAATTTTATTTATAATCATTATTCCTAATTTTTGTATGTGTATGAATAATTAATTATATTTCTAATAATTAATTTGTGTATGTTGTCAGGAACCGTTGATGGAAGAGTACAGCATAGCTGCTCAGGTGTGGAAGCTGAGCTCATGCGACATGTGTGAGTTGGCTCGCAACAGTGTAATCATGAGTGGCTTTCCTCACGTGGTGAGTAGAAAAGCAATTTATACATTACAGATCGTGCCATCCAAATTGGCTTCTCGCTGGAGCATGCGCGTTGATCGCTTTCTCCTACTACAGTGCCTGCTGACTCGCGGTACAGTAAATTTCAAAAGTTCATTCAGCTGGCAAAATCAGTTTTATAAAAAAATTCATATTCGCTTCGGTTACCTAGCAGTACTGTGATGTTATTTGCTTCACTGACTGTACTAGCCTCAGCGGCTGGAGGGGAAGCGTGGTGGGAGAGATTATCCATCTCTCTCGCAAAGCCTCCCCTAGACGCCAATTTGGATGGCACGCTCTGTACCAACATTTAGAATTTACAATGAAATAGCCTTGGTGTTGTTGGTTAGGCTAAGGTCACACTATAAGGAGCCTCGGTTGTTGCTAAGAGCCAAGTTACTCGCTTAGTGATCCTGTGAACTATTGCGTACTATTGAAGATGGCTACACTGCAGTCGCTTGGTAACTAACGTAGCTCCTAGCTTAGCACGTCGCTCGCAGTGTGGCCAACTGCAATAGTACGCAATACGTTCTTTCACTAGTATCAGTAAGTAGGCGAGTCACTTGGCTCTTAGCACCAAGCAAATCTTGTAGTGTAGCCTTGTCCTTACAGTTTGCAACTTTGATAAGCCAATATCGCTCGCTCGCTCTACTCTCAATTCTAGGTGCGAGTAGAATTTTGCTAGAATGGAACTGTTGAACCTATTAAGGTACGGTCACGAGAAAAGAAATATCTATAATCCTATTGGATTAACATGCGGTTCAATTGGATCCATCTTGGTGCTAGTTGCGAGTATTCGCTCGAAACTAGTACTAAATAACATCCAATGTAGCTACGGCTTAATTCTTCACCTTATTATTCATGTACAAGTTACTTACTAATCTATTTTTGAACTTTTATTATCTGTTTGTCATTCGTCCTCCCATCTTTATTCAATAAAGTACTCCTCCCAAAAACAAAAACTGAATCGCCCAATATATTATTATTTATATTTTTATTGTGACAGCTAGTGATCGAGTAAAAGGTAATTAAGTGGCTAATAAAGAATAAAGGTAATTAAGATTTTTGTATTATTGAAGTAATCGAGTGTAGTATTGGAGTTATTGTAGTTAGGAGTAAGTAGTAGTAAGAGTATTGTAGTTTGGAGTAAGTAGTTATTGTAGTATTGGAGTGGTCCGTAGCCGAGGGCGATAAGCGCCTGTCTGATAATCCAAAGGTTCCAAGATCGAATACATTTGCCGGAACGGATTTTGACAGAAACGGCCACTCCCGTCTTTCGGAGGAGACGAAAAGCCGTCGGTCCCGACTGCCTAAAAACAGTCGTCATCTCTCATCATCACCCCTCACATTACCCACGCACAAGCCTAGAGCTCATGTGGGCATCACCCTCAAAAAAAAATAATATTTCTGAATTGAAACCATGCAGTGCCATGCATAAACCATGGATCGGAAGTTTTATTTCTATTTGTTTTGTTATTCAAATGATTGATGAATGCAAAAATGATTTTTATCAATGTTATTTGTTGTTATTTATAGATAAATTTTACATTAACAATATTCGTACCATAATCAAATGATCATAAATAATAATTGGTCATAGTGATGAAATTAATGGTAAGTAGACCAAGATTCGGAAATTTGATTTTCAAGAAATATCCATTATTACAGTATTTTTATTTTATTTATTTGTATTTAACTGTTTTATGAGGGCACAATTGATGTTTATTAATGTTATTTGTAGTTGTTGATATAATTATGTATTTTACATGAAATCATAATATTAATATTTCAGATGAAGCAGCACTGGCTTGGACCGAACTACACTAAAGAGGGTGTGGCTGGCAACGATATTTCGCGTACCAACGTGCCAGACATCCGTGTGTCGTTCAGATACGAAACTCTAGTCGAAGAGCTGTCCAACATTTTCAAGGAAACCAACACTGAAAATTGAGCGTCTTCAATTCAAATTTCAGCAATATTAAATCGCTTGAAATTTTCATTCAAAATCGAACCATATTATTATATTACTTGACAAGTATTCAGAAGTTCCGTTGTAATTCTAAAAAAGTATATGTTCGGTGTTATGTACAAGATAATAATATTGTTACCTTGATTCCTCGAATATTTTATTCCAGATCTAACTAAATCAAATGAATGTTATTTTTAAATGTTGACAAAATGTTATCCCCATCTCTACTAAATATTAAAATTAAGCTAAATATTATTAAAATTTAAAATTCTATCATTCTTATTCCATGTCATTACAAAATGTTCAAAGAATATTTAAATATGTTTAATGTTTGTAACCCTTTTCTTACGTAGACAATGTTGAAATTAGTCTGATTGTGATTTGATACCAATAGTTTTTATTGTGTTTAGGTTATTATTGGTTTTAATTCATGATTGAGATATTGTGACCAAAAGTCTGTGATGTACTTTACTGACTAATAAATAGAAACTTAGATATCTCCTAGTTCCCAAGCATGCACTGTAGTAGCTAGGTGCTTACCAAAAATAGAATAAGCATGACCAAAACTACTGGGATTTTGTTTAAAATTAATATCTGATGATCAAATTTTCTAAAATGATTTCACATGACAAATTGATGAAAAAAAATTTCAGAGGCAAAAAAACCATTGAAAATAATAACAATTGGTTAGTGTTTAAGTTGAGTCATCTCGTATCATGTTGAGAATGAACTTTAAACTTAAAGAAGATCGATTTTTACGTCTAGTGAAATATGTTATGTTGAATATTCGGAACATATGCAAATAGATGGTAACCTATTGAAAAATAAGTTGGTATGGTCTCTAGAATCCGTTATATTTCTACGATGTTAAGAGAATTGTAATTTAGATAAATCACTCTTTATCTAATAATCAAAGCTTGTATTAGATATGAAAATTATTTTGAACTAAACTTTCTAAAACCTTGAATTTTTAGTGAACATTGTTTCAAGTAGGCCTAAATAAATATTATCTATTACAAGTTGTGATGTATTTTACGACGCCAAAAAGCATGAATTGGCTTATATCCGTTATATTCGGTGCATTGGGTATTATTTTAAGAGTCCTATTACAATAAACAAGAAAAAAATAAATGCTTAATGGTTTTCAAGAAATCTTGAAGAACAATATAAAAAGTTAATAAATACAGTAGTCAAAAATAGAATAATTTTCTTCTTTATTCTAATTCTATAAAACTATTGATTACCAGTAGATGCCACTAGCTAGAGAAGCGGTAGCTATTTACCTAGTTCCTTGATTAATGTGTTCGAGCAAATTTCAGGCAAGTTAGTTGTAATGTAATATTGGCCTTAGTTGTATGAAGGGCTAGTTCTAAATTGAAACGTACCTATCAAAAACGTGTAATTTTTGGTCAGCACCTCCATCACCCCAAATGTTAGTCCAGAAGAATAGTAAGGTTGTACTCATTTATAGGTTCAGAAATATCTATATTTTGATACAAGACTGTATAATTGTTGAATATTGATGTTGAAATGAATGCTTATCTAGAATAATATAAATATACCGTAATGTATTTGTTTTATAAAATAACGAAGATGTTGATTCTTATTAATTTTATTGAACTTATTTTATGAATGTCTTTTCTACAAATAATAGATGTTTTTATTGTAAAGTTTTTATTTGAGTTTACTATTAATTGAGAAATAAAAAATTACTTCAAATTGAATGAGTTTCATTGAAGAAAACTTATAATATATAAAACAAGGTTCTTTAATACGACAACATAATTGGTCTAGTTGAGGACGATCTCCACTTATCTGAAGTGTTCAGTTCAGTCTCAGTTCTGTTTCAGCCAATGCTCTGTGACATTGACAAAAATTTTTCTCCTCATGCGTTAATGACGCTGGAACAATCACAGAGCACTGACTGGAACGGAACTGAGACTGAAATGATATGTGTGAATCACTTCTAATGTGGACAATAGGATTACTGGACATTATTTGTTTTTTAATTGTAATTTTTATTATTTAATATTAATTTATTATATTATAGGTTTATTGTTTTTTTCATCTACTACATTATCTACAAATTACCTGGGTGCTGCGCCATCAATCATATTAGCCGTTTTGAGCATCATGTTATCAACTTTGTCTTCTTGCTCTTTTGATGCCAAAATTACAGTAACTGTTTTTATCTGCAGGGTTATTTGTGGCATATTGTTAATAGGCTCTTTTTCAAGCTCTTTGGTAGTGCGGTTTATAAATGAAATAGCCTGTGAAAGAAACTTTTTTATCTATGAACGAATTAAGAAGTTACATGCATTAACAATTTTCTATTTTTACAACGCTCGAATGACTCTTCTAAATTGTTGTGTAAGATTCAATGTACGCACATAATAGGCAATTAGGATTGAGGAAAACTACATTTCATTTTGTTGTAGCGCTGCAAAACATTCATTTCCTATCACTTATTAACTCAAATAATGTCAACCATGTAAATCAAATTTATACTCATTGCTTGCTATGAATTAGTGGTCATTCTGGATTAAGGGAGCACAAATGAGGCATTATAAAATCATACAACATAAATACAGTACAAGAATTTTAGAATGATATTATCAGAATATGTTATACAGTACAATAATATCATTAAAATAATGATGGGTATTCTTGATATAAAAATATTAATATTCTATCGTAGGTACTTGTAAATTCAGGAGCAACTTTTTTGTGTATTTTACTTACGCTGCTACCACTTTCAAATTCAAAGGATTTTTTCAAAAGTTTCTTGTTTTTGTTTGCAACCCACCCATTAGACACCAACTCGTCTAGAGTAATCGGCTTTGGTGAAACATTTGGCTGGAAGCAGGAAACGTTAATGGTACTTGAGATTCATCCTTTAAATCCTTTAAAACTTTGTAGCCTTATAAAATATAATATGTATCAAATAATTCATTGAGAGTTACAAAAAAATTGGCATTGTATCCGTTTGGACACAATAGTATTATGTACAGAGTCTCTAGTATTATGTATTGACACAAAATACTGTGTGATCAAGAAAACAAATGCATTAGTTTATTCTTCTACTTCAACTATAATGATTTATAGCCTCATATACTACTGATAATAAAATGGTACGGTACATGTTTACCAAGCCCTAAAATTTAATGCACAAAGAAATATAAAATTGGAATTAAAGAATCAACTATACCAATTTATCTTTCTCTTGAGGACTTCTCTCATCATAACGGTCTTTTAATTTTCTGATTTCTTCTTGGAAATCATTCAATCCATTTATTGTTATGTTTTGCACAGAAGATGAATAGCTTTTGAAAAGTTTATCGATGTTGTCTATTTCATATTGGATTTTGGAAACTAAATAGCCCATCTCTTTTTGTTTATAATTTATGAAATAGTCGTACCCATCCCCTATAAAGCAATACTTCACATCGCATTTCCATTTCATGTCTTTCTCTAGTATTCTCTTGCTATCTTCTACTGATAAAGTAAGACAGGTTAAATGAAATTTTCTTTTGCACGTTCCAAAACAAGTAATTATAGTTCCTTTCGAAATTTCTTGCACACATATTGGGCAAGTCATAGTAGGCTACTCGATCATGGATACTTGAAAATATTGCCTAAATAAATCAATAACCTAGCACAAATTCTATTATGTTTACAAGTAGTGAATCCTTTTAAATTTCAACTAGAAATTGTTAAAAAAAACATTGGGTTTCCAATTGATTTTATTTTGACAGAAGATCGCACTACTGTACAGGTATTCTAGCAGCTGACTCAAAATGCTCAAATCACACGCTATGATCAAGGAGGATAGAATTTTAACCCCTTGGCTGTGACTTGGCAATTTCTGTGTCTTGTTTCTGTATCATTTTAATATTCTTATTATTTAAAAGAAACGCTTCTCTTACCACAGTTTAAAAAAAATTCCCCTTCCAACCTCATTGATGAAAAAAGAATAACAATTTTGTTAATGTCATTAACATTTTATTTAATGTCAGGAGTTTGAGCTTTGCCTGGAAGAGTACGGTAGTCACTATTCATAAATAGGCTAATATAATATTCAAGTTTTTGAGTCTCCAATCATTTCGGTACGGTACCGTATGCTACATTTGTTTATGAAAGTATCACTAATAGTGAAAACCTTCTTCTATTTATTACTTAATAGTCTAGGTTCAAGAGCTATATTCTCTAATTATGCTAATAAAAAATACAATAATGAATAATACCGATACCATTATAATAGATACATTTCGGCCTGATTTGAAAATAATGCGATAATTTTAAACTTGCTCTAGTTTTGCCGCCAAAAACAATGTGGCAACATTCCATTTTTCCTTGTTTTGGCTTTCTATTTAGTTTTGAAAAATAAGATAAATTAAGTTTAACAAACTAATGATAGATGAACGATGATAGATGATTAGAATAATTTCCAATTTGATGAAATTGGAATTTAAACCATAAGCGGTCCCACCATTTCTTTGACTGACTAAATATAATATGAATTATTCAAAATTGAAAATAAATATATCTTCTAAATATTTTTATTATTTCAAATATTAAATACAATTTGTAATTGTTGAAATGTAAATTATTCTTATTATATATTATATTTTTCGGTTTTGCAGAACTCATTTTGTTTAATGATTCAAAAGGCATTGAATTTTTCTCTTTCCTGTAGAATTTCGCGTGGATAGCCCGATCTCTTCAGCTCTTTGGGGACAACTGACATAATAAAATGGTAATTCTTACTTATTATTCGCTCATTTTATTAGTATCAACTCATATTTTATAGTTTTAAATTTAATTTAGAAATTTTTTGATAACCTCCCATGTCTTTTATCCAGATAATAAGCTGATTCAACCCCTTTATTGTTTTCCACATGCATGTTCCGTCAACGTGTTAGAAGTACAAGTACAACGAATTACAAGTTAGAATTAGAATAGATTGATTCAATAAGAACTTAAATTCAGTAACTACGAATTCAATATTCATGTTTCCTTCAAACTTCATGTAGGATCAAATTGCACAAGTCGAAATATATATATATTTAATTTTGCAAGGTTAGGTATTGATTTACGAATTAGGCTGACACTATAATTTGCCTAGTTTCGGTTATCCTCCATCTTCATTGTGAATGGTAATTTTTTTATGAAGTTATAAACTAGTAGTTCTTCTGTTGATAATTTCATATTCCAATAACTGTTAACCTTGGTTATTATTTTTTTAGTGTCACTACTTTTAGTTTTTCACGCAAATAGCCTATCGAATTTGTCATTCGTGTACTATTAATACGGATGCGGGATGCCAATGCACACCAAATGAACCAAAACAAAACTTTTTGCTTATGTGTTGTGCATTGGTCTCGCCTTCTTAATTGCAGTAACTGTCCCACTGGCTTGAAGCAAACGACTCCGGTCGAAACCTAAGGGCCTGATCACATATATACATACATACGATAAAGATATACTTTTGCGAGCAAGTGAAGTGAAGTAAATCAAACCCCACACGTATGTGACCAGGCACAAACTGTTTGAAAAACATTTGTTTCATTCGGTGTGCTTCGGACCTTGTAATTGTTATAGGATGTTTATTCAGAATAGAGTAGCCTACATGGATTATGTTAGGTTTATGCTGACAGAAAGGCTTCAGGCTAAACCTAACCATAGCGAATAACAACAAATTAATATTCCTTCGCTTTTTGTGGTTTGATGATCCGATTCTTGAACACACTAAGCTATTTCAATTGAATCTATATTATTTTTTCTAGCCTCCAAAGAAGGACGCAAAGGGAGGTTCCTCCAAGCAACCTCAGAAAACACAAAAGAAGAAAGAAGGAGGATCTGGTGGCAAGGCTAAGAAGAAGGTAAGCGTTAGTTTGAGGGCTAAGGATTGATACCTTTAATACTTTCTTCTTTATCCACTACCCACACTTGCGGGATCGATGGCATCAAGTTATCAAATACAAAACACACTACACAATCAAGATATCAGTAAAAATATCATGAACCTCAATAAAAATTGAAGGCATCCCCCAAAAAATCACTAATGCCACAATACCATAAGCCTTTTGCCTCAGAAACTTCTTCATGGCTCTCAAAGGCGACACCATCTAATTGTTTCACACCAACAGGCAGCTTGTTGTAAAATCTAGGGATGTTGTAAATCGTGTCTCCTTTTCGATCTTTAAGCTGTTGTAATGAAAGATTTTGAAAGTAATGGGGGATTTATGAATTCTCTCAAGTTCTTGAATATCAGCTGCAGTTTTTCCGACGACTCACTTGACTTATTTGGTTTTTATGGTCCAGGCATATTCCGGCTCCAAAACGAGCTCTCCAGCATTAATTTAATAATTCTATACCTTTCAGAGCATTCTCTCCATCATTGGTGTAATATCATTTTGTATTGTATTATTGTACAGTAATATGTACTACAAGTAAGTTATTGATACTCGTATTTACAGCGTTTCTGAAAAGTGAACATTATAATTGAATTATTATTACAAATAATTATTTATTGAATTAAATTTATGCTCTAGATGGCGACCCAGCAAACGCACAAAGATGTGTATATGTTTGCTGATTTTCCATATTTTCGATTTAAAATGTTGTTGTGATTTCTTGTATTTTTCGAATCTTTTTTGATTAATTTGTTTTTTTTTTTTTTTGATAAATTATAATGAAAAAGTTCCAACTTTCTGAAGTCTTTTGTACACTATCAAAATTTTCTTTTAATAATCTTTTAAGACTTGAAAGTTTTGACAAGTTATAAAAAAGTGAACAAGATTTTAGCTGTTTCGTTCTATTGAATATCATGATTGTTTGTTTACCTTCAACTATTTATTAGGCTATAGCCTAATTTTGATCATATACTATTTACACAATCAAATTCCATTCCAATAAGTAATTTTGAATTGATCTACTGATTTGTTCGTTTTTATTTGTTTAATTTCTATTATTGTGGAATAATGATGATTGATTTCTTACGCTACTCACACACTAATCATGTGCAGTCGAGGCAGACTATGATATGGATGTTTAGTGTGTAGGCTAATATTGTGTTTCTGAGTCAGCTGTTCAATTCAATGTTATTTTATTGGATGGAATTCTATGAAAATATGTTAACATACAGATTTGCAACTTGCAAATTTTTTTAAAAATGTTTACTTCTGCAATTTTTTAAAGTATTTTGTTCTTTGTTTTGCAGAAGTGGTCCAAGGGAAAGGTCAGGGACAAGTTGAACAATCAAGTTCTTTTTGACAAGGCGACTTACGAGAAGCTTTTCACTGAAATTCCCAAGACGAGGGTAATCACACCTTCCATCGTGAGCGAAAGGTTGAAAGTCAGAGGATCTCTTGCTAGGCGAGCTCTTGATGAACTCCATGAAAAAGGTATGTATTTTTTTTTTGGATTGTTTGCTTTCATATTGGTTTCTACTTATTTCGCAGGTTTGACGTATCATATATTTCTGTTATCTGTTACGCAGAGTGGTTCCTCTATAGAATGGATGTAGCTCTGCTAAGTGTGTTATTCTGCGTCATAGAAGATTGTATGACAAAAAGGCTGGCACAGAAAATTAAATTTAGGTCTATTGAAAAAATTGAATTATTATATTAAATTTATTATAATAAAATTTTTTAAATAACTCACCAAAATGACAGATCTTTCAACATTTATGTTGTATAAATAATTAATACGCCTGATAAGTGTTGATTGATTCTAACTGATGAATTTCAACTTCTTTTGACAATATTCTTCAGATGATATTCGAAGTTATCTAGTAAGGATTCTAAGGTGTTCCTGGAAGCGGTCTGTGAAATCCTACATGTCAGATTAGGATCATTTTTATGTCAGTGGCGGTGTTGAAGAACAGAATTTCTGGCCAAACTTTTGCTCGCATCCAAAATTTACAGTTTGGTTTGATGTCCCCTCTTGAAGACTAATGATTGGTCCTTACTTCATCGATGATGGAAATAAAATACGTACTTTTGAATGGTTGTCATTTGAAGGATATTTGCATCTGAATATGATCTCTACATTGGAAACTCACCCCAAAGTCCCAAAGTGAACGCTTTTGTTATTTAGGTGTTTTTCTCAGAAAGTTAAAGACTAGAATCGGCTTGGTACAATAGCGCCTGAAAGAACTATTTTTACTGATATTCAGGGATCTTAATAATGGGTTTAAAATAGACTTTTTAACCCATAGATTAATGTGTTTAAAATAGACTCCCAATCTCATATTGGGAGCTCTTGATTGATTTCATTTTAAATAAGTTAGGTAGCACATTTGATTTCTTATTAAACGACAACGATATTTTCATTTGCAATAGGACCTTTGAATAACATGAATCTTTCAATTTGATGAATATTTCCTAATGTTTTCATTTTTACGGTTTCCGATCGAAAAACCAACGAAACATTAATATTGTCAAGTTATCATTTTCATGAGGTTTTTGGTCTGTAAAAGTTCTCTTAGAAGCAATGCTCTCTTCAGTTATTCCAGTTTAACTATCTTATGGATCAGGATATTCGAGTACTGTATTGAAGGAAGTATGTCCTCTTTTTTATTGTACAATGTAAAAAATTCAATAATGTTTTCTTTTTACAGGTTTAATCAAGCAGGTTGTCAAACACCATGCTCAGGTCATTTACACAAGAGCAACAATGGGTGATGATGCGACATAAGCCTTTTTTGAAATTTCTATAATAAAAATGTTAAGATAAACGCTGTTTTAATTTTCTCCAACTTTATTAATGCTCTGTTAACTTGAATTGACTTGAAAAAAAAAACAGCTCGGCTCAACACTGTTGATAGTCTTAACTTGATCATGAGGATAAAAAGGAAGTGGTTTTGCGATTAGGCTTAACGTCTACTGGAACCGAATTTGTCCGAACTGCTC
The DNA here is from genome assembly GCA_017141395.1 of Laodelphax striatellus. NCBI lineage: Eukaryota > Metazoa > Arthropoda > Insecta > Hemiptera > Delphacidae > Laodelphax > Laodelphax striatellus. Next base: position 13,206,165 of record CM029534.1, on the reverse strand, counting down.
AACTTTGAATGAAATGGCAGGCAGTTCGGCCGAACGGATGAAAGCGGCTCCAGTGGACGTTAGGCGTTAAGATAATGAAAATGATCTTTTTCTTCATTAATTAATAAAGTGCACAATTACGAATTGTCTAACACTGATAAAATGTCCATTTCTGAAACCGTTCACTTCTGTGGCACACACAGGTCGAATTCGACGGCATAGAGGAACTGAAATAGTAGTCAATGTAGTTGAAGCATCAACTCGACGGAGTAGGAAGTTTGCAATGTGAACAGTCTTAGTCCGACTCGTACGAGCTACTCGTCACTCGCATCCAGTTTGACCACGGCCTAACACAAGCTGACCCGTGATGTCTGAAAAAAGGAGAAATGATGCAGTATTATCGATACATTACGTTGAATTGCAAGATTCGCTCACAGCACTGGGTTGTTAGTTGTTACTATGCAATGCAGTGCATTGCTTCATTTCATCCGACCCGGCGTCATTTCAGTTCCGACTAGTATATTATTTTTTTCTAGAAAGGCTGTCCCAAGAGTATTTTCATAGCCCCCTCTAAACTACATGGCCGTGGCCTTCAATGTGACAACCTCGCAATATCGGCTGGTTTCATGATGAAATCATACTTTTAAAAAAAACACTAGGTTACAAACACATGACCTATTTGCATTGCTCATGCAAGCCGATGCAGCTACGTTGTCACATTGAAGGCCGCGGCAATGTAGTTTAGAGGGGGCTATGGTATTTTCGAACAAGAATATCCTAATGTATGAAATTCTCAATGTCTTCAATATGGTCTAATAATGTCTTATAATGTCTAATATGGTCATATAATGTCTTCCATGTTTTCTACTTTTCTGAAGACTGATTATACATTTCACAAAGTAGTTGTTCATCAAGGATGGATGTAAAACAATTTGAAAAGTGATAGAACTGAATTTAGGCAAACTTTAATGTGGCCTCTTACATCAGTGTGGTTCGAGCCTGAGAATATTTTGATTGGTGAATCTTCTGGCTGAATTCAGCCGCTATAGTAGTCTAATAATAGGCATCCTGGCCCGGATCGCACTGGTGTGAAAGAGGCCGTGCTATTAAGTGTAAAAAAGTGTCAGTTACACTGCTGGAAACTGCAGCTCTAAGGTTACACTTATTATGTCAAAAGAGGTAGAGGTGAGTATCGTAGGATGAAGGATGTCTATCGCGATACTTTTCTCTTCCACCACACCAGTCCACAGACTGGAGTAATCTGTGTGGCCTTCGAATCACGAAGTCTATCAGCAAGTTTGTTTTTCAAAAGCAATGCGCTAAACCCACACAGGTGGCAGCGCCGCTTGGTCGTTGAAAAGCCGGTGTGTGTACAAGCGCCTGGCCGGCCGATAAATATCTAATACCTATCCTTTTTTATCGACCGTCCAATATCGGTGTGTGTGCAACGGCACTTACTGTCAAAATTTCTTGGCACTTGGCAGCTGGTTGCTCTCAGCTGATCGTTGTGTGTAGTAGCCATAGAACAAAGACAAATATTTGTCTTCTTTGTTCTATGTTAGTAGCCCAATATTCTCAGAAAAGTACCCGCGCTACCCCCCTCGCCATAGCTCGACCGGTTCTGTCCAAGTGCCAAGTATACAAGGGGTACAGAGCGTGCCATCTAAATTGGCGTCTCACTGGAGCATGCACGTTGAGCGCTCGCGGTACAGTAAGTTCAAAAGTTTATTCAGCTGGCAAACTCAGCTTAATAAAAAATTCATATTCGCTTCGGTTACCTAGCAGTGGTATGATGTTATTTGCTTCACTGACTTAGGGCCGCTTTCCCCAACGCGGCTTAAATAATAACAGCTGACGCTCAATTTTTTTTTTCTATACTTTTTCTATTCTCCAAATGAGGCTTAAGCTAGAGTTCAGGATAAACAGCGTTGGGGAAAGCGGCCCTCAGTGTGAAAATCTTATCTTTCAGTGAGAATTTTGGAGGTGACTGTACTAACACTAACCTTAGCGGCTGGAGGGGAAGCGTGGTGGGAGAGATTATCCATTTCTCTCGCACTGCCTCCCCTAGACGCCAACTTGAGTTAAATGGATCCTGCTATATAGCAGGATTATTTTAAATTGTCAGAAAACAGCTGATTGATGTAAGCTCGTTTACTGACGTTAAATCAGCTGTTTTATGACAATTTAAAATAATCCTGATAAGTTTGACAAACTTATCGTAGCGTCTAGACCGGGCTTTAGATGGCACACTCTGTAAAACCTTAGAGAAGAGATAGCAGACAAATGAACTTAGATTTTCTAATCTGTTATCTATGGTAAAACGTAGTTTTCTCAATTTCGAAAATGTCGTTCAAGAGGTATATTCGTACAAGGTGTTTGTCGTACAAGCGGTGGTCCCCCGTTTTGGGTTTCTGCTTTTAGGTTATGTTCATGTTCTGTTCTCTGCTTTCGTTGACGTTCTCGCGTCTCGTCGTAGTGCTTGTGAGCATAAATTTCGAGATTGCTCCTTGCTGACTGGTCCAGCAACTTTGTGTGGCAAAGGAGTGGGAGAAATGTGAAAGTTGCCGGTAGAATTATCGACCAAGGACCAATCGTATCATGATATTGCCGTTCACCAACCAGTCCAGTCACTGCTTAGTGTCCGGAAGATTTGGTTATCTACTGAAAGGTTTCTCCAGTTTATCAAAGAAAAAGATGCCGTTGGTAAGCATACTTGAATTTCCTTGGAACGTGTCTAATTTTAAAACGTTTCGTGTGCTTTTTTTAAAAATTTTCATTCAATAACCTGTTGAATGTGAATTTTTTTGAATACCGAACCCAATCGTTTTGATTACGGTATCACTCTCTAGCTAGAAAACTATCTGTCCTATTCAAGTGGATTTTTTCATCCTTGTACAGTGTCCACATAAAGTTATTAAATTGATGGAGTATACAATTCATTACTCTTAATAATGCACGTATAGGAGGCATCTCTGCTTTTTAAAACAGGAAAAAAAGGCGGAATCACAAGTTGACTTGTAGAATTACAATGTTCTGCTTATAAACGAAGTAGCAATTTCCTAATATGTTACATAATGACAATAATTTTTATAAAATATCTTGTGAAATATTTCCACATTCAATACGTCTATTGAATTTGTATTGGCACAGGCACACTTTTCCTCTAATTAAAAAACTTGTGATACGGTACCGTACTAATAATACTATTAAAATTATAAATTTGCACTAACTTAATTACCACTCGCTTATTACTGAGGCCGGTACCGCCTGTATCTCAAACTTTGATACCATAAATGTATACAGTAGTGGGTGGGAGGTGCATAAAGTTCCTATAACATTGAAATAAAAGTTTGAAAATGGTGAAAGCCTGAATAAAACAAGATACAGTATTGAACCTCAAAAATTAAAAAAATAACATACAGGTAAGTTATATTTAATTTTTTTTGGTTTCCAAATTTTACCCCTTTATAATATAGAGTGTATATTATAAAGGGGTAAAATTTTCCTAAATAAGCCTATTCCTAAATGAATCGGTGATTGTAAAAAGCCCACAAGTAGCATTTTTCAAATTTTTGGGAAACAACAAAAAACTTTTTTTTTTAAATATGCTGGTAATTTCTATGAAATTTGATCAATCCGTGTTATTATAGTTGTTATTGTGACTCTAACTTCAAGTTTTCATTCATATTTATGTATTACATCAATCAGGAAATTAAAAAATGTAAGCTTGAACATGTGGTGTTTTTACAATCAACCTTTTTTCATGAGTTAAAATGCATTGAAAAGAGTAGAGAATGACAATTCAGATTGATAACGCATTTTTATTCACTTGTAATTTGAGTTTAAACTGACATTAAAAAATATTTTCAATTGAAAAGATAATATTTCTTCATATTTTTCTAGTCTGTAATTTCATTATCAATATCTTCTTGAGTGTCTTCTCCATTGATGGGCCATTCATACAGTTCATTGTAATAATTCTTCACATTTTCTGGTATGTAATGTTCCATTTTCTTCAAATCAATAATTTTCTTGAAATTGATAGGAATTTTGTTGGTGTACGACAATTCTTGAGGTAATTGGAGAGGGAAAATGTTTTTTGATACTATTTTGATGCCAAAGATGAGAGTTTGCAGACCATCAATGAATTGTCTACATTGAACTCTTCCTACAAAATCAGCACTGTGTTTAAATTCAGAATAATTCGTGATTTGGAACCTGATTTTTTGTTCCTTTTGCACATTCCTGCCATAGGAACAATCAGATAGGCAAGATCGCTTATAAAATTTTGGCCACCACTTTTTGAAATCTAAAATATCAGCTGTAGAAACTTCTTTCACTGTGAACTTATTTGATGCACTGCATATTATTTCAGTATATTCTCTGACTGTATAAATGCGATCAATCTTTGACAACTTCCGTTTAATTGTTCCAAAAGCCCTATCGCATGGTAGAAATGAATGCCCACGTATGGGGAAATACTGGACTACCTCTTTAAATCGCTCAGTCTCTACTAATGCATTACAAACACGTACTATAGTATTGTTTTTGCATTGACCAAAACAGTTGTCACTAAATAACAATATTGTTTTAACATCAGGACCTACTTCGTTATCTACATAATCACATAGAAAAGAAGAAACTTCATTTGGGCCTTTCAGAGCAATGCCTTCATGATAGATATAGAATTTCGAAGTCTTTGTTGAAAGATTTGATATACAAAAAACATTCACTGTAAGCTGTCTCATATAAAATAAATCTTGAACTGGTATACAAGGAAGACTCAAGTTCATCATATAGTCCAGGCATAAAGCAACAACACTACTGTCTTTTTCACACAATTCTGTTGCAGCCCTTATTTTTTTAAAACTTGCTGCTACGATTTTGTGCACTTTCAACTTTGCTTCTGCAACTCTTCGAGCAACATCATTCAGATGAGGATTTTTGAGCTCAACATTGATAACTTCACATGTCACACAAGAGTCCACTTGCGGTCTCCCAAACTTCAAATTGAAATGATCTTTAAATATGTTATTATAAAACTCATATTTTACTGTTGTGGCAGGATATTTTATAACAAAAAGCTCATACATTATTTTAACATTGAGATCAGCATTCAAATATCTAATCTCTTTCGATGAGTAATGAGAAATTTTACATGGGAATGATTTTATGTGATCAATAATCTTCACTATTATATCACCAGGTACTGCATTTGAAGCTGGCGCTTTTCCTCTCTTGTCATTTGGCAATTCACCTTTTTTAAGTAGATTACATAGTCGACGCACTCTGTCTGGAGATACACCAAATATTGAACAAAATGCTTTTTTACATACCTCAAGTCTGTTGTCAAGATTGATAAAATATTTGAATGTTATTGTACGGTTGCTTTCTTCACCATCATTTTTCTTTCGACGTTTTTGCACATCCATCTTTTCAATCAATGTTTGCAGGTGTATATCCTGTTCATTTTTTGAACACAAATTGTATAGTCCTGAGAATAGATCAATCCTCTCATATTCATTCACTCTCATGAAGCATTTCTTGTTGCACCTGGAACAATGAAACATTCACTGATTAAACCTCAACTGAAATAATAGAGCATCAAAAATAATACCGGTACCATATTCAAAAAGATAATAAACTTGAAAAACATAATTACTTCTCCTATTATTAATTTACTTAGAAAATCTACCTAATTAGCTTAAAACATCTACTGGTATAAGGTAGATCTGATAAATTGTGATAACAAGAACTGGGTAAGCTCACAATAAAACAAGACATTACAATTCAGTATAAAGACTAACACCTAAAATATAATTTAATATTGGTTGTTTTTCTGTTATCAGTAATACTATAATGTTAAATAATAATCAATGACTGGTACCAAAATTATGAAAAATAAGGTTAACTTACTTGCAATCTGGTCCAATTGTTGCACCAGTAATTTCCTTCCCCTTGTGAGACGTGTAACTCTTTCCTTTCAATCTTGCATTCTTTATAGAATTTCTTTTATATTTATCTTCATTCCTTACTCCTTTTTTAATCCTTTTCTTTGGCGAAACTATTATTTCATCTTCATTGCTTGACATGATTCTACTCGTAGCTAGCTATTCTGAATAATAACTGGCAAGTTCAAACCAAACCGAAATAAAAATTGAGGTTAAGTTTTCAGATCAGCTGTGATCATTGATTGTAAAAACACCATATGTTCGGTGACATGTGGGGTTTTTACAACCAATGTGTTTTTCGAAGCCTTATAACTCGGGAAGGAAACATGGAACATACGTGGTTTTTACACTCAAATGTGTAGTTTGACCTGTAGAATGTTAAATGGCAAAAAAGTCAATTTATGAAAAAATAGCACTTATGGTGTTTTTACAATCACTGATTCAAATAATTTTGCATCACGAATTAAAAATACATAGGCTACAGTTACTGTAGATCCTTTGTAAAATGTTCTGCTCTTTTTAGTTTTACGTGATTGTAATAGGAGTAGGTGCATATTCTGTTATATCGTAAAATACATTTTAAAAACATCAATGTATACTGTAATATCTATTTATATATATCTGAAAAAGCAGTCGATAAAACCCTACTGACCATTTCTTGTCAGAAATGTGGTATGAATCTTTCAAAAAGAAAAAGAAGAAATAGCTATGACTTTCTTGTTTAGAAACTTGGACTTCTTTTGAACTGTAGAAATTTTATTTGTTAACTATTAATGTCAGTGGTTACTCGATTCTGTCCACAATGCCAGCAACCTGTAACGTATTTAGAAAATTATATTCATTGTTTTGGAACTTGCAAAAGATACTTCCATAGCAATTGTCTGGAAATTTCAGACGATGTTGTCAAGAGAATCAATGACAAGAAGCTGCATTGGTCTTGTAACAAGAAAAACTGTGTTGTCATTGGCGATGGGAGACAGGAATCACAAGATGCGCTTGAAAAGACCAACAAAAAATTGTTTGCATTTCGAAATGACCTGAGAGGTTTCAAAAAACAAAATACCGGTTATAAAATGTCTGCAAATCTGATTGCTATTTATCTCAAACAACTTGAAGAGAAAACTGCAAAAACTACCTGCGACCCGCGCTCCCAATCTAACACCATTCTACCCGTAATTCAATAATTAAATATCTATATTTGTAGGCTACGTACATGTACCTGTATTAATTTACTAGATTTTTGTATCTTTTAAAATGTTTCAAGATGGTTTAGAAGACTTGTCGATTTATAAAATGTGTTTGATTTGAGTATTGAAAACTGTGTAAAATTGAAGAGAAAAATGGTTGGCCAACAGGTCACCTTCATATCTTCGAAAAATTTATTAGTTTATTCGGATAAGTGACAAGTGCTTGGAAGCAAGTCTTACATGGAAGGGTGTCCGCTTTTGGGAAGGTAAACGCTAACATTCAGTTACAGTACCTTGAAATAACTTCACTTCACACCTAAAACTACAGTTTAATTTACTGTTAACCATCACTAGTTTTTATTTTTATATGGCATTTTTAATTTTCTCTAATTCAGGCCTTGGTCGTATATTTTTTCAGAGTCCTCTACTTACCGGGCAGGAGAAGACGGATGCCCTAGCACCGCTTCTTGCCAATGGATGGACTGCGGTCAATGGTCGAGATGCTATATACAAGGAATATCTATTCAAAAATTTCAATGAAGTAAAGATCCACCAAAATTTTTAAACATTATTTTTTCTGTTATAGTAACGACTTGTATTTTACTGTTTACAGATAAGTTTGCTATTACTTACATTATTGGATACAATTGGGATGCATTTCACACCTGATGAGGAGCTTCATCAGCCCTTTTTTACCCCATTATTTTTTACTCCATTAGAAAAATGCTTTCGAATATTTCCATTACCTTCCTACTTTACTCTATAAAATATTAAAATTATCTAAACTTTTTAACGGTTTTTTTAATTTTCTATTTGCTAAAAAATGAAGATTGTGCTATTCCAAAATTATGCAATATGTCATATATTGTAGTCACAAAGAGCTTTTGTTTATTTTTCATTCATTTTTATTTTACATGACCTTCCTATCATTAATGGTTAGGAATGTTCAAGGTTCACAATTATTCTCACATGGTTCAAGTAATTGGGCAAAATTACCGCAAGCGAGAAAAGCTCTCTGTAGAGCATTAGTTTTTCACTATTAAATTTTATTAAGAAATCGTTGGATGGGATTGTGTTTCAAATACTTTTGGTATATACCATAACTAAAAAATATTGTGTGATGACCTTCATAATGTTACTATGGTACAGCACAGAGAAGGAAGATTCTGTGGGTATAGTTCTCCAATGAACTTGAACTCTACATTGAAAATTGAAATTCCAACCATCCCATTCCAACTGATATTAAGAAGCTCATAATGGGTATATTCGATAACGTTTATGTGAACTGATAAGATAAATCGGAAATACTTCTCAGAAATATGCTGTTGATATAGCAGTTCGTCGTATTCCATTACATAAGCTAGTAAATACAGAATGGAAATATTATATTAAATTTTCATTTTCCTCTTTACTCCTTCAAGATACGGTAGTTCTCTTTATTTATATAGCTCTACAATAATATTGTTTATATTATTTATCAAAACATGAATAAATGATCAAGAACTTGAAAAATGCTGGAAGAATAAAACTTTATAAGAAATGATGGCCAATCAGAGATAATTCAGAGTTCCACTCTTTTTCTGTGATAGCATGCAATTCACCTTGACACGTATATTATTATTAATCAGCATGCTCTTCTATTAATTAGACGATGAAAAAGTAAAATACTGTATTGAGATTATAAAAATTATTTAGATTTCCACTGAAACGATTGATTTGAAATTAATTTTTATTTCTATTTTCATTTTCAGGCTTTTGGATTCATGAGTCGATCTGCTCTTGTCGCGGAGAAAATGGACCACCATCCCGAATGGTTCAATGTGTACAATAAGGTTCAAGTTACCTTATCCTCTCATGATGTGAGTGGAATCAGTGATAGAGACGTGAAACTGGCGACATTCATGGAAAAAGCATCAAAAATATCCGACTGAAATGATAATATTCCGGTAAATGTTGAGCTCCTCCACCCTGTATGCTAATATGTTGAAGTCAATCAATGTACTTATGTGATTATAACAATATTAAAGTTTTTGCTGTTTCAATAGTTTGGAGTTGTATGTACAGTACTACAATTAAGTCTTGACTAACAATAACTGCAAATGCTAACAATTCAGCGTAAATTTGTTAGAAACAACTAAATTCGTGGACAATTTTTGTTGGTGTATTTGCGACACAAATGTTTTTCCTATATTTTTGCAAAGTGAGAATGCAGTTGAAGAGTAATTGAAACTGCATTTTTGAGAAAATTTCGAAATCATGCACGTCGCGGTCGCAGTCAACTCTTTCTGATGCTATTTGAAAGTTAGAAAGTATGAATGGTTTTGAATTTACAGTTAACGTTACTACAAACAGAATACTTTTCGTACATTATTATTCTTTGAACATCACTTATAATTGTGTTTCTATTGAATGCCAAAGTTAATCATATTCTCAGCTTTATCGGCTTCTTTTGTCATTATAAAGTTAGAAAATCTGAGGTACGGAAACTATTTATCCTTCTAAGCAATTTGGTAACAATTCCATGATATAATAAATTATTTAAAAAGAATAACGGTAATTGAATGAATAACAAAATTAATAAGTTGAAATATTAAATATTTTTTCTACTTTCATGTTTTGCAAATTCGACTGCTATTCTCTGAGCATGAAATTAGAATATTTATAAGTACAGTGTTATACATTTAATTTGACGCTTGGCATTAGATAGATAGATAAATAGATAGATATCATTTCTTTGCCATCGTACTATACGCTAATGAGCACGCTAATTCCAAGCGTCAAATTAAATGAATGTCACTGTACTCGATTTGTTCGCTAGCCGTTCTTGGTAAATATAAAAGCCATTCACACATTCATGTTAAAATGACAACTCTAATAAGCTTATTCATCCAAGGTACAGTAATTAGAATACATCTATTCTATTCAACTTGATTTCATCTCTTCTAGTCAGTTATGTATTTTTCGTTTGAAAAAAGATTAATTTTACTAGGTCCTGCACAAGTTTCATGAGTTTTTGAAAATGTCATTTGATTTACTTGGAAAGAAATTGATGGTTTAAATAATATTGTTTTTGTTGAATTAATTATTCAATGCTAATTAAAATTCATGTCATTAGCTGAATCAACTAGATAAAAATATAATTTGCATCTCAAACTTCGTCTTAGCAAATAAAACAATTTTCGTTTGTGAAGCTATGAAAAATAGGGGTTTATAAACTCATCACCGAAATGATTATGTTAGCCAAATTATTATAAATATTTACAATATAACGTGATAAGTGTTTCTGGTCAATCAAAAAATAAGATGCTTTAAAAAACATTTATTAATTAACCTGGCTTACGACTCTAGTCTATTTAATTTATCCAACAGATCTTTACACTTTTTCATTAAAACGTCGACTGATCCTAGAAATAAATTGTCTGGCGTCAGCGCTCCAGTAGATTCAATGGTAACTGGAAATAAGTAAAATACAAATCATTGACAAAAAGCGTACTTCAACGTAAAAACATACGAATACAAACCTTGAATGAATATCAAATTTCTGGACATGAATTCACAATTTATAGGTAAGATAATTTTTTATAGTTCTACGAAATATTAATAAATCTTTTTTAAATTAATTTATTTATTATAATTGAGAGTGTTAACTTCCACTTTATTGAACACAATAAGGTACATTAAATGTACATTTGTTCTAGAAGTTTTATCAAATATTCATAATGTTATAATTAGAATATGATTAGTTCTATTTATATTGATTCAACCCAAGAATTGTACCCCAAAGATGAGGCTCTCAATCTAAAATACCATGGAAACTATTGAGAACTATTATCACTTGACATTACAACTCCACTCAAAAGTAAAATAATATTAGCACCCAAATCTAAACATCATTAATCTTAATGTAATGATTATAATATCATTTTCTAGACGTTATTGTCTTTGCTAACATTGCGAAATTACTATTTGACACCCAAAGAAAGTAACAAGTAAATTCAGTTTAATGATTGCTGCATAAAATAATTTACAATTAACAATTTTCTTTCTTTAGATAGAAAAGCCGTTCACATCAAAGCTTATAATACTTGTATTATAGGTATCCACCTATTATTAATACTGTATAAAAATGTTTTATGACTATGGTCAGCGCTTCGAGTAATTATCAATCCTCTAATCAATATACTCACAGATGAAATGATCCCGTTTTCTTCCCATACGAACTGCATCTTTCAAATCATTGTGCCTTAGAACATTCCTGCTACAAGAATCGTATCTTGCATTCTCCACATACGCTTTCTTCTTTCCTGGAAAAAGATGACAAGTCACTGGATTTCTTAGTGGATAGAATCAGAGATGGATTTGTTGTGGTTTGCACAAAAGAAATTTTAACAAATTTTACTGATGAATATTATCAGTGAACAGAAACTTGAAGTACATCATTTACCTACCCTATATTATGGAAATGCAGCGTTCATTCTATAACAAAGATGAATTCCATGCATTCTATCATAGAGAAAGCATTGTAATTCTATTAATTATACTTCTGTATTGAGTTTAGGCTTTTTGAGTCACACTATACAGTTATGGTTTGGAAAAGGAAAACCGCAGAATGAAAAGTTTATACTCTGGTGTATGAATGAATGAATAAATACATTATATCAGCCAATATTAATAATTTACAATTTGTCGTTTACATATTGGTATATCACACGACTATCAATAATAATAACATGCCGAGGCTATAGAACCTGTGTGGCTGAGAAGGCTAAATCGCTAGAGAAGGCCGTGTATGTTCTTCAATTTGACTTCAAACAACATAGTTCAGAAGATTTTTTATTAAGAAAATGAAAATTAATATAATAATGTTTATTGGGCGTTTGAATTATTGTAAAACCTAAAACTTAAACTTTGCTGAAATGACATTAAATCCCATTGATCAACAAGGTTTCTAGTAAAGTTACAAGTTTCTGCTTAAGTTTGGGAAAGAAAACTGAACATAACTCACCATTGCTCCCTTCTTTTATTCCTATCACCCCTGGAGAGAAACAGGATTGCAATCGAACTGCTTGTTCACCTTCAACATCGGTTACGAGTTCTATCTGAGGAAGTAAGCGGTATGTAGCTGTGGCTGAAAAATGAAAAACAGGCGATGAAAAAAAATTAAATTGATTAGGCCTAGAGGTTTTAAGTCTCTCTATAAGAAATTTCCTTATTACTCTGTCAATAATTCATATCATTATCTTCTCACATAATCAAAAATCCACAAATTAAGCTAATTGATCTGATTGCTCATCTGAACAATATCGAACAATTGAAGATAGGCTTTCGCTTCTGCGACCGAGTGCTGGAGCGGAGCCCGACCGGTCGGAGTGACGAACTGCTTATGTGTTGAAGCATTAGATCTTTTTCTTTGTTGCCAATTGGTGCGCGTCATCATGTGAGCCCGGCTGCGGCGCAACTTCTCCAAAATCCATCTTGCTGCCAGGCTGCAGGCATTATAACCTCAAATATCTCTAATGAAAACTAAATATATACATAAATGAGAAATAGAATATCTGAATTCACTTCTAACATAAAATTGAACAATAATGAGATATTAAACGGCTTTAAACCAGATAAGCAGGTGAATTACAATATATGAAAACATTTTGAAGAGATCAACTTGATTTACTAGTAGTATTGGATGGCACTGCGGGGGTGGCGTTTCAGTGAGAACACTTCAGCAGCAGCCGCCGGCGAATTTGTCCGCCATTTTGACTATCTGCTGCCGGGATAGGCTGCTGAGCCGCAACAACGAAAACCTACCTGAACAATTAACGTACACTTGAACGTAATTTAATTAACTCATCAGTTCTGTAATACTGTACTAACCAACTGGTGAAAACTTGGCATGATCTTGGCCAATGCCTTTGACAGCCAGCATTTTCACATCGATTTCATGTCCGGGCCGCAGCTTGGCTATCAGGATATCGTCCAGCACCGGACCGACGTCAGCCTCCTTCATGCGATTCGATTGTCTTCCCATAGGCAGCCATTTTATGTGTTTGGAATAGACTGCAACAAATCAGAACATGAAATTACAATACTGATATCAATTGCAAATGATACAACTCACGAACACGAGGAAATGATTTGCATCATGATGCAAATCATAATAATATAAGTGTGTACAGTAGTATTTTTTCAATTTGGCGGATGGCGAATGACTTTCATTGAATGTTTTCATGGTAGCGGGTGATTTTCTGTCGATTTCTTTTTAATAAATGTTTTTGAATGTTATACAGTATTTATGTAAAAAAATGAATTGTTTTGTATGAATTTGTTTTTTGAATGAATTGTTTTTTAGAAACTGAAAAATGCCAACATTCAGATTAATTACAGTCTACTGGAAAAAGTTGCTTAGTAATAATGTGGTTAACCCTTTAACTGGTGGGCCGTATATTACCTTGTTTACCCTTAAAATGCTACGCGTCGCAAATGGTCGCTGGCGCGACGTCTGTCTTAAGTGGTAGAGTCTCAAAAGGTCGCAACATGCAGTCGATCACGCATATTGTTATTTTTACTAATCGAAAAAGTCGACAGTATTTTCGTTAGATATCGATGGGAAGTACACAACCTGATGAACATTTTGAGGTAAATTTTATTTTCTAAGTTGGCAGCAGTGAGTTGAGCGCGCGGCTTCAAAATTGGCCATCACTTAAAGCTAACCAAGGTTCATATACGGCCCACCAGTTCAGTTCTAGATCGCTGGCGCGACCATTTGAGACGCGTAGCAGATTAAAGGTTAAGTAACAAACATTCAAGACTGCTCTTGGATGGGTGACCGTCACAAAAATGAGGCAAGGTGGAACCAACCGCAGCGGAGTGTCTGGCAACGCTGAGTCGGGCTCCGCTGCGGCACTCGGTCGCAGTAACGAAAACCCATCTTAAGGATCTCCACACCAATAAATGCCATACGATAAAAAAACGAAAAAAATTCAAGTCCCAATTATTGAATTACTGAGAGAATTCCCTACTCTACAATGTGGTTCAAACTCACCATTATTATTAACATAAAGCTCATCAGGATTCGTTGAATCTGGTTTGGCGTTGGTGTTTTTTGTACATTTTATCTTCAATTCAAACTCCAAAGTGTCCCGTTCCGTTCCTTCATCTGAAAATAAATAATGTTCATGGATATTATCGGTATGTAAAATAGTGATCATAGGATTACACTTTAGTTCGAAACACATTACTTTTAGTAGCCTTTAGTTTATGAACATCAATATGGATTCACTTGAATTCCCCAAGGCCTGGTAGAATATGATAATTCATTATTGAGTTATTGAGTAATTACAAACAGAATCAATGAAAGAAAATAGAAAAGTGAAGTAAGAAAATCTTTAAAATTACCTTCGGATTTGAAATCAAAACGTCTCGGATCAGCCTTCAAAGGTATCAATCCAAGCCTGTGAGCTAGGATTTCATCCTGGATCAATGATGTGTTATTGTAGATCATGACCTTTTCTATAGCCATTGTTGGTACCTAAAATTTGGAATTCTTCAATTGTGAATTGTGAAGTAATCATAAACATTCATATTTAAATTATTTTAATACTGTATATAAAAATAATTTTGAATCGACTTTCAAGTTCTTTTAAAGATTTTATTTGGAATTGAATCGTATTATAGGTACTGTTTATATTATATGAACTATAGTTGTATAAGTTAGTATCAGTTGGTTCATTAACTAACTAACTGAATATAATTAATTGAATAGATAGACTATTTATTCTATGTTATAAATAATAAGAAGTATTGACTTATCTTATGCTAGTCAAGGCACAATATTAATAATACTGTAACACGTATTTTGATTCCATTGGGAGCCTGGCTAATCGTTAGTGAGGCTAGTCAGTCACTCCCTATATTTTGGAGGCATATTGAATTGTTACATTGCACTATATAGCTGCTTAACACAATGTTTTTTTTTTATTTTGTGGCAAATTTATTGAATCTGGATCAAACGAGAAAGAAAAACTTGAAAACATGAACATTTCAATCACGAAAAGAAATTACTTGAAGACTGAAAGACTTGAAAAACAGAGAATTTGAAACTTACTTCTGAAAGGAGAATACGTCTGAATGCATTTGCAATGGCAGGATGAACACCCACAAGATCAAATTCCATTTCGGTCTCATTATAGTTGACTACAAATATTTTCATTGTCTGCAAATCAAAACAATTTTTTTCAGCACACAAGAGTTCACATACTAACAATTTCAAGTAAAATGCCTATAAATTTATTTGAAATATATACAGAATGTCTCATGAAAAACGCATGTTTTTCAAAGTGTTATATAAGAAAGTTTATTTCAATCATACATCCATCTTACACTAAAATACTAAGAAAATATATTCCAAAATACATTGAAAAAATTACATAGGAAATATGGCGCACTTAATGCGTTAATGCTCATTAAAAACCTCAATTTGGTTCATAACAGCAATTTATTCATGTATTGCAGTATTCAAATCTTCAATTGAACGATACTTACGCAGCAAATTTTGAATTTCAAGTGAAGAAGAATCACATGCCAATACGCTGGACTTGGAACTCTCTACTAAAGCTAAGTTAAACGACGAATGCAGATTTATTCTATTTGAAATTTTGTTCAACAGCAAATACGTGATTTTGCAAGGTCAGTTGCGCCATATTTACTAAAACTGGATACTTTAACCTACAAAATGGTGTTGCTCGGCGGTCACAGACAGCTCCACTCAACTGATACTATCCTACTCAATCCATGCGTTCTTTTTGTCACTCTGTATATTGGAACAGGTTTTGAGAGAATAATATCTTTATGAGTGATTTTTATTATAGTATGGCTTTTTATCGGTAAGGAGACCCTAATGGGTAGGTTTCACCTCGCCTTATTTTTTGTCGTTCACCCATTCAAGAGCAGTCTTGAATGTTTGTTACTTAACCACATGATTACTTAACAACCGCTCTCAATGAGAGACCATTTAACAATTAAAAAATTCAAGAGTGATTATTAACAAGTGTAAGATGGAACTAAATATTTTTTTTCAATATTTTAATTGATTCTTTGAACCAGTATTTGAAGTAGTCAGAGAATCTTTCTAAATTGCAAAAATATATCAAGAAAATTTTGCAAGTATCCATACCTTTTTCAATTCTTGGAGATTCCATGGCTTCAAATCTCCAAGGAACATTTCCTGAAACATTTATATAAGCTTTTGTAATGCATTTATTGGAAATGAGTTATCTTTAATAATTCAGAGGATAGTTTTCCACTATGAAGTTGATCTTAATACAATAGGCCTTTTAAAATTCAGAGAAAAAAAATGCAGATAATTCTCCTTTTGCAGAAAAAAATTCTGCGTATCATCACTTTATCATCTCATATTTGGATCATACATACTTACCACAGAAAGTGAAAAATATGTATCCCAGCAAACTCAGCATGTTTCTCAATACAAAACTTCTTTAGGTCCAGGCCGACCTCACCAATTTCTCATACACAAACACAGCCACACCACCACCACTCAGGATATAGAACATGAGCTACTTCTAAGATCAGCTATAGTGTTATAGAAATGATTATCAAGCCAATGCCCTTAGCAACATCATCATTTAGAACATTGATAGAGCAGAATTTGATCTTCTTATCATGCTGACGCCCTGATACACTTCTCTCATGTATCAGCTGATTCGATATAAATTCTCATATAGTTGAGCAGCTAGACTCATTTTAGCATACTGTAGCCTCGATAAATTTAAATTAGAACTTCTAAGTGGCTAGAGCCTAAGTCCTCTAAAATCAATAATAGGCACAAACATTGTATTGGAAGAGATCACCGATGATATTCTTCTCTCATGATGTAGCTGTTATCCATTGTTATATTTCCAAATCAGGAAGAAGTAATCAAAAAGCTTGATTGAAATGTTTCTTCAACTATAACCTAAAATTAAAAATTTTGTGACGACGGGGACCATGTGACCTGACAGCCAACTCGATCGATCATCATGTTTTAGATGAAAAGACGACAAGAAGGGTCGACGAATTTTCGAGAATCTCAAATATTAAAGATGAATTGTGTGACAAATAGAATTATTTCCATGATAAGTTTTTTTTTTAAAGTCGAATTTCAAATTGAAATTGATATTCTGATAAAAACCGAAATTTTTCTTCTCGGGCTTGGAAGATGAAATCAGTAAGCCATTGTAAAAAGCTGCTGTGTCTGTGTGTGCGTGTGAGCTCTGTGTTTGGGCTATGGGCTTTGCTGGATTGTCTTTTTAATTTCGAGTAATTTGTTAAAGGCTTTTATTTTCAAATATTTACTTACTTTTCTTATTGTATGCTTATTATTCAAGTGAAGAAGTGAATCAATTTTCAAAGCTAGTTTGATAGTTTTCTGAGAGTTTGCGAAAATGGCGGAACAGCGTCCTAGAAGAGTGGTAACTGAGGATCTATCTAACGTTGAATTTGAGACCAGTGAAGATGTTGATGTTATTTATACATTTGATTCCATGGGATTGCGGGAAGAATTGCTGCGAGGAATTTACGCCTATGGTATGCTTTTTATAACTATCCAACTTACATAAATTATTTAGTATCTTGTAAAAGAACCTAATCGTAAACAACTATGTTGCACGTTAGGTTAGGCAATACTGTGCAAGTAGCCTGGTTTCTTTCACATTGTCAAGTATCAATATTAGAGAAGATTATCCTGGTAGTGATCTGCTATTCCATACACATCCTGTCTGTAAATTTTACGTTTCTCACTTGCAGCTGCAGTTTCATTGAATTGAGCGAATTAAATAACATAAATTGTGGTTAGCTCCAGCTTAAATAGAGGAGAATGTATCGCTAAAATGTTTTATCAATAATCTGATTCTCTTCTGTGAAGATTATTGCTTAGGGCCTGGTCACATACGTATGGGGTTTCATTCACTTCACTTGAGGCCAGGCCACACTCCTTATTTGATTGTCTTCACTTCACTTAGGTACTCATAGATATACTATTCGAGTAAGTGAAGTAAAGTCAAGCAAAGGAGGAGTGTGGCCAGGCACCGCCAGGCCCTAAGTGAAGTGAAGTAAATCAAACCCATCACGTATGTGACCAGACCCTTACAGATTTTCGCCAATCTAATGACTTGCTTCACTTTAATGGAAGAGAGAGAGAGAGAAAAAAACTCCTGCCTTTCTTTTTACCTGAAAGGCTAAGTAGAGGCGCAGCCGGCCTCATTTTAAACTAAATTTTTACACTCACCTACCACACTAGTAGTATAATACTACTAGTATTATAGCCTTCCTATGCACCAAGTCAACAAAATATTGCAAAAAAGTGTAAAGTTTCGAGAAAGATGAGATTTATGATACAAAACAGAATAAGAGTACAAACGGACTGTGAGAGATTCAATTGAGGCGCAATCACAGTGCTAGCGGCATAAGAGGCAGTACTGTCTTGATACAACCCAGCATTAGTGTAATATTTATTTGGTATTCTTCTAGTATAGAACTTACACTGAAACTGCGAGCCGGAGGGTGTAGGGTGTACGGGACGGTAGGATCGCGTAATCTGTGACTGCGACAGGGAAGTGAGCTGTCTGTAACAGCTTACTGTATTTAGATGTGTGCTCAGTCTGCAACTGCGGAGTGTCGACAGACAGCCTGAAACTGCCTAGAAGGTAGAAGGAAAAGTCCTAGAAGGTAGGATAGGGATTATGAAGGGAGTGCGCAATCTGCAACTGCCAGGAACGAGGGTCTTTAACAGCGACACGTCGGTGAGCAGTCTGCAACTGCTACCCTGGGGTCGAGGGTGATCAAGCCCGAAGGCGAAGTGGATGAAGAGTAGAGAAGCTGAAGGGGTGATAGGATGAGAAGGGCTGGATGATCTAGTAGAGTTGGTAGGTCTAGAAGAGAAGAGTTGTAGTCGCTGCGAAGCTCCCCGTCGATCTGACACTCTGCTCCTCGAGCAGTTGCCTCGTTTCCTCGGTCGGAGGCGGGGGAGGAGTCGGCATGCTAGAGGAGGAGGCTGGCGCGGAAGTGGATGCGCCTTTGTTCGAAATTCTTATCTCCGTAGCCACTGATAACCGATTGTAAAGAAGTACTTCCAAGCTAATGTTATTTGCATTATAGAATTTTATTAAATTATAATTCATCAATTATGCTAGCTCATAATTTTGATATATTGTTATGCAAAAATTCCTTCGTCACAAATTCACATTATGACATCTTATAACCACATGATTTTGAGCTTGATGGAGTTAAAATTGTTGTGTTTGTGTTTTTCACCCCGTTCCCCTAAAACTAGAATTCCTTTTATCGTTATCCTTTGTCATTCCTTGAGTCATATTTTAAATTAACGAGGTTTTGGACTGGCTATTATTTCTTGTGGAATGAGTGAGTCTGTCTCATTTCATAAATTCCAAGCCGCACAGTAAAGGAGCTTTGCCGATTTATTTCATGAAGTGAATGATTTAAAAGCGATTGGTTCCGACATAACTACATTGCCGTTTCCATTTCTGCATGTCGTTTTAATGTAATTTATTTTTGATTTTGCAGTTTATCCTTGTCATCTGCCATACCTAACAATAACATAATGTTCCTTGTTCCATTATACAGTAACCTATATACTAATTGACCAATATAATATTGATATGTATTATCGTTGAATTAGGTGTTAGGAGGAATATCTTTAGGAATTCTGATTATTTTTGTAGTTTGAATATTTTACCATGATATTTTAATGGTATTCTGTAGAAAAATGTTATTTGTCTTTATTTTATTCAGTCGTAATTAATACTTCAATCATGCTGCCTAATGTTAATTTCCTGAAGTGTATTTTCTATTTTACATGAATGAATATGGATTGGTTAATTTATTATCCATTGTAGTCCCATTAAATTTCTAGTCCTAAGTGATAACTTATTTTAGATTGATATTATTTTTGGCTATTAGCTAAATTTAAAAGAATGTATTTCAGGATATTTTCGATTCATATGCTCTATGCTTTACTCATTCATTCTTTGAATTTATTCGTCTCCCCAATCGATGAAAAATGAGCTGTTATTCTTCTGAATTGATTTGTCCGTTTGTCTGAAAGATAGATTTGTCTGTGCCATACACATAATTTCTTGAGTTACATCTAGCTAAACTTGAATCTATTCATTTTCAGGTTTCGAAAAGCCTTCAGCCATCCAACAGAGAGCTATCAGACCTATAGTGAAAGGCCGGGATGTAATAGCTCAGGCGCAATCTGGTACCGGTAAAACGGCTACATTCTCAATTGCAATTCTACAGTCTTTGGACACTCAGTTGCGAGATGCGCAGGTTCTGTGTTTGTCGCCGACCAGAGAACTTGCTGTACAGATACAAAAGGTTGGTTCAGTTTTTGATTTAAGATTAGTTTGAGTTTACTAATTGACTAAACGTCGAATGCCTCGATTCAGCAAATAATAAAATTAGTGACGCGGATCAGCACTGAGAAAACTCTTCAAAAGGCAATAATTTTCAAATTGTTGAAGATTTTCATTGTAATTCAATCATCTTACTATTGCTGAAAATTATTTCAAGAATAATAATGAACTCCTAGGGCGGCATAAGTTGCTAAAGAAAATAATAATCGCTGACATTATGATGCCAGACACTAGAAGGACTGGGTAGCTATGTAATAGAAAAAAGTAGTGCATATCTTTTTCTCTCATTGGGGTTTCGCCAAACGAATTACAGGTTTTTGAAGGCAAAAAGCTATTTGGTTCTTTACCACTGTTCTTGGCACTTTACCACTTGGTGCAATAAATTGAATATTGAGAATGTCTGCCATTTTTTCTTGAATTCAAGAATTGTAACTGCTGCAAATAAAAATTTGTTTGAAATATAAATAAAAAATATTCTTTAGGATTCTGAAATTAATTTATTCAACAATATGACTTGAATGAACTATTCCAATTTTTGAACTAAACTTTGAATGTTGATAATTCCTGCAAATAACAATATGACTGAATATTAACGATTCTATGTGAATTTTCAAACAAAACTTTGAATTGAAATAATTAATCTATTTCTGGAAATACTGTTCAGCTTATGTTACTAAGTTGTATTGATTATTTACTAATGTAAATAAACTTTATTCTCTTAGGTTATTCTTGCTCTTGGCAATTTCATGAATGTCCACTGTCATTCCTGTATTGGAGGAACAGGCTTAGGCGAAGATTTACGAAAATTGGATTTTGGTCAGCATGTTATATCTGGAACACCTGGAAGAGTATTTGGTAAGTTGCTTCACTATAAAATCTACTTGTATATACTTTCTAACCGTACTCATTGGCTTATAACATCCAATATTAAAAAAAGATGTCCTCTTTAATAGGATTGTTTTTGCATTGGAACATGCTTTTTCCAATAGGTTTCCACTAATTTGAAATCTTTTCAAAATTTTCAACAACCTAGCCAAATTTCCTTTCTTGTTACAACTAAGTTGCAAAGATTTGGAAAGTGACTTCACGAATCGAAAAAGGAACTAGTGATTTAATTTCAGTAAGTACGGTACTAGTTTCATTTATCATCATTGGCGTTTTCAATATTTGGTTCAGATTAGGTTTCTGCTTGTTTCAAATTACAGAAGTGTTTGAAAATTGGTTTATCTAGTCTAGTAGTTGATCTACAACATCCAACATACCTTGTTCGTTTGAGCGAGTGAAATTCGTGCTGAATTCAGAAAAATGAATTCCCTAAATTGTGATATTTTCCTTTTTAGATATGATTAGAAGACGAGCTCTGAGGACAAGAAACATAAAAATGTTGGTATTAGACGAAGCCGATGAAATGCTGAACAAAGGTTTCAAAGAGCAAATCTATGACGTCTATCGATATCTTCCACCAGCTACGCAGGTATGGTTATGGCTAATTTTCCATAAATTAATCATAATAATTTAAATTATCTTATCTATCATTTCCACTTGGATGAACTTAAGCTTGGTAGTAATACTACTAAG
Source organism: Laodelphax striatellus (assembly GCA_017141395.1). Lineage (NCBI taxonomy): Eukaryota > Metazoa > Arthropoda > Insecta > Hemiptera > Delphacidae > Laodelphax > Laodelphax striatellus. The sequence continues at coordinate 13,184,043 of CM029534.1, read as the reverse complement.
TTTTCAATTAAAACTGAATAATTCAATTTTCATCAATTTATAAATTTTGATCCTATTTTTTGTTCTGCATTGAAACTATGCTCAGCAAGAGGAATCAAATGAATACCATACTTATATCTTATAACTTGAATGCTACAGTTCACATGGTCTCATACATTTTGCAGTAAGCTTTCTTCTTGCTTATTTTATTTGACGGCTAAATAATACTGCAATATCTAAATATACTGCAATTCATTCATTCATATGGGTTTCTTGTAATGCTTACATCAGTCTTTTTTCTTTTACAAAAATTAGGTCTCAGACCCTTGCAATATCTGATGAATGCATTCTTTAAAGTACGGCCCATAACTTATGGTCGCGTATTTAGACTAAACACGCATATTTAGCCGGTTTTTGAGTTGCACGGACGTCTGGAGGAGCTTATTTATGGCTACGATAGCTAAAAGAGGCCCGATAAACTATGTGCCCGAAGTCGAATACTATGTATTCGCGCCGTCAGCTTTTTAGGTTACATTGATCTGTTCCGAAAGATTCTACTCAATGTTATTAGTTATATTTACTTTCATTGGATTTTTATTCGTGTAATGATTTGTGATAGACGTAAGGAACTTTAAATAATTTAAAAGCCTAATAAAACTTCAGCTGAATGTAGCCAGGCCTATCCTTATATCCTGATTTTCAATATATTGATGAAGTATCTGTTGATTTCATATGATAACTTGGATCCTTCCTAGTTTCTCTGGAATTCATCATGAATCAATATTGTTGTAATAGTTGTAAATGTGCTAAATAGTTTTATGTTCATTCCAGGTTTGTCTGATCTCTGCTACACTCCCCCATGAAATTCTGGAAATGACCAGCAAATTCATGACTGACCCCATCAGAATACTTGTAAAACGGTAAGACTTCACAATTATGGTTTCTAATTACTATATATTTATCTACTTGTATAGAAAATAAAGAAGGTTATTGAAGGTTCTCCAATGTGAGAAACCCTCTGGCTATACAATGCTGTACCTTATTTGAAGTTTTATGTTAACAGCTTCAAGCTCAAGTGCTTCTTATCCTGATCTATCAAATTAAAATTTAGTCTCCTGGTGACATCACAATATACGTGTACAATAACTGACAATACATTGTGCCATATCTAATCCCAGTTGAAAATTATTTTCTCCAAAACCAAACACAAATTTCAATATTGTAAAATAAAATATTCCAAGACAAATTTCGAATATTGTAAAAGATAATATTATGAAAGTTTCGAACCAAATTATCAATAATCTCAATTCTTCGAAAATTTCATATTTTTTACCAAATTATCTACTGTATCGTATTTAACAAAAATTATTTTCTGTTCTACACAGTGATGAACTGACACTCGAAGGAATCAAACAGTTCTTTGTTGCCGTTGAACGTGAAGAATGGAAATTTGACACACTCTGTGACTTGTACGATACGCTCACAATCACACAAGCCGTCATTTTCTGCATTTAAAGTAAGTGCAACTTTGTTTTCAACAAAAAACTCAGAAATAGATACCAATGACTCTTGAATCGAGACTCAGCCTAGATTATTACATTATTAACAATAACTCATTGAAAAAAATTGTGCATGATTGTACTAGAACCTCAATATTATAGTTTTCTTTCTCTCCATTCATTATCTCTGTTATGTTTCAGGTTGATTGGCTGACAGAAAAAATGAGAGAAGCAAACTTCACAGTTAGTTCTATGCATGGTGATATGCCTCAGAATGAAAGAGATACGATCATGAAAGAATTCAGATCAGGCACCAGGTAAGATAGCACAACTTTCCTATGTCTGTAACTTGAAACTTCCAACTTTGAAAATTTTAACGTATAAATAAGAATATATATCGCGTAGGAATGGAGATCTTTAGCGCCTTTCATTTCCCACAGCACATGGTAATATTTTCCAAAAATCGGAAGTCAAATCGCACGTCTGTGGAAGCGATTTTTGTCATCCGTCTTTGGCATACATTTTGTACTACGGCAATAGTTGTAAGGCAAAATTGTGCAATGAGGCGAGGTGGAATCTACCCGTAAGGGTCTCCCCACCAATAAAAGCCATACGATAAAAAAAAGTTGTAAGGCACTAGATAAAACGAAAAATAACGTTTTGTTTGACTTCAACATATAACGTATTTGAAACCGAATCAGACAAACAAAACTTTCTGTCTTGTGGTCTACATTGGTCTTACCCATTTCAATGCTAAGCCTGTCCCACTTGATTAAAGCAAACTTTTTGTTTGGTTTCGTTTCATCTGGTGTGAATTGGACTTAAGTTGGACCGGGCTGGTCACTACATCCATCTCCAGTGATATTCATTAAGAGTTCTAGTGGAGTTTCCAAAAATCAACAGCGGTAGCACTAAATAGAACACAAGACGTGTAACTAACTGTAGGATTCAAACTTATTCGTTGAAGTTAGCTGAGTCATCTGCATAAGGAAATTATTGCAATTATTCTTATGGGTTCTTTTGCGGAGAGACCCTCCGCGTTTTTTGCGGTGTTCCGCGTCGCCAAATTATCGAATATTCCCCAATGATTTGAAAAATATGTGAACTTATAGGTCAAGTCCCGGCTCCTTTAAATACTAAAATTTATGTGCTTCAAAATCGCTTCCCGGTGGTTCGGAACCCACCTAAAGATGTAGGTCTATTCATCTCAAATCATCATCATCCTTCCCATTACCAACGCACAAGCTTAGAGCTTATGTGGGCACCATCCCTAGCAAAAAAGTCTTAACACTGAATAAGGAAAGACCCCATCACATAACGACATGATGAATTTTGTGATAATAGTCTCGTATAGCAGGATTCAATTCAACTTGTCATAAATCAGCTGATCCAGTAATAATTAAAGAGTGATTTCGACACAATAATCATAAGGCTTGAAAGTCTTAAAGACCTTTAAAATCTTTAAAAGACCTTTTTAAAGAAGACCTTTCAAAGAATAACTTTTTAAAAGACCTTTTCAATAATCTGCGAGATTCATCATTTGGAGGTTAAGTATTGCAATCATATTCTCGTCGATCAGCTGATTTATGACAAGTTAATTGCATCCTGCTATATGAGTTTGAAGTAAGGCCTCGTCTCATAACGACAGCTGATGAATTTTGGTGATAATAGTTTCATATATTAAGTTTGAAGTGAGACCTCGTCTCATAACAACAGATAGTTTGATGTTGATAATGTGTGTTTCAGCCGTGTGCTGATCACAACCGACGTGTGGGCGAGAGGCATTGACGTGCAACAGGTGTCGCTGGTGATCAACTACGATTTGCCCAACAACCGTGAGCTGTACATTCACAGGATCGGCCGGTCGGGTCGGTTCGGTCGCAAGGGTGTCGCCATCAACTTTGTCAAAAGCGACGACATCAGGATTCTGCGCGACATCGAACAGTACTATTCAACGCAGATCGACGAAATGCCCATGAATGGTAAGCGGTTCATTCTTCACACAATTCTCTTGTTATTTTTCATGGTAGACACAACATTAAGGAGCGTTTATACGAGCAATGATTCACTTGAAACAGTATCAGCTGTACAATGACGTTAGTTACTCAAAACCGTATAGGCCTAAGAATCTATTGGCGACAGCTGATAATGTCGCGAGCAAATCATTGCACAAAAAGCTCCTTATTGCTTGAATGGCAAAATGTTTCTTCTTGGTCTACTGTGCCTACTTTCTTAAAATCACTATTGAAATCAATCCATTATCTACTGTATAGATTATCTGCCTAAGCTGTTATGGATTTTTTTATTTGCAAGTGCCAGTTATGTTGCCAGATGCAACTGATGAAAAATCCCAACTACTTATTTTTCATCAATTGCATCTGGCAACGCTGGGTCGGGCTCCGCTGCGGCACTTTGTCGCAGTAACGAAAACCCACCTTAAGGATGAATAAAATTGTTTCATTTCGTAAAACATTTACAAAAATACTGTACATAAAATACAATACTATAAGTGGAAATAAAAGTAAAATATATACAATAAAAATGAAAAAATTTCAACATAATTGCCAATCAATTTACCACAACAGCCTCGCTTGGTGCTAAGAGCATCATGGCTGATCCTAGTGAACGAACGCATTCATGCTGGTGGCCATACTGCGAGCGACGTGCCTTGCTAGGTACTAAGTTGGTCACCAAGCGAGTCGCGTCGCTCGCAATGTGGTCATCTGTAATACTGCGTTCGTTCACTAGATCAGTCACTTGGATCTTAGGCTCTTAGCACCAAGCGAGGCTTCTTGTAGTGTGGCCTTACATTTAGCACTGAACCCGAATGTGCTAGCTGTTTTTGTTTAATTGAGCACCTTCGACAAAACATTTATGACAATTATAAGTTGAGGGCCTACTAGTAGTATCTTTAACATACTTGCTACAAAAATTACGTCGAAAAATTGTTGCCGACTTTGATTCTTCAAACCAAAACACACAGCAAGCACTCTCGGGTTCAGTGGAGGCAGCTATCTTCTCAACCGCACTCTACATATCTATATGTAGAGATAATAGAGATAATTCTCAGTTTCACAAGAAAATAATATGCAATACGTCTTGTTATACTGTATATGAATTTTGTTTAATTAAAATGTTATTATTTCTGTTACAGTGGCTGATTTGATTTAAGCTGTCGTCTCTTTGAAAATATACAAGCTACCTGTATGAATAGTATAGTTTTTGTAATATCTTCTTTGAATCTTGGAAAGTTCTATTATTTTTGTTCTAAGATTTTTTACTTCGTCACGATCCTTCTTCATTGGTTCAAGTCTGCAGAGATTCAACGCTCAGTAATGTTTTAACATAACTATATGAAAAATTATAGATGTGCATATATTTGTATCAATGATGCAATAAAATAACTGTTTCCATTGTTTGGCATTTCAGTACAATTTAATTTGAATAATTCAGTTAATTTTAACCAAATTCCTTTCCAGTGCTGTTATATGTTGAAGCAGCGATTTTGCAACGAAGATATGATTGAACAGATGCTCTAACTCATTAAACAAAATATTAGGGCCGGTTCATGAGCTTGGGATTTAGCCAAGTCTCTAGACTAAAACGGTGGCTACTGTAGATAAACATAGTCTCGACAGGTTAGTGGGTTAGCAGCATAGAGAATCCCTTAGTACATAGTGTCGAGGCTAACGTTTGTCGATGCTACGGTGGCACCTGTTTTAGTCTAGGACCAGGCTAAACTCTGAGCTCATGAACTTAGTCTCTTTGGTCTTATCAGTTGAAGGATTAGGGGAAACCGGTCCACTGTAGGACGATTTTCTTAATTTTTATTTGTGAGGCTTGCATTTTGAAATGAATTGAACTATTTAAATTTTATAACATAGTTTACTTTACTGGCTACTACCACAGATAAGGTATAATCCTTAAGGTATATAGGTAAATAAGGTATAAGATTATCCCTTATCTGTGCTACTACATAGACTAAGAAGATTTGCTCCATTAAAGTAACCATTCAAGTAATAAATGCATTCCAATATAATATTTGTATTTATATATACTTTTAATATACTTAAATCCATTTATATTAATATTGAATAATTATTACTAAATATTTACTTGGAAATTGAATTTAAAAAAATTGATAATGATGTTAACTTATTTGTTACTTGAACATATATGTATGTTTAGAGTGATTGATACTTATTATGCCAGCTCCATACATGCGGCATTTGGCAAATAACGCATGTACGGAGCCGGCATTATGTAATATTTAGAGATGCTCCCTGATGTGTCACCTAATAAGAACTGCCAATAATAGTTTTTATTGTCTGTAGAATTTAAAACTCCCTTGTGTTTTGCTTTTGAAGGAACAGTAGTGGGCTAGAAGGGTACAAGGTACAAGTAAAAGAAGTGTATGATAGTGATAGGGCTTTGCTCGTCGGCGTTTTTAATGACAGGGTCTTGCTTAAGGTGGGTTTTCGTTACTGCGACCGAGTGCCGTAGCGGAGCCCGACCCAGCGTTGCTAGATGCGGCACTCGGTCGCAGTAACGAAAACCTACCTTTATACATTTGAACTACCCGCCATAACCAAAAAATGGAGCTGATATCCCAGATGGGATGGTACAAAGTGTCCCAGCGACATTCTGGTCCACCACTCCAAGGATTCCAAACGACATTTTGTCCCATTTTCACTGACGACATTCTGTCCTTATTCTGAGATGGACCAATATGTCGGCTGCATGCACGACATTTTGGTCCAATCTATACTCCTTCACTTCTCCGACAATTTGTACCAACGACATTTTGTCCCATTCTGAGTTGGACCAATATGTCGGCTCCATGCACGACATTTTGGTCCAATTTCCTTACATTCCTTCACTTCCTGACAATGTGTACCAGCGACATTCTGTACCACGTTTCATTCGAAATAACGATATAGGCAAAATATTGACTGTTGAACTTCTAGTCAATTAGAGTGTAAGTGTGACGTCACAGATCCCAATCTGACTACATGTTTCCAAACATTTGACACTGACATTTGAAAGTGTATGCAGTCAGTTTTCGATTAATATGCTTTAAAATAAAATTGGTATAATATTTTGTCTTTTTCATAGGGTCATAATTAAGGTTTCAAAGCAATGAAAAACAAGGTTAAGTGACATTTGAAATTGTCAGTATTTGATTTTTAATTTTCTGTAATGCTTTTTCTCCACTATCAAAATTAAGATAAAAATCATTATTTTGAGGATATCCACTGGAGATAAAATTAATTAATTATATCATTGATAAGACAGGGTCAAATCAAATCAAAATCCATTTATTGCAAAAGACAAGTAATGTACATGTATAGGCCACGTCAAAACATAATTACACTGGCATAATCGAAAGTTAGTTGATTTGAAAGCAAATTATGAGAATTTGAAGCTAAGAAATACAGCATCCTAAGAAAAAGTAAGTTGGACTATCTTCCTATTCAAAATTCTCAATATCATGCATAACCATCTCGTACAATTCAAATTTCAAGACAGGTTTTACATTACAACCGACTGGCTCACCGAATTACGAATTTTGTACCAATATTAATCGATAAGTATGAATGAATCGATGAAAATATCGATATTTGCACCAGTGGCGTAACGTTTGCCAACTGGGCCCCCCCGCAAAAAATAATTCCGGGCCCCTCCTTCTAAAATCTCACGCCCCTCTCTTAGCCCCTTTTCCCTGAACCGCAACCATTAAACCTCATTAATGAGAGCGCATTCTCATGAGTGAATAAATATACATGTAATAAAAATAAAACATGCTCTTGATCTCATGATTGAATTCTACAATAATTGTAATAATTATTAGTAGATTTATAATAATTCATAAAAACTGGTTATTAGATTAAAGTAGCCTCCGGTGTGACACAGGCTTTACTAACATATTACACACGAACACACAGACAACACTCATTTTGAAAGCTAGCAAAAATACTTTTGTTCACTTGAAGGAAAGAAAGATAGTAAAGACGGAATAATTGAAAATCGAACATCATAATACTGAAAATACGTGTAGGAATGCAATATGAATAAATTTTTTGTACCGTAATAAAGAATTAAAACCCACTTTCACAAACTCACTGCTTACAGCTCATTTTACAAATTTCTAAAAATGAAATTTTAGAAAAATTTTGAAAATAAAATAATGAATTGAGATTGACTGAGTAAGCTATAGGCTATTCTTCGACAACTCTTGCAGTCTATTTCTATTATGATATATTAGTGTAAACAGTCTGGGTCTGGGGACCCGATGTCTGTCTCCATTCAATGATTTGTAAACAAAATTCATTATTTCCAGATAAGCTACTTTAAACCAGCAGACCTTTTGTTAATTGTGCAACTATTTACGTTCTTCCGTCATAACAACTCTCTTAATGGCGATTTTTAACCAACTGACATTCTAATATTGTTGATGCATATTTTTTTTACAATGGACAATTATGAATTATTGAAATTTGTGTTCATGGTTGTTAATTACCCAAAATAAAAATTTTGCTTTTCTTGTTCAATCATAACTTCAATTTTATTTCTTGAAAAGACATATGATATTATTTCAGGTTCAGCCCGGGGCCCCTGCCTGGGCCTCGCGCATGCGGGGTTTGCGGTGTGTTACGCCACTGATTTATTATTTCTGTGATGGACCAATTTGTCGGCTCCGACATTTTGGTCCAATCTATACTCCTTCATTTTCCGACAATTTGTACCAACGACATTCTGTCCCACATTAGCTGGACCAATATGTCGGCTCCATGCACGACATTTTGGTCCAATTTCCTTCATTCCTTCACTTTCCATTGTAAAGCGACATTCTGTCCCACATTCCTGAGTTGGACCAATCCATGAAACGACATTCTGTCCCAAAAATGGGACAGAATGTCGCTGGACCAAACTGTCGTTGGGACAAAATGTCACGCTCCCAATCAGATTACGAGTAGGCGTGAATTTTATGTATTAAGAAAATTTTGGTGAATAAAAATATTGTAAAATTACACACTACCCAAACATGGCGAAGAGTGGAATAATTAACACTAAATTATCAGTGTAATTAATTCAAGAATCTATTTATGTTGGGTTGGTACTTTTGAATCGGCTGACAGGAATGAAAAGCAGAGAGCAGCTGGAATAAACAGTCATAGGATAGGTGTCGTACGGTTCTCTATGTTTTCTCGTAAAATGTAGATTACGTTTACGTAGTAAATCGAAAATGTAAGGTGTCGAGGGTTGTGATAGGTGTTATGTGATTCACTCAACATGTCATTAAATCCTTTTCACATTAACAACGTTTAATTTTAGCTTAAAGTTGGTATAATGATAAAATTCTGCTTTGCAAAATGACAATTACACGTTTAAGATGTGGCCAGATTACCATTTACACAATGGTTCTGTTCTATTAACTTTCAATTATTTTTGTTAATTACTAAAAACTACCTACTAAAATGTTTGGTAAAAAATACAAGTTGATGTGAAGAAATCCACTCAGAAAATCCAGGACCCCAAAAAGGATTCAGCTACTGTTTCAAGCATTTGAGAATAGTGTTGGGTGCGTATAAACCAATACATATTTGGTTATTATTCCTAAAATATATAGGCCTATTTAATTCTCAAGATAAAATTTTGCCTTTTATTAAAGTGTTTTTACCGCACCAATGTTGTGTTTTATTGATGAATCGAATGTCTGCTTGGCCTACTTGAGCTAATTTCTGATCAAGTAGCGTTACGTAGCCTTTAGAATATAAAATTTTGAGAAATAAAACAAACAACGCTGTTCTTTATAACTGATAATATAGTGCTGCATTTCCAAGAGGTTCCGGTTACTGCAAGCACTCCAATCAAAACTACCCTTTCCATTCAGTAGACAGAATCAACATTAAGCAATCACCGATCAATAGCAATCATTACATCCTAGAATTATGATCTATCAAAATGATTTACGTTTACAATATAATATCGACTCTAGATAACGGTTACAACAAATATTATGTTATAATAAATATTACATTATAACCCACTGTAGTCTGTCACCGGTATGTTTCGTCGATTAAAGAGTGTCATAAATGGATATTTCGATTTATTTAAGTATAGGAGATAGTTTCAATGCTCAAGAGCTCAATACAGTTCAAATGGAATTTTTACTAGGTGTCTCCCTTTACACGTGAGCACAATCTAAAACCCAAAACAGTAGAAGATAATCAAATATAGAATTTAAAGTCATTTAAACCCAAATTATAACCGCTACACTCTATTATACTGTTAATTCAAGCTCTGAAGACTCTAGCTTCCTAATAAGAGGTGCATAAATAATTGAATGATGTCATTTGCATGCTGTTCTACACAGTAAGTTAGCTTGAAAAGGTGCTTTGTGCATTATCCGAGGAGATCAAAGAACTCCCAGAACAACGCAATACAACTTTAATGTCTGTGGAAGGGCTTCATTGCAGCCTTTTATAAATTTTTATAAACATATTTGTACATTTAGCAAACAACAATTAGGCCCTATGTATGAAGTGACAGCGAGCTGTTGCTTGTAAATCTTGCAATCTTGCTTAATCTAGTCTATAATAACTATCATACAGTAGGCCAATAAAGAATGAATTATTTTGAATCTTAAATTACAATGCGGGTTGATTCTCAAATAAAAGAAACAATAACCAATACATAATACTCTCTACACAATAAATGATACTCAATTAAGGGCCTAAGCCAATAAGCAAAAATTATTATTGTCTGAATATGTGACATTAACTTCGGTATGCGCTCCTTGTGATGCCATCTTATCATTGTTGCAAAGATAATTTTTATTGTGGCGCTTTTGAAATGTTTGTAAACCACTTTTAAATAGAATAGATGAAAATTTAATAAGTAGCAATATTAATAAAAAATACATAGCCTATTTACGCTATCTTCAATATTATTATTGGTTTTTTTCTCCAGCGGCCCACGAGTAAATCTTGTATACTGGATTCTTACTATCATGTATTCTGTAGCTTATAATAATCTTTTATCTAATTTGTTATTTTTTTATTGTATTCTGTATTCATTCTTTTGTACTTACTTTTTATTTTTATTGTTTGGAATTTTTTTTTAATTTTAGGTGCTGTATTCTTGCGAATGAAGATTTATCTATCTATGTTAATGCACTTGATTTTGTCTGATACTTGGTTGAGACTATCTACTCTAGACAATGCAAAATTATTCAATGACCAGTGGCGTAACTTACACTGCAAACCCCTGTCTGGCTCGGCTAGCCTGAAATAATATCATATGTCTTTTCAAGAAATAAAATTGAAGTTATGATTGAACAAGAAAAGCAAAATTTTTATTTTGGGTAATTAACAACCATGAACACAAATTTCAATAATTCATAATTGTCCATTGTAAAAAAAATATGCATCAACAATTAGAATTTCAGTTGGTTAAAATTGCCATCAAGAGAGTTGTTATGACAGAAGAACGTAAATAGTTGCACAATTAACAAAAGGTCTGCTGGTTTAAAGTAGCTTATCTGGAAATAATGAATTTTGTTTACAAATCATTGAATGGAGACAGACATCGGGTCCCCAGACCCAGACTGTTTACACTAATATATCATAATAGAAATAGACTGCAAGAGTTGTCGAAGAATAGCCTATAGCTTACTCAGTCAATCTCAATTCATTATTTTATTTTCAAAATTTTTCTAAAATTTCATTTTTAGAAATTTGTAAAATGAGCTGTAAGCAGTGAGTTTGTGAAAGTGGGTTTTAATTCTTTATTACGGTCACAAAAATTTATTCATATTGCATTCCACGTATTTTCAGTATTATGATGTTCGATTTTCAATTATTCCGTCTTTACTATCTTTCTTTCCTTCAAGTGAACAAAAATATTTTGCTAGCTTTCAAAATGAGTGTTGTCTGTGTGTCTGTTCGTAATATGTTAGTAAAGCCTGTGTCACACCAGGCTACTTTAATCTAGTAACCAGTTTTTTATGAATTATTATAAATCACTAATAATTATTACAATTATTGTAGAATTCAATCATGAGATCAAGAGCATGTTTTATTTTATTACATGTATATGTTATTCACTCATGAGGTACGCTCTCATTAATGAGTTTAATGGTTGCGGTTCAGGGAAAAGGGGCTAAGAGAGGGGCGTGAGATTTTAGAAGGAGGGGCCCGGAATTATTTTTTGCGGGGGGGCCCAGTTGGCAAACGTTACGCCACTGTCAATGACCTGTGCGTCTCTTGGCGTCATTAAAATTATTTTCCTGTCAAGAAAATTTAAAAGATTTACGGTATTTGATAACTTTGTGTGATTATTTTCAGAACATGTTGATGTCGAGGAAGGGAAACAACTGTTTGAAACCAACTACAGCCACATTTACTACATATTCTACGATAATTTCATCAGTGCTGAAACAAACCTCAAACAAAAAGGTAATTAGCAATATGTTGTAAAATAAATATTTGAGAGGTAGCCGAGGGCGATGAGCGCCTGTCTGATAATCCGAAGAACCTGGTTCGAATACAGTTTGTGGGAACGGATTTTGACAATAAAAACAGCCACTCCCGTCTTTCGGAGGAGACGAAAAGCCTCCGGACCCGACTGCCTTGAAAAAACAGTCGTCATCTATCATAATTACCCACGCACAAGCCTAGAGCTCATGTGGGTATCACCCTAAAAAAAATATATTAAAAACGTTTTCCCGAACTCGACGATTTTCCCACGCCAATTATTATCTGGAATGAAATGATAGTTTATTGTGAATTATAGTTGATCATCTCCGCTAAATTGTACTCAACTGCATAATAATTCATGAACTTGTTATCTCTGTCATCACTCATACAAGGTAGTACCTGTCTATTGACTTTATTGTTATTATAAGTTTTTACAGTTATTTTAGAAATTCTATAGAAGATGAGACGCAAAAGAATCTAATCAGTGACATTATTTTTTTTAGCTACTCTCATCTTAATAGCTATTTTGAATGGAATGTTTATGGAACACATTGAATGTATATTGGAAGAAGGAAATTATTGATTGATTTATTGTTCATTTGCTCAATTTATAATAGTTTCTGTATCTCCCCGATTAATCAGTTTCTTCTGGATAATTAAAAATAACCTTATCGAAGTATTGTGTATTTTTAAAAATAATTTTAGTCCAACTTTTGAAAACAGGTGGTGCCATTACACTGATTCCTGATCCTGAATTTGTGCTTATTCCACGCATTACAGGAGAAGAGGTTTTACTGTAAAAATCCTTTATTCTCTAGTCCCTACCTCTGAGTGAATCCACCTCAAGTTCTTCTTACAACAGTTTTTCTCTTCGATCTTTTTTCTTGTTCTTATTTTACTAATATAAGTCGAAGACTGAATCTTTTCTGTTTAATTAAATTCATGAATCGAGGAAAGAATGTAGATTATTAACACTAGTAGAAAATTTCTCTCTCGTCTTTGTACGTCTATGAACTTACACTCGCGCACACCCACACAGACGCACTTTTGTTCTTTCTTCTTTGTGAAATTATAATGCTGCCGTCTTATCTTTCTATCTTCCTGCTCCGCGCAATTAAGCTGCTCTAATTTCTAATCTGACTCTTCAATCTCTTAAAACGTTCTTCTTCCGTATCTGGAGGAAGTATTTTCTGCTAAATCTTCTGGGTTACATTACATATTATTACTTTTGTTATTCCATGTTTGTTTTCAATTTAATCTGTTCTAAAATAATCAACGTACAACAATCTTATTCTATAGAATGAATCAGTAGAAGGTTTTAAGATTCAATTAATGTAGTCGTTGATAGCATTGATATTTGCTAGAAATTTTATTGTATGAATTTCAAGCTATTTTCTTTCATGTCTCTTGATCTATCTAGTTGAATAGATTATGTTCTATAGTTATCAATAGAATTTATTTCAGATTTTTTTAGTGATTTCAGTAAATTCTCGAACTTAACTTTGTAGTAGTCATTACATAGATTGTTTACATAGAACTTTGATTCATAGTAGAAAATGGTTGTGCAGTAATCGTATTCTTCAATCTTCTCTTTCCATTTATTAATCATAATATTCTCTTGCAGAATTACCATTTCATTTGGGTAAGTTATTATCTTTCTGTCGGCCTGTTAGTTGGGGCATTAATTTTAGGGTTATTTCTGCTTAAATTCTGAGCATAGATTATTTTTTCATCCATTGTTATAGATATATTTGAAGTTATGTTTGTTGGCCTGTATTCTGGATACATGCATGAGCTAATTAGAATTTCTATTCTCGTTACATCAGAATCCATCCAGTCAACGACCTGCATTTAATTCGTTTCAGTTTTGGGACTCAACTTTGTCAGATTTGTTTTGCATGTAACAGCTTCATCATGATTACGAATGAAACTAGAAAATAAGCATGCTAACCTTTCATTAAAGAAGGTAGCATTTATTTATTTCATAGAATTACCTGTTGAATGCGAATCTTATTTCATTTTGTATTGCCACTGTTGTTGTCCTAGCATCTTGTTGAAATAGCCGAGTTTTTTGTTGTCGAAGTTCTTTTTCAATTTCGTTCGACCACAGTATTATAGTGGGAAATCTCATGCTTGAAACCATGCATGAATAGTTTTATTACCCTGCAAATGCGCATTGTTGATCACTACCATCATTTATAGCTAGTGTTTTTTTATTTTTTTTTTAAATAAATATTCAACTCTTGTTAGAAACTTTCTAACTCTCGTTAGAAACTTTTTAACAGAACTTAGTTGTCTCTAGATGAAGATCAGCAGTGCCTTGGAACATTTCCGCATATAGAAAAAAAGTAGGCTAATCTGAGTTACAAAAGTGGAAATTTCGATAGTAGCCTATACATTCCATATTGACCAACATTAGTCCACGGATGAAGTCTACAGAAAAAATCTCTGTTCATCACTTTATTTTTGTGCACTGACTATCAATTTCAATGTATCGTCTTCCATTGCTGTCAGTGATGAAATCAGAGTTTTAAAAATCCAACCTTGATCTTGAGATACCTTGAAGCGTTCTTGTACACTCATTATTCTATTTGGTATTTTGCAATCGTTAATTACTGTTGACATATCCACTGTGATAAGTTTAATGGCAGCATTTGCTATCTTTTTGAATGATTCATCTGAACGCGTTTTATTGGCATATTTTGAATAATGCTAATATTGACATGGTTATTATAAAAAGATGCTATTCTAATTATATTCGAGAATTATTTTGTAAATGATTTATTCTGTATTTTAATCGACCAGGTAATGTTTTATAGGACACTGCAAGGAACAGTGTGGCCTACTCTGAATTTCATTATTCCTCAAAATAATTCATTGAAAATCATGTGAATCTGAAAAATTCTGTAGCGCATTAGTCACTAAATTAAAAATCCTAAAATAATTATATTTCTGTATTTTTGTTCAGCGTTTTTAATAATCCCTAAAACTCTAACATGTATTTTTTTATTATTAAAATGACCTCGTTCATTGCACTTACTTGCATATTTTGTCTCAGAACGCACTTTCATCTGTATAGTACTTTAAGCAAACTTCTTACACTTCTTTTCATCCAAAGTATTGTTGACGCGAGTCGTTTAGGCTAAACAGTTTTCTGTTGTACATTGAATTAGCATTCGTCTCTTTTGTATTCTGTTCGTGCAGTACATCATACTGCGATAGCTAGTTTTGAATATCTAATGTCAAGTTGCCACGAGTTTTTTTTGATTTGGAGATTAACGCTTTACTTGAATAATACTGTTGTCTATTTAGACGTGTTCTTGCATTTAACAGAGGTTTATTTTTTGTCAGAAATGCTTTAATAGTAGATATCAACTGAAAGTCAACTGTATTAATGCTTATTAAACCTTCTGTCATACAATATATACCATCATAATGCCTTAAAATTATTTTCAATATTTATAATAAATAGTGAAGAGTATAGCTTCTGATTAAATAATATCTTCATCTATATGTAGTAATAATACATTAGTATAGTGAAACTAATAGTTGCGCTTTGTACTAGTTCATACTCATTTTTATAGAGTTTATAGACTTATCTCATAATTTTGAAATTTTTGTAAAATCTTATAGGAATTATTTTTTTTCAGCTCTTATTATATTTACGTTAAAGTTCTCCTAAGTTGAAGTTCTTATAATATAAGTTCTTTCAAGTTGAAGTTATTATAATAGTGTTTTTTAAACGTTCTAACCAGATAGCTGTCTAGAACTGCATTGGGTTCTTCAGCTAGTAGAACAACATTGTTTTCGTGTTCTATTTTTGAATTGTGTAATTGACAAGTGCTATCTCTGCAATTAGCCAAATGCATAACAATTTTTTTTTGAGCTGGTAGTGATATTGTAGTTCAGCTGGTAGTGATATTCATTCAGTTGATAATTCTCTATAACCAAAATGTAAATATATCTCTTTAAACTTAGACTTTTTCTCTTAAAAAATACTATTGTCTTATTACTTGAAGAAAACCAGCCAGATAAATTTTATTTTAAAAGTAAGTTATGATGTTAACGATTTATTTTTATGAGATGATTATCATTTCTTTGATGAAATGATTAAACCTTTCAGAAACCTTTTAAGTTGATATTAATGTTGTACTGGAAGAATCTTAACGATTGAAATTGGAATTAGGAAATTGAAAAGATTAATAATACAATTTTTGTCTTAATGTTTTGCTTAAAATTCAGACTTGAGGTACCTACTTCACATTGTGAATTGGCTTTCAGTATAAAATACTGTTTGTTTGTTTGTCAATGGCTCAACAGCCCTATGTGGGCTTAGGCCTACCAGCTGGTTGCCAGTTTCACATCCACTTGACTGAATCAGCAGAGGTGAATGATCATTAACCAGAAAAGATGTAACGTGTGGTCAGCACATTGACATCTCAACCATAAGCTAGTCTCTGGATAACATTGTGTTAAGCAGCTATATAGTGCAATGCAACAATTTAATATGCCTCCAAAATATAGGGAGTGACTGACTAGCCTTACTAACGATTAGCCAGGCTCCCCATGGAGGGTATAAAATACTGTACTCAGATAAAATTTGATGTAATTGTATTTTGTCTATTCTAAATAATTAAAACATAACTTTGAGTTGGAAAACATAAATTAACTTCATCTCTTAGTATGGCGTGACGACCGTTGTTTCTTCTTGGTAGAAGACAAGATGACTGGCAAGTTTTGTTTCCATGTTCGATATTCAACAGTTGAAAATGGTGAATCTAAATTTAAAACCTTTTATATAGATTACAACCTTTCATATAGATTTACAACCTATAACTGCACAGCATTTGTATTGGTCAAATATTTCAACTTTTTTGTAAAATTGTTTTTCACAGCCCACAAAGCACACCGCGAGGAACTGGAAGGCGTTCTCCATGTGCTTGACAGAATTCTGACTTTCTGTCCAGAGCTGCTAGCTAAGCGCTGGCAGTGTCACAGTTTGACGCGGCTCATAACCAAACTTCTACATCCTGGCAATTCTTGGAAGCTGCGACGTGAAGCGATCAAGTGAGTGATTTTGTGAAAAGCTGCTAGAAATTGCTACCAGGTATTCAAATAGAATAGTTTAATTTTTGAAAAAGATAATTTCTTAAGCCAGGTCCAAACGCTGCGATAAATTGAACCGATCTGATCGAACCAACCAAATCGTGTCGGTGATCGCAGCGTTTGGACGGGAGATCGTTGCTATTTGTCGCAGTTGGACAGTTGATAGATAATTTGATAAATCTGGCAAGTCTTGACAGAATTCTGACTTTCTGTCCAGAGGCTAGTTGCTGGCTGTGTCACGGTGTTAAGAAGTTTGGCAGATTCCTCCTGAAACACCCTGTATATCTAACCGTATTGATATTCGGTTGATATTATGTATTATCAATACATAACCTTAATGATAATTATATAGTTAGATGAACTATTCATTTATCAATCCATGAAAATTCAATTTCAAAAATTTTCTCGTTTTCTCTTGACAGATACTTTCTACTGTGGTACCAAGCTCTGGGCGAGAATGCGCCGGAGTCAATTCATGCGCTGTTCGCTTCACTGGTGCCAGGATTCCCGTCCCCATTCCCCCACCTTCCCGGTCTCACTGCTCTCAACAATCCACCCTCGGCCACCATCTTCCATGATGGCAGTCAAGGTAAGCTCAATCATCAACAGAATATTATTTATTGAATGAAAATAATAACTCCTATATCACTACTACAGAGGAAAAATATCATTTGTCCGATTTCTTATTTTCTTCTCTCAATAATCAATTAACCTCTACAACGAAACGAGGGGCTTACTCTATTTAAATTAAGAAGCCTTGTGAAATAGGAATAGTTGTCTCCAAGATACCCACACACTTGGCACTTTTAATTGCACACGAGGCGGGCGTCGAGTAAGTTGACCTCTTGAATTCAGCTGCTCCTTTACTACAAGAGTTTTAAAGTTTTATTATTTATATTCACAGTATTATTAGGGGCTTTAGTACAAGGTGGGGCAGAGCCGACTGACGAGTTTGGAGGGGGCACTGCTCAGCCTGTGGTGGGAGTAGGCAGGCTCGGTGGGCGTCATTGTACAGTCCCGGGAGAATAGTTTTTAGTGTGCATCATGAATTGACGGAGAGCATCGCGGTTATGTTGTTCGCGCTTTTACGAAAATCAACATCTCGATTATTGCAGTTCAACGGGCGTTTCGACGACATTTTAACATTCCTGTCCACAAACCCGTCCCATCTGTGAACTCTATCAGAGCGTGGGTTCGTCAACTCGAGAAAACTGATAGTACACGACAAGAAAGAAGACATGGCGCACCAAGAACAGTGAGAACTCCTGAAAATATTGAAATTGTGAGAGCAGCAGTCGAGCAATCACTCGAGGCGTTCTGCACGCAGGCATGCAATAGCTTTGGGGATGTCCAGCCGTTCAATTAGAGGATTCTTCATGAACATTTGTTTTTCATCCATATAAAATCATGATTGTGCAAAATTAAATGCCGCCGATTTTTGAACCTGTAAAATTGTTGCAAGGAAATGCTTCAACGCATCCAGAAATGGCGACTTTTTCTGCAGTGACGAGGCTCATTTTCATCTGTGAGCTGTCAACAAACAAAACTTCCGGTACTGGGCAGCAAAATAACCCTCGACAACTTCATGAAAGACCACTTAATTCACCAAAAGTGACAGTTTGGTGTGCCGTTTCTCAATTTGGAGTGATAGGGCCATACTTCTTCGAAGATGACAACATCACCGTCACTGTCACCTCCGAGCGTTATGTCACAATGTTACAAACGTTTCTGCAACCCAAAATTGGAAGAACTTGCTGAGGAACAAGACTTGGGGAAATATGGTTTCAGCAGGATGGGGCTACAGCCCACACAGCGCGCATTTCAATGGATTTGTTGAGAGAAATGTCTTGGGCGACTTATCTCTGAGGGGGACGTGAAGTGGCCGGCACGCTCACCTGATTTGAGTGTCTGTGACTTTTTCCTGTGGGGCTACCTCAAAGAAAAGGTTTTCAAACATCGCCCACACACTTTGGAAGAGCTTAAGGAGAAAATCAGGGAGGAGATTCAGGCCTTACCAGTGGCAATATGCCAAAATGCGTTTGAAAATTTCAAAAATAGGCTACATCAGTGTATAGCTGCTGATGGCCGCCATTTAACCGATATAATTTTCAAAAACTAACACTAAAAACTATTTTTCGAGCTGAATTCAATAAACCAAACCATTTTTTTCTAAGTTTCTCCGTTCATTATTTATAACCCTTTCAAACTCGTCAGTCGGCTCTGCCCCACCCTGTATTAAACTGAACTATAGTATCGCTCATAGAATTATAATGAGGCACATCATTTTGAGACACATCATTTTGAGACACATAATATAGTACAGAACTATAAAGTAATACTGTAATTACAAATAACAAATAATAATGAACCAGATTATTAGTTGATTCGGTCAAAGTTCTCTATGCTTTTAATTCCAAAAAGTCAATAAGTTTTTTATTCTATTTGAACAGCGTTTTATACGTTCTCACATTATATGGTTTAGAACAGTATTGGAAATGTGCTGGTATTCACGTAGGATATCAACTGTAGCTTGCCCTTGTAGGTTACTAACACCATACTTGCTCCTTTATTGAAAAGAATCGTTTTGTCCGCCAAATGAATATTTTTATATTTACATCTATACTTCATCCTATATTGAACCGTTTTTATTATAACCAAATTTATCCATTTCGTTATCATTTACTTCTTCTTCTTCTTTTCCTTTAGCTTTTCCCTATTCGGGGTCGCTATTCCTTATCTTCCTCCTCCACACCATTCTCTCGCCGGCTTCTTCATCTGTCAGTTCCTTTTCCCTCATGTCCCCTGCAACACAGTCTCCATCTCCTCCTTGGTCTCCCACTGGTCTACAACCCCTCCACCTGCATTCTACTCACTGCTTTCCAACGTAGTCCTCATCCCTCCTCACAACATGACCATACCACTGCAACCTTCTTTCCTGGACCTTCTTTGAACACTCCACCACCCCAGCCATCTCTCTTATCCTTTCATTTCTGATCCTGTCCCTTTTTGTCTTCCCAAGCATCCATCTCAGCATTCTCATCTCGGCCACATCCATCTAAAATTCAATATTAGAATTGGTTTCATTTCGTTATCATTTACTAAAACCAAATATTTTCATTTCCAGGACCAGTGGCCCCGGTTGAACTACAAGCGGTATTTCCGCCTCAGTCGGGAGAAAAACAACCTGAAGATTCCATGAAATATTTCCTAGAAGCCTTATTAGAATTCATGGTCACACAGGTAATAATAGAGATTGAATTTCATCAGTTTAACGCATTGATGCTACTTATTGTAAGAGATATATATTTTTTAAACTTTGTGCTCAGTTTCAATTCTCCTCTCATGTCATTCCTGTTGTATCTGATTTTTAATTATTTTTTTATTCCTCAAGACTTGCAGAAACTTGAATTAATTCTAAGATTTTTCACAGGTGTCAAGAGTGGAATGGAGGGATAAGTTTTTCAGACAGCAGAGATGTTTCAAATTTCTGTTCGATCGTTTCAAAGAATACTACCTTCCTCATATATTTCCATCATTTTCTACTGTAACCAGTCTTTACAAACCAGTTTTAGGTAAATATTATTGATCAATATGATATAAAATATACTATTTTTTTGCTAATTTTGTTAATAATACTCTTTTTATTTGCTTTAGTATCTCTAATTGTAGTAAATATGGATTACTGTGTCCACAATATTAGGAACTTGACAAAATTTTAGCCGTAATATCTATTTTCTGTTATAGTATTATTTTTATTATTACACATAAGAGATTGCTGTTCATGGAAATGAGTAACAACATTACAAGCTTAAGAGACTAGTACTGAAAGTAATAGAGATTTGATCTCTCATGAGGTACAGAGTAAATACTAACAGTAACTCTATATGGCAGACTTGTGCCTGAGTCAGAGTAAAAATAATCCAAATTGAATAACAGGATCACAGAAAGTTTTCACGAGGTTATGTGAAGCTATGCATGTTTTGTAATTGTCAAATTTTATAATAAATAATTTTACGATTTTTGTGGTTGTAACTTATCAACGAATCATTAGCAGCTTCTAGGTTTTGGTATACTAATGCGCCGGCATTTACACTCTTGTAAAATTATTTTAAATTGAATATGTCTTCTGGTTTCCATTTAAACAACTTGCAGAAAAGAAAAACGTTGTTTTGGTGAGCAAAGCAAAGCCAAGCAAATACTAGTTCAGTCATAAATGTGTAATCTTAAAATATGATTTTATAATGTTTCTATAAGAAAATTGAAGTTTCAAATTTATTTATGTGTTGTTATATTCCTTCCAGATCTGCCTAATCTAAGGTCTCAACCTCCCAATGAGGATAAGAAACGCTTTTCCGTGGATCCATTTATGAACTGTAGAGTGGCTGTTATCAAATGGGTCGCTAATTTTACTCACATTACTAAGACAAATAAGGAATTATTCCCTCTTTTTGGTCGCTCTGCTAGGTAATTTATGTTTTCATTTATATTGTTTCTAATAATAATACTCCTAATTAGTGAATTAATCTTAAAATATTGAGAGGAGCACGCCTATTAAGGAATAGGTAGAGTAGCAGAATTTAATTATGGCTATTGCAAGTCTGGTTTCGCCCCAATACCGATTAGTGAGTTCTATCCAACTAAATGTTTTTACAGCTTTTACTTCAATATTTTAACTTCAGTGGTCTTTGTTTAATAAAACTTGAAAGTACTGTAGTACAGGAAAAAGGCGAACATTCATTAAACTTGAATAGCACAGCGAACTTAATATTTTCCTAGAAATTCAATCAACTTATAAGTTTAGCTCAGTGATTATTACAGTCTTTTCCAGTATTATAAGTTACAATGCTCCTAATTTTTATGGGAAAGTACCAGGATTTCAAAATTTAATTTAATTTTAAATGTTTAATCTGAAAAACTAATCTTGAAAACATGTGTTCCATTGTATAATATTGATCGATAGTAACTATTCTAGAAGCGATTGTAGAACAAATCACTGTGAAACTGTGCACATTTCTTGAATGAACAGTGTTTAAAATAATCTACCAATTCTTGACCAACATCAGCATGATATCATTGCCATTCTACATGAATATGTTCCAGTCGAGATCTGGTATTATCTATTTTATCTGGTTTTTATCTATTTCCAAACTTGTCTTGTGGGTCAAGTGTACTTTATTTACAATAATTACATAAGAGTTGATACTCGAATTACTCTGCAGCTGAAAAAATAGAACAAAGTCGAAGCAATAGTTGTAAAAAACACGTAGGACTACATATCTGAGATTATTGGATTACAAAAATTCACAATATTATGGTAAGACTACATTAATAGTGTAGACTCTTATGCTTTATCTTTGGTCACAGCACTTTCCTAATATAAATTGTTAACTGCAAAAAATAAGAGGCAAATATCTTTATAGAGTATTCAATGATCACATATTCAACAATAATAAGGGATTCACAAATTGTTCATGTTGAGTTTGCTTCCAACAGATTTGTTACTTACCTAGTGTTATTTTTTAACAGTGTGACCCCGAGTGAAAGCGAGGGAGAACGATCTCCAATGTCGGATTTGCGTCGTGTCAGTGTGGGACAGGGACCTTCAGCATTGCTAACGGGAACCACTGCAACTGATGATAGGGAGAACGTGTCGCCATTTTCATCTCATGAACCTTCTCAAAGGTATACAGTAGTTTCACCTTGTCAATTTACAACACCTGAAGAATATTGTTGGAACTTGGTGAATATGACTTGATGACGCATTGACAATTGACCAATGACGTCATACAAAATGACATGACCAATTTTATGTTGTTTTATTTTTGACAGAGATGAGATTGAAAACGTATCCCTGAAAAACAAACATAAAGAAGTTGGTTTATTTTGGTGAGGCACATAGACTGGCAATGTATCACTTCATTACAGCTTTTTACAATGGTATAATATGAATGCTACCGACTTTTTAATATTGTATAGTGGATGAATTTTCTTGTACTTTGGACATTGTTGAATGAAAAGAATTAACTTATTTACAGCCTTTACAATCTACAGCCTTTTACAATTTCACAAGGGTATAAAGATAAGAAAGGGTATATAAGAATTCATCCACTATGATTCATATAGTAAACTTGATGAACTTTTATACATTTTGAACATTGAAGAAAGCTGTAATGATTTTTATGATGATTCATTTTCAATCCATGTACCTCAGCAAAATGAAACGATTACATATTAAAATTATTCTTACTAACCATCAAGTTGTATCAAGACTAATCAGTAAGATTGTATCAATACTATATCAGTAACATTACAGTATGCATCTGTACTGCAGTAGGCTACAGTAATCTATCTAATATTTTCCAATCATGTTGTTACCGTAATTGAAATTTTTATCTTCTTAGTTGTTCTCATACTATGCAAAAATAGAGCAAAAGCGAAATGTTCTACTTCTAGCTATCCTGGATCTTCTGATGTAAATGTGATTTAAGTTTCAGCGAAAGTAGAACTACAACATCAAAAGAATCTCTGTTCATAACAAGAGAATTTAATTGAATGATTTATTTGTATCACAACATGATCAATTGAATGGTGTACAAATCCTCAGTGTATTTATTTTTCAGAAGGATCTGTTGAGATACTAAGTTTTATCTACTTGTTTTTACAGTGAGGACCCCAGTCTGACTGCATTTAATATTGTTCGCGAGGTGTTGTATGGCAGTCAGGAAAATGTCAACTTTGTTCATGAAATCTATAGACAAGCTTTCCTCTTGAACTTCGCCTATTCTCCCGCCATTCGACGAGCTATCACTGTTTACAAGGATTGGATTCATATGAATGTAAGTAGCTCTCGAGTTATTATTCATAATTCCACTTTTTGCATTACACATGTTGAATTTTATATTCTCTATTCATATTTTTCTTATATTTCAAAAATTTATAAATGGATTGGGATAAAATGGATGTATTATCTCTGGTTAAACCAATGCATGAAA
The DNA here is from genome assembly GCA_017141395.1 of Laodelphax striatellus. Lineage (NCBI taxonomy): Eukaryota > Metazoa > Arthropoda > Insecta > Hemiptera > Delphacidae > Laodelphax > Laodelphax striatellus. The sequence goes on along the minus strand of CM029534.1, from coordinate 13,159,986 downwards.
TGAATGAAAAGTAAGTATGCAAGTAAATGAAACATTGAATTATTATAGTAATGATAGATTGTTAATTTGAGAGCATAATTGACTTGAAATTGATTTCTCAGATTCGATGTTATTCAGTATTCTCAAACTTGGTATTTCAGGTTGCTGAAGTTCCACCGTTCATGTTGGAGTCGTTAGATGGTCATCAGTTAGCATGGAATCCCATCTTCAAGTCAGTACGTAATTCCTCACTTCCACTATTTTTCATGTTATGCCAATTAAATATTCATTAATTCATAATAAATTAATTTTAAAATATGAAATACTCATTAGAATACGTTTCTATTGATCTCAATTCTCAATTATAATATTATTGCTATTGAATAAATTTAAATTATACTTACTTTATTGATTTGTTTGGATTGTAAAGACTACAATATTAATTACCAAATAGTGGGGATGATAAAATGTTGATTTTTAATAGAAATTGCTTACTATTAAAAGTAAGTTTCTTCTATCATTACTTCATTAGTTGTCAGACTATTTTAATAGTCTGTTAAATTACATGTTGTAGCCAGTCTGTTAAATTACATTTTGACTGTAAAATTTAGTCTGTGAAATACTTGAATGTATGTATAGGGGTGAATTTCTTGTATAATAGTATGTTTGAGTGGTGAAATATTCTGTTGTATTGTATGCCAACCACTTTCCAGGCCTACTGTGTCTATTAAAATTTAACTTTAATTTTTGCGTTTTTACGATTTTTCTAACAAACCAGGCCTACTGTGTTTGTCTATTAATCTTTGCGTTTTCACGATTTTCTAACAAACCATGCTTATGGTTATGATTTTAGTCGAGTATTTTTCTAGTTATTCATCTTGAAAATATTAATTTATTTATCATTGTGTCGATTAATTTAACACTGTTTGATTTTCCAGAGCACCAATATCAGTGATGATGGTCGGATGTTGAGACTGAGAAACGACTCCTATATTGGTGCAATTCACAAAGAAAATTTATCTGTTCGTGCTGGCATGCAGGTTTGTAAACTTGAATTCATCTTAGATTATCTTATCGTAAAAGTACTGTGCTTTTGATTTTCTCATCATTCCAAAAAGAAAATGAAAGGCAGTGCTGTTTTTGTGACAGCATGCGCCGGTACGCTGTAAGAGGTCCCCTCTTACCTCTTGGGACAAGAAAAAACGTGTGTTCAGGACAAATTATAGACAAATTCCTGAATGTTTTCCTTGCTCTCAAATAGCTTAAAAACGCCCTTTTTGAGGCTAAATTTAAAACGTTTTCCCGGGGGCGGACCCCCGTAATGAATACCCCCAGACCACCCGGAACATTGCGTAACGGAACCTATGTTGTTACAAAAACAGCACCGATGAAAGGTAATGTATGTTATTGGTGGTTTATAAATTTCTCTACTGGTTACATTTCACTAATTTTAAGCATTTTAAATTAGAAAAACATGGAATTCAAATTGTTGTGACGACCGTTTCGTCCTGTTGTTGGATATAATCAGACTTATAATAGCATTAAAATCAGTGGAATTTATATTGTGGCTCAACATAAACTGTACCTAGTTCTGTTGGTTACGGTTCATGTTTTTTCGGCAAACTAGGACGTTATTAACTGTTTCTTACGTCGTATGGAGGCCAAAGATGTTAAGTCATGTACCGGCCATATTTTCCGCCCTAGATGCGAAATATGCTATTAATTTTAGTAATATTTCTATCCGGTATGAAAAACTAATTAAATTTAATCAGACTTGGAAAATCGAGAAAATTTTATGCGGCCTTTTACTTCTAAAAATATAAAGTTTTAAATTTATGGATAAGCAATAATGCAATGTATGTATAAAAATATGATAATAAAATTTCGAAAATTGGAAATAAGCTCAATGGATAATACATTTACCTACCAACTGACCAATTTTTTTCGTTCTTTCAGAATGTTTTGCAAGTATTCATCACTCATGCAGCCAATGTGTTTCTGCTGGAAGTTAGTCCTGAGTATCCGGTACTTCTCGATGAGCAAGTGGATATCTGTAAAAGAGTTCTCAACATTTATCGGTACATGGTGATGCACACTCACATGGAGGCAAGAACTTGGTAAGGGGACAAGAGAGATAGCGATTTGTAAAACGTTACATCAAGCGTAAATAGTTGAAATATATAAAATGTGAGATGTAGATACGATGTGGTAATTGAATTGAATATTATTTGTGTGAAACTGTAGCTGTCTTTGTAATAATCATGTTTTTATACATGCGATATCGATTGTTGCAAAAAGCGGGAAGTTTAAACTCTTGGAAAATCCTAACAGAGACTAGCAAGAAGATGACGAAAATGCTGATAAAATTACTTTGATCTGATTAATACATTCATTAAAACACATTGAAACCACTAAATAATAGATAGCAATAAAGTATTGATGATACCTTAATGATTAAATTGAATTCTATCTCAGAATCAATAATAACAGAAAATCTTCAATTCATACATTTCTTCAATATTCATAGTGAAATTTGTGTGATTTGCAGGGAGCAGCTTCTGCTTGTTTTGCTGAGAATAACGTCCCTTATATTAACCAAAACACCTCCTCGACGTAAAGAAGAGACACTAGGTGGTCGATTGGCTCCTGCTATTTTCCAGGTTTGTTTAAATATTATTAAGAACAAACACTATTATTAATCTTGTAGGATTTGAGTAATTCAACCCATCAAATTAAATATTTGTCATGTTGCCAAATTATATTCATTTTTCCAAACTAATACCAAAACAAATAGATTGATTTTATTTTGAATATTAGTGCCTCAGCCTAAAATCTATCAATATTTATTGTAAACCCCACAATTGTTGTGGATCTTATGAATGATTCTGCAACTCTTTATTAATTTGTTCAATTCTAAGTTTGAATTGTAATGATACCATGTTGCTACATCAATTTTGGTTTAGCTAAAGGAATCCATTCAAGTATTTGGACTTCCTTGCCGAGGAACCATACATTTTTTGTACCGTCAGTAATTTTTTTCTTCAATTTTTGATCTAAGTGGTGAATTTCGACCTGGACGTACCAGGCTGCAGCCGTTGGTAGTGGGAGCGAGTGAGAGAGACGAGAGTGGGGAGTAAGACAAGAGTGTGGGAGTGAGACAGCTGTTTCTGAGCGGCCGCAAGCCGTCCATAAGCCGTTCATGTGTATCTGCTCTGAATCCAGGTTGCAGACATTGGAAAATGGGCTATTTATTTGAGAGAAAACTGGAATTGTTTCAAAAACATTCTAAAGACTGCGAATTCAAATGTTTGCTAATTCATATGAATTGTGGAATGAAAACTTTTATTCTTACGTCTTTCTAGTTCAATTATTATTATTATTCACTAGGAAAAGCCCTGGAATTCCACAAAGTAGGTCAAAATTAGTTAATTTCATTAACATTAAATATGGAAAATGTCATCATTTTTAATGCCTTGAAACTCAATTTCCACTTGCTTTTTTATTTTAATAGTTACTATTAATGAATAGCAGACTGTTGATGATCAATTTGGTGACTTATTAAAAAATTGATCCATCTTTTTAATCTTTGCTGGTCAAGAAATTACGTTTTCTTTATTATTAAGATTTATCTGATTTTCTTCTTTTTGCAGACGTTGATTGTTACTTGGATCAAAGCAAATTTGAATGTTGTTATTAGCTCTGATTTATGGGAACGATTTCTGGATGTTTTGAGTTCATTGACTCAATGGGAGGAGCTGATTAGAGAATGGGCGGTAAGTGACTAATTTTCTCTCCTTTTACTGTTGTATTATTAATCCAGCTTGTTTTTGCATTGTCACGTCTCCAAAACCACTATTCATGTACAATTCATGTACAGTTGATGTACTGTTTATTATATTTATAGAAGCATAAGCAACAAGTTTCATAGTGTGAGTGGTTTTAGAATGCTCCAATATTTGATTATTATCTGTTTATTTAATACTAGAAGTTACCCGTGCTTCGCAACGGAGCTCCACAAAACAAAGCTAAAATTGATTTCTTCTCTACTACGTGTATCAAAGATAGGCCTATTATTCCTTTTTTCTGGATTAGGCCCCAAAAATATTGTATAGCCAAATGCTATGCTAAAACTGAATACATATATATATATAAGGGAGAAAATTAAATTTATTGAGAAATTCATTTCATCCAATAAAGTAATAAATTAGACCAATTCAGAAATTAATGGGAAAAATATTAATATAAGGAGATGGAGAGAAGTATAATTGTGGGCATAGGCTCCATGTTATTTCTTTTGACGGGTAAACAAACACATTAATACAACTATATTTACTTAATGTAAGTAGTATAATGCTTACTTTACAGTAAAACATATTCATCTTTTGTCAAGTAAGTTACCTGTAAGCTCAATATTCCCTGTTAGCAGTTAGCATTTTAAGAAGGCCCGGTATTAATTTCATTACTCTTGCAAATGCCACAAAATGACAAAAATGTTCTTAAAAATGCGAAAATTCATAAACCAACTGAAATCCCTTGAATACCTCCTCCTTCACTACAAATCTTCATCACCACAATTTTCAGTACCGTACACATCTATTCCATCAGATAATTCCATAACAATAATTTTTTGTAATTTTTTATCAGACCACTAAACTTGGCAAATTCCAATAATAGTTTGATTAGTTACTATTTTCCAATATGTAATTTCAACACTTAATATCATAGTGTATAGTAATTCGTAAAAAATCAGAAAAGTTTATTTTAATTACCGTACATCAAGTTGAAAATAATTATCAGCAAAATAAAAATTATGAGCTAAAATTGAATAGATATTGTTTTATAAGGTAAAAATCAATATGGTTCATAAATAATTGAAAACAAACGAAGAACTGATTCTATTTCGATAAAAAGATAAGATAATATTGATTTCCTGTTCTGAATTTCTTTTGCAAAAAATGTGACCAAGCCTGGGATCGAACCCACGCCACTCAGGTCGAGATTCTGTTGTCTGTAGTGCTACATACTGCGCTACCACGGCAGTTGAAGAAATCGCGACTTAAAGGAGTACTAAGATTGAGAGGTTAGAAACTGACTCTGTTTCATTTATGATGAATGGCTACAGGAAGTATTTTAGCCTAGCGTGAATGAAGTGATATTTGAGCATCAATTCTACCCAAGAAATATCTAAAGGGAAAATTGAGATTTGGGCACCTGAGGTGCATAACATTGATATTTTTGGAAGCTGTATGCAAAATTTCAAGGTCTAGATCATTCTCATTTTTTCGGAACACAATCCACAACATTAGCTTGTTCCTTGCTAATAAACACACCCACACACGCACACACACACGCACGCAAACGTATCTTCTTTTATTTATTTAGATTATTATTGAACACTTTTGGTGTATTAATAGTAATTTTAAATTTCTCAAGTAAATGATGAAGAAACTCAACTCAATAATTTATTCCACTGCTTCACAATAACCGTATTTCCAGATATGATTTAGCTCACAAAGGCTGATAGGATGATACAATTTGACCAGGGATCAATGATAAATTTTTAATTTGTTGTTAAAACTAACTTATTGGCGTTCTTCATGATTGCCTGAATGGCTGAAAAGTGAATTTAGAAATCAATCAAGAATCTAATTAAAGTAATCAAATAGCGATTTATTTCCATTATTAGCCTACATCAGTGTGGCAAATTACATTAATGCATCACATTAGTTACATTAGTGTGACAATTTTAAGTTGATCGAATTTTAATTGATTTTCAGAAAACACTTGAAACACTGACAAGGGTGTTGGCCCGACATGTTTACAACCTTGAACTGACCGACCTTCCGCTGGACCGACTAAGCGAGCAGAAGTCGAAGAAGCAAAAGCGAATTGGATCTGTGATGAGAGGCTCACAGGTCGGCCAGATTCGGAGGGAGAGCGAATCACCACAAGAAACTAAAATACAAACTGATGTATCAGTTGGTAAGTGAACTTATATAGTGATCTATATACTTTTCTCCAACATCTTATGTTGGTATCATATTATGTATTACAACATATGTTTAAAATAGCTTCCTAGTTCATATGCAGGGTGATTCTAAGGCACTACTCACATCTGGAAACTTCACATCGAAAAGCAACTCATCGCTCGGTAACTCAGCGACGCAGCATGTGTTTTCAAATGACGACGCTCAGACTAGGCAATACCAGAATAGGAAACTACATCGCCGCGCAACTGAGTTGCTCTTCGATCTGACATGCTGGTCGCCGAGCGATGTGTGGACAGATTCTATGTACAGAAAAATGAGGTTAGGTGATATTCTAACAACATCAAACTGGAAAAGTAGGATTATTTGCTTTAAAAAGTAGTATTTCATCATTTTTTGGTCACTTCAACTTATAAAATATCGAAGATAAGTTATAAAATTCTCAAAATATTTACTTTTTGAGAATATTGTGATAGTAGTCGAACAGCAACTGCTGCATCGCTGAGTAGCCGAGCGATGAGTTGCTTTTCGATGTGATGTTTCCAGGTGTGAGTTGTGGGTAAAATAGACCGACAAACTTCGTGAGCGGTTTCCTGACATTAAAATTAAGAAAAAGTTCCATTAAACATGGGTCCTAAAATGCTTCGTTTACCCTCTAGTCGCCACTTTGTTTTTCACTTTTTTTTCTCTCCAGAATGGTTTGACTAATCTTGTTGAAATTTTGCATGGTCAAGGTCAAGGTCTACTGTAAAAAATTAAGCAACCTCATCTGACTAAATATTTCATTTGAATAAATTTACACTTTATACATAATCTTTATAATTGAGCTGTAATATTGCCAGTTTTTTATAATATGGACGGATACAACCCGATAACACAAATAGATAGTAAGAAAAAAATTATATCAGTAAATAATATTTCCAGTTTTTTACAATATAGAAGGATATAACCTGATAACACAAATAAATAGTAAGAAAAAAATATTTTATAGTCTTCATCCTACTTGAACTGTTACTGTTGGTATGTATTTGAACATACTGTTGGTATGTAATGCAAGTAGCCTACTGTTGTAAAATTAAACGTTTAGAAAAGCCAAATCTTGCTATAAAAAAATTGAGAAAACTATTTACATTATTGCATTATACAAAAATAAGAATGTTCAATATTGGTTCTCATTCTCTAAATAAGTTATTATTTCTTTTAGATGTTTCAGATACTGTGACTAGCCGCGATTGCGAACGATGTCTGCCTCTGAGAAGAAGTCTCAGTGAAAACAACTTGAATCTGGGTCATCGGAGACATCATCATAAACATCATGCTCATCACCATCATCATCAACATAGCAACCATCATCATAATCACCATCAACACCACACTAACCATCATCGAGGTAGCCAGCATCAGTATCATCCCCAACATCACGCCAGTCATCATCATACTCATCATTCCAATCAAAACATTCCAGGTGCGTTTAAATGTATTGATTAGTGTTTTTAATTCTACTGCCGTACTGCGTTTTATTTTTCAAAATTATTTATAGATTGATACCCTTAAAATCTTCAACAATTGCAATGTGGTAGAACTGTTTTCTCCACTATTCGCCCATAGTACTTTTATATGCTCAATTGGAAAATATAGAGACATTGATATTGTTATTTTACTAAGTTAGTGTAATTCACTCAAATGCTCAGATCCATGAGGATTTGAGGATCATGATTTTTTTAAAGCAGGCAACAAATTCGATTCTATTTTGGAAAAGTGCGTTTGAGATGTTAAAATTAACTGTCAAGAATCAAAGATAAAATAAAAATGTTGCTAATCTTGTTATCAGGTGTATTTAATACTTATAGTAAATTATTGTCCATTTACAGACATTATATACTTTTATTAACTGAGCCGTTTACAACATTTCTTAATATGAAACTATTAGCTTCATAAATAACAAATTATCATAAATTTAGTATTTCAATTACAATAGCGATTCACAATTTTCTAAACTGATCCACTCAAATCTCTTCCAATAGAAATAGAGCAAGAGGTGGCTCGAATACTGGCTGAACCATCAAGAATCCGACATCCCAGGAAGTCGAGATCTATGGATTCACTGAGTGACAGAAAAGGTTGGTCGCTATTACTGTATGATACATTGTTATTTCTCAGTTGTAATTAATCTCAAAATTCAAAACTGATTAGTCATTTAGTAATGTTAACAACTTTCTGATTGTTTTACATTAAAAATAAATGAAGTTTTCCAGATGTTTTTGGAATTGATCCTATTTTTAATAATAATTAGAACTATAAGAATTTTGAATTTGAAGCACCGATGCAGGTAAACTTGCATGCCATTTCCTTCTTGTACAAGTGAACAAGAAGTACACTATATGCAACAAAAAAATAGCTTTTTTATATAACTATTATTTTATATAAAAATAGCTATATATAGTTATCTAGTACACGTGAACTGGACTAGATTTTTTCACTGAAATGTTACGTAAATTCAGGACACAATGTTAGCAGCTGAAGCTTGTCAAGTTTTATGATCCACTTGCAACGTCAGTTAAAAAATAAAAAAATAATAATTTTGAGGATTATTTGTACTCACCGTGTATTTCTTGACTTATTTGAATGTGATTTGAGAAGCCAATAAATCAATATCATGATCTAAACTAAACCCTCTTATTATTTACGTATTTTTGTGAGGGTGATGCCCACATGAGCTCTAGGCGTGTGCGTGGTTAATGGGAGGGTGATGATGAAAGATGACAACCACTTTTTGGGCAGCCGGGACCGACGGCTTAACGAGATAATAGTATAATTTATTTATCTCATACATAAGAATAATTAGTTGAGATTGCAATATTTGAATAATAATTTATTGTTTATGTTTGATTGCAGCTCACTGCGCGACTGTCTACTGCGATTCTGAACGACCGTCGCGATCGCCTTCCCCCGCTCCGTCAAGTGGCGTGGAGAGCAACTCTTTCAAGGAGTCTCCAATGCAAATCGATGTTCTCAGCACTGAAGGAACCAGTTTGGGTATGCCAGCTCACTTATTATTGAAACTAGCTTTCTTTGTTTTCTAAATAACTCTGTAGCTCTCACCTTCAAATAATTTTCTGGTCTACATACAATCAAACGTCAAGTTTACTGAATCAAAGTTGAAGACCTGAACTATTTGGATTTTTTTACGTCACTATTTGAGTTCAAAGCCAGCTGCTACAAGCCAATAACAAAATGTAGTTTAAAGGAGTGTGTCATTCAATAATTTTCTTGCAACTGTCACCGATGACTCAAAACCCGGAAAGGCCGCCTCCACTCACCTCATTAACGACAGCCGATACCGTCGCAAGCGAATCATTGCACGTATAAACGCTTCTTTAATGACACATATTTGCGCAGAATGGCATGGAACGTGGAGCATTAGGTTGCTCAGAATGAACCGTCGTTCATTCACGTTGTTTTCCTACACGGTGAAGTTCACAACTGTAAACTTGAAACTATTTTGTTGAGAAAACTGATGTGCTCCAATGTATAATTAAAAAATGTGCAGTTGTTTCTCTGTAATCCGACCGGTGTGGATCCAGAAGGGTCTTACATTATAAAAAAAGAAATAACACAATATGTTGTCTATTTCTACTCATACGGCCAGTTGCACAAAAATCCAATTGAATTTAACCACCGTATAATGACGTCATTGCATTATAAAAAATTTTCATTGGTTCTTCTTGCATTGGTTCCGTTAGGTGGCATCATTTTACGGCTGAATTCAATTGGATTTTCGTGCAAATGGCCGATAAACATATTTACACATCTAAATATTCACACGTTTACATTATTAAAACAGTTACAAAACATATTAATTTATTTCATTTTAATATTATTAATTTTAATTTCATTTTCATATAAGACATTTTACTTTTTAAAATACGGCCGCAATTTATGTTTTGTTGTGTTGACAGAAGTGGCGAGTGATGGTGGGGGTGGGGGCGAGCGGCGGTCGGTGATGTCGGGAGGGGCGGTGAAGGGCTGGCTGCCGGACGTGGCGGTGGTGCTGTGGCGGCGCATGCTCGGCGCCCTAGGCGACGTCAACTGCCTCCAGGATCCCGCGCTGCACACGCACGTATTCCAGTATCTCGTCGAATTGTTCGACACCTTGCACAAGGTCTGTGATCTATTCTATTCTAATCATCTATTTTAATAATGAACAATAGTAAGCGAGTACTGTACAATGTTTTAAAATAAATACTGTAGAAGAAAATAACAAATAGAAATAAATGTAGGATTTCTGCTGTAAGAAGGAACGACTCATATCAGTCAGCATGTGTTACTTATGTTAGTGGTGTCCTGCAACTATTTTTTTGTTTGTTTGAGAGGGTAATGCTCACATGAGCTTTAGGCTTGTGGTTTGGTAAACTTCTTCCCCGAAAGACTGGAATTTCTACTAGGCTAAATTTCCTATACTCTGTTCAAGGAGTCGAGAGGCGGCCAGAACAAGCTGTTTGCATTTGTGTGCGTATAGAAGCGATGACTCACAGCTGTTTTTGATAAATTTTCTGTCCAATTCCAGTTCACAATATGTTCATTCAAGGTCAGACTGGAATCACGTACTGCAGATAATAATAATATTATTTAAGTAGTTCTACTGTGAATCGGTCAAGCTGCTCCTAGCTAGACTCTCGCACGCACAGGTTTATTTATATCGTCTTTCCTTTCCCTGAACAGACTATAGATGATAATGGCAGATAACTACTAGCTTCAGTAGCTGTGAAATCGAGAGGTGTCCCTGGGAGATGTCCTGGGCCGATTGGGTATTCGATATTTGAGGACATACATCATTACTCCTACTATACTCTCAAGTTACTAAATCATTACCTACTTCATCACCACTCCCTCTCACTCTTTCTTCTCTCTATAACGTCTCCCTCGAAAGAGGATGATTGTCATTTTAGAAGAAACATATGAAGGAAGTAAGTTTTTTCTTGATGGGTCCACAATAAATCAGCTTTAAATACAAATATATATTTATTTACTTACAAGAAGTTTACACGTTGATTAGGTGATATTGATAAAATGAACTATATAAAAAATATAGAGCAAGTTAGAGCTGAATTATATATTTCTCATTCCTACTGCTTCTTTATATGATTTACGCATTTATAAAAATTGACTTTTGTTTGCAGATTCGATTAAATCAAGGTGTATCTCACGATGGACAAGGAACCCCGCCTTTACCCGAACTAGTGCCTCCTCTCACCATTATTGCGCCTTGGTGCTTTCAGGTAATCTATCTGAACATTTGGACTTTTGACGTTTGGATTTGTGTATGTGTTTTCATCCTTTGAGTTGATGGTACTTCCTTAAATAGACGAAGAAATAAACTTTTTCAATTAAATAAGCTCATTGCTTACATGCTTGGGGTTTCATGGAAGAGTGAGTGGTTCTATAACCCGCATTAAACAAAGATTTTTGTTTTTGATCATTTTTTAGTATTTTTTTCATTTAAAAACGTTTACTTTTCAGGCTCTTACATTGCCTGACAACTTCCATCGTGGAAAGCTGTGCGCCTATCGGCTTCTCTGTCAAATGACCTTGATGAATCACGACGTGTCCCTACCACCTGGCCATCTGACACAGTTCTACAAAGTACTGCATTATGGACTCGTCTCTGGCGAACAGGTAATCATTATCACACCTATTCTACCTGTAATAGTGCGGTGATAACGTGAATGTCGTGAATAAATAATGTCTTTCAAGATTCGGTCACAATTCCAGAAATTTCTATGTTGAACTGTTTTTAAAACTTAACCAAATTTTGGACTAGATAATTCGTTAAGTATCGGGGGAGAAACAGTTTTGGGCTGTGTCTGTTGTTCCTATCCCAAAATTATTAAGGACCCGATAGGGCCTTGATGCGATCGTACTGGTGTCCGTCCGTCTTCTAGCACGATAGGCCTATCTAACGAACAGAAGATCGTACAGTTTTGAAATGTGTATTATAATATCTTCATAGATGAAGTAAGAAGCCTATTGATTTTGAATATTGAGGGTTGAATTTAAAAAAAGTTTCAAGCAAAAGGTTGGTATTTTAACCTCCAAATGTACTATACAATACATGCTATGGAGCACAAGGTCCGGGGGTCGAATCTCGGTCTTGGCTACTTTTTTTTGCAACTGATTTTGATGTTATTCAATTAGTGATTCATGTCAGAAACTGTAATTTAATTTTTAAATTAATATTAGGAATTTTTTTCGAGAATAATATTACATTTAAAATTAAATTTGATATCAACTGTAAAAATTTAAAATTGGATTTTTATTTGTGAACACTGAACACTATATCATATCGGGTCCTTGGATACATCGTTATTGTATCGGTTTATTGTTATGTTATTTTTTATGATTCTTGTAGCAGTATCAATGATTAATGAATGAATGCATTGAAAGTGCATACGGATCTATGATCTCGTTCTATTTATTGTTCGTCTCATAAAATTCAAGTTCATAAGTTGTTTCTAGTGTGATAGATTTTGACTGTACTCTCATTTATGTTGCAGAGTGTTGTGAACACCCTGGTTCGCTTCTGTGGTCCGAGATTTCTATCGCTACAGCTGCCTGGCTTCTCTTTGCTGCTGTTGGATTTTATACACGCTTCAAATTCGGTTGTCTCGTCTTCGGATCTGCGTGCTGTAAGTGAAGATAAATTTTATGTTTTCACATCCGTTATTTCAATATAGTTATGATTCAATAGAAAATTATTTTCATTCCAAAATTCTATTATTAATTGTATAGCTTTTATTTGTTTATTTATTTAAAAAATAAAAATCAACTTGGAGTTACTAACGATATTATTCAAAACATTGCATTTACAAAAGTTGGGTAACCTATCTTTTTCTATTATAAATTGCTTGAGTAATCAATAAGGCTAGGCGTACACCGGTTAGTGAAGACAAGATGACAGTCACGTTTAGTGGTCACATAGTTGTAGCCAAACACACACCGATTAGTCATTGCATCGGTGTGTGCTGCTTCATAAGCAACTATGTGAATTACTGTGACTAAACGTGACTAATTTCGTCTTGTCTTGTCTTGACTAACCGGTGTACGCCTAGCCTTAGATGAATAATGGTACAGAAAATAGCTAAGCTTTATCCTCGAAATGGCAATTAGCTAATAACTTTATTTAAAAATTCAACATAATAACTTTATTTATGATAATAAAGATTTATTTAAAAAATGGTAAATGTATATAATAATCGTTCTTGAGTTTTTATTCGATTGAAATTTTATTTGCAGACACCCAGAACAGAAGCGATGTCGATATTGGGGTCAATGCTATGCTTTCCTCAGTCATTATGTCAGATGCCAATGCTGCAACCAACCCATCGAGAGCTCATCGTTCACACCTGTCTTGACATCAAGGTTTGTGCAACTGAATTTTAGATATTTTCCAAATTTATAATTTCATTTTTCATACACCTCAATGTTTATTACTTTTATATTATCTGCTATTTTGAAGAATAATTTAATAATTGATCTATTAAAAAATGTGGTGATCCTAATAAAAACTATCGTCGACTAGTAGTTTACCATTCACTCCCAATCGATCTATACATTTTCCAATCGATAGCTCCTCTTACTGCCTCAGCCAATAAAATGATTCGATGTGAGTTATAATATTATTACTGTTAAGCTCACATTATAATAATTATTCTTGAAGTATTAATTGTATAAGTATAAAGTATAAGAGCCTTTATCATGTTTATTTCTTCAAAAAATGAATTTTGGATTAACTATTAATATTATGCAAAACATTACATTTTTCTGATTAAAAATATTTGAAAACTTGAAAACTCTTTTACAAATATTGTAAAACTTAATTTGTATACTGCATAAATACCTTAGGCTAATTTGTAGGTTTTGCAAGTAGGTATTTTTCTATTATCCATCGATGTAAATTTTTTAACGACACAATTTTTAATTGTTGTTCAATCACCATTTCTGGCAGATTTCCAAGAATTTCATTCTCTATGGGTCTTGTTAACGGTTTCCTCAATGGCATTCCAAATCACTTATTCTACTTCTTCTGCTAATTTTAAATTCCTTCATTCGACTAAAATAGTTGTTCAATTGCACAATTTGTCGGTGATTTTTGAGTTTTCTAATATGAGATCATAATTACCTTTTATTGACTTCAGGACCATGTTGTTAATATCCTGCTACGTTGTGGCAAGACTGAAACGGCGGGAGTGGCGAGATGTGTGGCGCTTTCCAGTCTTGGAATATTTCTCTATCAGGAGTTCTGCACCGGTTCAACACATCCGAAAATCAAAGAAGCCATCAATACGTTGCTGCTTGCGCTTAGGGTAAGTCTCTGCTTGAATTCAATTTCAATTTCATCGTTGGTCTAATGTTAAGGGGCCAGTTTCAATAAGTCAGGAAAAATGGCGGTTACAAAGGTTGTAGTATACTTTGCCATTCATGTTTAAGTGTACGCTTTTTCGTGTATTAAAGGACTTCTAAGTTTTATGAAACAGGTTATATTTCGATGTATTGTAACCAGTATTACTTTCTGTTATTGTGACAGTATATTTTTTAATTAAACAATCTTCCCCTCTTAATTTTCACTACTGTAATACAAAATTAGAGGAAAGGTGGAAAACATGTCTATTCATGTGGATCTTTGATTGATATTTATTTGATTAACTTTTGGCTGGCATTTTGATTGACATCCACCGTTAAACTGGTATTTAAAGAACCATGTTTGAAAGTAATAATTGAAGTTTTTTAAGTATCCAGTTTCGAATATATATAATAGTTCTAGTAATATACAGAAAAATATTGCCCAGAACTTCAGATGATTCAAAATATTTTGTTGGGTTGAGTATTTAATAGATTGAAGTGATTTGTCCAAGGGGAGTTCAACAGATAGATTGGAGTAGGGCTCTATAAACTCTTTATAAAGCCTTAGATTGGAGAATCTGAATATAACAATTACATGATTCACCATAACTTAATCGAATATGCGGTAGACCGGTAGATATTAATCTTGATTCTACTCTTCAACTAGGTAATGTGATTTGCGATGAAATTCAACTTGCGCTATTCTATTATGGGAATCTGAAAGATAATCAAATTATGCGTAACTTTAGCCTGGTGAGAAGTTTTTAATGGTTGAAACAATTTATGGAAGAGATTCTTGGTTCAACAATCTATCTAATCTTAGGGATGGGAACTAATACATCATCTTCAATATTGAACTTCCTAGAAATTTTGTTTCCTTTGCATTGCAAATCATTACTTATTAATTACTGGTTTATTTGTTATCCATTTACAGTATATTGGTTTTACTCATAATGGTTAGTTTTGGTTTTGAACTTTTGAACCTTTTTGCCTTATCATCTAATATTTTTTTAGAATTTTCAATTTTTATTTTTGTTTGCTTTGATTTGAATTTATCAGTTTATTTTTTTTCGCTTTTAGAAGCGTGGTGGAAGTTTTGAATACTATGGTGCTGGTCTCAAGGTATCTTTTGTTAGCTTTTTAACTTCTTATCTTGCACCTAGCATGAAATCAGATCAAACAATAATTAACCAACTCTTTTTTTCATCTGGTGATACTCTTCACAAATCATGTAAACCCCTCCATGAAATAACCAAGACAAAAAGTAATCATTATGCATTATTTTCTAAGATAGGCATTCCTCTTTTTATTAGTTGCTTCATCGATTGTCAAGTTCAAACCAATCCAACTGTGATCGTCAAATGCATGCCTCATGTTGCTCTAAGTAAAAACACAATGTGCTAGACGCCACTACATTCCTCAAGCTGCAAATGCTGGAGAATAATAATTATTGTTGAGTACAAGTCAGTTTTAATCATTGTTAAAACTTGTTCAAGTGGTTCTTTACTTATCGCGATTAATTTAGGTTTTGAAATAAACTTTTATACCTGATTTTGTTATCATATAATCATACTTTTTATTGAGATTTCCCCCTCACGCTTATTTGGCTAATAAATGATTATGCATGGTCACTTGGTGAACTGATATTGCTGAATTTTTTCATTCTTCAGTACAGTATTCCATTACAGAACTCCTTCATTAAAAACTCGTTTCATTTCACGATCCACTATTTTGTTTTCTTCATTCAAATTTGTTTTCAATTTTTCAATTCTCCTCTTTTATTTCAACTAATACTTCAACTAAAAGTAATATTATCATGATAATTTTTATATGGGGAAGCCAAGTCGAAGCAATTATCCTTACTTTCTTGAATGCTATGTATATAATTTTTATGTAAGAATTTATTTTAATTTTAAATTGAACATACAATTTTTTGTACCTAGTTGATAATTAACCAAGCAATAACAGTAATTTTCATTTCTTTTCTTACAGTTTAATCACAAAGTGGTAGCTCAGGTGGCCTCTGATATCTTACTGCTTCTTTGTGATCATTCCAACTTTCTGCTTCGGAATTACCCAGAAATTCCCCCCAGGATTGTCGAGGTAACTACTTAATATTATACCGTATGCTATTAAATCTTTACCTGATTTCACATTAGCGATTTCCATGGGAAATTGTTGGAAATTATCACAATAATAAACTCTTATCACATTATATAAATCCTCCAATTTACTCTCGAGCTCGCTCAGTTCCTCTCAAGGACTGATAAATCTATGAATCCTAAGTATAGTACTATCTTTTGTTTCCTATTTCTTGATAATCACTGGTGAAATATTATCTATACATTTGTCAAATGTTCTTGATTTTTTATTTTCTTTAAGGCGTGTTGTTTTTAAACGTATGCTAAGAATTGCAAGAAGTACCTTTGTGCAAGAAGTAAAAAAAAAACTTCAATATTTTTTACAGCGATAACAAGTGCAATAGAATAGTATTGGCCATTGTTTATTACAAATGTGTTACTATTCCTAAAGTTTTGCATAAAAATCCTCTTTTAGAAGTTGTCTCTGTACTCCCCCGAACTAGTTATTCAATCAGGATAAGATACTTGCTACTTGACCTAGACTATTAAGTTGGGGATTATTAATTTTATTTGATTTGAATGTGTCATTTCTTGTATGTTTATTCATTTTAATTTCTTGTTTTATTTATTAATCTCATTTTATGTGTGTTTATTCATTTAATGTAGTTGGTTTTATTTTATTAATGGCATATTTTGTTATCAGGTGGTTGCAGGGACTTTGTCGCATTTGATGCCTATTGGAGAAGCAGATAAAAGACTGTTGACGTCGTTAGTGTTTTGTTTGAGCGAGTGGACAATGCGTCTGCCTCCCAAAGCCCTCTTCACATCCACTCACACCAATTCGTGCCTATTGCATTCCGTTTTTAAGGTAATTCATAGTAGCCATTCATAAAAGCATTGGTACTTGACGAGTAAAATATAAGTAATTGAATAGTTTATCATACTATGCTCATAATTCATTATACTACTTATTCATTATAATACTTAACTCATAATATTCATTGTACGGTGAAAACTGTTGATTAGTTAATCGAAATCGGTAAGAATATTGATTTATACAGAATATGATTGCTGTAATTTTTTCAACAGCAGGGGATTTGATAAAAGATCAGAATAAACCAAATAAATTTATAATTGAGAATTGTGTGTATTTAATGTGTTCAGTAATTTATCAACTTAATTCCAAAGTTGAGTAAAGTAAAGCCTTTTCTCTTAAATGGCGTCAATAAATAGAAACCTATTTTGTTAGCATCCAAAGCTATGTACTTATTTAATATACTATTAAACTAATAGTACTAACAGAGTAATAATATTATTACTCATTTTTAATTTAGATTATAATCAGATTCATTTAATTTGACGCTTGGCATTAGATAGATAGAGATATTATTTATTGACGTTGCTGATGACAGTATAGTACGATGGCAAAGAAATAATATCTCTCTGTCTATGTATCTATCTAATTCCAAGCGTTAAATTAAATAAATCTGATTATGTAATGAATCTTCTTTATATTGAAATTTCTTGAAAATAAAGCAGTATTTCATGAATGTTTGGAGACTGTACGATGATATTATTTGAATGAAATATTTGATGTCTCTAATCAAATGACGAAGATAAAATTTGTCGAAAAAAGTTAGGTAGATATTTTTTATAGAATAGAATGTAGAAGTCCCTAGCTCTTTTTTGAAATATCTCCATTTCTTTTAGGTTTTGACTGATCTAAGCGAGGACAGCCGTAAAAGACATAGAGGGGTGGGCGCGGGAGGTAGCGTGGGCTCATTCCATCCGGACCTGGTACAAGAGTTCAACCCCAACCTCGAGCTGGATAATCTGAAGCAGGAAGATCCGAGTCCTTCGGTGGCGAGGCGCTTCTCGGGCATGTCACCGCACCTCAACTCAACTCAACATTCGATACAGCTTGCTTCGAAAATGGTAACTACTCAACTAAAATTCAATTAATTATAGTAATAGTATTTGATAGTAATCATAGTAATTTTTAGTATATTTGTTATAATATTTTATCTATTTATTCAGTAATGTATAAATGATACTTGATGTCCAATAGGCTCCAATAGGTCCAATAGGCTCACGCGTAATATTTTTTATTTTATTTTGAGCTGTACAGCCCAGTGTGGGCTTTTGCTTCCTCTGCAACATTCCTCGAAGTCTCTCTGTCTTCTACCAATCTTCTCCATCCATTCAATATTGTTGAGCTAATATCCTAGAGTAAGCTAATACCAAGATTTTTTATCATTGATAATATCATAGAGAAGCAATACTCTCTAGTAGATTGTTCAAGGAATAGGGAGCTTTGATCCGGTTTTCTGTGTGCTGTGAAATATAATCGGCCACGTAGTTCTGTGTTGTCAGGATAGATCGCGCTGACGCTGGCGTTCCTCTCTCAATCGGTCGCTCACTCACTCCCATTCACTGTCTCATCGCCAGTTGACAGTTCCTTTAATTTACAGTTACGATTTCCAGTTACTCAGAGTTCTAAGAGATGTCGCTAGGATCGGCCCCTTGTTTTCTGGTCCAAAAATTTAACGTACGATAAGACATCTATTACTAAGTCTGTTCTCTGTGGTAATATCCTGTGTGAGTATGGAGAAGCAAAGGACGAGTAGCTTTCACTAGAATACTCCCAATTGTAGAAGTTTTAAGTTTTAAATTTTCAAATAACCATGTCCAACCGGCAGCAAATTTCTAGAATTTTCAATGTTGATACAGTATTAAATATTGTTTTAGATAGTTATATATAATTCAATTTTATTCTATTTAATGTTTGCAATGGTTGAAAATTTCATGATTTTACTACAGTATCCTATATTAGCGTTAGCTATATTGCAAAATGAGTAGCAAATTTTAACCCTTGAAGTTGCTAGTGCAACGAAAACAATGAGCAGCTCATATACGACTCGTGCTCTGCACGCCTTGCTATATTTTATATTGGTTTTTATATATCTATTTTTTTTTGTAAAGATTTATGAAAGCCAATACAAAAATGGCTCTGCATGCAATGTATGTGTAGGGTATGAGTCGCTTAAGACAGTATAAACGATCGTGCCTTATTAAATGTAACCTCATTGAAGATGTTCTAATGAAGGCATCTATTTTCAAATTTACTAGATTAGCCAACTATACTCCGTATAGCTCAATAGTTAGCCTACTGCGAACGTAGTTCCTCCAGACGCCAAGAGATAGCGCTGAGTTCATTTTTTATTTTCTACCCCTTTATCGTATTTCCAAAAAATATTAAAACTGCAAAATTCAAATAAAAACTGCACATTTTGTGCCTCTAATCTTTCTTTTGGCGCTAACCGCATCAAAGTCGGTCCACTCAAACACCTCTTTATGGACAGTCGTTAGGTTTTTCTCTTCTAAGTCTTTATAAGGATTAAACTTTTTATTGGAACAAACTATATTATCATTGGAATAACTACCATACGGCTATTGTGTATTTTCAGGCGATAATTCATCTGTTGAATCATATTGATCACTTTCCATTGGCGATTGGTGCCTCCTGCCTGAGTTCGTTGGTAGTCGAGCAAGACGATGTGCCCGGCTTGCCGGCTGACTTACTGTCTGCACAAATTTTCTCTGCACCAAATATTCAGGTAAATTTCCACATGGAATATTGGACATTTATCAACATAATTTTGTATTGGATGTAATAATTAGATTATCTCCTACACTAGTAGTTCTATGAACATAAGACCCCGTGCAGATATCTATTTGTAGGTTGGAATATTGGCTATTGATCTAGCACCTAATCCAAGTGCTAGATTTCAAAAGAATGCAGAAATGAATATAGGCAATCACAATCAAAGATCCTTGAGACACTGAGTTGGCCTCAATACGAGTATTGAAGCTTGAATTAGGAGCAGATTATAGACCATGGTCGAAGATATTGTGCCCAGGGTTGCCACATCTTGCAAAGAAAATCTCATTACTTTATTTTCGCACCTCCTAATGTCGTTATCAGTGATTTCTTGAGAATTTTTCAATGCTTACTTCTAAGCAATCGAAGATAACTTTTCAAAGTTCCAATAGAATTTCTTTCAGATTGAGAATGTAGTTGTGCTTAAATGTGTTTACCAAACAAATAAGAAATTTTAATTTTTCCTCTCTTCTAATATTCCGATCTAGAAGAATAAGCAATTCTCTCTTATCTAATGTTCGTAAAATTGATAAGTTTAGTAGTTCTCACTAAAACTACTATTTCTACATACTGTACTAACAAAATAATAAGTAGAATGTAATATACAAATGGTCAGCTATTGTTCACTATGTAAGATTCACACTATCATCCTTGCTCCGTTTTTGATCTAACACTATTTTAAAATTAATTAACACAATGTGTTGATGAACAATGTCCCAAACAAAGCTTGAGAATGTAACTTGTGTTTAAACGTGTTAACTAAACAAATTAGGAAGGCCTATTTGAAAATTAATGTACGGCAATTATTGTTAATTGCAGCTGTTTGTGACGACGACCGGCCTGCTAATGTCGATGGTGGAACTGCCGACGCTGGAGGTGCCGGGGGGAGGGGTGACTGCCGGTCTGGTCACGGCTCCCTCGCAGGTCAGGCTCATCCTCAGGGATCTCGCAGGAAAATCTTGCTGGGACGCTTCCATACTCTACTGCACACCTGAACAGCATAAGCAAACTGGTGAGTGTTCTATTAAATCGTTATTTGTCTATTATTTTCAATAATGTTGCCAATGTGTAATATAATCAAATCAATTACTTTACAACATAATTACAGAATAAACGTTTGAAATATTACAAAATCTATTTACCTGCAAGAAAATATCCAGTGCGCAGGGAAGATTTGTTAATATTACACATAAACAAAATCTTAATGAACTGTAAGGAAAAAAGTAAATAAATTTTATATTAATACCAAGAAAAATAGAGTGAGAGCTTCAATAAGGTAAAAATGGAAGAGACACAGAAGATGAAAGAGAAGAGAGAGAGATGGCAAACATACTATTAAAATAGGATATGATTATAATGTATAATATATGTTGCAAATAATAATGTTGCCTGTCTAACTTATTTGTCTTTTGTCTATTAAAAAACTGCAATCTGTGAATAAATATTGGACTTGGTATCCAGTCTTAATCGATGTATTTAGACATTTTAGACTTGGAGGTATTCATTAGTCAACAGTTGCGCTAAAGTTATAACTGCTGTCAACAATTAATTCTACAGCACATATTTGAAAAAAGTTGGATAAAGGTAGGTCCAGGATTGCTTTATAACTGAGATAAACATGGCGGAAGTTGTTCCTTTACATTTAAATTTAGAATTTTGTCCGATCAATGGTGGCTTGATCACGGTATAAAAGTGGTTGATTCAATTGAGTTGGATTAGAATGGAATCACTT
This sequence comes from Laodelphax striatellus, assembly GCA_017141395.1. NCBI lineage: Eukaryota > Metazoa > Arthropoda > Insecta > Hemiptera > Delphacidae > Laodelphax > Laodelphax striatellus. The sequence goes on along the minus strand of CM029534.1, from coordinate 13,138,146 downwards.
TTTCATTTTTTTGACGTGGTGAAGTTTGGATAGTAATGGCCACTCTACCATATAACCACGATTTAGCTTAACCAATTAAAGAAAATTAGCTTCTTTGAGAATTGAGAGCTAAGATAACTAGAACTATTAACTTACTTAATGAACTAGTTCACTATAAAGTAATCTATATTAAAACAGATTCCAAACTGCATTGCTGCCTTATTGATACCAAATTACATTGCTAGAGTGATTTTTTAGGATGGTGGCTGAACAGGGCTTTTCTATTGACTACGCTCGTTTGATTCAGGCTCCATCCTAGAAAAATCTACTCCACCTATTATACAATTTAAATTAATGGGGAAAATTGTATTTTTCAGAGGAGAACAGTATTGTTGACAAAGTGAACCACCAAAGGATTGAAGAATCGATGTTGAACTCGTGCATTGTTACCAACCTGCCGCAGCACACACTCAGACATCGGCCACCGCACGTGTTGCCAACCTGCGAAAACTCCGCCGAAGATCTCGACAATTTGGATGATGTATGTGAATTCTACCATTTATCGATTCATTGCTAGTCCTCACCGGCTCTTCCTTTCGAGATCATGAAATCCGTGTTTTGATTTTCAGAAGATCTTGGAATTTGTAAGATCTTGCAGTGTATAACTAAATAATATGTTTTAATCACTTTCTTTTTATTACAAGAAGTTTAAATTTTATTCAACATTAACAATCCAAGTGATATCTCCCTGTAATATTCTTCCATTTATTAATGAGAATAATTTTGACTCTTGATACTGGTTCAGCTAACAGTAAATTAGCTGGGCAATAAATGAAGCTATGTTGAGATGATATCCTATTAATATTGAAAAATTTTAAAGTGGCTGACTACAGGTAGCAGCAAATATTCAGTTCCCCATAATATCGGTTTTCAATTAAAATTCTTCATGTAGGATTGCAAAACGTCTGGGGTGTCCGCGACTACGTCATTAATTTTTTTTGAGGGCGCTCGACTTGTAAGTTATTTTGAGGTTTTAGGGGTATATATAATTATATTGAATAAAAAATCATATTTACTAGATAGTACATGTGTGTGTAGCCTTTGAAATCCGATTATTCGTCTGCAGAAACTCTGTATTATAACTATGAGTTGCTACTGAACATTGAAATGAGCATTTTATTGTTGCAGTTGCTGCAGTACATTGGAGCAACTTCTCCGGAGTGCTTGGAGAACGCGGATACACCACGCAACATGCCTGCAGCGGCAGGTGTGAACGGGGACTTGGAAGAGGAGGCGATGCGATCGTTGCTAGGCCAACGCTATATCGAGCACGACCACGTGAGCCGTACCGCGCATGCGCAGCTGACAGGAGGCGGAGGGGAGGAGGCCGTTGGGCGCCGCCCCTCCACCCCACCGCCTCCCGCCCCCTTCCAGCACTGTCGGCTGCTGTTCTCGCAACTGGGCCTGGCCGGCTGGGAGCGGCGCACTCATCTCTATCTGCTCGACAAAAGCGAGAAACTGCTCAGGGAGCTCAAGCATCTCGACAAACTCGTAAGTAGCCTAATAGAAAACAAATAGCTGAGATAGGCTCTCACCTCGCCAAAATATTAGAAAAATGATTAAAAACCATTAATGAATTTCATACAAAATAATAACATTATACATGAAAAACCAATAGATTTTCCAACCTATACTAAACTTGAGTTTAAATTACCTTTACTACCTACCTCAACTTGTTTATTCTGTATGTAAATTATTTGTTAAATAATAAGCTGAAAAATGGAAAAACTTCATTCATTTGCCGATGATTTAGTAATTATATTTTTCGAAAATAGTTGGAAGGATACTTACAAAGTTGCAAAGCATGATAAGAATATTGTAAACAACTGGATAGGCTGTGATACTTCAAGCTCAAATATAGAAAACAAAACTACGCTTATCGCTTTTCAGCGTATAGAGAAGGTTACCAGAAAAGCATTATAAATGTAAAAATCCATTCAAACAGTCTCTTATTTTAAAATAACTTCTTGTTGAACTGCTACAAATAATTGGCCTGTTTTGTGTTCAGGAATGCCGAGAAACGCATAAAGTGGCGGTGATCTATGTGGCCGAGGGCCAGGAGGACCGCAACTCGATACTGATGAACACGGGCGGCAGCCAGGCGTTCGAGGAGTTCGTGTCCGGGCTCGGATGGGAGGTGGAGCTCGAGTCGCACACCGGATTCATGGGCGGCTTGCATGCCAACAAGTCGACTGGCGCCACCGCCCCCTACTACGCCACCTCGCTCACCGAACTCATATTCCATGTGTCCACTCGCATGCCGTCCGCCAGTCAGGAGGCGCTCTTATTGAAGGTACCAGCATTCAATCGACTAATTAACAAGTAACATAACCAGTGGTAAGAGAGGGTTAACTTATGCTCCGAAGGACCGAAAAAAGACATTAAAAGAGGTGTAATAACTGCGGTAAAACTTATGTGGAAACGGGAAGCGAGGTTTACTGTAAGAGTTGCCGTGTAGAACGTGAGCAATAAGCAGTAAACAGGCAAGGAATAGGAAGGAAGGATTTGAAATACGTAACGAGAATGCGCTGCGGTGTCACATAGTTTATAGCGCGAAAATACAGTTTCTACCAACCAGTGTCTCGCATTTTGGCTTGTCTGATCTTGTATTTAAGGTATTTTGGCTAACCAGACGTAATATATCTTATCTTAATGCATTGCCATGAGTTTTTGTTTATTGAACTCTCATTGAAGCGTCAAAATAGTATGAAGCGGCATTAAAAGCGTTAAAAGAGGCAAAGACACAATCTCTTAACTCGAAACAGTTTCTGATATTGCCCATATGTATCGCTGTTTCCACACTATAAAAATGTTCAAGAATTGGTTTCATTTGAATAATTATTCACTAATCATTTTCAATGTATTGCTATTTTGGCAATTGTGGTTTAAGGTGCGTTTATTTGTACAATAATTATTTTGCAACAGTATCAGCTGTCACCAATGAGCTAATTGGATATCGCCCTGTATGGTTTTATTCACTAACCTCATTGGCGACAGCAAATACTGTTGCAAGTGGATGATTGCACATATGAACGCTTCTTTATTACTTATTTTCTTGATGTTTAAATAATTTTTGTATAATTCATTTTTAAACAGTAACTGCAAAATCAGAGGAAAGAAGAGCGTTCTTCAAATTACTGATTGACTACTCTTCAATACAACTGTTCTGAATAATTGAAGTAGTGAAGTGTTGAATGTTGACTTGATGGTTGTGGATCAAAAAATCATAATGGTAATGACCCAGAAACCCAATAATACCTTTTTTTCTAGAAAAATGTAGAGCAAACATATTCATAACCCATTTCATAACCACACATTCATAATTTAGGAAAATTATTGTCTCTTTGAAAAATTTATTGAAAATCTACATGGGTTGAGTCTTATGCTATTATCACCTGTCTTGAGTGAGACATATCTAAAGAATGTCCATCATAATGCTGAATGAAAATACTTTTTCTTTTGTTTTGAAAATATAAAGTATTTTCTATACTACTACTACTTCATTTTTCATTTTTACACAATTCTTTACTGACACAAAATGTCCATCATGATGAATTGCAATGAGAAATTTTTTGTTCAAATACTTAATCATAAAATTATTATGATTGTCTCATTTGTTGCAGACAAAGCATTTGGGAAACGATGAGGTGCATATAGTGTGGTCCGAACACACGAGAGACTATCGTCGCGGCATTCTACCGACCGAATTCTGTGATGTTCTCATTGTTATCTACCCTCTGCCTCATTCTAATCGGCTGTACAGGGTTCAAGTGTCTAGGAAACCTGAGGTAATTATTTATGATTATATATATTTTCTAATCTTTCCATTAAAAACAAAGAGATTACTCTCTGATTATAGATCTTGTGTTTATAATTACCTTTGGCAAGTCCGATTGTAGGAAGCAATAAAAAGGCTTAACAGTGTCCTTATGTTGAGTCGGACCAAAAATACAAGTTCTGTCCAAGAAGGTTACTCAACTCTTTAATAAGTACATATGATAAGTATGATCATGATCATATATGATGACTTATGGTAGCACAACACAGTAATTGAACCGATGTACGCCTTTTATGTTTGCAGGTGCCTTATTTTGGTCCTTTATTCAATGAAGCAATAGTTGGGCACCAGGTCTTGCCTGGCCTAATAAGAGCCACAGCAATCAGTGCTTCTCGCGCTAAACGAAGTATTATGGCTTATCACCAACAGTAGTAAGTATTCTGTTTATAATCTAATTGAATTTATCTTGTAAATAACTATGGCAATTTAATATTCTCTAGGCAAATAGAATAGTTGTGATGAGTGCGAATGGTAGTGATTGAATTTGAGTATCATAATATAACATATAAGGGACACACAATAAGCTTCGGTTGACGTGTGAGGATCTTTGATTCTTTGGATCGTTGAATCCTTCCCCTCAGAAAACATAAACATAAACATCATAATATAATTGAAAATATGCATGAGAATATGTGTTTATACTTATCTTTGGTAAGTCCGATTGTAGGAAGCAATCAAAAAGCTTACCAGTGTCTTTATGTTGAGTCGGACCAAATTTCTATTACATTTAGACTAATAACATTTGTAAAGTTATTAGATGATCAGAATGAGACTATTATTGATGCCGTTTCTCAATAAAGTTTAGAAAAAGAATGAAATGTATTATGTTTTTGTTGATTTCTTAGAACATTTTAATTGCCGTACCAAGCACAGTACTTGAGGATTGAGATTGATTGTAATCTTACTACTACCTTTCGCTGGATTAATATGCAATGATTCAAACCTCTGATTATTAGTTTATTATCAGTTTGATGCCTCTCATATTAAATTTTGGATAGAAGCAGTTTTGGGCGAATGCCTGTTGTTTCTTCCCACATCGTAATATATATTTAATTATCAATGAATATTGAATGTGCATAAACACATCTCTATTTTTATTTGTTACTTCACAATTGAAATTTGTAATAACAATATATTCTTTGTCTTAATGTCAATCATTTTTCTCACAGTCTATGTACGTTGAAAGTCTAATCGACATTGCATTTGCTTGAATATCACCAAAATTTTAAAACATCGTTATCTGCTTTTTAGTTATGAGGAGAGGTCGCGAACATTGGAGACTATAGTGAGAAATCATAAGAATGCAACAACGTTTGAGGAATTCGCTGCACAAGTCTACTCGCCTGTTCAAACGCCAACTCCGTTTGGTATCAGCACCACTAGAGCCTCAGGTAATAATTGTTATTCTCCATTATAATTTCGTCTGATTATCATTACGTTTTAGTTGAATATCAAAAACATTCCACAGATAAATATGATACCTTCTTATAAATATTGTAATGTCACATTCAATCAATCAGATGAGTAATGTTTACTTAACTCATCTGATTACTAACTCATCTGAAAAGTTAAAATAAAAACCCTGAGATGTAAAATTAAAAGGAGTTTTATTGCTATATGTTAGCTTGTTAAAAGTAGATGTAATTTTTTTAGAATGATTATGGTAGAGAAAGTTAATAACAAGCTTTGGATTGTCAGAATCCTAATTTTTCATATAAAAATTGAAACATCTTCTAACTGTATGCTACTCCCTAGGATGTAAATAATTTAACTAGTAATTTAGATTGAATAGAGAATAATCCTTTATATATTTGTTGTAGATATAGATAGAATATTCATTCTATGTTTGACTGCAATCTAGCTCTTGTTCAAACACTTCAGTTCTAACTTGAAATAATATGAGCTTAAATTAATAGGAGAGTTTGTGTCTAATTTTATTGCTCTAAATTTTAATAGAAAAACCAACTACTTATAATATGGAAGTGCAAGTTGATGCCTTTTGTATTTTATTGTACTAAATAGGCAAGCTCCCTTGTTACCATATTGGAGTATACGTTGATGTCTGTTATGTGCCTAATTTTATTAGGCTGAATAGAAAAACCAACTTATTATAATGTGGAATTGCACGTTGTTATGTCCCTTTTATTATATTAGACAAACTATTAGAATGAATGGGTAAACTACCTTCTCATCGTAATTATTGGATTCTACGTGGATGTCTTTTTGAGTCTAATTTGACTAAATAGAAAACCAACTTTTTATAATATGGAATTGCACGTTGTCTTTTTCATTTTATTTGACGGATTAAATAGGCAAACTAACTTCTGATCTTATTGGATTCTACGTTGATGTCTTTTTATTTTATTATGTGAGACCAATGCTTGATGTTGTGTGTGTAGGTGTGAGCATGCGCAGCGTGGAGACGAGTGGAGGCGGCAACCCAGCTCCGTCCACTCTGGCCGCCGCCCTCATCGACTCGCACACGCACACACACCACCACAATCTCAGGAATCGACTGGCCTCCGACATCTCCAGGCTAAAAGGTACCCAACGCTCTTGATCCCTCATTAATATCTTACTCAATACTCAAACTCATCTCAAATTATTCACTACGAACTTTCGCTGATTAGATCTTGCAACAAAAAATTAGACACACTCTATAAATGAATAGAATGGCGTCCTGGTTGTACGAAATATATATGTCTAGTGTGAGTCCGACTTCAATAGAACAAGTATGAGGGACCTATTTCACAAAACTTACAAGTCACTTGATACAAGAAGTTACTAAAGGTGGATTCTAGACATGAATTTATAGCATGGTATACTATGTTAATGTAATAAATTCAAACATCTAGTGTGTCTGTCCCCTTTCATTCTGTATTACATGAACTGGTTTATGAAATATGTTCTAGGTCTTCCCTTCATGAGCTTCAAAAAATGAATTTCAGAAAAGTTTTCTATTTTCACCTCTGTAATCATTGAATCAAAAAAATAAATATCCCAATGTAAAAGAGTGTCTATGATATTTCAGTCTTTTTCCACAACTTGAATGAAATATTTTGTCTATTATTTCTTTGTACCTGAATTGGCAATATTACAGTTGAAAAAAATTAAGCAATGAATATTGTACAATGTACATCACATATCAGTGAAACAGGCTGAATTATAGGTTTGAAAACATAATAAATCATGATAGAAGTAATCAATAGTGAATGGGTATCTTATACCTTTAAAATGTGTAGAGTGATTTAATTGCCAATACATTACTGCGCCATAAAGTGGGAGACAACACAGATATAACTGGATTTAATAAAGGTCTCAAGAGGACCTGACGATAATCATTCTTTCAAGGAGACCATGTTTTATTGGAGGTTTCAAGCTTCTTCTTCCGACAATATAATTCTGTCATTAATCTCACCCTTATGAATAGTTTTCAATGTAATTTTGATTAGGTGGCATGTGTTTGTTCATTGACTTAACTGGGACTGTGTTACCTTATCAGGAAAACGAAAACACCTTGTTGTGTTTCATGACATAACCGGTGGTGTTTCATCGGCTGGATGTATCAGAACGAAGCCTTACTGAAACATTGGTACCGAAATAATTTCATTCTGACCAAATTAATTGCACGAGCACTAGTTTGGTTGATAATTTACTTTTCTATTCTGATTGTAGTTATCAGATATGATAGTTATGTAATCCAATTCATCCTAGATTTTCATACAGCACGTTTCGTTTTCAGCAGAATTGAACTACAATTTTATAAATTTTATTCACATGTCTAGATAAATACAATAGACTAGTTGAAGGAATGTATTTTGTTGACATAATGTATTTATAAATATTGCAAATCTCATCTATTGATAATATAAGAGGTTCATTCTGTTTTGAAAAATATAGGGTATAGGTTGCAGCACATTGATGATTATCTTGATACGCAGTGATTAGTCAAGTTTTATAGTTCACTATTTGATAAAGAGTTATATTTTGATAATTGCACTCTCACAAATTTCGAAGTTTTTAAATCTAGCAAGTCTCTTAGTATTCTAAATAAAAATTCAGTATGTATGTTATTGACATCGATGAATTAGTTTATAAGGCGCGCACACCGGAGCAACAAGCAACTAGCAACACGCGATAAGCAATATACAGTATGATATATAGCAATATATATTATATATTGCCTATTGCGTGTTGCTTATTGCTCCGGTGTGCGAGCCGCCTAATGATTATCATTTGCTATTAATCCGAAGAGAACGATGTATTACATATAATAAAGATTCAATACATACTTCAGGAATGTTCAACATGAAATTGTGTAAACAATTTAAACAATTTCCTTATAAAATTAATTTCTATAAAAGCAGTGTATTTGAATCGAGGCTCTTCATAAAATTTTGAAAGCAGGTTTTGCATGTTGTTATGCTTTTGCTAGTTAGGTTTTCTGTTCTAAGCTCGCGTTGATTAGCAAAGTATATTTACTTAGAACAGTTTTCAAATTTAGTAGGTTTATTAGTCAGTCAGTATCTCCAGTTATAGTTATGATTGTAACATCCATATTGTATGGTCTCAAAACCATGTGTAGAGTGCTAGGCTTCATTAATTATTGAAATGGGTCGATATACAGGCGAACGCAAGGTGAACAACCTCCTTTAATTCCATTCTCCGAGAGATTTTTATTGAATCCATTGTGATCCAAATCAATTCAATCACAATTGTTTTTACAATGATTAAATATCATTCATAGTTATGTTTGATAATGAAAAGGTGATATAGAATAGATAATGAAAAGGTATTTACATGATTTGTCATTTTGTTTGAGCTTTCAAAGGGATCTCTATTATCTTCTGTATTTAATTATGCAAGTCTGAAATTTTACATGAGCCGAATTTCTCATTTTTCAAACATACCATTTTAGCTGGGTGCATATTTATTCATTGAAAGTATATTTATTAATTGTAATATGAAAGGATTTAAAGCTTAAATAAGAGGTATTTGTATTTTTTTATTCTAAATTTTTCCATTGTATTGTAAAACATAATTATTTATTACTGAAATTTTATTCGATTTCAAATACAACGGAGCATCACAGAACCTCCATAGCGAATGCAAACCTTAGATTGCATTATTGTACTTATGGGGTGCAGTGCTGCCAGATTCCACATATTGTACCTGTAAAAGATAAGTTGGCCTGTCAACAGAATACGGCAACAATGCGCTCAAATTCGCTTACGAATTCTCATAAGGCTACTTAATGCATACTGAGGTTTGCACAAACTATAGCTTTGAGAACTGAAGAAGGAACCACATTCAGATTTGAATATCAGTGAACTCATTAGACAAATATTTTCTTATTCAAGAAGACAGAAGACAATATTGTGACTGTGATTCGACTATTATAGATTTTATTGCCTAAATTTGAACTATCAATAAATAAATTGGATTATCAATAAATTTAGACCATCAATTGGTGAATATTTTTCAGAAAAATTTATTTTTGTTGTTTCATTGTAAACTGTATTGACACTGTTCATGTTATATAGTACAGTGATGAATAAAGGAATATTTTATTTTATTTAAACTACAAAGTACTGTACTAGTACATGTAAAGTACTGGTACATCAATACGAGAGTGAGTCAAATGAAAACCTTATATTTGTAATAACAAATCGAACTTTTGCGCCTTTATCGATGACCCGTATGATGTGGCTGTTGTATGTTGGTGAACGTCAACTGAAGTGTGCGTACTAATGTTTGTGGCAGGTAACGAAGGTGGAAGCCGTGTGTGGTTCGCCGGTGAAAGTGACGTGGGCATCTCGCCGCGCCCGCTCAAGAAGCTGGCCCTCAAGCCGACATCCCGTCGTCCCGCCTCCGCTGTCACCCCTCCCGACAGTCCCACCTCACGCCGCTCCAAATAATCAAACAAAAGTATTCATTTCGTTTTATTACCTTAAGTATTCAAAAGTGACACTTCACTACTAGTAGCTTTCCTCCAAACTATCACTGTTTTATTTATTTATAACTTTTGTTGATACACGCATTATAATGCAACCTTATATATAAGTTTTACTATTCAATTGTAAACTGCACCCCAAGGGTGGAGGATATATTCAATTTAGTGTATTTAGTTAGCGTTACTCTGCAAAGCGAAAAATCCGTGTCTGCAAAATTTCTACTTTAATATGTAGTAATCACAATAGTTGTAATTTCGTTTGATTAATTAATTATACTCATAGCTTTGTGCTACGGTATACTGATTGTAGTTCCGCAAATTAAGGTGACAATAATAAATCAGATTTAACGTCTGATAAATCCACGTCACACTCTCATGCTCCTCCAAAACATGATTTGTCAACTCATGAGCAGTAACTCTCACTGTCTAATTAAAATTAACACATATAAAATCATGGATCATAATTCTCTGATGATCTCATTCTGTGATCTAATAAGGAAACTGATGCGATTAAATTGCTCATCATTGAAAAAACGTTGTTAGGCTAAAGAATAATCCTTTGGTAAGCTATTTCATTCCAAGGCCTATATACAAGAATTGGTAACTTCTTATTTCAATAGGGACAATATTAAATTACAAACTGATTTTGTTATATTATTCATTAGATGAAGATTGATAAATTCACAATAATTTTTCACTCTAGGGGAATACTAACAGTTTCATGCTTTGTTACCACTGTCATTCTTCACTTTTTAGACTGTAGGAATTTTTCAACGTTCTTGCGTCATTAGCTATTGAGAAGAGGGGTTGGTTTCTCCCAAAATAAGGCTACTTTTACCTCTTCGCAGTTACAAAATCCCTCTCATGTATTACATGAGACGTATATTTCATGTAATTCTGTCCCATAGCGATACATCCTGGACAAGATTGGTTCTTTCCAAGGAGGTTAGTGAAGTGATGCTAGCCTATTCAACACAATCATGTCATGAGACATCATATCTTTATATTATTGATATCAATATGAGTGTGATGTAGCCTGTGAAGTTTTTGTCCTTCACCATATGACAAGCCAACCAATTATAATTGAATTTTTGGCCCACCACAATGGTGATCACGCTAAGCGTAGAAACATAGACTTAGCATATCATGTAGTAATATATTATATGGTTAGTCTACGGTAGAACTAAAAACCTGCTTTAGTCCTCTCCATGAATTTCCTCCTACCTTGTTCTGCCAACCGGGCAAACAGTCATTCTAGTTTATCATCATATCATCTATTCCCCAATAAATCGAAGCCTCAATCATAATTCAACTTGTAATTCTTTGAACACGTATTGCATTAGCACATTATCCATCATGTGGAAGATGGGTTCAATGAGATTCGTGGAGCAACCCTCTGGCTGCGGCCACACAAGATTTTTTCACGCGCGAAAAAGCATTATGATAACGCGAGAAAAATAAACATTATTTGGAATGTTATGGGCTACTATGTCCACGTGAAAGAATGCTCACGTTTGTGGCTTAGTTTTACATCCAATGTTGCTAATTTTACTAGCGCCAAAATTAGGTCCAATGAAAATGGTCGACATCCTACTCCCCTTATTTCTCTTACTTCCTCTTCCTTAGATGTCAGCTCCCTGGTTTTAACACTAGTATTGTCGATTTGCAGGCATTATCAGGTGAAAATTACCTTATGATAATAATTGTTATTCAACGATAGTTGGAAGTAAATGAGTGATTCACTATTAAAGTTTTGATAATATTAACTCATTATATGGATTTAGAATTCACCCGAAAAATATCAATAAATCATGAACTAATTTTGAAATTGTTAAGTGTAACAACAAACTCAAATTACTCAAAACAAATATCTATATAGCAGGATCCAATTCAACTTGTCAGAAATCAGCTGTTTCAAAGAGCAATATCACAATACTTTACCTACAAATGCTGAATCTCGCAGATTATTGAAAAGGTCTTTTAAAAAGTTATTCTTTGAAAGGTCTTCTTTTAAAAGGTCTTTTAAAGACTTTAAAGGTCTTTAAGACTTTCAAGCCTTTTGATTATAGGTCAATTCCCACATTGACGACAACGACACGACGACGACATTCTCATTTCGTTCTGCGCATGCGTCACCAGCCCATGCTCTGATTGGTCCATGTCTATCTTTGTTTACAAATGATAGCTGTAGCTGTCGGCTATCAAGCTCTCAAAATTGCAGTACCGGTATGACTTGAAAAGGTTTGTATTATAAGTTTATTTACTGATTATTATATTCATATTGTCGTACTAATATTATTAATATTAATTGACAATTGATTCCGAACAGCGAACATTCAAACTTCGTACCTAGTCACTTAACCTAGAAATTCGGCTGGTCAAAAGTTCTAAAAGGTTGTACCAATCAGTGCGCGTGCTGGTGACGCATGCGCAGAACGAAATGAGAATGTCGTCGTCGTGACGTTGTCGTCAATGTGGGAATTGACCTTATTGTGTCGAAATCACTGTTTAATAATTACTGGATCAGCTGATTTATGACAAGTTAATTGCATCCTGCCATAGCTAGGAATGGCAATTTTTTTTCGTCTAAAAATCATCGATGTTTTACTAAAACATCGGTCACCAAACATCGATGTATCGAGAAGTAAACATCGATCTTTTCAAAAAACATCGATCATCGATGTTTCTTTACCATCAGATTCTATAGCAGGAGCCAATTAACTTGTCATAAAACAGCTGATCCAGTAATAATTAGACAGTGATTTCGACACAATAATCAAAAGGCTTGAAAGTCTAAAGAACCTTTAAAGTCTTTAAAAGACCTTTTTAAAGAAGACTTTTCAAAGAACAACTTTTTAAAAGACCTTTTCAATAATCTGTGAGATTCAGCATTTGTAGGTTAAGTATTGTGATATTGCTCTTTGAAACAGCTGATTTCTGACAAGTTGAATTGGATCCTGCTATACCATCATCACTATTCACTAACCTCAAAAATCCTCAATATGTTCGTTCGTTCAATATTCACTGAAACTGGAAGGCAGAATATTTGACCATTGATTGTAAGTCTATTGTAAAGTGGAATTATTCATCGCTTATAACAAGAACGAATATTTTTAAAATGGATTCAAATAAAGACGAAAACTCAACTGATGAAGATTTATGTGAAACATTTCAGAAACGTTTCCTAAATCTATTGAACAATGACATCGATAGTGATTGTGAATTCATTGTTGGCTCTCAAAATATTATCATCAGAGGACACAGATTGATATTCTCCGCAGCAAGTGAGGTTTTTCATGCGATGTTTTACGGGGAGCTCAAAGAAGAAAAACCTGTTCGTATCGTGGATTTGGACCCAGAAGGATTTCAAGGCATGAGACAATACATTTACATAGGTGAGGTGAATTTCAAATCTGCAATAAACGCGTTATTAATTTACATTGCTGCTCGAAAATATCTCATTTCCCCTCTTATCAGGAAGTGTATTAATTACTTGAGAGAGAAGTATAATATCCAGCCATTTGAAGTTCTAGAATTCTACGAAATTTGCACGGCCCACAATATCCCCGAATTCGAGGAATCATGCTATGAAATTATCCAACAACAAACAGATAAAGTGATTTCAAGTGATTATTTTCTATCAATCAAACCAGATACAATGGAATTGATATTGAAGTCTCCAAACCTTAAATTGAAATCTGAAGTTGATGTTCTACTACTCTTTGAAAAATGGGTTACAGCTGAAGCTGAGCGCAGAGGAATTGGTGTTCGAAAAATTATGGAAGGCAGTATCAACGATTTGAAGAAACATATACGCTTTCTGACTATTAGTTCCGATGATTATTTTTCAAAAGTTGCTTGCTCTCCTTTGTTAAACTCAGAAGAAAAAGTAGCTATAGCTTGCAATCTGGAAATGTTCGACTCAATAACAATGCCGGAAAGTCTTTCTTTGGAACGTCAACTTCGTAACTTCAATTTTCCTCTAAAAGAAGTATGTTATAAACACGAACATACCTTTCTAGTTTCTATTTATAATCCCTGTGAGTCATCTCTTCAAAACTATTTCACATACAATATGAAACCATTAAATTTATTCAAAATAACTTACACTCCAATACTGGAGAAGTTTATTTGTTTTCAAGTTCATATTACTTCCGTCCATATTCTTGAAGCTATTGAACTGATGACTATAAGATGGAAGCTTGAAGTATTAGCTAAGAATAAATATGACAATATAATGTTCGAGAACAAACTCTACGTCGTCTTGGATTGGAAGGCAAAACAAGAACATACGATGGTTTTGACGATGATTCCCATAAACGTGCTAAGGTGTGAATGCTTTTTGAAAGATAATACAGTATCCATTCTTGGCTCCTTCCATATTAGAGTTGATTCGAAAGATAGGGTGTTAGAAAGTCTATAGCAGTTGAAATCCATTGTTCTAACATCCGCATAATTGAAAGTAAGTTAATTTTAAAGTGCCTGATTCGTCTATAACAGATAATAATATATTGTTACTGTAAATTAAATTGATATAAATCATCACATAAACTTGTTTTTAAATAATAATGTTATATTCTACTATATCCCAATAATTTACTACTGTCAGCAGTCTTTTGAGTCATTCATTTGAAATATTTATTGACCCGAATTCACACAGTACTTTGATTTTCTATCTTTTACAGGCTAAAGCCTATAAACCAAATCTTATTTCAATCCAAATAATACTATAGGCCTACTATTCATTCTCAGTCCAGTATTTACAATGGAACAATATTATCCCCAGATAAAACAAATAATCAGAAATCAATGAGTAAATTCCTAATAATTCTAATTTATATTGACTGATATGTTACTTATTCGCCAATAAGCGATGAAAAGTTCCTTAGAGAGGTTTTAGAGGATAAGATCCTATAAATATGAAATGTTGAACAATCAACTTTTACTTACAATAATAATTAGGCCGGTATGCACCAGAATAACAGAACTATAGTAACCATCCATTCTATTCTGTCGTTTAAACGAAGACCTTAGTGTAGTGTGTAGTGATGCCGATTTTAATCGTTATATTTGATGAACTGACACTTAACAGCGTATTAAAGTTCGATTCTCTGTGTCTGTTTAGATTTTTAGATTAATCACAGTCAGTTAACGTAGAACTAATTCGATCTAGCATTTCGCAAATTTTGCAGACACGAGTTTTCGCTCAGCAGAGCGGTATAGTGTAAATTTTGGGAATTGTTTTACAGTTGTTTTTTCCCTGAGTCCCCATAAGACTTCTATGAACTTGTACTTGGGTGATGCGGTGGATGATGATGTTAGATTGGCACTGAGCTTTAATTTTACTAGGTCGAAAACTCTTCACTTTCGAGATTGTAGAACTAATGATGATGTAGCCTGTTTGGCCACGAAACCATGGTCCTTGTACCACAAATAAATAGTAGAATTGACAAATCCTTGTGTTTTCATTTTAATCATTTACTACTAGGTCAGACAAAATTTCTTGACTAAACGATTGAACTAATCTTTTCGATCCTTTAGGTATCATTTTTTTATTTAGCCATGTTCCTAGACTACTTCAGTATTTAATCAGTATGTCAAGCTTATTTAACCGTTTTTGAAGCAAAATGCTTTTTAGTTTACATTCACCTTATTATCAGGTTGCAAAGTGAGTTTGAACACTGACTTGTCAAGTTCTTGATTACTCTCCGTGTCCCAACCAGAATTTATTTTGAATATAATGTGGTTGTGATGTTACATCTTTGTTGCCTATAATGAACGGACTCAAGCATGATTTATGCGTAATGCTGAATAGTAAGAAATTAAGGTCGTGACGTTATCTAATCGCTAGATTAGCTAAGAGACGTGCACCTACCACTCCCGTTTTAAGGGTGACCACTTTCCAGCTTGAGACCTTTTTTCGCTTAGAGACAATCATTCTTGAAAATTAGAATCAAAATCGCTTCCCGGAACCCACCAGCTGTAGGTCCATTCATATCTCTCAACGTCATCCTTGCCATTACCCACGCACAAGACAAGAGCTTATATGGGCATTACCACAGAAAAAATAGGTACATTCATAAAGAGAACTGGTTACATGGCAAGCGCTGGCTAACAATATCTGTGCATAGATTTTACTGTAGCAAGCGCTTGAAACTAGCTTTTGTTTGCACCGCAGCTCAGTTGCAGAATATAGATGAGTTGAATGTGGAAATCAGTTCTGTCAATTGAATGTGGAAATCAGTCAACTAGTGAAGCAATTCCTTCAAGGTTTCTGTTACTAACATAAATTTGTTAATTTTATTGGTTACTTCAAATTTTAATATTGTTTATTTTTGTTTTATTGGTCGATATTTGTATATATTTATTGTTCCAGACAGGTGTTTCTGTTTATGCCTACTATGGTTGTGCTATTAGTATTATATTTATACATATTCGACTATAATTTATTTTTTGGGAAAAAATCAAATTTCTTATATATTATTTTATAAATTGGTATTTTCATTTGAATATTTTGGTTTTTGCAAGTTGAAATCAAATCATAGTACATTATGTGAAGTTGATATTGATAAATTACAAACTAGTCGATGAAATTTAATAACTAAACTCCACACATTAATTCACATAAAGTACGGGTGGGAATTGATCCTAATTGAGATTTGACAAAATATGTTTAGTATAAGCTTCTGGTTTCTGAATTAACTTATTAATGACTGGTGAAATAGCTATAATGATACTTTTTTTAAATAGATGAATTCCAAAAATGAGTTGAATTCATCATCAACTAGGCTATCGTTGGTCTATCATGGTCTATAATTTTTAAATACAAAATAGCCTGTGTAACATGGTGGGGCCTCTACTGAGGGATTAACATCATTGAACATACAGAATAGATAGCATAGCGTATTTAAAAAGCTGCAATCCATTACCATACCACTGTAACTGATAGAAAATTTGGTTCATTGACTAGGGTAAAAAGTAAATAACAAATACACTATTTCAAAAAATCATATTTTGTGCAGAATAAACTAATGAACTATTTCTTCTATGAAAATAATAGTTTCTTTAAAACTAATGAAAATAGTTTTCTTCATTATTCTAAAAAGTTACAAAACTCCGCTCTGAGTTTCACAGAGTTCCGTTAGGAACGTCTGCATCAAACCGTTAATATAGTTATGAAATAAATAAATGTACAAAAAATCCGAAGTCCTGTTAACAGGAACTGCTTCAAGATATACACTAGGCGGGCATAACAGGGCGTTCTATGCAATAAGCAGCGCATGTCTAGTGAATGGAAATTATTTGCTCTTTGCGAATGAATGGATTATTGCTGAAGATGATGTTTGCATTTTTTATCTTATCAACTCTATTTTCAAATAATAATTTGTAACTTTGCTATTTTCACCACTACACTAATATTAGGCTAGAAATTTTGACACTTGAAGACTGAGCGAAAGTGGATGAAGAAGAATGTAATATTTTACATATAATTCGATGGAAAAATAAAATGAAGAGTAATATATTATAGATTTGACGCATTTCTATTTCGATGAGACATTTATTGATAGTATTAACAGGTAAAATATAATAGTAATGTACAAAAATGAGTTGTCCATTTAAAAATGTTTGTTAGGTTCAATAGTTATCAACTAAGCAAGTGTTGGTTTACAAATTGAAACTGATACTTTAAAATAAGTAATAATTGCATAAATCTAACAAGATTGATTTTTAGCATTATCCTTATTGTGGTCTTGCACTCGAAATAATATTGTGAAATCATTTCCAAATTTATTAAATTATAATGATAATTGTAATGAAGTAGCTTAGAGCGAATAATGATAAATTATTGTTGTAAACAATATATAATAAATTTTCAATTTGAATAGAATTTTATAGTAAAATAATTAAACTGCTTGAGATAATTATTCATAATATTCAGTATTAATAGATCAAAATGATCAACCTCAAAATGATACAGTTAAATTGAAAGATGTCTATGATTTATAGCATTCTAAATATTATACAATCAAATTTTTTATTGAAGACCTCACTTTAAGCCCCCCCCCCACCTAATAATTGTTATTACTTGTAAACCGTTTTATTTCATAACTCCTCTAATTTTTGTGCTTCAAACCATTGTTAATACTGCACTAGAAGTTTTTGTTTGAAATCTATCTATATATTTTATTTATAAAATGATGATCAGTTAAAATTTTATTATTTGATCGTAATCTTTCCAAGTGACGATTATTTATTTCTCTTTCTACTGAATTCTCATTCCAGTCATGCTGTATGTTTCTATCTACGAGGGAAGAGCTACAAATATAGTCAAGTCATAATTTGTTCAACGAAAACTCAAGTTCCATTTTTCTTTTAATTTATTCAATATCATTGTTTTCTCGATATCCATTTTCAAGAATATGATGCTTGAGGGTCATGTGTAGTGTACTATTAGTGTGTATTGTCCAATAAAATGCAATTGTATGAATTTAGTTTGTTTGGGAAATACCTGAATAGTCTTGAGTCTTATTAAAAACATAACTAGTAACTATAAAGCTTTATTTTCAAAGAATGTGCATTTACTCCTAGTTAGTACACTTGTTTCACATTTGTGTTGATGTTGCATGGTGCAATTCTGTTACCGTACTGAATTGAGTACATTCCAAAATTAACCTCTTGCGGCAACTAATAATTCTTTGATTTTGATTCGTTACACCTAGCTTCTGTAAAGTAGTGTAATAATGAATATTTGGTAAAATTTATCATGACTTTTGACGTTTATCCAACTGGTTTCCTTAATTATGTGAACCCACCTTAATCTTATTGCTGTGGACTAAACGAATGTAAATCTGGAATTTGAGGTTCGGCTAAAGAAAGGGTTTAACCATAGAGAAAGCATAGGCAAGTAGATGAGTTATCTATGTTAAAAGGTGAACTACGGAAAAGCGACGTGATGATGGCGAGATTACTTCAAACACTTGCTGTGTTAATCAAGTGGGCGATCGGCGAGACCTCTGAACTCGCATGACACGAATGTAAAATTTAAGAATGTAAAGAGCCGTCCCTATCTGATGAGTAATCTACTTGGTGTATGCTTTCTCTATGGTTTAATCCTTAATCTGAGCTTTATAGGTGAAAATAGCCATTTGGTAGTTTTTCTTCACGGAAACATTCATGAATGTTTATTGCTGTAAATGTTTACTACCCAGGTATTTGAGCTTAGAATTCAAATAGTAAAGTATAGAACTTTTCTAGACTACTTCAGTTGACTTTTGAATTTTCAGTACCGTAATGTACAGTTCTCTTTCATGAAGACAATAAATACAAGACATTTCTCCAATTATAATTACATATTTAATTTAAATGTAGCCAACTGGAGCTAGATAAATGTTTAATCAAGATGTACAGTGTTGTTGAATCTTTTATGCAAAACAATCATATTTATTTATTTGATTTAATTTGTAGTATTCATCAGACTGTATAGTCATGGTAAAATAACTTAGACGTTATTTCTGTATGTTTTAACATATTAATAAATTAAAATAAATACATTTGTTTATTTAATTTGTTGAAAGTCAATCAAAGATTTTTGTTTTCGAAGCAGTGATAAACTACCACTGTATCTAATATTCTGAAAGTTCGCTATTTTCATATTCAATAAAGATAATATATTTTTTTGAAATAGAAATAAATCATTACAGTTAATTTTTCCAAAGTTTAGATTGCAATACTTGAACTCTAGTAAATTTGTGAAATTATTATTGTTGTACAATCAGTCAATCTTTGAAAACTGTTAATTTATGCAAATTTATATGAAATAATATGCATTCATAATTTAAAAAGTAATACAAGTAATTGAAAAATACAGTATTTCAATACATTCTAATATATTTATATTACAAACTATCTACCTAATTTATTTATAGATTGCTGTACTTAATTATTTGTGATAGTCATAGATACTTTTGTAATAATAATAATTTCAAGATTATTTTCATTGGTGATTTTATTTCTCGATTTTCCTGTTTTCCTGAAAACTAATCAAAAGCAATTTTGATTTCCTAATTATCATGACGTATTTCAGCACCATCACAGTCTAATAAATACTTAGGTCAATAGGCTATTATAAAATATGAACTCATATTTATTATGAACCCATCCATGAATTAATTGGTTTACTTACAATTAAGGGTTTACAAAAGAGTTCAATTGTGTATTCATACCCTGGTAGCAAATAAGGCTCAAAGATTCTAGATCTCTGTGTTATGAAAATATATTCATCCTCGTAAACCTCAGTGTTATTGTGCTAAGTTGGTATTCGTATATTATTCATAATTATTCCTTATTCAGCTTTCATGTAATTGTAAATAATTTTTATCCATCTTTATTACACAACTGATGAGATATCGAGTCTAAGCAAGGCCGCAGACTCGCCAAGTCCTTGGTTGTGTACTAAAGATCTAAAAGTCTCTTTATACAAGTTTATGTTGTTGGATCAAAGCTATGAAATCCAGTCTCAGTACTCTAGAAACACGTTAGAAAGCTGAATACGAAATAATTGTGAGCTAAATACAGTTTCCACTATTGCTCAGTAAGATTGAGTGATGGTAGGCCCAATATTCATCAAGATAGAATTAGAAATTTTACAATAAATCGATTGAATTGTCTAATTTTGTTGAAATTCTAATGATTTTCAATCATTCTAGACCACAAATAGGCGAGATTTGGGCTGAGAATGTATAAATTGACAGAAAACAACAAAATTATATGATTAGAATCTTTATCTGAATTTCAAAATGCCTTACAAAAGGTAATTTCAAATGCCTGGACGAAATTAAGCTGATAGAACAGGAATTAGATTTAGAAAATAGTTTGTTGCTATAATGAAAAATGTTATCTCAGACGATGGTAAGTACTAAAAACGATTCAAGGACAGAAGATAATAATTCTGAAAAAAAAATAGTTTCAGTAATCCAAATAATAGTTTCGTGAAGAAATCGGTAAGCGCCTTCATTTACTCGGGCATAGGCAACCTACAATACACGTTTGGATAACATTCAGCCGAATTTTGCGATTATCGACTTTGACTTCGATATTTAATCCTTGGTCTCGAGCAAATCCGTCTAAAAAATAAAAGCTGCTTCCCGCGCTAATATGTCTGTACACAAAAATTCTACCAGGCAACCAGGAGCATCGAAGAGATACACTGAACTCTGGCGATTCTCGGGCTGCTAGTTTTTTATTTAGCTCCGAGCTGGGCGAGGCTGTACTCTTACAAAATACTATCACAGTCTAATAAATACTTGTCTCCCTCCTGTACGAAACTTAAAGATGCCCAGAATTCAGGATTCTTTTCAAAATTGGCTTATTCCATAATTATGAGAAAATTAATATATTATAGTTTGTTTTGAAACACACATAATTTTAAATCCACTATAAACAACTTTTTTTGATACTTCATACATGTTTTCAAACTCTAATTGACGTCTAAGGCTAGGCGTACACCGGTTAGTCAAGACAAGACAAGACGAGATTAGTTACGTTTAGTCGCAGTACTTCACATAGTTGCTTATGAAGCAACACACACCGATTAGTCATTGCATCGGTGTGTGCTGCTTCATAAGCAACTATGTGAATTACTGTGACTAAACGTGACTAATCTCGTCTTGTCTTGACTAACTGGTGTACGCCTAGCTTAATAGGAAAGTACCCATTTTTCAAGACACACGTCTCTGTTAAGTTGATTTATCTATAAAGGTGGGTTTTCGTTACTGCGACCGAGTGCCGCAGCGCAGCCCGACCCAGCGTTGCCAGATGCAATTGATGAAAAATCCCCACTATAAATAGTCGGGATTTTTCATAAATTGCATCTGGCAACGCTGGGTCGGGCTCCGCTGTGTATTTATTAGACTGTGGTACCATAGTGAAAAATCCAGACCTACAGGTTTTAATCAAGCTGGACCACAGATAAATTCATGTAACTCTTCAAGGTACAAAATTTTTAAGGCTACTAATGTCTATAAGAACCTGAATAGTCCTTCACCTGTGGTTGGAGGAAGAGGTTTTTTGTGGGCTGGAATATTGGTTCCGTTTGATGACATCGTTTCACACTATAATTGCTTGGATATAGAATTGCACAACATAAGCAAATTCATGTGGAAATCAGAAGCAAATTCATAAATTCGGCAGATTCATAACTTCGCTCACCTTTTCTAACATGGTAAAGAAACTATAATAAGATGGGAAAAGCCAAAATGAAAAGCGTATGAATTTTTAAATTTTAATCTCACAAAATTACATGAATATAAAGTATCAATAGACGCAAATCTTATAAATACAAGTTAGCGGAAAATCAAGTAAATTACCTCATGTATATTATATACTTGAAGAATAACACTGAATCATTTTTCTTTTTATAATTTCAATTTTCATAATAAAATGCAAGTTTCAATTGAATAGTTTATGCACAAGTACATAAAAAACGTTATTGCGTAGTTTTTATTCTAGTATTGGTTTACGAGTAAAATTGAATGGATGGATAAACGTTTCATGATTCTCCAATTGAATTGACTAAACATGTAAAGAACATGATACCTAAAAGATGAAGGTCAAAATTCAACATGACCTTTTAGAATTTGTATTTACAAATGTAAAAATCATCAGCATTACCAAATTGAAAAATATAAAACATCTTTCAAAATTATATTCACAATATTTTCAGTTTCTGCCTAATATCAGACCTTATCAACAAAGAAAATATGTTACAATAAACCCTTATGACAAACAAAGAATAATATTCTTAATCGATGTTTTCGAAAAGTGGAAAGCTGAGCTTGCAATAATAACTTGATTAGTCAATACATTGAGAATACAGTAGGCTACTTCTTTGGTTATAATATTTCCATAATATAACGTTGTTTAATTTGCAATTAGGATTTTTAGCTTGGAAGGTTGTAATATTGAATAGTAATTTAAATTTTGGAAAAACATTAAGATCAAATTAAAAAATTTAAATTTAATTTTTTAATTTAACTAATACATACGGAACAAAATACGAATATTTTCCATTTTTCATGGAAAAGTCTTGTAGTAAGGCCACTTTCACACCAGTGCGGATCAGGCCCGGATGAAACTTATTCTACTGATGAATCTTATGTTTTCACATAACACTTTCACACTACATAAAGATGAATATTAGCCATCGTATTTGATCCCGGCCCTAACTGCTGTGGTGTGAAAGAGGCTTTAACAAATTTGGCACAAAGTTTAATTTTATTTGCAAGGAATTACAAAAATAGATGATTTGAAATGAAGATGTGTTCGAAAGGTCAATTTATTTAGGCAAGGATTTTTTACGTTTTGAAATCATAATATGATTCAACATCATAATTTAACCTTTACATGGTTTGGCGAGATATCACCATACGCCTACTCATTTACACCTACTCATTCAATTACTGTTCCACACCAATGAAACTCATAATTCATAAGAGTACTACTATCTCATTCTTAGCGCATGGATTAGAAATCTCCGGAGTTACCTAATCCATAGAACTGATAGAACCATCATAACATACACGATCTATTAAGAACATCAACTATTATGAGAATAGTATTACCGTTTTCCACTTGATCGCATGGAGAATCAATGTTCTAATATTATTTTCGAGCAAAAGTCAGTTATAGTATAATTCTACGCTAATTACAAGAATAATACACTTCGATTGAATACAAGGGTTTACTGTAATCATATTACAACAATGTATTTACATTAAGAAGATTTTCAGGCTACAACAAGTTTAGTATTAATTGTAACACATTGAAATGACAGCTATTATAAAATATCTAGTTGAATCCGGCGAATGTATAAAACCTTTATACTAACACAAAACCATAGAAGCTACAACGGTGAAAATTACAATACCCATCGATTTTACGGATATTAAAATATTGATCGTTCCAATGCAATAACCATTCATTCATTGAAACTTGAAATTTGTAACATTTGTACAAATATAATAGAATATAATTTGGAAATGCAATCAGAAAATTCATGTGACACTTGTTCCCTATCCTAAAACAACTGCTGAATCATATTATTTATGTTTATCAAGGATAAAATAGAGTTGAAATAATTTATACTGGATTGAGGGAATCAACCATTCAAAAATTTCGCTTTACCTTGGAAAGTATATTTTCACTTTGAACAGTTTCAATTTACCTGTGAGACATACTTTCCGCAATTTACTCATTTTTGAACTGCTGTTACCGAATTCTATCAAATACACTCAAAAATGTATTCTACTGACCACAAAATGACATGTATGTAGATTAAATACATACTTGAACCACAAGATTCGAAAGCGATTAATTTTATTGTCAAACGCAGTCTGTTGACAAACTAATAGCTCATTCATTCTCAGATAGAAACAACTGATGTTTTTTATACTTTGTTCTAGTTTGCAGTGCAATTTATATTTCACATTAAACCACAAATATCGCCATCCGTTAGAAGTGGATAATCCGTATTTGGTATGGATAATAAACCTGTACAGAGACTGTATAATCAGTCTCTAGCGTAATAACATGTACGCTCGAGAATTCAACTCTGTCAAATTTAAAATAATACACTTCCAATTTCTCAGACTGAAATTCAGAAGAATCAAAAAGAGGATGAAAAAAATGAATCAAATACTATGACACAGATATCATTTATCAATTGTCATCAATCTTACACTTATTAAAAAAATGTCAGCTACATTTATGCAGAAAAGCCTTACGACTGTACACATTGAAATGAGCATTATCAGGATAGGTACTGTACGTCAATTTCACAAATTGATTCCACAAAAACCATGTAAACAGTAGCAATCATACGTGAGTATTGAAAACATTACAAGTAATACTTGTGCAACTACTATAGAACCCGTCTGAGATCTCGTGTGTATTGACCGAAAATATACAATATCTCCAGTTAAATCCTCATTTTCTTTTCAGTTTCACTTAAACATTAGCTTAGTCTAAAAAAGAAAAACCTATGCATGTATATAAATAAATCATAATCAAAAAATATTAAAGAAATCTATTTACACGAGAACAACACATTAGTTTTGAGTCGATCCATCCAATTTTACTGAAGTTCAATTAGTGTCATTGGGCATCTGAACTGATCGATATCACATCACTACTGCCAGGGCGGCCACTGCTGCGAGCCGGCCGCTGCTTTCGATTGGGATGAGTGTCAGTCGAGAACGACGACCAGGTCGTCGAGGCCCTTGGCGTTCAGCTTGCGCCACGGCTTGCGCGCCGCTCGTCGCAGCTCCACTGCCGTCAGCTGTCGGCGAATTTTCCTGCAAACAAATCCTTCTTACAACAACTCGATACATTGATATTGATAAAGATATAAAAGTGCTTCATTCATAAGAAACAATACTGTACAATACGAGGAATATAACACACACTATAATACGACTAGATCTAAGACCTACAGCAGGTGTAAAAACAGACACGACCCAGTCAAATAAATGAAGAAACCTATTACCATGTAGAAATAAACGAAGACACCAGTCCTATGATTCTGCAAGAGTAGCCTATAGAGAGCAGATCTAACCGCTCATAGAGACGTTCTTGATTTGGACATATCTTTTCCCTCTTTACATCGTCCAATTCTCTGGAACGCTTGTTAATCACATTCGTTACTCAAACGACTGATTCAATTGTCTTAATAATTAGCATCAAATTTATGGAGAACCTACCGGAAAGAATTACGAATGAGATGCTTGATTACATGCTCTCAATAGGATTGGAATGTTAAAATTATGACGAATTTTCTAATCGAATTATTGACAAATTGTCTATGATATTTGGCCTATTGTTTAATTTGTTACTAATCTTTTCAATAGGCTAATTATCGTGACACATTAATATAATTAAAAAAAAAATATTGAATTAAACTACGGTTTTGACTGAAGCCCGATTCAACATTACAAACTTAATGCATTAAATTAAAAAAGGGCAACTGAAGATTAGTTATGTAGAGAAGCTGATGCATCTTTTTATGAGGCTGATGCCCACCTGAGCCCAAGGCTTGTGTACAATAAGACTTATAATAATTCTTATTATTGTATTTGTTCTTTTGTATTTTGGTGGAGTAAAATATTCTATTATATTATATTGAATTTTGTGAATAGTTTCCAATGAAATAAAAACATATATTTAAACGGCCACTCTAAAAAGAGCCTTCTGACTTACTTGGTGGCATCGGTTGACCGGAAGTAGACGTCATCGGGTGCGTCCATCCAGGAGATGACCTGCTTCCGTCCAGAGCGGGACATGGTGGCCACACGGCCCTTCACGCCGCCCCCACTAGCCCCCACTCCGCCACTGCCGCCGCCCCCATTCAGGTGACTGATGACGGTGCGCGGACCCAGTGGACCGCCCCCACCCTCTTTGTGCGCTCGCTTCGCCGGCGGCGGACCTCCTCCTCCTCCCTGCTGCTGGTGCTGCTGCTGCACCGCTCCTCCTCCCCCCATCACCATCCCTACAATACACAACAGTTAAGATTATACAACTTCAAGATCAAAATGGAAGTACTGTATTAAGTAAACATAATTTGAAGACAGAGAATAAGGCTCTTCATTCAAGTCAGTTAACGTTTGGAAAGTGAAAGTCTTTCTAAAAGAGAATTATTTTACTTATCCATTTGAATTCTTACAATCGAATTTATATTTCTTTGTCAGCTGTTAGAAGCAAGAAACAAAAATTGAGCCTGGAAAACGTTTTTCAATTAAAAACTTATTTTATCCTTCTCTTTCTCCTCCCTGTTTTCCTCCATTTCACACCCTTTTCCTTTATACGTCTTTGTCTTCTACCTGCCTATCTCTTGGGAAACCACAGTTGGCTAGGTATTCTTCCTCCTCTCTTCTCTCCAGCGCACCCCACCATGTAGTCAATTCAGAAATAAAGATGTTTGAATCATATTGTGCCCTTCAAATAGCTATCAGCCAGTGGGGTAGATTTGGTCTGTATAATTTCATTAGTTTGTCTAAATAAATTAAAGACAAAAAAGGAAAAACTAAATAAACTATGTATTATGTAAATGTAAATGTATTATGTATGTATGTATATGTAAAAAAGTACTCAGAGAAATCCTTAGAAACGTAACATGAATATTTAATGGAAGAAATTGATAACAAATCTTCACTATAGTGCAGATTTCATCCTTGAAGACATCTGAGTGCAGAAACAGTACCCCACAACTTTCCGAGCTAGCCAATCACACGCCTGCAATGTTGCCAATACGCACACTTCTAAAATAGTCATAAACATATGTTTAATATTTTATCATCTGCTCTACTTGTAAATCATCAAAGTTACACCGAATCGTGATATCAGACTAAAATTTCGGTTTAATACGCATGCGTGCACAGATGATTGAACAGCACACAATATGACAACATTGCCGGGCATTCCAATTGGATAACGCACCAAGCTGGCCAGTTGTCTTCAAGGATGAAGAGCACTAGAACTCATTTGCAAACTTCACAAAATAAAAACCATAATCACAATCACACATATCTACAAAATTCAAACATTTCAATTTACAAACACCGAAAATAATATAAATAGCCGAAATATATTTTTGATAATCTACACAATAACCTAGTTATAATTATCTCACCTTCGTCCCATTCCATATCTGTCCAGCAAAGTAAAAAAAGAAGAGAAACAAGGATTTTATTCTAATGATGATGTAAAACATTCAATATTGTAGCATATTTCCAGCAATAACTTGAATTTAATAACAGGAAAACTTGTAGTACATTTCATTATTTACAAGAGAAGAAACATTTCCAAACGGTAATAGCCTTCTTGTTAGTGCCATCTTTATGTAGTGTAGTAGAAAAAATAAGTTATTGAATAACATTGAAATATTTAATGGAGTTGATTTGTCAGACTTGTGGCATGGTTGAATATGTTGAGTGCTGAATTCTATTTACCTCTGTATTGAGATTTTACATATCAACATAGTCCGTTTCATCCTATCTAGAAGAGTGTAGAGCAAATATTGATGTGAATACTAACCATCTACTCCATTCATTTCATCAAATGTCCTTCGTTTGAGTGACGGAGATACATTGTTGAGGGCAGCTTTTTCGGCTTCGGGTTTGTTAGGTATCCTCTCATACAATAGACTACCATCTGGAAAAGCAAACGAATTTAGTAAATTCTGTAAAGAAATATAAAATAAAGCAAATAAAGGAATTTGAACTCGAAACGCACAAATTTTATCCAATTACTTTACAATACATACAGTTAGGCCTAATAGTATAAAATAAACACAAATTTATTAAACCGAGTTAATAATTTCAGTGGCGACTTACTAATGTATATTTGATGTGACTATTTCATTCACAGATCATACTACATGGTCTACAGCTTTGAATTTTGGCATGAGCCATTCTATAGTATTTACTGGAAAATATTTCTCCATCTTCTAAATTCAAAGATGGTTTCAAAAGGGTTGAAGCTTATTAGTTGAAATGATAATAAACATTCGTAGCCCAGATGCCATAGCAAAGTTTACGAGCTATAAATACATCACAATAATATTATCGAGTGATATTCAATTCCATCTTCATATCGTTATAAAATTTCCAAGTTAATCCTATATTCAATCAGAACATAACATCGAATAATTACTTCTATTTGAAACTATTATAATCTAATATTTAAGCAAATATATTCTGCACTTCACATGAATAAAGTACACAATCTAATTTCATCTTTATACTAATTTCCATACACATCATATTTTATCATCATATTCTTTCAAATTTTTACTGCCACTAATTTGTATCAATGTTTGTACATTTTGTATTGTATCAGTTTTGGGAAATGAATTATCTATTTATTTAATTATTTCTGGTGAACTCTTTATTCTTCTAATAATTAGTAGGTTACTGGAGATTGATAAAAGTGTAAAAACTGTAAAATCGTTTTCTCTTCATTTGAATACAGTACTTCAAGTACTGAATGTGGTTGCTAGTCTTTTAGCAACCTAGATATGCATTTCATTATTTTGTGTAAATAAAATAATATCTTCGTTAATGATAAGACAAGCCACTCCTTCACACAGGCTTAGCCTAATGAGGAATGCACTTGAAATTTTTTCGAATAGAATGTTTTTATTTCGCCAAAATACAGAAATACAAATATATGAATTTCACAATACTGTATATAATGTGTAACAGTGTATTTTCTTTAAATGTATTTTTTTGGTAAGAATTTCACCATGAAGTGAATTGTGTATTTATTTTACAAGATTATCTTTTGCCGGTAGTGCCATATTGTTAACAATACTGTTGATGGTTTAAAATTTATTCTCAAGGTAATTATTATTATTTTTTTTTTTTGTATGTTATGCTAATGTTGTACCAATTTTACTTTGTATTGTTAACCAATATTATTGTTGTATTTTTAAACAATTTACTTTTTGGCAATAAATATTGATTGATTGATTGATTTCACTGACCTGGAGCCTTGGGCGGTTTGGGAAAGGCGATGCGCTCGGAGCGGGGCAGCTTGTCGAGGTCGGTGGGATGCAGCCAGTCGGGCACGATGAGCTGGTGGTTGCGGGCCACGCCCAGCCGAGTGGCGATGTGCGTCACGCTGCCGCGCTGCTTGCTGCGATAGCAGAGCAGCACCTTCCACTCGGCCATTGTTTTGCCGGCCATCGCCAGCTGGCACTGCTGCTTGATGGCCGCCACATTGATGGGCCAGAACGGCGAGCGGGCCGCGTGTCGCGGCAGCATGATGTTGCGACACAGGCGACGCGACACGCGCGTCAGTGGCGTGGTGCACAGGTAGAAGGCGTTGCGCGTCTTCATAATAGGTCGCGGCGAGCCTGATCTGATCGCCAGGCCGTGCGCTGTCGCGTAGTGCCGCGCCAGGTGCGCTTTCAGCTTGAACTCCTGTAAATCAATCATTATTATTAGTTCGTTTAGTTAACGCTGTTATTGAATTGATTTCAACAGAAAAAAAAACAGAACGACACAGTATTAGATTACAACATTTTTATCAGGGTACAATATTACTCATAGCGTCAACATGACGCGCAAAGTAGAAATTCAACTCAAAATTTGTTTATTTCATCAAAAATACAAGAGTTTTTTGTGGTAAATTTAAAAATAAAAACACACTTTACAGCAAAAGGATTACTACCACTAGAAAAACATGTGGAAAATGAAAAATAAATATTATACGAAATATAATCCTCGAAAAGGCATTGCTGCTTGTGTGCGAGAATGAGTCTAAGGTAGGTACAATTATTATTCATAGTTTACTCTTTTTCTTGTTGTTAAAAAACTACTAATAAACTTGTTGTTAAATAAAACTAATGATATCATAGTATAGTTATATAAATTACTGTTCTGTTATATAAATAACTGTAAGTGTACTGTGTATGTAATAAATATGAATAACTATATTATTACTGTTCAAGTGAGCAAAGCTCATGCAGCAAGTTCATGCTCTTGATGAAATTCTATTTCGATTCTTTACAATTTATTTATGTACAGTATTTGCCACAATTAAATATACACAGAAATCTTTAGGCAAGTCGAAAGTCAATCAATGTATGCATTATAAACAAAGGCAATTCAAGGCAAATTACATAAATTATACTATTGTGACTTGTAACTACAGAGCTTGTTACTTGTGTTTCACAAAAATTGTAAGGAGAGCAAGTGGATGGAGTGAGAATGGTAGCGTGTATTGTTGTAACTCAATTGTAAATTATTCAATAGTACAGTATTCTGATGAGTTTGTAATTCGTTGATCCTAATTCTATAATTCCTTCTGTTAAGGGACTTCCACAAACCACTTAAAAATCTACATTCAATTGATCTGATCATGGTCGAAAAATATAATTACCTTCCCACAACCAATAATACTGCATCTGTGCGGCCTATGGGATGTGAGATTGGATGGAGCTCGTTCTGTAAAAGAAAAAGAAAAAACTTCTATCATACAAATTCTTCACATAAAGTTTCACTATTTACTATTATTCGACATAATAATATTTACTACCTTTTCATCTAATGTTTGATTGTGTGCAACGTTAAGATTTGCATGCTTCTAGTAGTAACATACATACTACACTTGACATTATTAGGATATTCGAGTATTTACAAACATCATTCCACAATTGTTTTACCAGAAATTCACAAACAGCAGTATTTATCCTATATTATTAATGAATTAATTATAGATCATGATAATATAGATTGAATAAATTATTAATTCTGTATTCGATTTAAATTGAAATGTTTTGCCAAAAATAAAAAACATACGAGGTGTATAACGAATCTGCGTAAATAAATATACGTCAATTGAACTCACCTTCATCAGAAATACTTCCGGATTTCTTTTTCACAACCTCGATTTCACTATCACCTGAAAACAATTACAGGTACATTACAAAAGAGATAACATTTTAAAACATGAAATAATTTGCAAAAATACAATATTGAATGGCATCAAGAATAAGGAAGGAAGTGAGATATTGCAACTATACAAGTTGCAATAAATAAATATACAAGTGCTTTTGAATCATAATAATTAATTGAACGAAATTCCTAATTAATAATGCTATATAATATTCTGAAGACTTCCGCTACTGCGAATATTGACAACAGAATAATAGCTAGTAAGGAAATTCGATGAATGCTGCTGTACAAAAAACTTTTGCCCGGGCGGGAATCGAACCCAGCACCCCTCGTTTGCCGGGCGAGTGCCCTATCCACTAGCTAGACCACCGGACATCTTCTGTATAATTGCCTTAGTCAAAAATGAATGCTGCTATAAATTTTATTCGAATCATACCAAATGATGGGTACGAATCATGAGTACCAATTCAAAAGTACTTTTAGTTTTCTAAATAATATTCAGATCTCTCTGTAACTTATGGATTTCAATCATTTTTTTTTTCAATTTCAATTTATTTATTCCTCTTCAAAGATACAGTACAAAGGTTATATAATTGTGCAATACAGAGAAAAAATATTCTTCACATGGGCTGAAATGCCTGTGTGCGAAGAAGAGTCTGAATCATTATTTATTACAGCTTGAACAGAGGAAAATGGAAAGAATACCAGAAAAAAATTGTACAGACAAAAAAAAAGAGAACAGAAAAAACATAAAAAAGAGACAAAAAAGAGGCTTAATAAATTGTAGAGGATCGACAATCATAGGAGAAACGAGGCCAGCCCGCCCCAGTGGAGAAACAACCAATTGTTGATGAATTATGATTTGTTTATATCTAAGTAGTTCATAATTTTACTATTGACATCTTTAGAAAATAGCATTAGAAAATAATGAATGATAGCTAACCTATTCTGGTTGGTACTTTAAGACCACCATACTTTTTCCAGTACTGCCAGCAATTGTGACATAGTTTGCACATCATATGATTAGGTCCCCAGGAGTACCACTGACTCGAAACGGTCGCTGAAATCCAGACAAAACAAATTAACAGATTTACTAAAGAATTTGGGAAAAGTGTATGACAATAACGATTAATCGAATGATAATAATGATGAGTACATGTTTATTGTTTTATTTCTTACTATTCATTTATTATAAAGTTATGTATTTCATTTTGATTTTAAATTGTACTTTTTTGTATGGCAAATAAACTGATTGATTGATTGATAATAAATTGATTATTCAATTCGATAAAAAGTAGCTTTGGATGATAAAGGTAGGAATTAAAATTTCTAACTTGCAACTGAGAAAACTGTATATTTTACTCTATGAAACTTTCCACAACAATTCCAAAGATAGAAACTGTAGGGTTTAATATTTGTCAATTGTTCATAATTGTTTTACGGTTATCCTTGGTTTAAGAAGGATTGTACAAAATCTGATACTAATGGAATCAGCACCAAAAATAAAAATAAGTGCATTTGTTACTTAGGAAATTTTTGTAACATTTTTGATAATCGCAGAGTGCAGATTGTACTCACCATTGCAAGATTCACACCCCTTCCCGCAGACTATACTTTCTCCATTGCTATTGCCATTCACAATGCTTTTATTATTATTTATTACAGCTGGATTTGGTTTATTGCTGCAACAATAACACAAGAAAGATTAATAAATTGAACACTTGAAAAAATTAGTTATCTCAAACCAATACATAAATGGTTTATTTCATAGATTTTTTATTCATGAATGAATATTATAACATATCAAAGATTAAAATTAAACTTGTTGAAGAAAGCAAATTTATGGTCAATTTGAAGCCACTGAAACTGTGAACATTGAAACAGAATGTTCACAAAAACTCAAAAGTAGGCCTATATGAGAATAATCTCATGATCAGAGTGAAAAAACTACAACTCAAACGAAACTCCATAATTACCACACATCATAGACAGTCCAAAAAAACACAATTCGTAGGAAATTTATAATCTAGTTCACGAATAAATAGTCAAGATTCACTTACTAGTTAGGAATGTAAACTTGTTTCAACTTGGATTCAGCCTCGACAGCTTTGACTCTTTTCTGTTGTACGTATCGATCTGTCGTTTTCCACATATAATAGTATTCTATAATATTCTTCAGCGTTTTCCAAGGTAACTGGAAGAAAGCAAGCATTAAAAAATTACAACAATACTGATATACATTCTGTAAGACGAAAAATTATTCAATTAGGCCTACATAATTCTATTCAAATCATCAAGCAGAGAAATTAATAATCCTTGAGCTCAAGAAAGGCAACCCTGAACACTTCAATTTCAAACTCATCTAGACTTTTGCTACAGCAAATACATATTTTGGGTTTCGAATCAAGTTAATAAACTCAAATTTTGGAGAATTTCAACTGCAGGCTATTTATAGAAGGAAATAGATTAATGGAATTTCCTATTAAGCCCAAAAATAGTACAAGTAATACCGATTTTAAGGAAATTTGAAGTAGAAAACAATTATAACTTACATTTTACATTTTAAATTCTACATTGAATTCACAAGCCTTGCGCGAAAGGCTGGATCAGCACAAATAATATTAATAAATACAAGAGGCTGTTTTTCAGAGGCTCAGGTTTTTAAATGAATAAGGCTCAGAAGACGAAATAGAACACCTGAAAATGTTCTCAATATGCAAGAAATAAA
The DNA here is from genome assembly GCA_017141395.1 of Laodelphax striatellus. Taxonomy (NCBI): domain Eukaryota; kingdom Metazoa; phylum Arthropoda; class Insecta; order Hemiptera; family Delphacidae; genus Laodelphax; species Laodelphax striatellus. The sequence continues at coordinate 13,104,139 of CM029534.1, read as the reverse complement.
CTTAACAGAAAAATTTCTGGCATTAATGTCGGAAAATTAACGGCATTAATGTTTTTTTGGCAATAAAATGAATTGGATTGAATGTTCACCTACGATATCAGGCATGTGTCCACCATCTGGAGGTCCAATCCTGTCACTTTAATTTGCAATAAATCAGTTCGTATCATCTGCAGAAACGCGTCAAGCTTTAGCTTCCAAGTGCTCGATTGTTTCTGGTTCCTCGGTGTACACATGTCACTCAACAAATCCCCAGAGAAAATAACTGAAAGCCGTCATATTACAAGATCTAGGGGGACAGTTAGCAGTTATAACCAGTAACATTGCAAACTCGGCTCAATACAGTTAGCAGTTGTATCCAGTAACATAGCAAACTTTTATTTCTCCGCCTCAATACAGTTAGAAGTTATATCCAGTAACATTGCAAACTTTAATTTCTCCGCCTTAATACCGACACAAAAAAAATTGTGCAATGAGGCGAGGTACATCCAATAAAAGTAACGATAAAAAATTACAAACTTTTATTTCTCCGCTTCAATACAGTTATCAGTTACGAGTATATCCAGTAACATTGTAAACTCAAATTTCTCCGCCTCTATAAAAAAATCTCAACAATAAACCTCTTTCAAAACAAATAAATAATAATCTATTGGTTTCTCTTCACTACCGACATGCAGTCATGTTTTAATAATAATCCTATTCTCCGCCTCTTAATACGACAGTACAATAAATCTCCTGCACAAGCAATAATAATGGTGGGCTACTCACAAAGTCTTGCCGGATGTCGTTGAAATCCTTGCCGTACTTTTCTAGCGCCTCTTCGAACAGATTGGCTTCGGACGCCGACCACTCCTCCATTTCGTCGCGACAGAGGACGGGCCCCGTCGACGGCACCAGCGAGCTGATCGCCTCGGCCAGCTCGTAGCTGTGCTTGTGCAGCGTGTCCATCGCGTGGAACAGCGTGATGTCACGTGACGCGGCCGCCGCGCTCATGTGTAAACTAGGCTGTTTCACCGAACTCGAACAGTCCAGTGCTCGGGCGAATGTTCCAACGGATCTAAAATTTAAAAACAATAATTAAGAAATGTTCAGATAGAGATACAATAACACACTGGTTGTTGTTATTATTATTATTATTGGAGGTCCGTAACGATAAGCGCCGGTCTGATAATCCAAAGGTTCTAAGATCGAATACAGTTGACAGTTCTGGTGAATGACTTCTGGAAAAGATGTGATGCTACAATCACCTGGCAAACATAGTCATGAATCAAAGCTGAAGCATTATTTGGCATTTATCAAGTTATGCTCTAAATCAGATTCACTTTGAAGCATTGACCAAGTAATTTTCTCAATAAAAGTTTATTGAGTTCATTTGATTCACAACAAGCTGAATTCTTTAGCTAACATCAACTAAGAATAATGTTCAAATATTATAGTGGTTAATTTATAAACTATTATAAATTGGAAAAGAAATATATTTAACAAAATTCAATCTGCTTATACATTAAAGCAAAATAACGAAAGCCAATTAAATAGATGTTGAAGCATATTTTTAGATATTACCAAGTTATTATTTCTTCATTCAGTTTCATTTGATTGATTCACAACAAGCTGAATTCCTTAGCTAACATCAAATGAGAATTATTTTTCAATATTATGGTAACTAATTTTTAAACCATCAAAGATTATCAAAGAAATAGATTTGAAATAAATTCAAAGAAATTAATTTAATCTGCTAATGCATTAACACGAAATAACAAAATCCGATAATAAAAAGACCTATGTTGGCTATCTAAACAACTCAAATGTAATTGAGCTATTACTGTTGCACAAAGGACCAATAGTTATTTTATAAACAAATTTCCAATCCGGGATATCATTAAATTATTAAAAATTGAAATAGAATCCGGGAACACTGTAATATAATCAAAAGTTGATACTGGAGTTGAAAACAGACATTGATATTAGAATCATTTTATTATGAATTATTGAAACCATTATTCAAATAAATCTCAATATTATTCTTTTCTCTAAAAATATTATTAATTTTGAACGTTTTTCAACACCCACTACCTAATTTGCAGTTCTGGTATAAATAACCTATAATATTATTCATATAATAGTAAGTTGAGTTAGAGATTCAAATCTCAGTTACCGGTGGTTAAATACATCTTACGCTGGATAGCACGATTAAATTACCGATATCGCTTCTAACTGCCCTTCAACAACAAAATTATCTCTATTGAATTCTGGCTCATGGAATGAAAATGACTACATTGAACTACGTGCATTAATCCTTAAGAAAAATACAACTGAGATCAGTTAAGTAGCCAAAAAGTAGAGGTGCGTTTTCAGAGCAAGTGAGTTTTGTCTTCCTTGCGAAATTAAATTTAAAATTGAAATAATATTGAGTTGATATCTTGTAATAGCTTTAGTTACCTTGAAATAACTAGAAATTGGTCTATTTGTCTATCGGTAAGATGATGGCCTGGCGTCCATACTAAGGTTTCCAACTGTTCGTTATTCCTGGTATCCGTTTCATCTGAAAGATACAATAATTAGTTAATATCATCTTGCAAACGCGATGCAAATTGTCACTCTGATATTCCGATTGAATATTGATTCACCTACATTTTCAAGAGATACAGCTGAATATAGTTTCTTATATTTTCAATAAATATTGCTTATAGTTTTTCTTCTTTTTTTTTAATGAACTACATTCTTGAGTTCAGAAACTTTTGCTAAAAAAAACTGACGGACAAGTTTTTACTCACGCCAGTAGTTTTCCACTATGAAAATGTTAAAAAATAATATTGAATTATTCTGTGTAATTAAAAAATAAATTAATAATATTTATTCACTTGAATTTGAATATTTATTAACACAATATTTGAATTTGTATCTTCAGTGCATTATGTTTTTTGTATTGCTTTGTGTAAATAAATTTCAATTTGAATATTCAATCTGTGACAAATCAGAGAACCTAAGAATCAATTAAACTAGACAGAAAAATGTTGAGCTTTTTAAAAATTCAATTGAACTATCAAATAGATAATACATAATTCAAATACGGATGAAATTTAATAAAAACTGATAAAATTCACTGAACATGACTAATTTAAAACTATTTTCAATAATTTTCAACCATTCAGCATTTCGCTTCATCAAAAATTGTATTGTTACATCAAACATTCAAATATTTTTAAAAACGTTATCAGTGGATTGTGTATAATGAAGGAAAAAGTTACAATCCTTTGTAATTGGATTGACAAGAAATCGAATTCACTTGGATGTTTTTCTTTGAACTTAGATGAGTAGTGAAAATTGTCTCACCTTCCCTAAGTAAGGGGGTAGGTTCAGCTTGGTATCGACTTCCCACTCGGATTTCGCCTTTGTCTGCTAACAAAGTCTTTTGTGCTGGATCGAATACCAAACAATAAAAGAATGTGTCCTGAAAAACCAAACAGAATATTGATAATTGTTTAAACGCTTTTGAAGTACAACATGACACTCATTTGATACTCGTTCAAGTTTTATTATGAATTCATGATTACACTGTACTGACTAACTAGAAAATTATTTCTGCTTCGAATGATGAGAATGAATATTATATTCAATTAGTTATAAATCCATAAAATATCAAAAGTAAACTCTTCACTTACAAGATGGGCTGGAAAAATTTTCAAAGAATAAATTGAGTACTCAGTTTGAGAAATCCACCGTGTACAATATTTTTTTGAAGCAATACTCCTAGATTCAACAGAATTGTCTTCAAATAGGAGGAGGATGTCACCTTACTTATTCTATTTGTTCAATGATAGAAATTCAAATCAATGTTAATGATGTTTGAAATATTAGTTTACAATTATCGGTATTAGTAATACTGTTACCAACTAAGCGTTCTCAGTTAATTGTGCGAAATGGAAATACACGTTGAATTACAATTACTATTCCTGTTAAAGACTTTCCAAGTCAATTTGGAAGGCTTGGTACAAGCAGCTATTTTAATAATATTAACTGAAATTTTAAAACTTGTAGATTAGTACAAAAACCTACATCTCCTGCTCTCTTCATTTCAGTGAAAAGAATTTTAGGGAACGATTCGTAGGTACTATTCTCTCCATTTTTATGAGTACAGCACATTTTGAATCAGCTGATACCTAATCAACATTGAGCTGATCTGATCCTTGGTCCTTGATCTACAACCTGTAGCCTAGTGGATTGAGACCAGCATTTTAAAAGCAATGTACGGAACTTTACGTAGGCACCGTTCTCTGTATTTTGATGAGTAAAGCCTCAGCAGTCACTAGAGATAGCTGTGGTGTAGCAAATTTCGAATCAGCTGTTACCTAATCAACAACGAGCTGATCTTGGGTACATTGTTTGATCTGCAACCCAGCATAAGAGAGTTACTACACTTTGTATTGTTTACTTCTCCATTACTTACATCTTTGTTTAGGTAGCTGAGCAGTGACTCGGTCTCGTTGAGTAGTGTGACAGAGCACTTGCCCCTGATGTGAGTGGCGGGCAGAGTCTCCACCTGTCGCGACAGAAACAGTTCGCGGTGCTTCAGCTGGTGCCGCTGCTTTGTGTTCAACTGGTCCCGATCCATTGCCTCTCCCGTACCACCGCCCCCACTAATCGCCACCGCCCCCGCTCCTCCACCCCCGCCGCCGCCTCCACTACCTAAACTCGCACATTCCATTTCTAAGGCACCTGCAAAAATCAAACACAAATTAACATCACAAGTCCACAGTGAAATCGGAGGGAACTTGAATTTAATAGTTGAATTCTCAAAAGCTTCGAAACTGAGTCCTTGAATCTTAAGAATCCATTCCATTTTATTTATTATTTGAAATAATGAAATATATATGAAATAATGAACTTTATTCCTTTAAAAAAACAAAATCATACAAAAAATTTCATTTGAAAAGCAGGAACTACAGTTGACCACATTATCCAGTATTCGTGGTCAACTTGGAAAAATAAACAAATAAATTTATTTATTTGACAATTATATACTGCACAATATGTGGGAAGGAATAATAAAAATAATAAATTTTTGTTTGCTTTCCTGCGCTCAGTCTTATGCCTCAGCAGGGTTTTTCCTGTATTTGTATAATTATGTTTTGTATTAGATAAGATTTTCTTTACATAATGTATTGTGGCAAAAAGGAAATAAATTTGAATTTAAATTCATTTCATTTATATACATACTATTTTCATAAAACGATACAAAATATAGATGAAAAGGAAATAGTAATTCAGGTAGCTTCACTGAAAAATAGTGTTGAGATCACGCTAAAAAAAGAATTGAACTCAACAGTGGAACTGGGTGGATCTTATAAGAGTTTTATTCCTTGTTTAGATGTTGCCAGTCCACTAGTTATTGTGAAATATAACAATATGTGAGATCTAATAGAATCTATATCAATTCAAATAGTTATTAGATCTATAGAATCAAATAGTTATTTGTAAAATATTAGGTATTCTTATAAATAGCATTATAAGTGACATTATAGTATATACTAAGTGATACAGTACTACAGGAATATACGAATAGATACCATTCATAATACCATAATATTCTATTGCCACTTATAATGCCATTTATAAAAAATAAATGAGCGTTTCCATAACTAAAATTTTGGAAATATGGCACTGATAACTTTTGACAAGCATAGATATGTCATTGGCAACTTGTAAAAAGATATAAGAGCGTGGATAAACCTCCTGCAGCTGGACTAGACTGCTACTAAGTTATCTGAAACTCCTCTATAATATTATAAATATGACCTCATTGAGGAGCAGTTGAAGCTTTATGTGATGATGAACTGCTAATTCACACCCTTTTACCCATCACCACCCTTCGCTCCTTCCACTAGGCCAGCATTCCTCTCTGTATCACCACATAAAATTTCAGCAGTAAGTGTGCTATACTTGCAAACATGCTCTACATGAAAATTTAAAATATATGTGTGGGGTTTGAAAATAAAAATCTAACAAACTATTCTCATGAATCATTGTAAAATGACTATTTGTCGCGGTTTTTATGATGTATTGTAGGTACCCTATTGAAAATTCAATAGCTAATTTGCTGTGCAATGTATAAGTTTCAAGAACTTTTGAGGTGGACTGAAACTTAACAGAAGCATTGTCAAGAAACCATATTTTTGCTTGCCTATTCATCAACTTAAATACTGACTACTTGTACATAGTGGATACAAATCCTAGATTTGAGCTAATAAATTCTATAAAAATTGGTCTAGCAAGTTTCCTTTTACGATAGACTTCCATTTTATAAATTACTATTTATAATAAAAACTACTAATAAAATATTCGTTTTGTAATGACGAATTAATTTAAGCTATCATATTATCCATTAATGCATAGGAGATGCTATTCTATAATCGTACAGAAAAATTTGTATTTCTTTATGAAATAAAACATGTTTCACGTTGATAACCATCTTCTCTAGAGCATTCACATCTCATGCATTCTCACAAGCAATAAATTCAATTATTCCTACAACTCAATTCCTTTACTGGCAGCTCAATGTCAAAACCCAACATTTTGCAAAGTGCATCTTCTATCATTGCTCAATTTTACAAGTGTATCATTTTTGCAACAGTATCCTGTATCATTGCGTCCACAGAACTACTACAACTGGCGGCGGTGGCAGATCATAAGCGCGGCGCGAAATAAAGCAAATAATATTCGAGTGGAAGGCGTTATGGCCGCTCACTCAAACACAAACACAACAGTCAGTCAGTCAGTCCTTTTTCTTCAATTATGGTTGCAATGATCGCAGCGGCAGCAGGAGGAGGCCTTGATCAGGGCAGAGGTTGGCAGACCAGAAGAGGACCAGAGTCAGTACCTACAAGAGGAGGCAGGCGAGTCACTGAACCTGAGCTATCAATGATGATGCTGCTGCTGCTACTGATGATGATGATGACGAGGGGTCAGTACGTGTGTCGGTGGCCTCTGGGCCCATAGCACCAGCTCCCCCTCACCCGATCACTCTTTATCACTGCTTTTCTACCTCCACTTCACTTTCCGTCATCATCAACCAACTCTTCACCATTTTCTAATGCTGCTCTCCTGTTTGTTTTTCAATTTCATCCTCCACCTCTGTGACACGTATTCTTCATCTATCACAAAAACTATTCGACTTTCATTACATGTTCTCCATCATACTCTTTATATTATTACTTCTCTTCTCTTTTTTCTTTCACCTTCACTAATTATTTTCCATTGTATCCTACTTTTCTTCAATTTAAGCTTCTTCTTTTGCCTCTTTCTTGACACTAACACATACCCTTTGTGTTCTACTCATTCTTTCCTATTTCTTCTTGTGTTGTAGAGATCTTTCCTATTTCCTCTTTTCTATTTCACTTACCTCATTACTTTTATACTTTATATTGTACTATTATACTTTATCATTGCCATTTCACTGTTCTCTCGTTTTTTCTAAATCCTTCCGTATTCTCTGGAAGACCCTTTAATTCTTCCTCTAACCTAAGGCATACTATAATAGTTGGTTTCCATATTATCTAGTTCTTAATTATAATCATCGTCATCATCATCATCATTTTCCTCTATTATTACTAATGCTACCCACTCTTCTGACACCTCTATACTGTCATGGTTTCCATATTATCTAGTATGACATCATCATCATCATCATCATCATCATCATTATCCTTTTTCTATTATTATAACTTATGCTATATTTCCATCTACCATTTACCTACTTTCAATTTCAACTTTACTTTTTTTATTCATTGCATCTTGCTATCATAATCATCATCATCATCGTAATCACCATAACTGCATCCATTTTCCTCCCAGTTTTTCCATTGATTTTTACAGTAATTTCACTTCTTCCATCTTCTTAATTCTTTCTCGACCCCTGCAACACAATCAATTTTTCGTCACAAATTATTTTTTATCTATTGCATTTTGCTCTTCTTCATTATGTTATTCTATCAATGCTTCTAATACTACCTTTTTCTTGCCTCTATCACACTCACTCTCACCACTCTTCCTCTAGCATTCCCTCTTCCAACACATCTTCCAATCTTCCTCTGAAATACATCTACCCAATATTTGACTATCAGCATCTCCACCACCTGCTGCGTCTCATCCATCCCACTTCTTCCTTTTCTTTCACTTTCTCTAAACTTACATCATCCTCATTCATTTCTTCTACCTCTCCTCTAATTATTTTCTCATCTTCAGTCTCTTCTCTCTCTCTCTCTCGCTGCTACAAGTGAGCACAAACAAAGACTGTGTTTTTTCTGTAGCGATGGTTACAGCGTAATTTCGTGTCCCATCTACTCCTTCCTATACAGAACAGCCATTTCGGAATTTTGGCTAGCTGAAGGCTGTAGTGTAGTGGCAGGTCTACACCAGCAGCTTTACTAGTCAAATGAGCTCGATCATTGAAAATCACCTCCAAAGTTTTTCAAAATATGAATGATGAATTAGGTGAGCTTCTTCCAACATAATTTCTATCACAAAAGATTAATGAATAATTTCTTATGCTTCCTTATGCTTAGCTTCTATCATAATTCCTATCACAAAAGATTAATGAATAATTCCTCATGAAAAATCAATTATTATTGATTTTTTAAAGCCTGGAAATGATAAGATATCATATGGATAAGCCAGAACACTGTTTAACACAAGAAACCATCAGGATTTGATTTGATTTCAATCAGATTTCAATTACAGCATTGACACTGTATGAATCAAATGAGAATTGAATAAAATAATTGTTCCTTAGAGTGGATAATTCTAATTTTAGAACATAATTAATAATTATTAATAATGAGAGGAAAGCTTGATAAATGGATTTGATGAAAACTTTATGGGGTTACTTCCAATTATTCCCTATGATCCTCTACTACAGTACTTCACAAATGTGTGGATGATTCTCAAATATTAATATTAACGAAAGAAAGCCTTGATAAATGGATCTATGGAAACGAAGAATGGAGTTTTTCTGCAATACCATATATTATATGATAACACTACATACAGTTATAATGTTAGAGGAAAGAAGCTGGCCTGTTCAAAACTCGATTCCAGAGGCATGGAGTTTGATATGGAACATGATGTGGAAGTTAACCACAAAACCGCAAAACATTATTATTCTTTGCCACACCATTGCCCACGTAACGTAGGAAATAAGAAAAATCTCTTTCCATCAAGAAAAACCCGAATTCGATCAATAAGCTAATTATGATAATTGATATATTCCACTTGACGATTCGATGTGATAACCAAGTGCAGTGTACACAAAAGTCATCTCTAAAAATACTACATCTAAAAAACATTGACTATTGACGTGTTTACTGTTCATAATTTGATTAGTTAAATATTGGAGTAGGCTCAGAATACATTACCAATAATAAATAAGTAAAAAAGTACTATCCAAGTTTGTGTTCTATAAAACTCAAGTTCCATTTAGCGATCAAGGATCAATTAACAAACAATGGTCCTTTTCGGCTACGCCTTTTTAGCTCTTCAGTGTACCCTTTTGTTCAAAGCTAGCTTCAGATTAGATTTTATGAAAGCTAGTTGATAACCTATGCTATTTATCTATTCATATTATTTAGGTTGATGCCCACATGAGCTCTAGGCTACTGCTTGGGAAATGGGAAAAGTGATGATGAGAAATGAATTGCTGAAATTCTCATCAATCAAGTACCTCAAATCGCAAATCTTGCTTCAGAATGAGACTCAAAGCGGTTTCAATTTTGAATTTATTTGAAGCCTGATTCTGAAAAGAATAGAGTCGGCATATGTCTCCACAGTACATTCAACACAATAATGTAGGTTTCAGTGTATAGAGAGGCCCCAACTTTGCCTTTCTAGGATAAAATAAAGGCAGTCATTCTATTCTACAACCAACAAAAAATTGTTGCAATGAAAAAACCTCTTATTAGTTCACGAAAATCTATTTTTTACTGAAGTTACAAATGCTATCATTGCGATCTCCAATAATATACATAATCAAAGCTCAAAGCTCTGCCAGCAACATTGAAATGATACAAACATGATTTTTCAAAAAAACAACATGATAATGAATCTTCTGTTATAGTTTATAAATGAATAATGCTTTGCTATTGTAATGAAAATTATAAAAAAATAATCATCCCCATTTCTATATGAACCCTTTCTATTAGAAGGATCTCTCAATTATAATTCTCTGTTCAATGGGTAGCAAGCAACACAACCAATTCTTCTGTCGTGTAAATTCAATATAATTCCATTGTTCCAGTCGTGCCCTCATTAGCGCTCAATCTTTGCTAAGTTTAACACGTGAACTGGATCTAAAAATAATTTCCTTCTCAAATATTTCCTCTGTTTTGGTTTATTAGTTGTTTGAAAGGGTAGGCAATACCGACTGATATAATACGTTCAGTAGTCTAGAGACACTCAAAGCACTCAGTTTATATTTAGCTTTAAAAACGGAAGAAAGCAATCCGAAAACCTATACTACTCAGCTCATTCACTAAAATAATAGGTTTCTCTCCTTTGCTACTTCATAAGTGTTCAATATCGAAGCAATATTGATTGTTTTCTTCTTGTTCTTGAATTAGAGCAAAATGTAAAGTTATTATAATATTTTATTAGATAATCAAAGTAACAATAATAATAATACAGGATCATTTAGTAAATCGATATGATTATACTCGAAGCGAATACTGTATAATTATATTAATTAACTGCCTTGTTATTTCTTGACTACCGAAATTAATCATATTCATCACTTTCATTACCGTATACAGTGACTGTTGAGTTGAAGCTCAAATCACTTCATTTCTTACGGTTCATACGGGTCTTTGGTCTTTGGCTTCAACACAAAAATCATAAATTTTAACATCATGACGTCATATTGAAATTATGGAAACGGAGTGCTTTTAAGGTTGAGAATAAAATTAGTCAAGAAAGGACCAACCAACTGAGTTTCAGGTAGAAGTGGTGATTTATTTGACAATACAGTATTATCGGAATTATTTCAGGGTGTAACGTGATTAGCCTTCAAGGATAATGATCTCATAGGAGACTGATTTTAGAATAAATCATCTTTAAGGAGAGTGGTATAAGAAAACACAAGATCTTTTGGAATGAATCGATCTACTAGAGGTTCATCAGTTATCAACATTTCCTCAGCAAATATACAGTAATACATTTTCATGTCGTGTAAATTGTGAGAGAAATTAATTTATTAATTTGGTATCAAGATTAATCTAGTTTGTTGTAGAGTAGGATACAAACATGTAGGTATAATTATGTGTAAAACAGACTGATAAAAAACAATCAGGTAGGATAGGCTGAATTTCAACAGTGGTTCAAACTCCATAATGGAATCTAGTTAGACTAACCGAATAAATGAAAAAAACATTTATTCGTCTCATTTCAAATTAAACATTTCATAAGATGAAAAGCTAAAGCGAGGGAGCGAAATGTAAAGGGACAAAGAAAGAAAACAGCTAGAGCCGTATAATAATTAGTAAAAAGAGAAGGAGAACTGAGAGAGAGAGAGGAACAGGGAGGGGGTAATGAACAGAATAGATTAGGGAGGAACAGGATGAACGGGGGAAGGTGAGGTCTATCCCATTTCCCCTTTTCCCCTCGAGGTGAAACCCACCCCACCGACCGGCGCAACACCATTCAAACTGAGCTGAGCCTGGATCGTGTCAGCTACACGTCTGGTCCGAGAGAGAAAGAATGCACGAGAGAGAATGAGAGGATGTTCTTGTTCATTGTTTATTAAACGATCCTAGTACTTCGGCTTTTTGTCCTTTCCTTCAAGTACTTGCCTTGTACAACATCCACAGTTTGGTTCTTGTTCACCTGGCTCGTTAAAAAAATATACAGCTTTAAAATATCAAAGGCAGAATAATCATTATTTGACATGGACAATAATTTGTTATCCGATTTTTCCTTTTTATTAAATCCAAAACCTGGCTCATTTAAAAATATACAGCTTTAAAATATCAATGTCACAAATCACAATAATCATTATTTGCCATGGAAATTCATTCGTTTTTGTTAAATCCAAAATCTATTGTAGAAAAATGATAACTGTACTCACAGAGAAAAATTACCATCTTATAACAATTTAATTGTAGTGAAATTTTGTAATCTATTGTACAGAGGCGATACCAGTACTTATATGAAACGCCTCTCCATCTAACAATAATGTATGGTGAACCGAAAACAACTTATTCAGCTTCAAACAATTTAGCATAGTGACAAAGGTGTCCTAAAACAGTTAGGTGTCGAGCCTTGCTTAGATAACACTGTAGTAAGTATGTGGCTACTTGTGTGACAGGTTAGTGAACCTAATTGTGCAATTGCTTTTCCAGAGCGGGGCGGCCAATGGCGTAACGTCGTCCCTCATTCAAATCGAATACGAATTATTCATTCCTAGTCTAGTTGCTGTTCTTTTGTGGATCTGTACAGAGCTGAGCAGAGCGGTGCATGCATTATTCATACATTTCGATGATGTTGAGAGCTGCTGCTGCCGCCGCCGCTTGCACCTACTCAGCTGCGATTACGCTCATCGTAACACGTCTTTTGATTAGCATAGACGACCGCAAAACTGATACTCAACAATCAGTACAGGGGTGAATCCGGAAATGATTCTGAGACACACTCCACATATTTTTCAATTCAACTGGTGACATTTACCAGATTATCTTCTGAGTATAGTGAAAGAAAAGTTGTCTGAATTGTAGTGATCAGCCATGAAGGAAGAAGGTGGCCTCGGATGAAGTTAGTGGCATTGTAAAATAATTCACAGCACATAAACATAGATAAAAATGAGTAAACAATATTATAATATACAAGCAATATTATTCATTACATGCTCATCCATGATGATGTACAATGAAGTATTTTACAATGCCACTACTTCACCATACTAATATAAACACATCCTCATGAATTCAAAACCCACTAATTCTAAGGTTTTTTTCCTAAACTTACGATTGCTCAATTAGAATAATTTGGTGTCAGTTGTACTACAGGGTCTTGTGATTGATTCTTGAGGTTTTTCAACAAAAAAGGCCATCAGAATCAAAAGCAATTCTAAATTTATTTGAACGCATGACGAATTAATTTTGTTCATTACTTATGCATATGAATATGTACAGTGAATTATTCTACAATTGATAGTCCTTCTAGCCAGTACTTCATCTGAGGACTGTAATAGAAAATTCTTGAAAATAATCGAAATTTGTAGAGAAGTTAAGACTGATGTTGAATCATGCGCCTAATAAATTAGTCATAATGTTCAGGTAGATAGCTAGTGTTGACTGGAATAAACGAGAAAACGTTGAATTTACAATGAACCTCACAGAGGTAGGTAGCAAAGAAGGATGATTGGTGAAATCGTGTAATGGGCAAAGCCAACACGTTAACAATCAATTAGAGCTTTTCAAAAACTGCGAACATCATTTTTCGAACGCCACAAACGACAGTGTTGATTGATAATAATTTGAAAGACCACCGCGAATTTAATCCACCGTGATGGAACGCAAATCTGATGTCGTTTCTATGGAACGTTTGAGATTTTTATGACTAACCTGTTGAGTTAGGGGCCGTTAGGTGTGACCTCCAATATAAATTTCCCCCACAAACCATTGATCCTACACTGCTGCCACACAGGAAAGTCAATTTTTCATGACTGAATAGTATTTTGATCGGATAGCGGTTGCTAATCTATGAAATCTGCGCATTGAATTTAGCAAACGTGTTCAATTTCACATTACAACTGTAGCAACTTGTTTTCCCAAATCATATGCAAAAATGCTTTTCATGACAAAGTCATTGGACTCGGAGGTCTACTCTCAACATTCTAAAATGAAATACAAACCGACACTTTTATACTTTGATGCGACTGGAATCTTTCTCTACTTTCCCAAATTAAGCATTCCACATACCGTATTAAGCCAAATCTACTCATTTTCAACCGTTATCTAGGTTTTCCTAACTATTCCAATAGATTAGAACACTCCAATCATATTGATTATCAATTAAATTAAGAGAATTAAGGAATCTATAATGAGTTCGACATATTATACCAAAAGAGGAAACTCTTATAAACTATTTTCCAAAATCTACAGTAAAATTAACGTATAAATTACAATTATCAGGCTATTTGATAGTCTTCTGTGAACACAAGTTCCTTCAATAAGAAGATAAACATTTTATAATGAGAATTTGACAAGATTTACATGAATATTTTAAACAATGGATCAATGCCTGAAATAACAGCTTCATTCCAAAACTAAGTTCAAACATAATTCAATAAAAATGTAAAATCTAAAAATTGGGTATTTATTAATTTCTAACAGAACTTGAGTCTCAAAAAAGTTCTTGTATTGAACCAGTTCAGAAGTAGTAAAGTCTTTTCAATAACCATGATAGAGTTCATAGAAGAGCACTGACATTCAATAGGCAAATTTAGACATGAACGAAAAGTTGGTCAAATACGTAACTGTCATGTAGAGTGAATCAAATGTGAGACATTGAATGACACAACCTAATGGCATAGCACTGTTCTTGCGTTTGATCACATTATCTCAATGCATTTCAAAACGAAAAGCAAGTGCTAAAATACTAGCGGCCATCATATCGGATGCTCGTTGTTTCCGGGGGCACTCCGACAAATAGAAATAGAGAATCGAGGAAGGTGACGGATGGATGGGGAAGAGAGGAAGATGGCCAGAAAGTGAGAAAGAGAGTGGATGGACAAGTCAGTGAACATGTCACAGTCAACGACTTCAGTCGAGCTCGGCGTTGCCCTCGGGAATCAACTATGCAGTCCGAACGTGTTGAATAAAAGCAGAACGATGTCTACTCATTTAGATTGATACTGCAATGTGAAGTCTGACGAAAGTATCACATTGGTATCCATAGAATGTCTTCATATCTAATATATATTTTGGTCTAGCATGGCTTCGTAGGTCAACCCTTGACAACAGTAAAATGTTTTAAAATGAAACAATAATTAGAAAGAACAAAACACATTTGACCTGGGTGTGTTGAAAGTTATCTGAACGCATCCGTCCAGTTCATTTCCTCCTTCTTCTTGATCCTCCATTTTACCATTGACCATGCTACCACTTTTCCAAAATGTTCATCACCATCATCCTAGCTGACTCTGTGAGACTCTGACTCTCGTTGAGGAGACCCTTAAGGGTAGATTCCACCTCGCTTTATTTTTGTGTCATCTATACAAGAGCGGTCTCAAGTGTTTGTGACTTAACATCACTCGGCAACCGCTCTCAACGAGCGACAAAACACAGCGAAATGACTGTGAAATGAATGTGTATAACTACCAGTTAGTGGACCCCATTCTTTAGGAAGCATTGAGTCATCGACATAGCCAATAAACATACTTAAAAATGAGAAATTATTGTACTGAGGTGCTGATGTAGAATCAGGTTGGGGATGAGTGTAGTAGCAAGCTAGAAAGCCTGAATTCACTGTTGACTCATTAGCAGCTTGAACAAACATAGCAGTCAATCACTCCACCACAACCAGGTAGAGCAGACATCAGACATCAATCACTATTGGTTACGACGGGAAATGATGCCATCGCAGACTTCATTTGGATTGTTTGCACCCTTGATTCTGGTGGTGGTTTTGTCGGTGGGCCATGATCCTTCTCAACATTGGATCCTCGACACAAACTAATACGATATGATAACAAGAGGATGAACCAACCACAGCTGTGCAAATGATGAAGAGGACAGGTGATCCTGAATCTACTTACTAGTTGAGCCCCAAGTTAATGAGAAAATTCCATTGAGAACGAACCCTAAGAGCTGTTGGTGATCTCACCTACAAGGAACCGGCTACTTTTGGGTGGTTTGGGGGGCTGGAGGGAGGTAGATGTGAGGGTGTGTGGGGAGGTTGTTTATGTGTTTTCCTCATCATCCCTTACCACACGCACCCGCGCGCGCCCACCGATCGATAAGAGAGCAGCAGCAGAAGCATCAGCTTCACATTTGCTAATTTTCACTCGGTCACCACCATTCCTACCCCTCCTCACCATCACATTGCTACCATACACTCTCCAGGAAACACTCTTCTTCGACCCCCTTCCTAACCGCCCCCACACTGCTACAGCCACCTGATCATCCCCCCGAACTAAACGAGCCCTGCTTTCATCTCCCTTTTTGCTGAAAATTCAAATGTAAGCAAAACCCATAAGAATGACTAAAAGTTTGATTGAACATCAATTAAAAATACGTTTAATATCTTATAAGATATATACATCTTATATAAATATACAATTATGTAACAACAAGTACAGATTGGAAAATGGACCTCTAGTAAGCATCAGTTGCGATGGTCATCACAGAACCTGTTAGAATAAGTTACCGTAGTATGTTGGAAAAATAGGACCCAAATACAACATAGATAGAAAAATCATTTGAAGACTCATTAAGATTGCACTGATTAAGCCTTAAAGGCTTAAGCTACGGCTTAAGGGTTTTGTCATTACGCTTCAAACTGTCAGAATCAATAAAACCTTTGAATAACCTAATTAAACAGGGTTGACTGAACTTATTAAATTCATAAAATATTGTGAGATTAGTTTGATCAGTTTCTCATAATTTCTAATCTTACTTCAGAAAGCTACCACTTTCAGATTTTGGAAAAACTTCATTTGGATCAATTTCAGTTATGGGCCTATTACTAGATGATAAAAATAATATACTGGATAGTAATTTTTATGCATAATAAAAATAGATTAAGTATGCAAGTATACAAGATTTTCAATATATGATTGCTAAATCAGCATCACATTTTTTTAATGTTACACCACTCTATCGCCAAAAAATTCTGACAAAAATCTCAATAAATGATGCTCAGAGAAAATATCAAGACATAAACCATTCACCATTAGTTTGAAAAATATAATTAATTTCATTTGATAGAAATAATAATCGCATGCTTCCATTGCATTTAACATTGATCATATTATTGAGAAAGATAATGAGAAAAAGTTATACATATAAAACTGTAAAAATCATTGTGTGTAAAACACTTGGTAAAGTAAAAATTTCAAGTAATAAATATATTGTGCACAAGAAAAATCTAAGCATGATGCAGGAAAAAACCATAAATTGTAAATGGGGGCAATAGGATAAGCAACATCAAAAAACTATTGAGCAAAATATATGTGAACAAAATTAGTTTCAAAACAGAAAAGCATTCCCAACCCAAAACTTATCGACCTTTGTATGGCATAAGATAAAAATTGAATCTTGGAATGTATGAAGAGTTTTAGCAAAACGATTAATTGAATTAATCAATGCTTCAATTAATTAAAATTAGATAATCAAAATTAATTGAAGCATTATCAATGAATCAATTAATGTACAGTAGATGTTAGATAGCCGCTTCTATTTCCTGAACAGCATATGACTAGAAATTTATTTGGTAGAGTGATTAGCCCCAAAGCAGAATTTTTTTGGTCTTTCTGCAACGGACCCAAAACATGTCAAAATCTTTCTTCGGGAATTAACATTTTTCTCACGGATTATTTGACGTTTCTGCATAGCAATTTTATTACAAAGCATGTAATGTTATAATTAATTTGAATAATTTTATTCACATTTGCTTTCAATATTTACAGTAAATACAAATTACTTTAGTTTCGTATGCATGGTTGCTAAACTTTAATTCAGGAATTAGTTTAAAAAGCAATATTATAAGAGTGTATTTACATAGTAGCTGCAGAGTTGCTTAGCTTTGGTCTTTGGTCACAGCTTTTAGGTGCTATAGCTTAATTTTACACAGCTTGGCCGATCTTTCTGCAGGCCTCCTTCTCGTTCTGCGACAATGTCGCACTGTCGCCCATTTTTTCTGCTTTGGGGGTGATTAGTATTTAATTAAAATTGTATTCAATAGTTTTGTATGATTCCAAACTCAGGAATAATCTAATCTAGCATCATCAGCTGAAAAATATAATATTATAAATAATGTTGTATTGAAATTTGTAATTCTAAATGTTCTTGGCAACAAAGGCAATAGCAACGATCAAATCTTTGTCGCCAACCACAAGAGAAATGGATCATAGATTGTTGATCACCACAAAAAAAGGCGAAAAATCACAATTATTTCTACAGGGGGGAAGAAAAACAAGCAAACATAACCGGGGAAAGCAGCATACCAAAACAATTAGTAAAATAAAATATGTTCATAGCTAAATCATAAATGACCTCAACCACGAGTTAAAAGATGACAGTGGCCATAATCAAGCGAGTGCAACAAAGACAACACCAACCAGTTGAGGGTGTTAAAAAGAGAGAGGAAGTAGTGAAAAGCGTTCGGGTGTGAGAGAGAGAGCAGAGGGCGTACCTATGTTCGGGGTATCACCATCATCAGAGTGGGGCGTTTTCATCCAGATCTTCTTTAGCTTCGTCTGAATAGGAGCCTCTTCGGCCGAGGCCACTGCAAATCACACAAAGCCCCCTGTTAGCTGCTTCTGCTTCTGCTTTATCAAATATTGCCACAATACAGCGTGTAGTGCACTATTATAATGCATTGCATTTGTATCCTCTGCCGACAGACTTACAACTTACACATACAAATAATTGTGATGATCAGTTCACCAATATCACACACACTCACATAACACACAAACAGTTCAAGCAGAAATTATTATTTCCAATTTTGCACCAAAATGCGTGTAGTAGCAGTCCCCAGCAGCGCAGAGAAGAATTTTAAATTGTTATTAGAACTGTACAATACATGATTACGACATGATGTTCAATTCACACACAGTCTAGTGACATGAAATATGTAAAATATAAATGCTGTACGTAAATCATGACTGGATTTTTCTCCATAAAATTCAACACATAATGTACGCCATCTTCTGAATTAATTGCTCAAATGATCCAAGCATGAAGCATTGATCAGATGAGAATCAAACTATTAAAACTTTCAAACTGAATTTAGATTATTTCATGCAGTGTTCCCTATTTCTTGGTCTTACGGTTTCCTATCTTACGTTATTGAGCTCAGAAACTATTAATACTGTACTAGATTTCATTTGACTCAGTCTCAAGCGCTAGAATCCATTCAAAAATACGTATTCTCAGAAATGAATCTGAAACTTTCTTCCGTAGTAGGAACCTTCATAATCATGATACAGTACTCAGTGATATAGCCTACCAATGTTTTTTCTCCCATAATAGTAGAGAGAATTTAATTTTTAAAAAATTATTTATAAACAATATTATACTGCTATGTCTTGATACATAAACATAAATGTAATGTTATTTATTCATACCTTTCTACGAAATGAAGGCCCCGGACCAACATTTAGAATTGAAAAAAATATATATTTCATTAGGCGGAGTTAGGACTTGTGAGTCCAGTCGTACGGGGCGAGATTCCCGATTATTTAAAGTTCACGCTTTTTTAACGACATTTTTGACGGCGCCTCGTCTAAAATACTACAGAGCCAAAATACGTTCATATAAAACCAATGTTCCGCCATTACTTTGCAGTCAAAACAACACGAAATGGCCTGTGAAATAGTAGAATAATAATTGAGTAGCCGGCTGCTGAGAGAAAAAATGTTATTCGGTAAACAATTTCGTAACTGAGTAAAATGCCGTGGTAAAGCTGACTGATAATAGGAGAAGAGGTAGGACTCACATTTGTTTGAGTCTAGTCAATATTTACAGACAATAAGCCCCACGCTGGTGAGAAGTAGTCTTGCAAACTTCGATTCTACTTGTTGATGTATTCAATTCACTTCACTTCTATTCTACAGCTATTACTATTACAATCGTGTGTTGACTGAAAATAATCTCTTGAATCAACATTCGCAAACAAATTTTGATACTGAACCAGAAATAGTCCGAGCACCATTCTTCCTATCAAAGAAAAACAAATCTGTAAACAGAGATTGAAACGATACCTTTTTGTAGGTTGCGCTACTCACAGGTTAGGCTACACAAATTACAAAACTATAGCATAGCATTTTATAGGACTTAACCGTAGAATCATAGAGAAGAGATAGATTCTAATCTGTTATCTATGGTAGAATGTACAACATTATTTCTATCAACAAACACATACTGTGTGGTCGCTGATTGTAATGAACTCTATTAAACTTAATCAAATTTTATCTCAATCAATGTTTCAAGTAATTGCGTAGAAATATTAGAAAACTTCTCCTATATATATAATAAGTACTCGGTCAACTCATTTGATTAGTCACTGAGCAGAATCTTGTAAAAATATTCAATAATCAGAAAGCGGAGAATAAAAAAGTGTACATTTTTTAATTTGTTAAACCTATTGTTTTCTATTCTGTTTTGTTTCTACTATTTCTATTTTTCAGCTTTTGTTAAACCTTTTCAGTTGATAGTTGTACGCTAAAAAGCGATTCAAGAACAGAAACTTTTTCAATATGGATTTCAAACTAACAAACTAATGATTACAACTACACTGGAAATATTTATCTCTCGCCTCGATTTTATTCGACTGTTCAAATTGGAGCTTTTCAATCGTTGTTCAATATAATATTGTCGTCCTCAACTTCATTTCAATTAAATGCAATGCAATATTCCAATAGGCAGGCTTTCCGATCATTGGTGAGTTCCAAATTGGAGTGGAGACCTGAACGCGTTTCGATTGGTAAACTACGAGAGAGGAGGATATTTGCAATTAAACGCTTATATTATACCGTCGATCTGTCACTTCAAAGGACTGATCGTCTGCAGATTGCTTTCATTGTATTTCCAACGAGAAACTCATTGGTGCCACGCAGCAAACGCAGCATTGATGTTCAGATATAGGAGAGCAGTTCTAGGCACAGTTTGATGCGATCTGCAAGTAGCCTACGGATAATGAAATGGCTGCAATTGCACTAAGCTTATAAACTTTCAAAATTGCTTGTTTGATGCTCATTCAATATCAAATACTGTGTTATCTGATTCAGATTGCAATCCATGCTCAAACAGGCAAAGGAAATCTGTCTAGGGAGAAAAGGTGAAGTTAATATATTTTTGGGAGTAGATTGATCTGAGCTTTAGAAGGGGAAGTTTTGGTAAGAATTACCATATACTGGGCATTCATATACGGTACTATTTATCATATTGGTAATAATCATATTTTTTTCTGAATGGGTTTCATTTCACTTGAGTTACACATACTAGGATAAGTATGCGCATGTGAAAATGAAGCACAAAACACTAGTGATAAATTCAAGTCTCTTGTTATGCTTTAAACTATTAAAGCTAATAATTATTAATGATAATTATTGGTACTATTCCTGGTATTTCCGGAATATATTTGTCACTGTTCCGGGTCAAAAAACACAGTCTAGTCTACTTGCAAAAATGTAACTTGAAAACCAAAAATCACTAACAAACGGAAGTTGAACCAGCTACTTAATCTCGTCATGAGTTCAACTCATCTTAACCATGTCGAGTAGGAGCAACAGTAATAATAAATAATGGCGATGCTAACAAAGAGCTTGAATGCGACCAATTATCCACAATAATAATGTAATAAGTAAAGATACAAAAATCCCTAAACCCTATCTGACGTTTAGGAGAGCAAAGTGGAGTTGTTCGTGATAAGGGCTTCAGTTTTGTAACAATTAAAACATTCTGAACATGACCGAGAAATCCAAACTTAAAATTAATTAATAGAGAAGAGGAACGTCGTAATACATGGAAAACCACCTAGCATGAAAGAGAATCCAATAATTTTAGCGAAAATTACAAGCATTATGGATCCTTGTCTTAAAAATGTAAAAGCAGTAGCGAAGTGAAGCAGATGGTTACAAATGTGTATCATACCACATTTCAAGCTATTCTTTTAGGAAATAATGATGTGATTAAAACTTACAAACCGGAGAGCTCAGACACTTACCTGCAACAAACAAAAACAAAATTAGAACAATTACAAAAAATACATAAATTATATTTGGTCATACATGAAATTGCTTGTTCAATTAATGTTTTAGAATTCAAAATTCAAGCATCAGTATTTTTATTGGAAACTGGTTTAATTCAAATATTGAACACCTAATAATAATAATTTTAATCAATTGAAGTTACAATATGAATTAAAATTAACATTGATCAATCAGATAAAATAAAGTACAAGTACAAATAAAGTAAGTTGCTATTCCATCCCAAACAACGGCCAAAGCTATGCCTCACGAACTGTAAATAGTTATGATGATTGTACTTTTCAATCAATCTTATTTCAAAGTTTTAGCTTGGTTTCCGAAAACTGATAAAAAGCAGAACAATAATTCAGTTTTGATGTCTGAATAGGTGGACTGTGCGAGTAACGAGTAAATCGTCATAGCAACGGCTAAGCGTGGGCGATTGAAGAGGAAAAGACGCCACTATACGTAGTCAAGTACTGTACGTGAAAACAGAATTTCCCGGCGAGTTTTCCATCATCCCCAGATTCGACCAGCCGTAGCAGTATCAGATTTTCCATTAGCGTTTCTATTTTGATCGCAATTTCTTCATTCAACCCCATCATTCTCACTTGGTAATCCTTTCTCTAAGTGCATTGGGCGGAGCGTTTTATTCATGCTCTGCCACCATACAGAAAATTATTTGACTACATAAACCAGTCCTAACAGAAAAGTTCATTCTGAACATGTATTTGAACTGAAGTCTTTGTGTGTGATTATTGCAGCCAGTTTGAAAGGAAAATAGATACAGATGAATTCAATACATGAAGGAAATTACAACACGCTTTCACCAAAACCCTCCTTCGATGCATACATTATCCTCTTTGAAAGAGGAAAATGTTTGTAAGGGGAAAGTGGGATTGTAAAGAGTTCAAGTTTGAGGAAAGTGCATTGAAAGAGGAAAGTACTTTGTAATTTGGAGGAAATTATTTGAAAAGGAAAGTAGAATGGAAGATTGAGGAGATCTTCGTTCTGGAAATCAATTATGTAATTTATTATTCTAAAAATCTCTGTAAAAATTCTAAAAAAATATTGATTTTAATTTCTGACATTGTCTGGTGAGATTTTGTGATATTTAAACATAATGGAATCACTAGATGTTTATTAGTTTTTAGTTTCTTAGTACACAATGATGCTGAAACATGTTTGTTAAGTTCATTAATAAATGAAGTGATATATGACAACATCTAGTGTTTTCATTATATTATTGATTTTATGTTTGACGCTGAATTGAGCAATAATGTTAGAACATGTCTATTGACATAAGTCATAAGACATAATGTGTAAGCTCTGATTTGATAACGTTGGTTGGTTCAAGTGCGACATAATGACTTAAGTGATCATGTCTTAAGACATGATGTCTGAAGCACCAATGTGTAAGCTGGCTATAGCTCAGATATAAGATACTACATTATTTATTATGACTTACATAATATATCCTATGAATATCAGCTTCGATGATTGACCTACAATTATTTCCGATTTTTATGGGGTAATCCTACAACACTGATTTGCCAAATCTCACACTTCCCAGTCTATCATTCATTCAGAGCATTCAGGTTTGTTTCAATGTAAACAGTTCTCACGTTGCAAGTGTGATTATGATCATAAATGTCACTCAGTCTATGCTTTTATAGCATGTGAAATGAGCCGGAAGAGCTGGGGAGGTGTGAATACAATCGGAACTGCCTTCAACAAACAGTGAGCGAGCAGGCTGCACTGCGACGTGGCTGGAGGATTAATTCAATTCACAGGCGCGTGCAAACTATGTGCAACAGCAATTTTGAAGCTGGCACATTTTTATGGCAGCCGCTGCTTGTCCATGATGAGAGGTGCAGCTCAACACTGCGGCCTCCTATCTTGTTTTATGGCCCTTCTTATGACCCATTATTTTAATGACCTCCGAAACAGAGCCCCCCCTCCCCATTCCTGTCCTCGAATCCTTAGTGATGTGAGAAAACCATGTTCTACATTTCATGCAGTGCTAAATGTGGCAAGTTGTGATCGCATTAAAGGTGATTAATTTACCCGCAAAATTTGTTCTGAATTAAATACAGGATCGTGAATCAGGAATTAGCGAATCAGATTCAATACAGGAACGAGAATCGATTCTGAATGAGATCTATAGCATAGAGAAAGCATATGAGAAGTAGATGATAGAAAAACGACGTGATGGTGGTGATATCTCTGGTGACTCGAGAGTCTTCAAAAGCTTACTGTGTTAATCAGTGGGCGATCGATGAGACCTCTGAACTCGCGTAACACGAACTATTTTCGCCATACATTAAAAATGTAAACAATCGTCCCTATCTGGTGAGTCATCTACTTCTCCTATGCTTTCTCTATGCCTATAGTCCCTCAATATTGCTACTGGATCTCTTACAAACTGGATCTCTTACAATTGTCTGAAAAAGCGGCATAGAAACTGCAACTTTTTTCATCAATCATCAAGTATACGTTTTTTATAAATCTAATTTGGCATCAACATCTCCGTTATCAAATATGTAGAATGCATTGCCTGTTAAGATAATAGCGGAGACTCTCGACCGATTTCACCAATCCAATTATCAGTTGTTATGCCACTAATTTTTGGCAAACGTCCAAAGCATATTAGCTATATTGGCTAAATCTGTAGTGACAAAAAATTAGTCGTATATTCACAACGATATTTGTGTATCATTTTGAACATCAATACTTTTCCTAGTTGTTCCATTTCAATAATTGCGTCATTTTACACTCTTTATTCATTAATTTCCATCTTGAAGCCTTAATTATAATCAAGTATTCTCTACCTAAATTCCTTCATTCATAAACTTTGTAAACTTCAATCTGCTAACGTTCATTGGTTCTATTCCCATCCCAACTTACATTATACATACAGTATTTGTTTGTGTATCATCCTCTACCTCATTATCACGCACAAATCATAGACTTTAGTAGGCATCATAAGCAGCCAAACTTTCAATCTCCATCCAGTTCAATCTCATGGCACTACTCTAGCTAGGTCCCAGCAGAGGCTGTCTCTCAACCCAGTCTAGTTTCCCCCGTTAGCCATTGGCCCCCTGTTTGAGACTAGATTCGGCGAGGGGGGAAGGTGAGGTGAGGGCACTCACACATCACACAAAGTCAATGATCAGCAGCAGTAGCAGCAGCAGCAGCAGCGAGCACCGAGGAGGAGAGAACCGCGACTCTGCAAACGCGCACTACTTTGTTCCGCGGCGGAGGCGGCGGCGGAAGAATACTTTGGTGGCCCCCGATTCCAAACTAAAGCAGCAGCAGTGGCATACTCCACACGGCCCACTCTTCCAATCCCAATATGCGTGCGAATCCACAAATGAGATGAGCTCAGCAGAAGAGACACTGATGACGACTAGCTCACTTCTTGCACCAACAAAAAGGGTCACCAGTCTAGAACCATTTCTAAAGGGGTTACTGATTTGGAAATAAAAGCTTGATTTTTCAGAAGGAAAACTATATCGTTGAGAAAGTTTGGAAAGAATTACTAAATTAGATGAAAAGGGAACTGGATAGTTTGGTATAGCTTTACAAGTACCCTAAAATTTGTCAGAAAGGATACTAAACAGTTGGGTGAAGCTTGGGAGAAAAACCTAAATTGTCAGACAGTGAACTAAAAAGTTAAGATCACTGCTCCGGTGAGTTTCATTCCCATTCTTCCTGGCATCATCATGAACCCTATACCCTTATCATAACCTCTATCACCCTACCATGACCTCACCCAAGGATTAGCGTACAGGCTTACCTTTTTCATCAGGAAAACGCCGAAGAGAACTGAGATTACAATGAAAAAGAAGAAGACGTTGGAGAACCAAAATAAAAGGAATAAGGAGAATTATGAGGAGGGAAAGGAGAACGACGCAGAGGAAAAGAAGAGGAGGAGAATGGTGAGGGGATGAGAGATGGTTGCGAAGGATGAGGAGAAGGAAAACTTGGAAATGGAATCGAAAACAGGAGTGAAGTATACGATGATGCAGATACAGGAGAAGAGAAGAACAATATGAGCACATGATGACGAACAGAAACATGAATAAAAACGTGGGATAAAGAAAAGGAGGGGTGAAGGTTAGAGAAGAAGAAGAGTGACTCGAGGAGATATATTAAAATGGTATATTAAAAACAAGTATTGTATAAGTTTTTAAACAAGTTTTCAAATGTATATTAAAAACAAGAGTGAAACAGAAAAATATACATGAGAGGAAGTGAAGAAAAAGATGCTGAGCAGAAAAAAAAGAATAATGAGGAGGGGCAAAAGAATGGAGTAGAGGGAGAAGAGTGGAGAGACGACGAGGATGAGGAAATAGAATTGGAGGAGGAGATAGAGGTGTTGAAGCAGGAGGGGGGAAGAGCGAAACTATACTCACCCCCACCATATCGTCATCGAATTTTAAAAGGCCATTAAAATTATTATTCAAGATGGCTTAAATATAGGGGAGAGCTTCTCTACTCATACGATAACATGTCCTGCACTAGTAAAAGCTTATTCCTGATACGACGTGATACAGTAATAAAAAACTGATTGAGAATAGCTAATTCACAAAAGCGATGGTATATCACAACATTTGGAGTAAGGTGATAATGCGTTCGATCAGTAAAAACTATTCGCAAGATTCGAGTAAGCATGTGAACGACAGCTCGAAGTCGTTCACTTGCCAACTATTCACGCAGCCAACAACCTATATTGTCCACCAGATTCTTAGAGTAGCTATGAGGAGGAGTGGGGTGGAGCTCATCAGCCGGAGACCTACTGTATCACCCACATATTGGATGATATACAGTGATAGTGTAAACTTGTTCAAATTTTGTTACAGGATTTATTAGTAGCGATAGCTTAGGGAAAATGAAAATTTAAGCCGAAGAAAAGAGTTGATGCCGTAATCAACTAATAAAGCCTTTAAAAAGGATTTGTTTTGATATAATATGATATTTTATTCGTATAAATTCTACACAAAAATCAACTGGATAAATTCATTTGCTAACACGAACCCAGGGGGAGGATTATTCTCAGTACATACAATTGAAAAGAAATAAATGAAAACTGAACCTTAAAAGAAGATATGCGAAACTAATCTATTCCATTTCAACTATGTGCAGGACTGTATAGAGATGGAGGATTCAATGAAATGTATGCAACATTATAGTGAATATTCATCTATTACTCAGTCCTCATTGTAGCGTAATTGACGAAAACCATAGTCAATTCAAGTAAGGAACATAAAAATACAAGAACAAGAAAATGAAATACAGTAAATAGTAAAAATAGTTAATACAGTACTAAAGGTTTCTTAGTAAAAGGTTTCTGAAAAATGTGTAATAGTGAATGTATTGCAAATTGCAAGAAATGAACAAGTGGGAACTTGAATGAAGTTGTGAATTCACAAGAAGGGAGCCTTCACATAATTAGAATGAAATAAGCAAATTTTCTCAACATCCAAAACACAAAATAACAAATCTAATTAGACTAGACACATGGAAGATTAGCCTATTTGAACTTGGCTTGATCCTAACTTTAACAAGCGACCTATCGGTTAAGGTCTTATAAGAATCAAGTGAGCTTGTCCTCAGATCAGCATACAGTTGGCAGCTGTTCTACACTAATGCTAATAATAAACTATCACTCCGTTACTGGCTTTGTTCAATGGCTAAGTTAATTCACAGAAAGAGATCTATGCAGGACGAAATATTATTCCATCGACACAAGAATCTTCTCAAAACAAATTAGTGTTCAATGCTGAAAAATTCTTAGACATGGAATCGAGTAAGTAAAGTAAACCCAAGTATAGTTAACTCAAATGTTCTATCAACTTCATGGAGTCTTCAAGAATCTACTTCTTTATAGGCCCTATTGATGGGTAATTCCATACGATAAGGCGGATAAGATAGTAAATTGGAGAAGATACACCGAAATTATCAAATAAAACAGCCAGAGACACCAATCTCCCCAATAAGATAAACTACAACAATAATGCACGGTATAAGGGATCAGCCAAGTGCCATCATAAGACAAGAGAACATAAAATGCACTCTTCACATTTGAGGTGAAGTCGTGAACACTCATCATTTTGTGATGGTTGACACAAAAAATTAGACGAGGTGGAACGTACCCGTAAGTCTTCCCACCAATAAAAAGCAATAAGAAATTATTTTTATATCTGAACTTTACTTGATAAGTGTCAGGCTTTATTTGCACAACATCAAGTTTTTTTTGCGTGGTTTTAAACAACAGACCCCCAACCCCCTAATTGAACAATAATGCCTTGAAGATTCATACTTGTACAAAATACAAAATTAATTGATTCAGAATAATTGTATGATAATTTGAAAAGTTTGGAAGAAGTTAGGTAGAGATCAAAGTTGAGATAAAATTGACGATTAATCAAAATGCGAAACCAAAAGAGAACAGTTGCAATGAAACGGGTGTCTTCTTAATGAGAGAAAGAGGGTCGTAGCCTAGGGGGTGGAGAGGGGGATGGACAGGAAGGGGATTTGGATCGATAAAGTCCGTTGGCGATGCAACAACAGAAGCAGACCACTCTGCTTCCCCCTTTCCAGACCGCCCCCCCCCCTACCTACCAAAACACCCACGATCACCGGACGCGAGCCCTCTTCTTCTCAGTGGACATCGGCAATCTGCTAAATAAAAGCATTTTTCCCCAGAGAACGAAAAACACACTCAACCGGCCGTAAAATACTCAGTACAATGCTCATGTAACCAACAAATTACATATTCCAGTGTGATCTCACAGTAGATTTGGTTCAATCAAACTTGAAAAGGATCAAAAGAGATTCCCAGGGGACTCAACTAGTCTCTACAAGAAAAATTAAATTTTTGCAAAGTTATATTGTAATTGAAATAATTGTGGAAAATAATAAAAAAAATCTCCACAAGCTGAATGTAATCTTCAAAAATTTCTTCGGTAAAAAAATAAGGCGATTTAATATTTGTTTCTAAATAATGACCTTGGCCCAATTCTATTTGTGCTGGACCAATGAACGATAAACGTAGGATTGATAATTTTGTGTACATTCGAGTTTCAAATGAGAGTTTCTATTGTGCTGTAACTGCACAATGTTGTGTGTACTGTATTCATTGTTATTTTATGGTCTGCGAGATATCGTCCTAAGGCGAGGTTGAGTGTAGCAGTCAGTAGTTATAAGAGCGAGTAGCCAGAGTCAGGCGACTACTGAGGCCCGTTCACAACTCGTCTGCAGTTGAGGTAGGTCTAGGTCGTTACAACGCTGTTGGCTGGCAATGCTACTTCAGTGGATAAGAGCTACTTTAACGCCATGTTGAAATTTGGCAGCTGCCAACAGTAAACACATATCTTGCCACTTTAGCGCATGTATTAACATTCAAATTAGGGTTTTTGCACTCCCAACTACTATTCAGACACCAGGTCAGTACTGCACTTTCGAATTAGGAGATTATAACAGTATCATTACATAAGCGATTAATCTCTACAATTCTGATAATTATTGACTTCCTTCCTAAAATAAAATAAGTAGAATCATTATCAAGGTGATTTTTGTAATCTATAGATGTCCACAATTATTTAGTGATACTCTCAAATATTCTAATTTTAAAATTTAACAATTTCCATTTTGTATAATTTCACATTTTTCGAATACAGAAATTTCCCAGCTCTTGTGTAGTTTTCTTATACAACAATACGATGTTAATAAAAAATGTTCAGTCCCAAGTTCGATTTGAAAGAATCATCTTAGAACTATCTTAGTTATTTCATCAGAATATTTTTCCAACATTGCATTTAAAAAAAGTCTAATATAAATTAGTCAGTCTGAGTTTGATTTGTAAGAATAATAATCTTATCTATATCTTAGAATATTCTTTCAATATCGCATTTTCCAAGTCTAACACATTTTTCCACACAGTAACTTCTTTCTATCATGAAGACATAATAGGCCAATGATGTTCATAAGACTCAAATTCCAAACTTTACAGTTTTCAATAAGCATCCATTCAATAAGATACCTTTGAAATCATTGACACGAGGCAGGAATTACTTTTCAATAAAGAGGTGATGAAAAATTTCATTGATTAAATTAACGATATTGAACTCCCATTTCCCTTTTCTGTCAATATTTCCTCAGCGGAAAAGCAAATAAGAAAAATAAATAAAGATCTGAAACGAAACTCATCGGAAAATATCTAATGATTTTCGGGGAAATGGAGCCAACGAGGAAAACGCGAGCAGTATGATAGAAGGAAATCTCTATATTAAAATAGGTTGCCAGGGTAACCGAAAGGTTTCCCGTACAGACAGGTCATTGACCAGCCAATCCACCAAGAAAGAATATCAAAGCCAAAGCAGTCCTCTCCTATCAAAGCGGTTCCCGCCACGCAAATTCATTATCATAATAACCAACATGTTACATGGGCACACTATTGTATATTTGGGCTTCTAATATATTTTTGGGATCGATAATCACTAAATCAATAGAACAGAATGTTGCGGAAGGGATGAGCCCATTCTTCTGGAGCCAACAACAAAGAAAGCCCAAAGCATAAATCTGGAAATGCATGAACCCACCCTTTCACGGGAGGGTACACATTTTCTGCAACTCACCAGAACAAAATAAACGGCGCTCACCATGTCAATCAATGACTCCCTAAATCATTATATTATAGATTCCACAAATAAAATTATGAGATTCTGTTATTAGTTGCAGGTTAAGCAATTAAGCTACGATACTTACGAGGAAATGTTTATTGCAGGTGAGATCTCAAGATGTAGCAATCTTCAGTCGATTACCATTTCTTTCACAATACATGAACTCAATACGTACAACTCATTCAAGGCTATTGGCAGCCCTTCCCCACTCACAAATTCTTGACGGCCATTTAATAGAGATCTGTTGAGATTCAACCTCAATAAGAAAACGATAGTGGATTATGTGGTTTCAAAACTCAATCTGAAATATGTGTTATTTGTATTGTCAATTAACGTTGAATTTTGATAAAATTGATCTTGGAAACCTCAAAGTATTATTCTTCACTTTCGCGAACTGAAATCAATGTTCTTCAAGTATTATTTCTTCCCTTTTACTTTTTGAAATGAAGATAAGACGACATGCACGAAATTAAAAATTTAAAACAATTAAAATTTTCAATTTTTTAGATATTAACTGATTTAAATATGTCTGATTTAGGTTTCACATATCTTCATTTTCTCCTGAAATTCTGTATCGAAATCATGTATAACATGACCACCTTCCCATTTAAAAAATTAACTTAGATTCAATATGGCGTATTCAATCAGACTTAAAATTTTAAGATCTTTGAAGACCTATATCTCGCAAACTATCAGGCCCACAATGACCAATTTAGTCTCAAATTGTAGGTAATTTAATATACTTTGAGAATTATGTTGGATGTCCTATTCGAAAAAGTGATACTTCACGGTCAAAATTGACCAAATGTAAAAACAAGTGAAAAATTACGATAATTTGATAAACTTTGAAGAGCTGTATTTCGCAAACGGTTGAGCCTACAATAACAAATTTGGTCTCAAATTGTAGGTAATCTAATCAGCTTTCAAAACTATGTTGAATGTCCTATATGAAAAAGTGATTCTTCAGGGTCATAATTGAAGAAATGTAGAAAAAGTGGAAAAATTCAACATGATAAACTTTGAAGGCCTTCATCTCGCAAACTATTGGTCTACAATGATCCATTTGGTCTCAAATTGTAGCTTTTAAATTATCTTTCAAAACTTTGCTAAAGTCACACTCGAAAAAGTGATGCTTCACGGTCAAAATTGACCAAAAAAACAAGAAATTACGATAATTTTATGAACTTTGAAGAGCTGTATCTCTTAAACGTTTGGGCCTACGATAGCCAATTAGCTATCAAATTGTAGAGATTTGAATTTACTTTCAACCCTGTGTTGAATGTCCTATATGAAAAGTGATTCTTCAGGGTCAAAATGGCGAAAAATTGAAAAAAGGGTGAATTTTCGTTAATTTGATGAACTTTGAAGAGCTGTATCTCGCAAACGTTAATCTTACGGTGGTATTTTCGTGCAACTGGTCGATAGTCTATTTAATTCCTATTTGGCTTGTGAATTACAGTTTTAGGTTTCAAGTAGATTATAAAGAATTCAAGTTATTTTATGTTTCATTTCATACATTTTTGTAATATAAATTAGGAAATTTCATTTCAATTCAAGTTGAGAATTGTAGTTTTTCAATAGATTATTAGGATCCTTTATTTCAGAATGTTTTGATTTCAGTTTGATGTTGAAAACTCTTCTGTTAAAATATTGTCAACTAGTCTAACTGATTGGTGATGTTGGTTATTTCTTTCTCTCTTGTTAAGCATGAGCATGAGAGTTGGTTAGCGCCAGCTAACCGTAGTAAATGCACCTCCTTGGAGCATTATTAGTTGTATACAACTTCATGCTCCTCCTTGGAGCATTTACTACGGCTCTTAACACATCTCACAACACATACTGAAGACATGTGCTCTGTCCTCCTCGCAGATTTTATTCATAAGTAAATCCCTTATTACTTTACGTTAGACCATCCAGCTGAGAAAGTTAATGGCTTAGAAATTGAGCATTTTTCTTACTGACCAATTTCACCCATTCTTCAAGAAATATCTCAAACTTTTATTACTATAGTATCAACAACACCATGCAATGATAAAGTGCCAATAATCAATTGAAACCAACAACACAAATTGAGAAATAAAACTGACTGAGCGTTTATACAAGATTGGTGCATTACTGGCGATCTGCCTGTTCGATTGGCACTCTACCAGAGAGAAAGAAGTAACTTTTGAAAGAGCCTGTCATCAAAACCCAGACCTACAATTCTATCACACACTTCTATTGGGTGCATCACATTCGAGATATTCAAAATCAAAAAGACTAATCCAAGTATTCAATGAGAGAAGCTTGTCTCAGTCTTCTTATGAAGCATCACAAACTCAAACCGAACTGACTTCCACATGAATCACATTCTAATGCCTACCTTCTAAATGAGCTCCTTCTAACTGAGCTACAATGCCTCAACCACGACCGAGGAAAGTGGTAAGCACTTACAAGCTCGTTTGGTGCCTCATTAAAATTTCAAATCCGAGTTTATGGGGAACAGCTACCAGGCGGAACGTTATGAATGGACATGAACTTATCCATTGATGAAGGGGCAAGACATCATCAATGGAGAGGAGCTATGTTTTCAGTTCACCAACTGACGTAATTGGCTATAATGCATAATGACGATATGCTATACAATGATAATATGATGATGATGATGATATTACAAGGATGCTGTTTGCATCTTGGGGGTCAGATGACCAGATCTCCAGATCACACATACAATAGATGTGTGCAGATCTGTGGTGGTTCTCTCCTGTCTCCTGGGCCTCAACCAAGCGGAGAAAAGAGAGAGTGTGAGAAAGAGGTGAGCACTGAGAGAGTGCTATCTCACTCTCTCCTCTTGCTCTGGCTTAGTTCTAATCAATAACACAACATAGCGACACAGACCCCTGTCCCTTGGCCCGACCGCGCCAAAAACTACCCCCTTTCTATCTGAGCCATGCATCCGACCTAACATTACCCACTACCCTCCCACCCCCAAGACCAAGCTTGCGTTCCCACGCCGACCTGCCCCCCACACCCCTTCCAGTCATTCCAAATAAACACCACCTTCTCTATATATATATATTCAAAGCGTTTAATGAAATCCCGGCTGGATCTCTTCTGTTCGCCACCATTGGATACAAAAATATTCTCCAGCTCCCGGAGAACTGTGCAACATGGGAAATAATGTTAAAATTGTGCGTGTTGATGAAAGTTTTGGAAAGTTTTACTAATTTTATTTACAAATTAAGTTTATTTAAATTCAAATATTTAAAAACTGAAATATATTCTAATGTATGTAATACAGAATTAAAAAGTATGTGTAAGTTTTTTGTATAAAATGCTTCAAAGAATTCCAATAAATCCAATATATAGAATGCTGCATTGTGGAAAAATTCATTTTGTTAAGAATTAATGAAAAAACAGAATTCCAATATTTGTCTTTAGAAATTTAAAACTTCCTTATAATCATTCTTCGTCCTTCTATTCGAGAAACTTACTTAGTCATTAGGGAAATATAATTATTGTGGAATAATAGTGTCACTTTACATTTCATGATTATTGTGATACTATGAACATGGATATTTATGAGCTTTCTCATAGAACAAATCATAATTTTTTGTATTTTCAGTTTTATGAATCAAGTGAGTGGATTGTATGATCATTGATAAAGACTAAA
The DNA here is from genome assembly GCA_017141395.1 of Laodelphax striatellus. Taxonomy (NCBI): domain Eukaryota; kingdom Metazoa; phylum Arthropoda; class Insecta; order Hemiptera; family Delphacidae; genus Laodelphax; species Laodelphax striatellus. The sequence continues at coordinate 13,069,848 of CM029534.1, read as the reverse complement.
AGTGCAAGAGAAAGTTCTTAAATATATAAGGTGAATAGATTACTACAAATGAAACTCACCCATGGGCAAACTACTATTATTCTCTGAAGCACGAGACTCACCTGCAAAAATCACTCAAGTTAGGTACTCTACTCGCAAAAGTAAATTTATGACACAAACTAAGTAGCAAATGTGAAGGAAGCAAGACCCTCCAATTCAGGGAAAAAGAACACAAGAAAGATATTATAACAGTGAAAAAAATTAACGAATAATTCATCACAATTAAATATTGTCATCCCATCCATCGATGGTAAAAATTTTCAATTTATCCATAACAAGCCATGAGTTATTTCAATTGCGAAATGTGTGAGGTAGGCCATGGTGTAATCTCACGTAGATGCTAGAGAAGTTGCTGGTTTAGCCAAAGCAACCCTAGCCTAGCCTCTACCGTAATAGGTAAAGAAGTCAAAACCCGGGCTAGTGAGATGCGGTGGTATCTTTTGCAAAGAGTGTTGGCGCACCCCCCTGAATTATGTGATATGCAAATCGACTCATTCCACGGTTGGGGGTGGGGAAAAGAGGAATTGCCCCGCACTATCGATCCCTCCGCCGCCCCCTTTCCTCCTCCTCCTCTAACACCCTCCCTTAGCCGCCGAAAACGCAACGCAACCCTTCCTTCTTAGCAGGATGCTTGGGTGCTCGCCACGGCTTTTCTACTTAAAACAACGGGCCCGGTGGGACGGGCGCTGAGTGTGCTCAACGACCACTGAAAAAAGGGACCGACAGAGAGACAGTAAGAGCGAGAGAGAGCGATAGAAAGAGAGAGAGAGAAAGAAAGAGGATGAAAGTGTCGCACTGTGAGTGTTGAGCTCTTGCTAGCTGATGCCAAGATCACACTTGCAAATAAAAGTCACACGCGACACCCGCCGCAGTCTCCCCCAACGCGTCATAGTTAACAACAGCAATATTTACCGTCGCATCTTGTCCAGTACTCGCCAGCAACAGTTTGCTACATTGAACAAGGATCACAGTGAACAACAGAAAAAATTGTGTTGAAAGGTGTCGCACAACCCCCATTATACTCATAGAGATAGATCTAATCTAATCAAATAGTAGCAGTCATGTCCAGATGCAGCACGCTCACCTATTGTCTGAACGCTGCCAAGTTACAAAGAACCTACTACTAAAAAAAAGTAGTAGTACTATACTTTGCTTTTCCTTTCCAAATAACTTTCAAAGAGCTGGACGCATCATTGTGTATGTATACAAAAGTTTATATTAAATGAGGGAGTGATATGTAATCTCAGGTACGAAATCCCATTGCTGCTATCATTAATGAAATAATCTCGATGTCCTTCCAAGCTGGTGATTATAAATGAGGGCTCTTAATGGGCTCTTATTCATGGTTCGAACCCAGTTCACTCCAAGGTATTTTTATCGGGACATTTTTGTCACAGTAAGGTTTTATCGAGAAAACAGATCAAGGTAACAATAAAGGTTAAGTTTTCTTCAGTGTTTCTATTGAACTGAACATGCAAAAGAAAAATTGGTGAAATTAGAGTCTCATCCAAACTTGAAGAAAGTACATTAGCAAGAAAAATGTTAATGACAAAGCAAGCAGAAAAGTGTAAAAGATTAATGAAATAATTCAAATCCAAGTTTGAACATGGATTGGATCAAAACGACTGGGATTATAGCTATAAATCAGCATCAGATTTAAAACTTCAGAACAAAATCTAAATGCAGCTAATTAATGCAACTCAGAAAAATTGCCCACTTAGTACATTAATTCGTACTAGAATTCATTACATAATAGTCTATTACAGTATTATAATAATACATTTATGAACCAATGATATAGTTATAGTAGATACCTCTGGATTTACTATTTCCTCAATCTTCCAATATCATGATTGCATAACAGAAATTATCAGTAGAAAAATCTAATATTGTCAAGATTCCAATTTTTCATCAAAATAACTAATAGTGATCCTTGCAAGTCCAGGTCATACTTCCTCCTGAACATTTTTCGCATTTCAATACATATTTAAATATGTACATATTTAAAGATAATTTAATACAGTTCAACTCTATACATACCCTAAATCAATAATACAATATAATTTCTCATATTAATTCTACAGTTTCTTCGATTCGCTGTCTTGCATACGAATTCTCTCGTTATATGAGTTCGAAAACTGATTGCACTGTTTCCACCGAGTTGGAGAACGTGGCAGGCCCATCTAACTACGAAGACAATGTTTTTCAGTGAATGACTTTAGTTGAGACAAAAATAAACAGCAAGCGGATCAAGGCGAACAAGATGGAGGAGCTTCGTAAAACACTCCAAGCATTCGACAATAGAATATAATTGGCCAATACAGTACAATTTCAGTCTCACTAGTGAAAGTGAGATTGCTGTCACAACAGTAGGATTGCTGGTGTTGAAATTTTAAAAGTTGGTGAATGCAAAACCCCAAGTGAACTTTGGAGCTCATCTCGACAACAATTGGAAATTCAACGAACTATCCGAATAAATATGCATCGAATTGATAGTAGCTCATACCTTTTGTTTACTCATAAGTAATGATAGATTAGTATTTTAGTTGATATATTACTAGTACAAGAGAGATTGAAAAACGTAAAAAAGTAATTGAATGGAATTTATTTCTGGCCAATACTACATTATAATTAAAAAACATCTACAGTATACAGTAAAAAGCAGTCAAACATAAATCATTAAACACTCTTGAATTAAAATACCGAACAATGATGATACCAATGAGGGATACGAAACAAGAGGAAAGTCTGAGCTCTAACAGAAGGCGCACGACTGAGTTATTCAATGGGAGAGAATTTCCTAAATAATTGTCGAAATAACAAGAATTATAAAAACTTTGATTCTTTCTCCGAACATGAATAAAAATATCATCGACATTTTAGGAGATTAAAGAATGTGAGCTTACATTTTAGATTATAGAGGCTTGGAATACAAAATACGGAATCTGTTTTCATTTGTGTCAATTACCCATTATACTCTTGTTGTTATCCATACAGCCAGCCGCCTATTTGCGTGTGTTTTGTAATTCTCTCTACATGAAGATTGTTATCTTTAATGCTCGTTACACCCCAGTAACTCGCATAGCTAGTCACTATTAACGATCCCTTGTATACAGGTTTCTTTCTACAAGGCCTATCAAACTCAACGCTTCAACTGTTGACGATTACAGTACATTAAGCAGTGTAATTTGGCAAGCATGTTACCTATACGGTATCATTAGATACAATAAATAATAGGAAATGATTTCAATAGGCCTAGAAAGTATGTTCAAACTTGGCGGAATTAGGGGACATACCCCCTTTGGAGTAAGTTTAAACGATACACTAAAAGGTACATTTTCAAGTACACACCTGTGGCTAACAGGTGGTTGGTAGCGAGATTAGTTAGTAGAAAACAAAAGGTCCTTTCAATGCTCCTCTTCAAGGTGCGTTTCCACTAAAAGTAATAGTTTCTCCCACACCAAAGGGATACTTCTGAAGACAAATGCCATTTTGTAGCATTTGAAAACAACTCTTATTTACATTTCCTCATTTTTTGATCATTCAACAGAGATCTCAACCAATGTCCCATAAGTCACGGTCATTGTCCTTGATTGAGACAAAATTTAAACCAATTCTCAATAGAGTCAAATACAGAAACCAAACAAAGGCAAATGCAGTAATATATAGCAGCCAGACAAGCTATCTTCAAGTGAAAAGGAAGACTACACGGTACTTTTAGTGAACATTACAGTAAAAAACAACAAAGACTCTTCAATAATTGACTCTGTACAGTAGATTAAGTGAGTGCCGCCTTCAACCGGACGGAAATGTGAATCCTAAACATGAGAATTAAAGAAGTGTATTAAATTGGTTGTGTTGGAAATTGAAACAGAGAAGAAACATTAGGAAACAGAAAGAAAATAAGTGATGAAAATGGAAATGAAAAGTATATGGTGTATGAGAATTAAATTCTTACTGCACTCTAAAATGGAGGAGACTCAATGATACACGAGATATTCACTTGTTTGATGATGGACTAGTTTGTATGAATAAAAAATTTAACAATTTACTAGATAATTAAGATGTTGAAACCCGAAACATTTCAACCTCAAATTGCCAATGATTTTTATCCAATTAATAAAAATTAGATACGGTATCAAAGAGCAACAAGTATAAAGATTATACAAGATAAAGATACTGATCGTTTGTACACGATCAATATTGTCAATGAAATAACCTTGGACTGAACAGCTGGTATATGAGGTACCCATACACAAGGCATGCATATCATGGCCAGTCAGTTGTTAAAAGCAGAATTTCACATTAATTCACATATAAAATTCAGCCGGTAATTCATCGTCACTGTTGTGAGGAATCTATGAGTTTCCACTTCCCACAGTTTTGTTTGTATCTTCTATGTCCTCATCTATTCTTAATGATAATAGGTCTCAATCAGGCGCGCACCCACGGGGGGACTAAAGGGGCTGTAGCACCCCCTCAAGAAAGAAGTTACATTCTGTTTTTAAATCTACCAATAGAGTGGACACATCGCACACTAAATACTTGTTTGCACTATGTTACATTTCAATGAGAACAACAAAATGAATAGCTAAATAGCTGCATTAATTATCCGTCTCCTAAGAAACTTACCCTCGATGAGCATAAACTTGGAGTAAGCTGGTTTTTCTAAATAAATTTCTTGTTGGTTGGTCCAAATCAGCCCCCATCTATTTATTTTCTAAGAACAGGTCCCCATCGTACCTATTCTTAAGTCAATGTGCAATTATGAATTAAATAATAAATAATTGTTCAATAGAAATAATTTCCAATCCTCCATCAAACTTCTCAAGCAGAGACTTGATTGGGAGAAATTAAAATGGATTAAGAGGTAATTTGTATGTTATGATACAAGTGCGGGGAGTTTTCTGTGTTTAGTGCAGTGCAAGTTGGTGAGCGGGTGGCGAGCCGTGTGTGACACCCGTTGGACCGGTTTACAGCTGTTGCGTTGCGCGCTGCAATTAAACTACATTCCCAATAGAAACAACGCACCGTCGCAATGCCACTTATATCCGTCTGTTCTCTGTCTATCAACAGAAAGCTCAAAAAAGTGACGAAGTGTGGGGGGGGGATTATTAGAAAAGGTAATGCCGTGGCGACGATACCACTTCATACAACAAAATTCTAGAGGATTGCGTCCTACTCTTGAACAATTTTATAGTGTTTCTTCAAAGTATAATTTAACTTTGGATAGTTCGATGAACTGTTTGAACTGCATCTTCCAAGATTACCAAAGTGTTTTTTAGTTGATTAAAATTAGAAAACTTATAATGTCAATTTTCCTTATTTTGGGACCCGTCACCCATACTTTTCTCATGTTATGAATTGTTTAGATTTGAGTAACGTCACTTCAGAGTGAAATGAATTTGCAATTTCCAGTATTCCAATTCGCTGGAATTGTTTAATTTATTTAAAAACTCTAATTGAAATTTATAAAATTCTAAATCAATATTCTCTTACAATGCTGTATGATAATGTATTTTTATTATATTCTCGACTCGCCATTTTGGGAGCACATCATATCCGTAATGATTAAATGAATTTATATACAATGTAGGCTTAAATATAATACATTTTTATAACTGATATTCAATCATGATGATGATGAAATTTTCACAAAATAAGGGATGAATATAACCATGTTCGTTTATACTTCACGATACAACTATCAATAAAAACATTAGCTGGACCAATAATCTACATTTATAAGAGAAGATTATCATTTATAATCATTATAAATTAATCATTAAATTAACACTTCTGTGAGGCCATGAAATGGCCTATAAATATTATGTATTCTACTAAGCCATTTGAAAAAATGCGAATCACTCCTTTTGAATCAAATTAAAATGTTGAAATTCGAGCTATTAAACTACAAAGATTGATCAACTAAAAATAAAATATAATTTGTTTTCAAGTTGAAAATCTCGAGACACAGTACTAGAACTGTGTGAGATGGTGATACAATAATAATTAAACTAGCGCACAATGTAAAATGTGAGAATTGGAATACAGTAAAGAAAAAACTAAGCTGAACCTATATTTAATCCACATTTCCGAACTCAAACTAAATTATTGACAATAGTAAAACGACGATTAGCTAAAATTGTTGTTATTAGTATATGATAATGAATACTCATTTTTCCACCATGGAAGGCGGAATTTGAATGCGAAAACTGGACTAAACTGATCTTGCATGGCGAGCATCCACTCGTAAGTTAGCTAGCAGGATGTGAATAGAAGGCGGCTGACTTGGCTTGGCCCGGTCGGGCCGATGATAACGTGACCAAAGTCCCAATCTCTAGTCGAACAATCGAAGGGAAATTATTTAATGGTCTTGCCTCTTGCCCTCTGCAAGAGAAACACAACATAACGGTGCCAGCGCGAGCTGTGAGCAGAGCAGAGTAGTGAGCACACACTTGGGACATGGACGACAAGAGATCAATGCTGTGAGGAGGCAGCGGGCAGGTCAGCAGGAACCAAAGCCAGCCAATATAATAACCTTTTTATTCGACCATGCCATACAACGCTAAGCTTACAAATAGCACCAAAAAATAGTTGAAAAAATCACTCAAGTACATAGCAGAGAATATAGATTAAGACTTGCTCTTTTCTTCTATTCTCTCTGGTACAAACAGTGATATTGCTGATCGGCCTACTATAAATCAATCCAATTAATCAAATCAAATAAATTAATACAATACAAACATGCTATAAACTGAATGAACTGAATCATTCAATCAAGCCGGAGCAGCTTAAATTATCGGATAAAAACTTTTGAACAGATTTAATTATGGAAATGTAACGACGTTACAACGGCTTCACGTCTCTTCTGAAAGACAATTTTTGTATTTATTTATGTATGTATGTCCAACGGATCTCGAAAATGGCTCTAACGATTTTGACGAAATTTGGAAGATAGGAGGTTTGTGATACAAAAATTAGTTGGCGCCGGGTGTCATCCTTGGGATAACTCGCTAAAGGACCTTAAAAAGGAAAAACCGATCCTTTAGGAATCAGCTGACAGCAGAAACAAATTTCCGTCGGCTGTAAATGATGAGAAAGAGCGAGAGCGGTGAGTGTGGGAGTGAGACAAGATTATTTCAGCTGCTGAGACAGTGCATTCCAATCACATGATCACTCGCGAAATATAGCAGGATTTAATTAACTTGTTAGAAATCAGCTGTTCCAGTTATAATTAAACAGTGATTTTGACACGATAATCAAAAGGCTTGAAAGTCTTAAAGACCTTTAAAGTCTTTAAAAGACCTTTTTAAAGAAGACCTTTCAAAGAATAACTTTTTAAAATACTTTTTCAATAATCTGCGAGATTCAGCATTTGTAGGTTAAGTATTGTGATCATATGCTCGTCGATCATATGTTTTATGTCAAGTTAAATGGATCCTGCTATACACAACTACACTAACTTTTTTGGTAAAACCAGCGGTTCCATTACTAGAATTGAGAAAAATATCGAAACACATAAGCTGCTCCCATTCCCCTTTTTATTTCTGATTTTTATTCATCTATAGAAAATTAAAAGGAATTGGAAATTTTGAAAATATTCCATATTGTACTGTATTGTTATTTTTGAATTTGAGGCATGAAGTTAGCCATGTGATCTGTTTTTATTTATTTGAGAAAAATCGTCAAGAGTTCATCAAAACAGCTGAGCTGAAAATTGTTGTATAGCAGGATGCAATTAACTTGTCATAAATCAGCTGATCGACGAGCATATAATCACAATACTTAACCTACAAATGCTGAATCTCGCAGATTATTGAAAAGGTCATTTAAAAAGTTATTCTTTGAAAGGTCTTCTTTAAAAAGGTCTTTTAAAGACTTTAAAGGTCTTTAAGACTTTCAAGCCTTATGATTATTGTGTCGAAATCACTCTTTAATTATTACTGGATCAGCTGATTTATGACAAGTTGAATTGAATCCTGCTATAGCAGGAATATTTTAAATTGTCAGAAAACAGCTGATTGATGTACGCTCGTTTACTGACGTTAAATCAGCTGTTTTCTGACAAGTTAAAATGATCCTACTATATCAACCCATATTATCATTTCTATGAAGCAAAATTTTTTAAGTGCGATTTTTCAAATGATATGCATTCAAACTCGATTATTCATAACATTTGGAAAGCTGAGATTGATTTTTTTATAGTGCAATGATGATTCAGTGCATAAGACTGATGGTTGTACTTGAAAAATTGTTTAATTTCATTCCTTTTTTCCTTTAAAATTTCCATTCCTGTGCCTTTGTAGGCCTACCTCCGAGCAGAGCTCGGTACCCCGATATTAAGTTATGTACGAGGGTAAGTCAATTATTATCCGCAATACGGTTATAACATTTTTTTGGAATCAAATAGCAAACCTACAAGTACATCATTTTTCGACATTGTTTCCTTGCTTTTCAACGTAATTGGTCCATTGTTGTTCAAGGTTCCTGATACCCTCATAAAAAAATGTTTTTGGTTGAGCTGCAAGCCAGGAATGCACCGCTTCTTTCAATGCTTCATTCGTGGTGAATCTACGGTCTTTTAATGCCTCTTTAAATGGACCAAACAAGTAATGATCAGAAGGAGCAAGATCAGGACTATGTGGAGGATGATCCAGTACTTCAGATTTAAATTTTCTGAGCGTTTCAGCAGTGTGGGCAGCAGTATGCTGACGGGCATTGTCGTGCAACAAAACAACACCTTTTGAGAGCAATCCTCGGCGTTTGCTTCGAATTGCAGGCTTTAGCTTGGCAGTAAGCATCTCACTGTAACATATTACTGTTTATTTTTGTCCCCCTCCCCTGATAATGTTCCAATACTGGACCTTGTGGGTCCCAAAAAACCGTAAGCATCAGTTTTAAACGCTGCTCACGACTCCTTTATCATGCGTAACACTTGTGCGACAATTTTTGAATGTTTAATCCATTCATAAACACTCCGTTGTGGTGAAACACTATTTCCGTATTATTCCGAAGGTCATCTATGAGTTTTGGACCCTAATACACCTTCCGACCACAAAAAACGAATCGATGACCGTTGCTCTTCATTGGTGCAAACGGAAAGCGGAGCGGCCATGATTAACAGCAAGAAAACGACAATGAAACAAACCTAGCAGCTTGAAACATGCGCAGATGTGACCTCAAATATTCAAAAAAACATGTCATCAACGCAAAACAACAGTACTGCCAACATAAACAAAAACATACCTTTATTGCGGATAATAATTGACTTACCCTCGTACTAAAGCACAAGGAAAATAATTTTGAAGGAGATTTAAGCAGTGGAAAATTAATAAATTGTGAGATACAACTACAATCGTTAATAAAATGTGTTATCATCATCTCACTACGGTTAAATTTTCCTTCTTAATTACTTGAGAATAATTCTTAATTCGCTAAATTTTGCTTCTTACGAGTTAGAAATTATTGGGGAATGATTTCCATTGAAGCTTAAAGACTGAGCTGTCATTTGGGCGAGAATTAAAGTGGTTGAGAATAAATTTTAATTTTCAACAAACATTAGACATCGTTTAATTAATAATCAATAAAGTTATTGATTTTAACAGTATTTAATTTGTTTGATTGTTCAAATGAGAAGTTCAATAAAAATTTGTTTTTTGATATTATCATTTCATGCTTGACTGTAAACATGCAATGCAAATACAGAATTTCCATTTTCATATTTGACGAGAAATTTATTTATTAACCCAGCCCTCAACAAATACACTGAACTAAACTGATTATTTAAAACACAAGACTTGGTCGATTTACCATAGCAACCATTACAAAATTAATAAAACAGATAGCTATTTCCCTATCATATTCTGCAGCAGAAGAGAGACAATATCGACAAGGAAGTAGTCAACCCTTTTTCACAAGAACCATCATCATGACAAAAATCATTAATATCCTTACACCTTGCAATCAAGAGTTACCAAGTAATCGATCCAACAAACAAAAATAGATAGGCTGATGGGAAACGTGCGTAAGATTTTTACTTGCCTTTTCTTGTCAACTGAGTTTCATCTAAAACTTATCGATGAGATAAGGCATAAATTTTGTTTCTAGGTAAGCAATCACGTATGAAACATTGAACTGAAGGTTTTCAGAAGACAGATAGAGAGGTATGTTGACTAGCAGACAAGGAAGGTACTAGAAATTCTAAAGGGGACAAAATCATTGCGCAACTATTCAATTGAAATTACCATGAGATTGGAACTACTACAAGATCGGAGTTTAAACTGTATATACTATAATATTTAACCAATGTAAACTGGTACTGGAATGAGGAATTCATTTTAGTTACACCGGCGTGTGAAGTACACGCCATGCTACGAATTACACTTCAACTAATCCCTGTAATGTCAACGTGAATGATATAGTGAAATACATTCATCGATTTCATGTCAATAAACGCATATTAATGTTTTTTTCAAAATAGGGGCGACAATCATTAATATATTCAAATTCGACAAAATTTATTCCGCAAGAGCCCAACTATAAATACAGCACATTACAATAATCTTAAAATTTAAGGGCAAATCTTTGATGGAAACAAAAAAAAAATAGGACCCAACCTCAATACTGTATTTGTATTATTTATGTGAATAAATCGAGAAATGGAAGACTTTTTACAGCTACTGCTTGTTCCTCTCTTCATCATTTCATTTGTTCATCTGATGTGATAATAACGATAGAGATATTATATAGATATATCTTAAGAGGGATTTTCCAGAGAAGCATACACGTCTTGGTAGTATAAAATACAGTATTTAATATGAGAGAGAAATCCAAGCAATTCATTTTCATCAAAACACCTAGACTTGAAAAGTCCCCAGAAATGATCGATTCATTACAAAAAAGTTCACTGTTGTTGGACTAATGAAACTCAATGGATTAGTATCAATGGAAAGAAGGCACATTTTGAATGAATGGAATCTGGCTATTAGATTAATTTACTATTGGATTTCTGTGTATTATTCGTACTGGGCCCATATAGACCTCTACTGTCATTCCGTCAAAATTAACCATGATTAATGGAAATACGATCGATCACTAATACAAAGCTCATTGGATAAATGTATGAGTCATTCAAAATATTCATAGGCAATAAACCTGGCAATATGATCAGTTTATTGCAGTAGATTAGCACACACATTTGTTTCAGTTGTACTAGCACATTTATTTTTGAAGGTCCTATAATAAATTGTGTAGTTCAACAATAATTATTGAGGTGTATTGACACCACTTTCCTTATCGTTGGCTGATAATTGTCTACGAATGCAATAAATTATGGGCTGAAATATTTTCTAGAACACCTGATACGACTACAATGAATGTCCGCAGAACTAGTGTTGACTAGAAAAGTGATTCCAGCGAACAATACCTGCTAATCAAGCTGCTCAACCTAAAAGTACCTCAATCACATACTGACTATTTTTAAAACGATACATTTTTGCATACATACTGTATATAATTATATACAATACTGTACTTTGGAAATGAATGACAATTCTGATCTACTCTTCTTCGATTTTTAACCATCTTCAAACATTGTACTCCATTAAAATCACTTGTCCTAAACTGTTATCAAACCCAGTAACACTATTGGAACTTATCTTTGATTTGAGAAGTCATGGAATACGAGAGTGGTATGGAATAATGACAAAAGATCAATACTAAATTATATTGTGATATCTGGATAGCCATAAGTTTAAGCAAAGACGATAGGAAACTATTAAGTTTCCTAATACTATATAAGTATTCTAATTGTCTCTGGTTCAAGTGTGTATACTGTATAAGTTTATCGAAACCTAAGACATTCAAGTGTGATGATTAATATATTACTCTTGGCAAATTATCATAACACATTTTTACTTTAACACAAGATCTTCACTTGAAAATAAATAGAAATTAGCAGCATTCTCATTTTGTAATCAACACAGTCAACCACAAAGTAACAACCACAGAGTAATATGAATAACAAATTCTTGTGCCTAGTACCATCATTAGTCTGTACCAATTAAGTTCAATCTTCGTCGTCCACTGGAACCGTTTTCGTCCGAAAACGTCCGGCGTCCGAGCAGCTGGCCATTTGATTCAATGTTAGCATTTCGGACGTTCGGTCGTTTTCGACGAAAACGGTTCCAACGGACAACGAGGCCCTTAGGAAATAGAAATTGCTATTAGTTGAGCAGGCTACTTACTTTGGTGCTTATCTGCAAGCATAATTAAGGTGTTTGGTAGATCGCGCCTCCTAAAGAAGCACATGACTTTGGCTTCTACATTTCCGTTTGGAGTCTGAAATAAAAAGCAAAAAGATGTGAATGAAAGAACCAACACATGAAGTTGAAAAAGGGCATGGAGACTACTAATAATGGCAATGGAACTACTTTGGGATTAGTTCCCACTTGGAACAGTATACTGAATTGTTATATTTACTATTAAATAGTATTATTACAAGATATGATCGATCGTATATTTATATATTTCAATAATTTCTCTTTCAACTTCCAGATTTGAAAAATGATTCGTGCTAGCACTCCTATTATATTTGCCTCAAGAGTAACTTCTCTCTAGTCAGTAACGTTTATAGAATTATTCATGACAATGTACTACAGTAATTAGTATAATTAGAATAAAAGATGATAGAGCAAGCTGAGTGCATTTGACGATAAATCACAACAATGATAATAAATTATTTTATTGCCAAAAACAATGCTTACAAAAAATTATCAATTAAATTTTATTCAAGACTTATTAACATATTACTAAATGATATTACTAAATGACATAAGATGCTTGCAGATGACAACAAATATTCTAATGCAAGGAGAACTTCCCTGTCCGCATGAAGTTGCTGAAGACCCAAATAACTTACAGAAGGAAAACAAAATATCTAGTGATTAATTCAATCATAATAATGTTTAATGAATATAATTGTTACATTGGCTTGATAAAATTAAGTTATTATTAGTAATTAGGTTCAGCTTTTAAATAAATATCTCGTTTACTCGTTTTAACAGTCGTTACAGTACAAGAGTACAACCAATATAATACAATAAGTACTCTCAAGATTCACACAAAAAAATTAATGTAAACATTGCTCAGTAACAAAGACAGTGATGAGATGAAACATCAAATTGAGACCGAAAATGTTTAAATGATTTTTCCAATCATTTGCAAAACTCCTCTCAAGAGAAAATATTCATATTATGAACAAACAGTGGAGATAGCGAAAAGACTGAGAAAAAGTGGCATTTCGAAGAATTTCCTGAATTGAGCTATAGTGTACCGAAAATAAAGTATACTGTTCTAATACGCGACCTGAGTCTTCGGAGGCTATAAAAAGTCCTTTTACATTGAATCAGCCCTCATCTTCTTACGAATATTTTTACGAAGTTACAAAGCCACTGAGCCACTCTACTCATCATACATCAGGCAATGCTCTTGATTCTTGAATGCAAAGTTTTCAATCTTATCTTTAAGAAGCTGGCTTCAATACCTCGCGACCTGGTATGATAGTCTAGTCTAGATAAAAGAATGATGCAGTAGAGACAATATTGAAAAAAAAACTGAACAAGTTAATTAACTCATATTCAACAATAGAATTTTAGTTGAACCAATATCAACCTAATTTCCATATTCGGCTTTTTCAAAACTAAATTAAACAAAAAGATGAAAACTAGACTGAACTTCTTCTACAACCAATGGGATTTCGAAATTTCGAATAAGGTACCGCTACGCATGATGTATTGTAAATGCGTATTGTACGAATAAAAATAATAAATTTTAAACTCATTCAAATTATCTAGGAAATATTAGGCGAGAAAGCTGCATAAATATTTTTTTGGAGTTCATAGTTGAAGTGTATTTAATTCAAAGTATTAAATATTTATTTCATTACTTGAACATTTGTAGACCATTTTCACTGGTGACCTTTTTCTCTCCCAGGAATTGGCAGTGAGTATGAGAGTGGTATCATGTGCATATATGATAAAATATCACAATTTTCAATTTACATTCTAAGCATAAGCTATCATTTACAAAGATAAGAAATAATAACGGAGATAACACTGTACCGTGGCAAACCGTAACTTGATAAGTTAACATTACATTTTGTCTATTATTTGATCATTACAGTGTGATGCAATGTAAAAGTTCAAACGAGAAAAAATAGTAATAACACTTTATAGTCATCTGAAATATTAAAATTAACCAAATACCTCTACAACAGTACACGTATTTGGAATATACTGTACAGCTTTTTTAGTTCAAAAACAGTATTTGAAATATATTTAACCCAAAATATCTATAAAGTAGAACAAATGATAAATCAAATTGATAAATTGATAACGCCAAGAATGGTACATGATAAATGATGGGCCATTATTTTAAATTATTTATCATAAAGAACTGGGTATGAAATTATTCCAATAATCAGGCCTAAAAAAACATATTTTTTATAACAAACATTTGTTCAATAAATTCAATTTTCCAACTGAATATGCCAAATTTCGACCAACTATTTTATAGAGCCTATTAAACAAAAGCAAAAGATTTTTATTGTACAAGAAAACTGTATAAATATTTTAAGAAATTCGTACCACCTGAAACGGCTGCATGCACATGGGGTTGCTAATACAATGCAATGGCTTTATTCAAAACAATTTAATGTAGAAATAAGACAGGTGTCTTATGAAATATAGATATGAATTAAATAATATTATAACCAGCAGCTTCGAAGACATCAAACACAGCTTTGAAGGTTTTCAAAACCCTTGAACAGGGTTGACACTGAGGTCATCTCTTCAGCGGGAGAGCATCGAATTCTTTGTCTCTAGGTTCCCAAGAGCGATTTTTGGGCGGTGGCGGTTCCATGTGTGAGAGAGAGACAAAAAAACAGCTGGCATAATCTTCTCTCTCTCTCTCTCCCACCCATGGAACCGCTGCTAACCGCTATTAACCGCCACCGCCCAAGAACCGCTTGTGGGAACCGAGACTTACCCCAAACTTCTTTAGGCTGAAAACACACTGAAAAAATAAACTGCGGCCTACTAAACAAGCGTTGCGAGTTAACAAGATCAACTAATCTTGTTGGACATATACTTCTGCATGGGCCGGCGAACGTGGCGCCTCGCGACGTAAATATACACGCAGAAGTAGGTGTCCGATAGTAAGAGCTGATCAGGTTGACTCGCTACACTTGTGCATGTGTTCCTTCAGTGTGCGTTCAGCCTAAGAAGTTCGTGGTAAGCAGTTTTTAAAAACCTTCAAAGCTGTGTTTGATGTCGCTGAAGTTCTTGGAACCCTTTCGTCTATTTTTATTGCTTGATTTTATGGATAATTCTATTTTCATTAATATATTGATCGCTAGTGTAGAGGTATTCAAAGGTTGAAATACTCTACCACTAGATCTCCCCACTGACTTGAAACATTTGCAATAAGGGCAGACGGACACACACGTCGAAGGACTACTAAATATTTCAGTGATTAAGATGCTCCATATTCTATAAGGACACTATATTCTCATACAATATTATCTGGGCTCTTGGAAGGAGGTTCCCTGATTGTGATAAACAAACTGTATTTCTTATGGCATGGATATGTTTCAAAATGTCCATAGTTAATCGAAATTATTTTAGACAAAATTTATTACGTTAATAAGATGGTCTTTCTATTTAAAACAGCAAGAAATCGCCATTTAAAGAAAATAAAAGTATCTTTAAATTGTTGTTTGTAGGGGATTGGGGGCATACACCAATAACGCCAGGAGGTTATTCCCTACTGATTCCCCAACCGAAAAGCCCTTCGGCATCCCTAGAAAAAGAAGTAGTTTTATATCTGGATTAAATATCAATTAGGTTTATTTAACGTAAATAGCAAGAATAAATAAGCTTCAGTTTTTTCCACCTTCTCTTAATAAATTATTACTGATATCATTTTCAATACCTAAATCACCAAAATATTCTCAATATGTCATCAATTATATTCAACTGACAAAATTTTTTTAAAATTTATAATGACTCATTTTTAAATTAATAAGCGAATTCTACACTAAACAAGTCTAATAAATTGTTAAATTCTTTGGGTCATAGCCAAAGTGCGATGTTCCCCTCGAGTATGTCAATCAGACACTGTGTTGGCAGGTACATTACACAACATTTATGGCAATCTCGATATTCAACTTTTTCTTTATATTTTTGTATCTTCAGTTGTCTAATAAATTTGCATCTCAATACAAAAAAGGATAACAGTTATCTTATCAAGATAATCTGGATTTAAACCCGATCAAGTACAAATTTTCAAACATTTATATGTATTTTTAGTGAGATCACTTATGCACAAAATGCTCCGAATCTGTATTCAATGTAGTATAAGCACAGTATTGTGATCTTTCTTCAGATGTACAATCGGGGATCGGCTACCAGATTGCAAAGCTCAATTACTGATTAAATAATTTGTATCATCGATAGAATCCGCCTACAATAATCACATGTCCACATCAAGGTCGATCTCAAGGTCTTCTACATATAAATGATCGTTTGATTGTAAACGTGAGATCTTTTGTTCTCGGTTACATGGCTACAGCCAAACGCATATTGGCTACTAGCAGTATTGAGAAAAAAAAGAAAAACGATCCCATTCTACCATAATAATTAACAATAATCTTACAATTATCATCCGTTCTAATTTTTTTAGTTTTAAAAGGACTTTCGTTATTATTATATTATTTTGACTTATTAATTTTCAATTAAATATTGTAGAGCACTAGATATTGTAGAGCATTCTGTGATGATAGCGATTCTATTATGAATGAAAGCCAAAGCCAATCTAACTAAATAAGTAATAAACAGTTCTAATTGATGTAAGTCTTGTCAAAATTACTATTATCACAAATTAAAGTGATTGAAATAAGGAAATCTGGATGGTAATGCTCAAGAATTTTTCTATGTTGAAAAGTGTTATCGAAAAGATTTTCAACTAAAGATTATTATAGAGAAATTATACAGAACAATTAGTTAAGGAATAAGAAGGATATATGGACATGGAGTAAAACACTAATACTAGCTATTATCTAAAAAATAGATAAAATCCAACGGAATAGGGTTCAATTATGGAGGAAGAACAACTCAAACCTTCGGAGGAAAGACGTCGTCTTAGAAACATTGAGCTAAATTTAAAAAATAAATAGTTTTTGAAGTGTTGAGAAAGCTCCTCAACCAAAGCATCTAGATCACAGCCAAATATCAGAAAATGCAATTGCATACCGCTCAAGATTCATTCTTTCATTTAAGAATCTACAACAAGATAAAACCACTCTTCAGTGGTTTATAAGTTGCTCTTCAGCAATACAAAGAGAGGAATGAAAATAAATTATAATTCATAGGTGTTGAAGTTAATGTGCAATTCATTCTATAAGCGTTGCAGTTTAAATACAATTTTGCAGTTAGCATGAAGTTATAAATTTGAGTACTGGTAGTGATTGACTTCCATCCAATTCTAACCCTCAATTCAATTCTTACCCTCAGGAACATTTTGATAAATACTTATATTTACGCGTATACTAAAATACTTTGTAAATGTTATAATACTGTATAAGTACCATTACTTGACTACCGGTATTAAGTAGTGATTACAGAATGAACGTTGAGTATGGTGGTGACTCATCCAGTCTCATCATTCTGATTTATTATCAACTGTATTTATAGCGTGTGAAGAGGGGTATGCAACGTTAAAATACCAACAAGTTAATGTTTCAAGTTTATAGATTGTTCCTATACCTTTAAAATTATTAATGACTAACAATAGAATAATAAACTTATAATTGATCATAAGTTATGAATCATGCAAACACCAGACATCTAGCAACTCAATAACAAAAATAACAAAATCAACATCGAGCTAAAAATAACAAAGAATGACCATAGGAAGAATTTTCAATGAAATTGTACTGTATTTTAAATGTAATCTACAGAAAAACATTAATGTGATGAAATTATAGAAATGTTCATGCCAAGATGATACGATGAACAGAATTGGCCTTACTAAGGGCGAATTTCCAATTCACAGGGAATTAACTGCACGATCGGGAGTCACCCACAGTCTGACCAAACACAACACTTGAATCGTGAAGACCAAAACACAGTTAAGTTTATCAGTTCATTCCCAGTTACGTCAAAGTTCAGACAGGCCCAGTATTCTTTGATTGGTCCGTCGTCATTGACACATGCGCAGAACGACCTGAACTGAAACGTAAATGAGACTGAACTGAACTGATTGTTGGGAAGCGGTTGGTCCCAGTGGCAGAGGCGAGTCTAATCGGTGAGATTAGATAAGAGACAGCGCCTAGCACTCCCGTTGTAACGGTGACTGGCTCCTCTAAATACAAACATTTATTTTTGAGCTTCAAAATCGCTTCCCAATAGTTCGGAACCCACCTAAAGCTGTAGGTCCATTCATCTCTCATCATCATCCTTCACATTACCCACGCACAAGCTTAGAGCTTATTATGTGGGCAGCATCACTAGCAAAAAAAGTGTGATAATTCTGAAATAGGTAGCTTTTTTAAAGTTTGGCTATGGTCAGTTTTCTATTTTTTTGCTCTAGTTCACGTAAGTGACATGCTTCACGTGTTTACTATTCTTAGGCCCGATTCCACCAAAACGCAAAAAATTAGTTTTTGCCAATCTTAGTTTTGGGCCAGCTGGTCTAGTTTTGAAGTTTTAAAGAATCAGCTGGCCCAAAACTAAGATTGGCAAAAACTTTAGGGGCGTTTAGACTATGTAACTTTGTTATAACGTTTAGGGCCGGTTCATGAGCTCGGGATTTAGCTAAGTCCTAGACTAAAACAGGTAGCCACAGTAGCATCGACAAACGTTAGCCTCGAAACTATGTACTAAGGGCTCTCTATGCTGCTAACCCACTAACCTGTTGAGACAAACGTTTGTCGATGCTACGGTAGCCACCCGTTTTAGTCTAGGACTTGGCTAAATCCCGAGCTCATGAACCGGCCCTTAGTCATTCTTATATTACAACTATAGGGATTATTTTCATAAGTAATGTTGGTAGTTGTGTATCAGTCGCCATCTTAGATCTCTGACAATTCTCGGCCCTGACAATTTTGTCCTCTTTGTGAGAGCACTATATGTGCCATGCACACCACGTGCAGTGTTGAATGACTAAAGACCCGAGGTCGACAGGCGACGCAGCCGGCTACCAGCCACTGGCCAAATTGCCAAGCTTTGGCGACGTCGCCGGAGACGGTAGTGTAATAAGCGCTATAAGAACTAGTGCCCTGCCACTGGCCACGCCGGCGACGCCCCCTGGCGCCCTAGTCTAATCCGGGCCTAAGACCGATAGATTCCCGGTTTCAAGACCTTATGATGTCTGATGTGTAGATTTCTCTCAATAACTCAACACACATTATTTGTTTATGAGACATTAAATAATAATAATAATAATATAAGTAGGCTAATTGCTTTGATAACTTGCCTTATTCAACTCTTCGATCCTCCGGATCTGATATGGTAAAGTTGAAGAAGTTTCGAAGTACACATAGTCTGAAAAGAATAGAAAACCATGTTAGACATTTTGAATATGGTTGAACATTATCAACATACAATGACAAATATATCTTGATTTGTGATTATAATAATTGACACACCTATTACTATACTATATCTACACTTGGTTGGCGGCCAATAGCCTACGTAAGCATATAAAGTATGCTTTGCACATAACCTAGTTTGGACATAGGAATTGATTGATTGATGTCATAATCCTATCAAGATATCCCACTTACCACTGTATGTTTATAATGCACTATTAAAATGAGAGAGATTACATAATATTTGTCAGATCATATTTTCCTGCATTTAGTTAATGACTCTGAGCAAAATTGATAGTTGATGAAAAAGTAAATATAGAATTTTGACTTCAAATGTTGATATAATATTGTAAGGAAACACTAATATAGGCTATCCCAAAGTTCCCAAGCCAACCACATATTTCTCCTAGATGAATTAAATAACTGATAAAAATATTTATACTATCACAGAGAACATATTAGGAGAGTATTGCTATATGGCCTTAAATAGGTTATAATTGCATAGTACATAGGTCTAAGCTATGATAATAATCGGTAGAAGAATGTAAAGCGTAAACTCAGAAACAAGTGAGCCTACAGTCTATAGTAGGCTACTTAGGAAACTGAATTGAAAAACTCCAAGTTAAATTAGTTCTGTTGAATAAATTAGTAAAAAGTTGCACTTAGCCTAGCCCTTAGTCTAGAATTCAAATGGTTATCAAGCACATTTTGTAATAACTGTACTATAATAAACGTGTTAGTCTAGTTAGCCTCTGAGGCCTAGTAGGTACAAACTAATAAAAATAAATAAGCTCAAGACATTCATCCAGAACATAAATGTCGACAATAAAACATAATGTGGAAGATAGGATAATTTAAAGGTAAATGAATGGGGAAAAGATTTTTTTAAAATTAATTCAGCAGTTTTTCAACAAGACTAGAATTTTAGGCTACGTTTTGATTGACTATCAACATAACCTTACTTTCAGATGAGTGTAAACAAATTGCAAACCATACAATTACTTGAAGAAATGGACAACGAGGTCGATAAAATGGATGATAGTGAAGTAAATGAATAATTAATTACAAAGAAAATATCATGAATAGGGTACCCCCTCAAACAAAAATGACCATGCTTTGGAAGAACAAAATCTGAATGAGAAAATAGTCCCTTTGATTTGAATGTACTTAAAATTTAATGTTAATAAAAAAATGGAAGAGTAAGAAAATTTAATCCATATTAATGCTTAAATAATAGCAAAATTAAGAAATCAGAAGGATATCGAATTGAAATTATCAATAATAACAAAAGCGTTAATTATCAAAATGTTTGTATTCATCCGCACTCATCAAGATTAGGCCTACGCTCAGCCGGCCCTGCTATTTAAAACTTAGAACAGATAACAAATATATTTCTTACCTCCAACTCTGTACATATTCGCCGTCATGGTGCTCCTAAGGTATCCTAGTGCACCAAACACACACACTACATTTAAAATTTAAGCACATTGAAGTCTTTGAACACTAATAACCGTCCCAATCACACTGCTTCGCGACAGATACGACTCGCCATTTTCTCCCTGTCTGTCTTCCCTTCCTGCTCAATCGCATGACGTCATGCACACCACAGTCCTTCGACGACTGCGGGAATAAGCTGCTACACAAAGCCAGCCGACATTAGCTTCATTACATATTGACCCTATCATTGGACAGTCGCGGTCATAGACCGCCGAAGCCACCGCTTCAATGTCCAATGCAACACCTGCACAAAATCATTACACTTATAAAAAACCTATCATAGACAATATTGGAAAATGCCGTTTTATTCAAAACTCAAACTTTGGCAAAAACGGGAAAATTCCATTTTCATATTTCACACAGATACGCGTGACGCTAATTTTTGGTATAAGTTCTGAAAAACCCTACCGCTCATCAACCTAATAATTACTAGCCTTTCAATTGAAAAAGGTGAATTTATTTTAATAAGGTTTTTTAGGAACTTTTTGGAATGGGGAAAAAATAATCACACACCAGGCCTATCCCCAGAAAGAAGATACCGTAAGTATATATATAAAGGAAAACTACAAATAAAATTATAACTATTGAATTGGAAAAATAATCATAATATTATGCATTCCGCTTACTCTGCAAATAGCCTGTTTTATTTTATCAAATGAACTCTCGAATATAGCCTGCTGCTTATGAGCTAATAAGTTGCTGGAAGTTGAATCGAATAAATGATTATTGAGACATAGATAAAATAAGCACTACAAGTCTTTGGCCTGATTCATCGCTGGAGGTTCGTTATAAAAAAGTTATTAGATTGATAAGAAACAAAAACCTAGGGGTTTTCGCAAAATTTCTTATTCAGTACCGTGTAAGTATTTCTCCCAAACCACCTCCATACCGTACTTGAGATATTTTAGGATCATTGAATAAACATTACATAAATATTATATTTTGGGTGATAAATAAGCATATTTTGTTTATATATGAGGAATTTTAGAACTGTAGATGATGAATCACTAAAATCTGACGGTCATCGCATCATCGGACAGGATCAACTAACTAATTTGAACTAAAAAAAGCATTAATAAATTAGTTCAAAATATCAATTATCAGGTTTCTTTACCTTCTTGTGAATGAAGAGTATCAAATAACGTACGGTAGGTGTTTTTTTTTTTTAATAAATAAATAATTGATCGAAAAATAAGCGAAAATCGAAAAAATAGTATTATTATGCAAAATAAGATATCACAGATACCGTGCAAGTTATCTAAACTAAAGAATGAATATTTTATTCACCCCAGGAGATAAAGTCAATTTAAAAATAATTCCCAATTTGAAAATCCACTAATAAACAGAACAGTGTGCAACAGAGCTACAGTGTTTGAAAACACGTCGGCAGACAAACTAAACTGTCTTTCTTCTTCCAGTTATCGCAACCTTGTGAGAGAATTGAGTACTAGAGGTTCATTTTATAGCTTGAAGATAGCAGCACAAAACAGCAGAGATTACAGAAAAAATTACATCTACACAGTCATAACTTCCATTATCAATTTAAAGAACAAATTATAATTTATATCAACATGAATAAAAAAGAGACTAACCATGATACAGTATTTACTTCATAAGTTCAATTTTCAATTTTTCAAGCACTGCATTCTTTATTCATCAGAAACGCATTTAGAGTGATTACAGAAATTTCTTCAAAGAGAGTTGGTCAGTGTCTAATTTTCAATTTTTTTTAGATTTTCTCCAACAATCAAGAAAGGTAGTTATTTTCAAGATATAAAACATTCATATCATAATTGCAGAGTTCAATTAAATTAACTACATCCATCATCAACATCTTATGAGCAGAGAAAAAAAATAAAACAGTACCTAATCGTTACACATGAAAGGATAATTTTTCATGACAATGATTATTGTCATAGCCCCCTATAAAGTTCTAATACATTTAAAAGTACTGTATTATAAAAGTACTGTATTAAAAAGTACAGTACTTTAAAAGTACTGTATTATATGTATATATCGTGTATTATGCATTATATATTAAGGGGCTATTGTTAATGTTACTGACGGGTGATTTGAATGAATAAATTTATAGGCCTTCCACTAAAATAATAGAATGGTAAAGTATATACTAAAAAAAATAAATAAAACAGAACCGTTAGTAGAAAGATCTTAATAATAGGCTATCCGCTATACTGTAATTCAATATTCCATGACTGGAAACTCATGCAATAATATCTCAATTTGTATGATTTTTTCTCTCCTTGTACAAGATTATTTTATAAATGGATCAATTTATTAGTAAAGAACTAGAAAACTAGTATTACTGTATTTCAATATTATCGGTTAACATCATTCATTAGAAAAAGTATATATTATACAGTACGTTACCTATGAGGAATCTCCAATACTATCAATATATGCTCATGAAAAAAGCACTGATGAAATAAAACACTGAATAATATTGTCAATTCCAGTATTTTAAAAAAGTTTATTTAAAGTATTTATTAAAATAGTTCAACTATTTTATAAAAAATAGTGGAATTGACAATATAATTGTTTTATTTCATCATGGAGTTCCACAACATCAACAAGAATGCTGCAAATAAGTTGAAAGATGAGTGGGTGAGTCTGTAGAATGGAAGCTCTATATAAGATTGATTTAGACAATTATAAAATAAATACAGCTCCGAGAGTAGGAGAGATTTCTAGCTTGATATCTTTGCAATTGTGCAATATCTTGTACTTGAATGAGGAAAAAATGCTCCAGATTTTACATTAGAATATTACAGAATTACATTTTTATATTTTTCCAATAAACTTTCACTATACAGGATAGAAGTGATAGGATGGGAAAGGATAGGAACACACATTAGCAATACGCGTATCCTTTTTCTTTACTACCTGAGTTTGGAACAATTCAATAAGAATGAAAGTAATAATATAGCCATTGATTTTATTCCACGATAAATTATAAAACACATTGGTCCATAAAAATTACAAATTTTATGTAAATAAAATAGCTTACAAAACAAATTTAGTCCATAGGAACAGCATCGAAATTCCAGAATATTGTCTGTAATGCTGACGATAAAAAGAGTACGATAAATCTGGTAAATATTTGAGTGATTTTCACTTGGAATACTAATTATTATATTCATTACATAATTTAGTTATTTACACAAAATATTTACAGTAGGTCTACACGTTATAATTACAAAAATCTTTCATACCATGTCTTTAGTGAATACTGTCCAATGATGATCGGATATTAACAGTCACTGTAATATTACTTTGGAAAATGTAATATAAATATAATATTATTATCAGCCAAATTCCCATAAGATTTGGAATACAAGTTATAATATATACTTATAATAAGGGCACTGTTCATTTCATAAAACTTCAAGTGTTAAAAACATTCTTATTAAATACACTCTTTTAATATTTCTGGACTATTTTTAGATGAACTAATAAGCATCAGAATTCGCATGAATTCAAAATTACTGAGCTTGAATAAAGTCTTATAACTGGGAAAATAGCTTTAATGAAGTTGCTCATTGAACGGCAGTGGAAAATCGTATTTTTTTGAACTGAAACTAAAACTAAACTTATAATACAATTTTATTATCTATGATATTCTTCATGACTACAATACACAGTTAGTCGAGCAATAAATAATAATTAATTTAATTTTAATATATAACACAAGAACAATACAGTTGAAAAAATCTAGAATAAAATAGAGGAATTGATAGCATTAATAATAGCATACTAATTTTTAATGGACTGAGGACAAATTGGAAAACATTATTTTTGTTTTCGTATTACGACTGTTACTGTATCTTGTGTTATCTACAGTTTATAAAAAAAATTAAGGAGAGATCGACAAGTGATCAATATCTTCAGTCTTGGAAAGTAATTTCTATACTTTTATAAGAATTACTAGTAATTAAAAAAATAGGCTAACTCAATTTCATTTTATATAAAATTACGTATGACCAATAATTAACAAATCAGTCGAAATATTTTTTAAAATATCTGATCAACAAATAAATAGGAATACCCAGTTATTAAAACAATAATATTCTCCAGGAATATAAAATTTCCTGTTAAAATGTGCTTTTTTTATGAGAATTACTACAACAATGTTGGAAGATATTGGATTCATCATTTTTTAGAATTCGGTTTGAAATCAGAAATTCGAGAATAATTTTTAGTAAATATAAATTTTTCAACTTAAACTTCTCTTCTGATTGATATTTACATAACTGCACTCTACTTTGAGATTTTAACTCATATCAAATGATATAGTATAGTTGAAGATTTCCAACAGTAAGAAATGAGATCTACTCAGATTTTCTAGTAGAATTTAGTTTTTACTGATAAAATATCAACTTTTTAACCAATATACTGCTGTTAGACATTTTTTGAATAAAATACAATTCTATTAGCTTCTTTAATGCAGTTCAATATATATTTTGAATATAGATCGAAATAGTACCCACTAAAAATAAATGAGCATTCATATTGGAAAAGCTAAAATTCTAAAGTTCTTCTGGACCCATTCAATGCAGTGAGAATTTAGTTGATGATAATAATAAACAATATTATAAAAAGTAGAGTTACACATCTATCGGAGAATAAACATTGAAAATGCAAAAATCAATTTAATACTATTTCGAGAAGAAAAAGTAAATTGTGGATATTGATCAGCAAATTTTTGAAAATAGGATGGATGGAACCAAGAGAGAATGTAAAATTCTAATCAATACTAAAACAACGTCTACACTTTCGGGTAAACGTTTTCTTCATCATTTATGTCATAGTTGAAAGTATTGGATACGATCCCAATAGTAATAATTCAATTTATTGTTTGTTTTATTCAAAAGCCAATAACTTTGATGTAACTCACGGTAAATCAAAATACTGTACTTTTTCCCCCATAAAATTTCCAATTATAAAGCTCAAAAACTAGGACGATGTGTTCCGATCAGTTTATCAATAAAATACGATTTTGTGATTATATTATATACAAAAATATACAGGTTCAACTGGTTTTAATATAAGTATTAGTAATTATATTTAGATGAATTTCTGAAACGAATTTTACAAATTTTTATCTTACTAATATAAGCTCGATACTAAAGAGATTATCAAGTCTGATAAAAAGTAGTTTTGGTTTATGAAGCAAAAATATAAATTTTCAAGATTTCTAAATTACAAAAATAAGATTACTACAGATTTACATAATTATTTATCTATCACAATCATCACGTTTTATGACATGTTATCCATTTCAGATAAATTTTTCGAATGAAATCTAGTTTGAAATATTAGCTTACAAGGTCATCAGTCAACACAACTTGTAAAGCTTTCCATTATCTCCACTTGAATCATCTGATATTGTAAAAAACAATGATAGGAAATTTTTCATGAAATGAAGTGCTAATGAATATAAATCAGGGATACTGGAATGAATAGATTTTGGAAGAAAAACATTTACAATCTTTTCCACTCATCGTTACACATTGATGATTTCGATAAAAAGAGAATCATGCCATATCAACGTAGAGTTGTATGCTCATAATCTAGGTTAATTAATAGGGATACATAAAAGCCTAGCTTTTCAATAATTGAAATGTGGGTCATGAAAAACTATATTGCACTCAAATTCCAAGATTGTATTAGAGAAACAATGTATTTGTTTCTAAGTTCAGCAAAAATAGAGAAATCTAAGATCACTGAAATTTAACAAAGTTATCAACAGTATACTTTGGTAGATGAAGTTGGCTTTATAAACTAAAATATAGTATATTGGTATGTATTTAGATAACTGCAGTATTTCTTTGAAAGTGCTTTCAAATACTAATTATTTTTGGGATACAGTACTTTAAAGGGGATAAAATATTTATTAAGCAATATTTTATTGCTTTCTTCAATTTAAGCTTGGCAGCTCCTATACGTTTATTATAGATGAGAGCCAAGTGGAATTAAAAGCACAGGCATCTTATAGAATGTAGAATATACATGAAGAAGTGGGATTGAAATTCATTAAAATTAAAGATAATACAGTATTAAAGCTGATGGAAATAGACCAACTAGTTACAGTAATAATAAACTGAATTAAAGTTTATCGCCAAATAATATGAATACTATAAATTACCTCCAGTTATTGAGCAAAATTATAATAAATTTATTTTTAATTAATATAATCATTCTATTATATACATGTACAGCCTGCAACAAGATATTATCGATAAGATATGTTATCATCGAATAATAACAAAAACGAAATTTATTAAAAAACTAATTTAGTTTTGAAACCCCCCCCCCCCGTAAAAAAGCAATTATTTAAAATGTATCTTATTCATTTCTAAAGCTCCACAAGTGAAGATTCAACTGTGAAAAAAGAAGAAATAAAATGGATTCAATGTGCATAGAATGTAAAATTCATCAAGCTACCTTGGATGGATTATTTAAGATAAAATTATGATAGATGAAGATGAACAACTTTGACTAGAGCTATTCCACAAAAATTTTCATATGCTCCACAGTAATAGGCAGAAACGTAACATGACACTAAAAATTGGAAAATTTGAAGCCCCATCCTTTATACAATCGTTGCACACGTTCCTATCTGAATAGAAATTGAATTGGCTAAAAGTAAGGCAATCTTTTTGGAAATATGCCTACTTAAAGTTGGTCCGAAGGAAAATTAGTTCATGAAGAATAAAAAAATGGAATGACGCATGGATAAAGTTACCCAAATGATATGCTTATGCCGATTCAAGACAACAGTGCCGTACCTACTCACTGAGAATAAAAATGTTATCAAATAGAAATAGAGGGAATGAATCAGGAAAGACTCATGAAATTGAATCATGAAATTATTCATAAATTAATTCAAATAATTTTTCTGACCAATCTTTCCAAAAATTTAGCTCAAGAAAACCTCTAAGAAAACAAAAAGTGAATGACTACAAAAGTGACAACACTTGAACATAAAAATCTATGAAATAAAATTATACAAATTGATTTTTCAAACAGTTAACTTATACATAAAATTAAAACAAAAAAGTTAGATTATTGGGTGGATTATGTTCGATTAACTTCTGTACTCCAGTTTGGTGTATCTTAAATTGCAGCCTATAAATATTAATATATTTACATTGACAATTTGATACTAAGATTTATTATGAAGGAAAATATTTCAATTAATCCAGTGTAAGTGCGTCGAATAAAAATTGAATGATTGATTAAGAAGGATTGTCAACAGAGTTCTCCAAATTTGAATTTCGATAATAATTTAAAACAGAGATTACCCATTGCTGGAGTCATAGTTACAATTGAATCAACCCCAAACGTTACTCTCGATACCGTTAATTCAAAATTAATAATAAATTTATTTTTGTCCAATGAATTATTTCTATTTAGGTACAATAAATTATTTTCTCCAATCCCTGAGATCGATCAAATTGAAAAATAATTTTCCAAATTCATTTTGTATTGTCAATTTAATAATAAGTCTTTTGCGAATACTTGATGAGAGATATATAGCCTTTAATGTTCTACAAAGAACGATAATTATTTCTATCATAAAACTTGATTCCTCAACAAGAAAAACGTGGATCTTAATTTGAAAGAAAATCAATTTGTCACCAGAAGGCCAGGTGTGATTAGAGTGAATTCAGTTTAATTCTTCAAAAGTGGGTTTCTATTGGAAATTTGGGGACATCTAAAATTAATCAACTAAATCTATTGTGATGTGAAGTGTTCATGATAAAGTAAGAATGGAACTTTCAACTTAAATGATGTTTGACTTAGTTAATCCGAGTTGGAAATATTTCTTCCCGGAAAAACTTGGAAGCTCAACGAACTATCACAATGATAAAAGATTCCAAAAAGCACGCAACCCAATGTATGACAACGGCACTTCTGTACTTGAATTTTGTACTAACAGTAGAAAGTTACACTAGAAATAAATAAAATTCAACTTTGATTATCTTTTTGTTTTGATTCAACTCGTTTGCGGCACAATCTCTTTGTTTTGATTTCAACTCGTTTGGGGCATAAGTTAAGGTGTCCGACAAAAACCTCTTCTTGGGAAAAGAAAGCAGAGCTAAAACGATGCAGTGATCCAGAATTATGATCGGCTGAAAATAGTTCCAATCATAAATCCATGGCGATGACCTTGGATTTTTGGTCGACTAAGGAATTCATATTGAATATAGCATACAATTTACACAATTTAAATTGATACACTAATGACTTCCAACTCATCATCTCTCAGGGATGCGTACTTTTTGAAACACTTGTAAGAAAACATATTGAACCGAAAACTCGAGTTGTAAATTAATAAATAAATCAAACTAGCCAGAACCGAAAAACTTTGTTAGTGTATGTCCTGAGGAGGTTCTCAAGCTAAAAATAATAACTATTTTATTATGTTTTTATGTTAGTATTGATATGAAAAAATGTCACTAGTTCTAAATTTTGATGCCATACGCACTGCACTCTCTATCAATTTGTGTCGACCCAAATAAAGGCACTACTGTCGTTGCCCAGGTCGAAATTTCATTAACCATGCATTGAAACGTTCATCCTGAATGAAAAATAAAATGCTTACAATGTGCAAGTGTAGAAAAGTATTTCAACTAGTTAGGCACAGTTTTCGATTATATGAAATGTGAGTTTTTCACATATGTACTCAATTACACATTTATAAAATTCTAGGAATCTAGTTATTGTAATGAAACTGAAGTTATCTGCAATGATTGTCTATCTGAATTCGAGTTAATTATTGTTAAATGAAGATTTCATTAAATTTCAGATACTTTGAAGTCAGATTCCAGCAGTAGTTTTCCTACCGAGATTTGTCATTAATTGGGCACTTGGAATTGACAGACATTCAAACGACATTTTTTATTGTCAATTCAACTACACTTTTCAAAAATAAACTTTGAGATACCACTCTTTTTCATATGTAGTCATAAAAATATTGGAATAATTGTCGTTAAGTTTGGAAAGCGATATTTACTTTGAGGCAGGTATGGTAAACTAATTTAAATTCAGAGAAAATAATCATATAAATAAATAACAGGAATTCTTACATTGACATACGGTATAGCTATGAATTCGTAAAAATAATGTACATTAATTACAAGTTTCCTACACGGCTGTTATGAGAAACAATAAAAAAGTAACAAAACATATACATTTATAGTGAAAAACGTTAAAAATATCTATATTACATACTTCACAAATATTCATTTACATGAATACATAAATAATATAGTTGTTACAAAAAATAATTACATAGAATACTAGTTTGCCTCTAATAGTATATTGAAAGGCACAATATTCCCCCTAATTTAGATTTGCTAATATAAAATTTTTCATTAGAATGATTATCAAATCGATTGTAGTTACAAAAAAGGGGACAGTCTAGACTGTAAATTCACAAAATAACTTTTAGAATACTTTTAAATGTTGCAAACCTTTCGAATATTGGCAGTTTCTTTCCTCTCTGAAGAACTGTCACCCAGCGTGTTTAGACAGGTTCAGAGGAACATCTGAAAAGCAAAATAATTTCTATTATTACAGCTCAGAAATGTCACCAATTTTGATCTTGGTCTGGGCATCAAGGTGTTTTAGGCAACGCGTTTTCTTCTTTGAATCCAAACCTTCATCATATGAATGACAAGCATGTGCCAGACTACTGGGGAAACGTTATTTAGAGTGTATGTGATTAACTTTTGACTTTTCCTCAGACGACTGGCACATTGAATTAGGCTAGTGTCGTTTACATGTTGCCATGTTAAGTTTTACCAAACCACGAATACGCACACAAGAATTGAAACCAAACAAATTCATGTCTTGTCATAGTGGAGTAGGTCAAATTCCACATACGTTTCCTTAGCATTTTAGCTGCTCTTAACACGTATTGATTAGTACTAGTGTCATTATTTTAAATTTGTAGAACGAAATGAATGGGCATGGGTAATGAGACTGTATAATCACAGTGTGGCCATTGGATGTCACACTTTCGATTGGTTAGCTCAGACTAATCCACCATACTTTTGCCAATTCCCATAAGATATGCATTGAAATAAGCAAATAATATGTTATGTTAATTGATTCACTTCTTGCCTACAATTTGCTTTTGCCAGTGTTAATCATTTTATGCTTTTAAAATAATACCAAGACTGAAGAGACTAGGCTATTTTTATGTTAGAAAAGTTATTTTTTATATTGTTTCTTTTAAAATACGTTTGAAAAATGAGTAAATGGGTTCATGTTTGCCTGTAATCCCTTATCAGAATTTAAAAATTTGGCAACAGTATTGTATTGGCGGGAATAAAATATGTTCCAACATACTGTTGGAATTATTATACAGTTTAATCGTTTTTAATGTGTAATAAATACCTTTTGACATGGGTTACATGACAGAAAAATGAAATGAACTGTTGTGGACCTGTCACACCAATGACCACACTGCGACTACACAGTCTCTGTAGGCATGGGCAATATCATATAAAAAACTTGAGAATGTGAAAATAATAATAATCTAAAGTAGCTGATGTGCTAACCTGATATTGAATTACCTGATGTGTCATCGCGCTTCAAGCTAGCTGGGGAGTGATGGTGGTGCGAGGGCGGCAGATGCCCCCAGGGCGGCGGCGAAGGCGAGTAGTGGTGGGATGGGGGCGGGGCGGGGGCGGGGGCGGCGGCTGGGTGGTGCAGATAGGCACGAGGCAGACTAGAAGCGAGCGGATACCAGGCGACCTGATGGTGTAGGCTCGGATGGAGGAAGGAGGATGACGCCGGGTGCGGCGGCGGGTACATGAGGGGCGGCGGAGGTGGCGACAGGAACAGCGGGTGGGGAGCGGGGGCGGTGTGGGGCGGCGGAGGTGGCGGGTCGGGCGAGCGAAGCAGCGTGCGCAGGAAGGAGGGCTCGTCTTCGCGCGCCAGGATTGAGGTGATGCTGTGGCTGGGAGGCTTCGTCGACTCCGGCCTTGCGCGCTGCCGTTTCGCCTGCTCTTCCAGCGTCACTCTACAACAATATTAAAGGAACCTTAATTTTCTCATCATTTTATTAACATTTCAAAATTCTATTAATGGAAAAACTTGAAAAACAAGATTTTAAACCAAAACTGAATTCGATAAATACAATTTTATACAATGAACTTATAATAATCCTGGTCTTAAAATAAATATAATAATAATATTAAGCCCGAGCTTGCCCTTTTAGGGAAGTGGATCCTTATGTTTTAATTTTTATCATTGTGATCATTTCATTTTTAAGTAGATTTTTTTAATTTGTTGTATTTGTTATCAAGGAATAAGTAAATAATATAATACATAAATAAATAAAGTGGCTCATGTGCAAATTTGGAAAATGGAAATTTAATTGTTGAGAAACATATGTAAATGTAGAACGTGAATGAGGAAGGGATGAATAAAAAATTCTGGTTATGCACATTAAATTTGATGAAGAGGATGAATCAGCAAAGAGGTTGCAGACGAAACCCTTTTTGTGAATCATGAGATATATAAAGACGTTTTGTATCCAAAATCTTGGATTGTGAGAAGTTGAAATATCAATATTAGCCTATTATTCTAATATCACGCAGTTGTAAGTTATTATTTAACCAAGGAGTGGGTAGGGACTTCTCAGTTAGCTACTGTCAATTAGCTGCCTAAAGTATGTAGGCCTAACAGTTTTTCAATTGCATGTAAGTGTCCTCCCATTTTCCGGGCAATCAGACTCCGTGCTTGAAAATGCCAGTTCAATCAGTACGACTTGATAATTAATGTTCTGTACTGTCTATCTTGGCACGAAATAATTCATGTAGGTAGATGAGGAGGCAGTTTGGGCGGTCCTACACACTCGATTTTTTTAGAAATCATACTAATGTAGATATCTATCAAATGCAATTACTGAAAATGAATAATTTTTGGTTCCGATACCATATTTAGGTGGTGATGAGGATGTAAATCAAATCATAAAACATTAAGCAAAAGTTAATAATAGAAGTAAATGGGAAAATAATTATAATTGAAAAAAGAAAAATTGAAAAAGAAAAGAAAAATAATTCTGGGTACTATTCCACGCACATAATATCTTTTTCTCCGTCAATGGGGCAACTGGCAATCACAGCTAGTTTTCCAGTCTCAGTAGTTCGACCCTGCGCCGCAAGAGATCTCTGATGTTGCGAACGCGGCTGCGCTTCAATCCCAAACAACGAGCTACAAAGAGAATGTGCCAATTCATATTTGAATATTAGATTGATGTTCATTTTTCTTATTCAAAAAAGAGTATCAATCGAATTTGTCTACTCTACTTTTTCCATGCCTACAAGTATTAGTCGTACACAATATTTAAAAATAAAAGAAAAAATGAAATGCAGTCATAAGTAAAGCAGAAAAAAATCCTGGATTGTTGGAGAGAAATAGAACACGAAATGTACAAGATGGTCTTTTAAAAACTGCAAATATTAGTTCAATTCCAAAAAGTACCAAACAAAATTTCAAAATGGTCACCCGCATATAATCCGACTCCGACATTGCCCTCCTATTCCGTCTGCAGTCCCAAGTTAGCCAGGCTTACTTACCGATATAATTTATTAAGCCAAATATATATTGAAAGTAATTCTTCTGAAGATGTTTCTTCTCTACAGCAGTTCTAGTTCCAAGTTTTCATATAAACATATTAAATTTATGAAGTTCTCATTTTCATTAAGAACTCTATAACACTTCAAATTTTAATTACCGTATGCAAAAAAAAACATTTCTTGGAACAATCTCTGAGTGCAGAAAAGGCTGTTTTTCCTACATTTGGGAGAATCAAATTATTGGAAAATATTTTCAATTTAAAGATAGAAGTGCAAGTAGAGGAAGCATACATATGCTTACAATGCATACATATTGCTTATACGCATAAACATACTAAGGATAAGGTTTCGTACTAAACCCGGTTATTTAATTACTAAGTCTTAGTAATTCATAAATGTTTCATGAGGTGAATATTTGAATTGAGATGTTGAGGTTGATTTTATTATTTCAATCTGATGAAAATTAATGATTCAACTAGAGTAACAAAAACAACCATGTAAAATATCACATTCAGACTAAGCTTTTTGTGGTATTCCTGTCTTATTTTTCGTTTACTAATATGTTCGTATGGTTTTTTATCGGTGGGGAGACTCTTCCGGTTAGTTGGAACCTTATTTTTGTGGCGGTTACCCATCCAAGAGCACTTTTGAATGTTCGTGACTTTACCACATGATTACTCAGCAACCGCTCTCACCGAGCGACCAAACACAGCAACAAATGTTGTTGAATCTTTATTAAGGCTTGTATTGTTTTAGATCTAACCAATTCTAATTCTCTGGAATGTAATCCATGTCAAATAGACATTCTATGTAATGAAATGTATTCTTCATTGTTTGTTTGTAGAAATAGACATTATATGTATCAAACATGTGAGAAATTTAGGGTAAAATATTGCTTCTCTGCACTCAGCGACTGTAATGAAAATGCAGCAGCAGCAGTTACCTTTCCATTTCACGTAGGATGCGTTTGCGCGGCGACACGATTCCCGGATCAGCGCGATTCACCCTCTCCCACAGAGCGCGCAGCACTTTGGCCAAGCTCGACTTGTCCCTGGCCGCTCTCGAGCTGCCATTGTTTGCCGCCGCCGTCTCTTTGCAGTCGTTGAGGTCGACGCACTTGGCGTCGAGTGGCCGCCGACGCTTGCGACGGATCGCGTAGGAGAAACGCAGCCGCCTCAGCTTGACCGGCCGCACCATGAAGAACTCGAGGCCGCGACCGGCGTTCTGCCGCGGACTGCTCTGCTTCCAGCAGTGGTCGCGCTGCCACGGCGACGACTGCACTGACGAATTGTCGTCCGACACTGCAATACAACACCACACACGTTACTAACACATTACTTGAATACTATACTGAACCAACGAATTGATGTCAGATACCAAGGTTATTAGAGAGAATGTTGAACCATCGCTGGTGTAAGGCGCACATTAGAGGAGGAAGTCTAATTTCTTGATTCATATTATTTTGGATCATATTATGATCGTCTACTCTATAGAAACAAATAGTCCAATGCACACCTAAAGCAGCTGTTTCGGTGTGCATTGAACTATTGGTTTGTATAGAGTAGACAATCATATGATCCATATGTTGCTAGTTGCCCATTGCTTATTGCTCCGGTGTACGACCGGGGTTACACTTACCCCGGTCGATCATATGATTGTCTA
This sequence comes from Laodelphax striatellus, assembly GCA_017141395.1. Lineage (NCBI taxonomy): Eukaryota > Metazoa > Arthropoda > Insecta > Hemiptera > Delphacidae > Laodelphax > Laodelphax striatellus. Next base: position 13,034,385 of record CM029534.1, on the reverse strand, counting down.
CTGCATACGAACCAATAGTTCAATTCACACCGAAACAGCTGCTTTATGTGTGCATTGGACTATTTGTTTCTATAGAGTAAACGATCATATGATCCAAATGTTGCTCATTGCCTATTGCTCCGGTGTACGACCGGGATTACACTTAGCGGTCTGCCAATTCTCAGACAATAATTATCAACAGCTGATATTATCAAAATAAATTATCAAAATGACGTCAGCCGAATTAGTCCTCACACTCCCAACATCTTTTGGATTCAAAAAGCATTAGGAATGGTTCAACCTTCTGTCTAATAACCTTGGTCCAAAACTACAATACAACACATAAACATATTACTCACAAGTTATTTTTTCAACTCATAGGTACCCGTTTCTCAGTTGTTCAATCAATAATTTTTCTTTTGCATTTGAAAACACATGGTGATTGATTCAATACTGCTATTGGATCCATAAACTGTTTATTGAACGACTGAGAAACTGGGTATTATTATACCTGACAACGTGACTTATTACTTTAGAACTAATTTGTGGAGTTTCTCCATAATAAAAGACAAAGATGTTGTCCAACCACTTATTCATTATAAATTAAACACTACAGTACTTTGGCTTTATGGCATGACCTGCCATATCCTCAGCTGTACTCAGGGAGGATGTGGCAGTACTCAGGTACAGCTGAGGATATAGCAGGTTATGCCATAAAACCATGGTACTGTAATGTTTAATTTATAATAAATAAGTGGTTTGACAATATCTTTATCTTTTCTCTTTCATTACGGAGAAATGTCACATCACATCGCACACAATCAATTTCTTGTAGAATTTCTGTTGATGTTGAGAAACTCCAAAGTAAAAAAGAACGCTATTTGATTTTGTCAATTCTACACAAGAAATAAATGAACAATTTTAGCTGTAGAGTAGTAATAGAGAACTGGAATTTACATCAAATAGTAGAGTTTTCTTTCGTGTACATGAGATGTTGAAAGTGCCGTACCGGTACTTGTTGTTGAATACACTATTCAATTGATCTGATCATGTTTGCAAACGACGATGTAACATTTCGTCTATAACTGAAGCAGTGAAGCTACTGAGGGACTTTCTCATCACTTTTATATTACTAACAAATTAGCCTACATGAAAATTATACTAGACTGATTCGGCCAAGTTATCAAAAAAATACTTGAAAATTATACTGCACTGATGTCAATTTCCGACACTATAATAATTATAGGGTTCAACTAGAATTATTGTGCAAATTTCTACAACAGTCTATAAGAAAACTGAGAATCAAAACCATAAAATAAAGCATGAACAAAGGTTTGTAAAAAATAAGAAATTAAAATTGAGGATGGAATTGAGTGAATGTTACATAACAATACAGACAAACTTACCACTGAGTGAAGTTGAGCTCTCATGTCTAGGAGTGCCCACTGCTGGCCAAAAAAGGGTTGTTTTCTTGGGCACCGGAACCCAACAGCCTCCTCTATCACCTTCTTTTCGATGTGATAATTCCAAAATAAATTTGCCATCTAAAAAAATCAACTCAGGTTGAAATTTCTGTAAATCATGACACCACTTAGTACTTTACAACACTACAATACCGGTAATCAATTTCTTCTTGCAACCAAATTTAAACATTTTGATTTTTTTGTGCTTCAAGTTATTTCGTCTCCAACAGTTGCAAAAATAATTTTACAATTTTCATTATTTTGTAAATAAGTAGATATAGGCTAGTATTTTTTGCAATCTTGTAAATGCTAGGAGATGGATAACGTAATGCAATGCAACTCTAAAATTATGATAACTAGCTTTAATAGGCCTACTGCTTGTTCAAGGGTAATAGGCCTAGTTGGGGAAGTGGGATATATTTTAGAATCAAGATAACACAAAAAATCTACTACAAATTAATTCAAGAGTTACATCATCATGGACATTGTTATCAGAGAGTAAAAAAAAAATTCAGCTTTCAAGTTTAAGTATTAAGTTACTTCTTAGTGAACGGTGTAAGGTAGGCATAGTAAAATAAGTTTTACTACTCTCTACAAACTTCAATCGAAACTTTCAATAGGCCTAGTGATAAGAAAAGTACTGAATAGCTAAAAAATGGCAAGTATTTACATGGATTTCCAATATTGCGAAGATTTGTCCAGAGTAATACATTACTCTTTAATGTTAATTCAATAATTGTAAAATTGATTACAAACATTACATGAGAAAACAAGAACATAAGCGAATTGCATGGAGAAATCCGAGAAACAATTAGCCTATTACAGAAAAAATATTAGAACTGAAAAAGGTACCAGGCTATTCTAATCAGTCGTTTAATAAAACGTGCTTATTATATTTATAATACATTCATTAATTGTAAGAACCAGACATTAACTTTTCAAACAAAATTTGTGGTTCCAAAATTCTTAGAGCACTGATGAACTTCAATGGTTGATAACTTGCGTTAGCCTACCTAAACAAACCTTAGCAAACTGAGACACTAATGCAAGAATTCAATTCCTGTCCGAAAACATGTTAGGCGCCGATTAATAATTTATTCATTATAAATAAACTACTAGTTGAACTTTATTTCAGTATAAATAGAGTTAAAAATAACCAGGTATTTAGAATGCTGATCATGGATCTTCAATCGCCAAGTTTCAACCAAAGATCTCATAGTTCATATTTGAATAAAATTAAATCTTAGTAACACTTTTCAAGTCTTCAAAGTAATATAAAAATAGAAGAGAAATACCTTTAAAAAATTTCAGTCTTCCACCACCAATTGAACTGGAGCACTCGGAATCTCCAGGAGTTAGGTTAGGACTTGACGGACCATTAGTACTTTCGGATACGAATTCCTTTTTCAAACCACTCGATAAATCTCCATTCATGTTCTTTTCGTCTGTCATTTTGGCACATGATGCAGACACGTATGTATCTTGTATTCGCATCTCTTCTAAGCCATGATAATGTCAGCCAAAATAATAGGCTTTTAAAATGTAAAGTTGGAACTACTGATGTGCTCCATCTTCTGATAGTCTACAGCCTATGTAGCCAAGATCCCTCGTTTACATGATCGGTGTCCACCTGCGTTTCCCAAGCAGAAGTAGTCGGCGACGGAATACGTTCCACTCTAACTACACATTTATAATTCTAAGTTGAAACTAAAAAACTTGGATAAACATTTCTTTAAAATGAGTTACACTGCTGTTTAAGTAGATGCCGAACACAACTCATTTCTAGAAACACGGACCGCTCTCGTCAACATCTCTTGTTTCATTTTCCAAAACGTTCCTTATTCAATTTCTGTTCATTCTCTCATTCCACTCCACTCTACTTTTCGACTTGGAATGTGCACTTGGAGTAGCATTAATCGATTCCAACATATATCGATATAATAAGATTGAAATTAAAATAATAATAATAAAGATGAACAAAACAGTTTTGTTGATACGTGAATATTGAAACTAGAAATAACCTCAATTATAAAAATTGGAAAAGTGCTGATATCCACCATTCTTTTTCTACAAAAAAGAACAAGTTTCTCTGATTATCGACTTTTAGTATCGAGCTGTCGTTAGAATATGACGCATTTTTCCTACTCTACTGATAGTCCCTATGTTTACAATTGGTCGATTTCATGTGCGGCTTAAACCTTAAACATGCTGCATAAAGCTTGATCATTGGCCGCATGCTGTGCAGCGCACAAAAATCGACCAAGTGTGGACATACGGTCTCGAAGCCTCGTTCCTTTTTCAGTTCCGCTCTTTTCCATTTATGCATGCTACTCTTTCTACTCTTCTATGACATCCTCCTCTCTTTTTATTCACTCTTCAGTCTTCACTGAACCGGGTCCACTGATCTCAATCAGAGATGTGTAACGAGAACGAGATCAGCGGCGGCAATACTTCTTATCAATTTATTTTAGAAAGATTATACGATATACCCTTAATGGAAAATAGCTAACAACTGGATAAAAGATCTAAACCAGCAGCTTTTCTTTGTAAAAAAACTCACTTTCTCTCCTATGTAATACAGAATGTCACTTTTCGGTAGGGGCTTTCAAATCATCGCTCGGTCCTCTGCATTGCATGAATGTTAACGGTCTGAGAGTTATCAAGAGTATGACCAATTAGGTCAAATTACTTAATTCTTCCATGTTTCTTATGCTCTAATTATTACACATACGAGGTGAATGATAGTCTAACTGGAGATAATATTCTTGGAAAAATGAAATTGCAATTTTCAAAGACAATTTAAAAATTTATAGCAATTTAAATTTTTTTCATTGTATGATGTGTTTACAATAATTGCTACTCAATGTTAAACCCAGAATATCTATTATTGAATAACCAACTGTTCAATAGAATAGTTTAAGCATTCATGTTTTCAGGAATCTTTTTCAATGACATCAATTCAACGTTAACCACGAGTCAAAAAGGAAACAAAAAGTGCAAACTAACCAAAAAGGAAAAATATTTGCGACATAAGTTAAATTGTAGAGGACAGACACATAACAGTGAGAAAATTATCCATAAAAATTATAAAATTGGTGATTTCAAATTATTAATTTAAGGCTATCAGAATAGAGAGAAAAAAGTGGAGAAACTCAAATAGGAATAGAAATAATGTAAAGTGAAAGGAAGTGCAGGGGATGACATGTTTGTTAGAAAAAATGAATTCAGTTTTCAATTTTATTCATATTTTTGACACAGATTAGAAAATAAAACTATTGCTAGATAATAAAATTTTTGAAGATCGTGAACAGCAGAAGAATTTCTCCACTCCTCCAGATAAGCTGAGCCGATAATGCAAATGACATGAGAAATACTAAAACTTGAATTCTTTGTATTTCTTCGCTTGTTTATTATCTTGAGTTTGCTGCCGTTTTCTTTTATTCTGCAAAAACGGAGAACATGGATATCAGATTTTAGATATTATGCAAATACATGAAAAAAGTGAAATTATGCAGAACTTAAGAGGTACCGGTATGTTAACAATGAGAGGTTCACATCGAAAGTTCAACAAAACATAGAAGACACACTAGAAATAAGAAAACATAGAAATAAGATGACTTGATTTAAAACCTTGATAAGCAGCTCGATACAGGTGAAATGATAACTATGCCCACTTTTTTGTAGAGCAAAATTAAGCATTGGCCTAATTTTTTTTCAAATTTCCTCATTACTATTCTGTACTTGGCAGTTAAAACTTCTGAATAATACATTATTTGCTGAATAACAAAATTTTCAACATTATCATTGAAATCCTATTGCAACAAAAAATAAGAGATCGTTTCATAATGTTTTAGACAATAATAATAGACAATACTCCTCTAACAGAGAAAATCTGTGGATAAGAATTGAAACATGATGCTTAAACTCCATAATAAGTACAAATAAATACGAGAACTCATACATGACTGTATTTGAGATGAGATTAAAAATACATATATCTTAATATAGTAAAATTCCGTAGTTGAACAATTGTATGAACTTGAACATCTTATTTTCTAAAAGAATGTCACCTTCTGACAATGATAGCATGTTCGAGTTCAACTACAGAAACCACCCGTAAAATATCTTTCCAAATAGATGTAGTTAGTGTGAACTTCTTGTATTTATTTTTCAAATTTCCAATTATTATGGAAGTTTTAGCATCAAGTTACAATTCGTATTAATGGAATTTCTCTGGTGGGAGAGTTTCAATAAAACATTGCTGTTGTCTAGTATCATATGAAACTATCTCTCATTTTCTCATTCCAATAAAATGTTAAAAAGATTGTGAACTCAATGTTTTATAAAATAATGCATTTTTTACTATAAAAAATCGTGAACCGCAACTTCAAAAACGGTGAATTAACACAGTATCTCTTGTAGTGGCCGTAGTTCTCTGTACCATGAAAGACACATGAATTACACAGTAATTCATGAGCCGATCCATAATTAACAGAGAATCATCGTACGCCAAATTTAAATGTGATTGAATCAAAGTTTGAAGAAAATGACATAACATAAACAGTCAGAAATGCAAACAAAATTCCTTTAGTAGAACCAAAGACAATTCAATCTATAAGTAGTAGTTTGTCAATCTACGTAGTAGAATTATCTTTGGTAGGATGGTTGAAAGATATTTTTCAAGAATTGAATAGACATTGACTGATAGCGGGCTTACTTTTTGGCGGGCAACATGTTCGGCCAACATGTCGGAGAGATCCTCCTTCTGCAGATGGGACTGCTGTTCGCGGATCTGCTGCTCGTAGCGTGCGGCCATTGCGTCCGTGTCGACCAGGTCGAGTTCGGAGGGGTCGAGTGCCACCTCCACCGTGTCCTGGCCGCCCCGCTTCGCAGCTGCCCCGGCCGCAATGCCACCTGCAGCTCCAGCTGCTGCCGCCGCAGCTGCTGCTGCAGCACTGGCCATGTCGTAGATGTGAGTAGAGGCCATCATGGCTCCACCCACCCTGTCCACTCTCTTCTCGGCTAGCACTTGGAAGAGGGCCGGCGTCTCGTTGCCCTCCATTTCGCTTTCTATCTTCTTCTTCCTCAGCTCGATAATTTCGGGCGTTTCGAGTCCAGCTGGTATGGAGGTGATGCCCGACGGTGTGGCCATGCCTTCGGCCGGAGTGATCAGGCCAGACCTGTCCGGCTCGGCCTCTCCTTCGCCCTCCTCCTCGCTTTCCTCTTCACTCTCCTCCTCACTCTCCGACTCCAGCTCTCCCCACGCGCTCTTGTCGATCTCCTCATCGACCTCGTGCTGCTCGTGAGGCGCCGACAACGACCCGAACACGTCGCCGTACAACGGCTTGCCAGTCTCGTCGACGGGCGGCTTGCCCCACCCTCCCACGTGGTAGCCGAACGAGCAGCCCTCGGGAATCGGTGCGTTCAGGCCGGGAATTTTCAGGTTGGGATAGGAGGGCGGTGGCCCGTAGCGCTGCATTGCTATCAACCAGGGTGGCGGCACTTTGTGTGCATTGGGACCTACTGGCATTCCCAGAGCCGTTCTCAACTCCATTGACAAATCACCTGGCTTCTTTTCTTTCAGCCTGGTCTCAAATTCTTTGCCCTCATAGTACAAATCACCGTGAATAGTCAACCTCGGTTTCGTCTGCCATTTGAAGAAAGCGTCGTGCAGTTTCTGGTAGTCGATATCGATTTTGCCGAGCTTGGGCCTGGCGCGTTCTCTCATTTTGGCCTTCAACGTTCGCTGGTCTTCCTTCTCCTGCAGCGAGGCTCGCATTTCCATGATGCCGGTCTTCTTGATGAAGTCGGGCAGATCGAAGGGCGGCTTCTCGATACCGCGCTTGCCCTGCAGGTACTTGCGCTTGAAGCACCAGTGCCTGGGCACGGGCACCGTGTTCCTGTGTGCCTTCAGCTGCACCAGCAGTTTCGGATCGCGAGCCGTCACGTCGTGCATTTCCACCACGTCCGGCCGATTCACTAGCTGCTTCAGTTCGGCTACACTCAGCCGCGTCAGCTTTTTCAACTTTCTCTTCGACATTTTCTCTTTCTTTTCCTCCTTCACAGTTTCTTCTTCTCCCTGTTCGTCCTCATCGTAATCATCTGGCAATTTTGGCACTTTCTTCAATTGCTGAGCATTGGCTAGTTTGGATGCAGCTTCTTTAGCTGCAGCCAATTCCTTATTAGTAATTTCAGCTGGTTTTTCGGGCTCAGTTATCCGGAATACTTCAAATATTTTTGCAAACTGACGATACATAGGATCTAACTGATGTAAACCTAGCGTCTCTTGAATATACTCTATTTCAACATCAGGCGTTTCTTCGGATTTTTCTTCTACCTTATTTTCTTTATTTTTTTCCTCTCGCTCTTTTTCCATTTCTTTCATCCGTTGGGTTCTAGATTTCTTCTTCTTTTTCTTCCTTCTGCTTTTAGTAGCTTTCTTGTCTTCTTTCTTTACTTCAACTTTCGAAGGTTGAATTTCTTCAGCTTCCTCCTCTTCGTCATCCTCATCTTGATAATCCTCATAGACAATTTCCAACGGTTCATTGACAGCCGGGGACGGTGGCTCATTCTTGACGCTTTCTGGAAAATAACAAAAAACATTCATTCTTTTTGCATTCAATTTGACCGAACACACACAAATTTATTAGTCAAAGAGATATGAATATTTAGAAAGTGAATCAAGTAGCCTACAGTAGAATTTTTCAATTTAGCGGATGGCGAAAATATGTCATTCAACATTTTTATGGTAACGGGGTAATGTTCTGTTGCTATTTTTTTAATGTTATATACAGTATATGTAAAAAAAACAACATAACATCACCCGCTACCACGAAAAATTCAAAATTCATTCTCCATCCGCCAAATTAAAATAATTCTGGTATATTGTTACTGATTTGAATAGCTAATGAATGGAGAATACTGATCATATTAGTTTATTAACTGGAATTCGCTCCTCTCTCGTAGGCTTGTGAGGAGCTTAGAAGTTACTATTTACTATATTTTGTTATTATTTACTCTTTTTGTATTTATTATAAAGGATAAAAATATTTCAAATCCAATTAATATATTTTTCGTACAGTAATTATTGTCCTTAGTTTATGGGCACGTAAATGAAAGCAATTGGAAATGAAAATGAAATTTATTCTTTAGTTTATGAATACAATAATGAAATGAAATTAAACTTATTCTTCCGAAACAAGCTATGTAAATATATAATACTGTTAAGATACAACACTATATATTTTTCATACAGTAATAAATTTGTCCTTAGTTTTTATATATGAATGTAATAATTGGAAATGAAAATGTAATTTATTCTTCCAACACTAGCATACAATACAATTGAGTATAATAATTTTATAAAATGAAAAATAAAAAACCTACCAAACTGATCATCGACGCCAATTTGTTTAGCACGTTCCGTTTTGAAGGCAAGCGCCTGCTCGAGAGCAATCGGCAGCCGCACCTCCCTTTGGTGTGGGCCGGAGTTGGGGGCGGCAGTCAGCTCTTTGACCGGGGGCGGCTGTTGCTCGAGGGGTGGTGGTGGGGGCGGCTGGTCAGTGGGTGTCGACAGAACAACTAGGTTGGACTGGTCCACGTCCATTTTGTTCGCGGCTGGTGGTGGACCACTCAGGTTGATCATCTAAAAAAAACAAGTTGGTATAGTAGATTATTTTAATTTGGTAGATTGGTTTCAACAACAAAACAATGTAAATATAATCATATTAATTTAATTTGACGCTTGGCATTAGATAGATAGATAGAGAGGTATTATTTCTTTGCCATCGTACTCTACGGTCATCAGCAACGTTAAGAAATAATATCTTTCTATCTATCTAATTCCAAGCGTTAAATTTAGATGAATCACACTGTAGTGTCGACTAATGTGTATAAATCCTGACTAATCCAAGCTAAAGTGTGTTCTTGATAATTAGAATTGAAAAAAGTTATAAAGGTTACATGGCTCAATTAAAATTTCATTTCATCCATAATTCACAAGTTCAGAGCGACTGAAACGCTTAGGTTTGGTGATGTTAATTATACGCTTGGTTTTGGAGATATAAATTATACGCTTAAAAATTATACTCTTTAGGTATTGCCAGAATTTCATCTGAAAAGGGTGTTGCGGAGGTCAAAGCTTGGCTTGACTATCACACACTAACTTTTTGAATAATCGAAAATCTCTTTTTATGACTTTTACTCCAAATGCTGCTACCCAACCAATTAATCAAATTACTTTGAAAATCCAAAAGAATGACTGTGATAGTATTAACAACAAATACATTTAATACACAAAAACATATTATAAAAGTCGCATTAGGCAAGCCAAGGTTGTATCCAACCGGAATACTATTCCAAGAATCAAAATGGACGGTCTCCGGGTAAAAGGGAATAAGTCAATTTTCCCCATTTTTATTATTATTGAAAATCAACTACTTTGACAGCTTTATCTTTGGGTAAAAGGCAATAAGTCCATACTCTACTATAACAACTGTAATTACCCATGTGAATATTGTAATAAGTATTTAGTAGATAACTTTGTGTGGGTAAAAGGTAATGAGTCTATTTTTGACTTATTCCCTTTTACCCGGAGACCGTCCATTAATATACTCACAATTAAACAGTTATATTTAAAAAATCTAATATATACATAAAAATAGAAACCTACTCTTGCTCTTTGTCTTCTCTTTCCATAAGTAACATTCAACTTAAACTTAAGTAAGATATTATTTCTCATTCAGATAGTCTTGTGAGCTGAAATTGATTTTTATGTACAGTAGGCTACTGTTTTTCTTTGTAAAGTGTTGTTTGTAAAAATTATTGTGTGTACTTCAAATCAATAAAATTTAAATTTGAATTTGAAGACATGAATTTCCCAACTTTATTACTGTTTTATGTAAAAGAAATTGACTTCACTTGTGTACTTTACATTCTATTGAAAAGTTGTAGTAAAAGGTGAGCACAGAATTTAAAAAAGAAGAAGAAAGATCATAACGTAACCAATACAAGCCTAACTATCTGAGGGTAAAAATACGTATACCATACCTCTCAACTCTACTATTATTATTATTATTATAAATTCACAAAAAGGTGATTTTTGTAGAAATTAAATCAGTAGAGATGTCCTGTATTGTATTCATCATTCAAATTGGTTTAAGTTACATATTTTATTGTGTCTATTGATAGAATGAAAAATTAATTAAAGTATGATCAACAAAATATAAAATACCTCCATTACAGGGGGTGGTGGCACCGATGTTGGTTGGATAGACAGGCCAGGTATTCCACCCGGTGGCTGCTGTGGTAACCCACTCATGCCTCGAAAAATCTGTAAAATAATATAGATAGAAATTAATTAATTTAGTTTCTAAAAAGAGACAAAACAACAATTAATTTCATTTATTGTGGGCATTTCTTAACGAAATTTTTGTTTCAACTTCTCAAGGGTACAAACGATTTTGAAATTAATGAACAATAAATCCAACTACCAGGTCGCACATGCTTTGCTAAGGTAATTTCAGTATAAATATGCGTAGCCAACTCAGACTCCAAAGTAAAGTATTCTTGTGAAGCTTGCCAAGGGGTAGTCACCTTTAAACTTAGATAGTGCGGAAAAACAGTAGACGGTCAAGACTATCACCAATCCAGTCTGTCATTGTATGAACGCTTTGACGTGTAACGATGCTCACTTTTCAATATAAAAGGCAGGTACATTACTTATAATATGCGGATGTAAACATGCCGCGTTGTATTGATTGCCAACTGTTTGGTTACTTATTCCATGGAATGCAAATCGATAGAGAATTGATGAAAATATGATATGAATTGATCATAAACATATTAGAAAATCAAACTAAATTGGTGGCCCAGATTATCCGCTTACACCATCGTTATCCGAGTCACTGAGTTTCCAAGTGTGAGTAGAGCCTCAAAGAGTGGAAAACGTTTGCTGGAAAAGTCTTTGTTATTTTGTGACAAGTGATAGCAGCATTATTCCTAAAACCATCAATTCCTCAAGTTAAAATTTACATGAAAAGCAAATTGCCGAAAAATAACGCTCCTTCAATGATAATGGAAACGACGATGACAATGCAATAACCAGCATTTGCTATTCACTGACTAACTTCATCTAGTAAGGTAAAAGTAATTAATGGTGTTGTTCCTGGAAAAATAATATAGACTATGAGATATTTTTTAGTGTTTGAGTCTGTATTCATGTTAATAATATATCTATCATAATGTTATTTTTTGAACTTAAGTATGTTGACTGGATCACTTATTGTGTTCTCACAATGTAAAATAAAAAAGCCTATAGTTTTATCGGCCAATAAAACTATTCTATTCTATTAAAATTTATGATCAAGTTTAACATAGAATGAAATTATTAAACTTTAGAAAAAAGAAATGTGAGAGACGAGATTGCTCTACCAACCGGTGTGTTGATCTATCTACATTCAAGTTATAGCCCATATAAAATTTATTATAATTCTTATAAATGACTTATAATAGAAGAATTTATAAGTTTCATAGCAGGAACAGAGGTTTTTCAGAAAAAGAAGGCAAAATATCACATAATAAGTACGATAACATAATCATAAATAGGACGTTGTTGACTACCTAACCTAAAAAAAACTGACATGCAGATAACAAGTTTATTTATGGTAGTCTATTTTATAATAGTAAAGAAAGTTCTCACCACAGCTTGATGTAAGACAATCAAACACTTTAAAAACCTCACGCCTCTTGAAAAAATATGCTATTTACCACTTTTCACTAGCTCATATCATTATTCAGAACAAACAACACGACAACGAAAACGAACGGGAGGAGGCGGCTAAAAGAGAAAGATACTAAAATGAGACGACGACAAATCGAGCTGTTTGTAACAAATATAAAATAGTGGGACAATTTATGTTTTACGCTGACGACAAAGTATACTACAACGACATACCTGAGTTGTATAGGTTTTTGCTTCTGCGGCTGCTCAGGCGACTCCAGTTGCGGTTAGTCAAAATGACAACTTGAAAAAAATTGTATATACTCGTATATTGAATACAGAATATTAATCAATTCAATATTCATACTGAATGGTTTCTATTTTAGCTATCAAATCCATAAAACAAAATGGCGGCCATTCAAAATTTTGTTTCTTGAATAACTCGAAACCCGTTAATATTACGAAAATTTTACAAGATTAACTTTTTTTAGTAAATTTAATTACAAATCGACTGAAACCTTATTTGTTAATATTGACTGAGATATGGCAGCTTTAGTGATAGGTGACCGCTGGAGGTTAGTTGCACTCCTTTTTACTGTCTTTAAAATTCACACAAAATACTCTAAAATCGCTCACAAATAACATGCAAAGCATACAGAGACTGTTGCATTGTTGTGGCAGACTTTAGCCGCATGCCCAGGATGCACTGCAACTAGCCTCCAGCGGTCACCTATCACTAAAGCTGCCATATCTCAGTTAATATTGGTCCAATCTTGACAAATAAGGTTTTAATCGATTTGTAATTAAATTTACTAAAAAACGTTATTCTTGTAAGAGTTTCGTAATATCAACGGTTTTCGAGTTATTCAAGAAACAAAATTTTGAATGGCCGCCATTTTGTTTTATGGATTTGAAAAATTGTCATAATTTTTTTGTAGCTTTGTCTAGTTGTCATAAATGTTGGTGCAAAGTTTCAATTCCATATGTTTCACCATTATTGAGATAAAAAATAATGAGTGAAAAAAACAAAATGGCAGCTGTGTGAGTAACTAAGGACTTCTGGACAATTTAAATATGATATTTAGATATGGTTTTCACTCAGGAACAATGCCCTAGAGTATTGGTAGGGAGTTCTGAAACACCCTGTATGTTGATTCCCGCCTTTGATATAAATTACAGTATGTAATCTTTTTTCTCGAGTGGTTCAAAGTTGCACCAGTTTACGGTAGTAATATTGTTATGTGAGGAACATGCAAAAAACTAAAATATTAAATGAGTTAATTTATCTTTAATATCACGGATTACAATTTAAATCCACATTGAATTATCTTTAGTAATAGAATAATTTAATTCATTCAAATAAATAATTTACAGTATTATACAATAATAGTTTTATTTCTACAAAACCAACGTCTTAATTAGCCTTTCAAAAACTGAAATTCACCTATCCATCTCTAATAAAAAATATTTTAATTTTAATGAACATAACTACAGTTATATTTAATACATACAGGACGAATTAGAGTAAAAGAAAAGAAGAGAAGTAAAAGAAGAGAACTAGAGAACTAAAGTAATTTCATCGAAAGAACTGAAGTAAAAGAAGAGAAAATTCGGTTCTAGTTTCTAAAAAATAATTATTTCTGAAGTCGATAAAAAATACGGCACCAAAAAGCAACAAATTAATGTTCTCAAGAATCTATTAGATATTATATTGGAATTAATGTGCATCTACTGTTCCACTAATGAAGAAATAATTCAATTCTTTGAGAAAGTTGCACAGTTCAGTCTAAAGTACAGTGCAGACATTCATAAATATATATTTCTAGTAAATCCAAATTCTCTACTAAATTTAATAGGATAAATTGCAAAATGAAATTCTCATCAAATACATTTCACTGCACAACGCATACGACAATAATTATTATGTAACACGAAAGTATAAGTAAAATAAAAAGGTCCAAAATATCATTTTTGTTATATCTTGAACTACAATTTGATAACTGGGAAGAAGAGAAGTTTAGATGTTTATCAATGTAAAATTTACAAAATTAATCAGATCAAGCAACGTTAGACATTGAAACTAATAATATTGATTTTAGTGAAACAAAATTGTCAGAGCGTAAATTGAAGCTCTTGCTAGGCTAACTGAAGTAGACCTATTCTGAACTTATCTATTACATATTTATTTGGGATGCGAATGCATATAAAACACACATAATAAACGATTAACAGTATTTACACACATGGACAGAACCGTGAGCTACTGTTTTGAGCCATGACCAGACAAAAAATATATTAGAACCAGGAAAAAGCAGGTTAATTTTTGTCTAGCTGCCAAGAATCGTCACAGATATTGTCAATTTCAATAAATACTGTAATTTCATCACTAATTATTAATACTGAGTCATGGGAAATTTAATCCAAAAGTGTAAAATCAGAAGTACTCCCGGATATAGACAATATTATATTAATTTTTTACTAATTGGTAAACAAACATTGTTTCTTTCAATTAATATCGAGCAATACGCGAACTAACCACATAAATAATTAGAGCTTACAATAATTTCGATCCTCTCAAAGGATCGTAGTACAGTATTTCGATATTTTCTACAAATAAAACAATAAATCATTTCATACTCATTTTATGTTTGCTCCGCTTCACACAAAAAACTGAAATTTAGTTTCCAAAAACAGTTTTAATTCCTTTAATTGAAGAAAAATTGATTACTCACGAAACAGGTAAGTTCGATTTTAAATGAAACAATAATTAAAGGTGGAAATTAAGATACAGAATTTCAAGAGAAATCCACGATTAAAATTGTGGGACTCGAAAAAACTACCTGAAACACAAATTTCGACACAACTAAACAGTAATATTTTACTTGTTAAAAATACAAATTGCTGTACATGGTACATTGTCACATTTTGATAAAAATGTAAGGTCAACTAAAATTAAAAAATATACATAGAAAAAACACTCATGCTGAAATTCTTTCGGTCATTCTTTGGGATCGCCAACTCCGTCTGCATTAATTGAGAACATCGCCTCTGTTTCTGGCAAACATGGCGAATCGTATATTTTGCAGATTCTTGTCTCTCCTCTACCTTTTCGCAGATAAAGTCTGGAATCACCAAATTCGATTCATTATTTTTCACAATTCATTTTAGTAAATAAATGAGAAAGCATGCACATAGAAGATAGTCAAGATTTTCATGAAGAGCTTGCAGGAAGTTTAGTTAGGAATACGAACCTGGTTGTCGAAGCATGTGCCATGATATTTCCACCAATTGGTTTTTTTGGATCAGCTGCAAACATGGCTGCTCCATCAACTTGGGCTACAACTTGGTTAGTTATGACAACAGCTACGCCAAACTTGGAACAAAAAAAAAAACATTAAAAATCATAATTTCATAAATACATCTAATAATGAAATCAACTGAGGACATGTCGGGGTTGTTGAATTCAAGACTATTTAAAGATTCCTAGCGAATCAAATAAAACTCGGTTAATCCAGTTTTTTTGGAACAGAAAGTTTTACATTTTTTACAATACTCGCACAACAAAAGAACTTATTCTTGGTTTGGAAAATTATCAAAGTCACCCAACATTTATAAGTTGACAGTAATAATATTTTGATCTACAATGCTCACTTGATCCAAGTTCTTAAATACTGGACTTATCACCCAACCAACACTCAACATATTTTTAAAAAGTTTACATGAACAATTTTTCACTCAGATCGCGGTTTCATTGAATACGAGTTGCGAGCGTAAGGTGCCGTCATACTAGACACTCATATAATGGTTAGAAGTATTATAACAGTGCGTGTCCAGTGTGTTATAAATTCTGCGTAACAACTCGCATCCTATGTAACAGCGGTAAAATACGGAGGAAATACGCTTAAAGTTCATCAAATTATAACTAAAAAATTGCAGAAACTAACATTAATAAAAGAATGAAATAAGAAACGCCCGTGCTCCAAGCTTTCCAACTTTAAGCTGGAGATGGTAAAATAAATCTAGTTAATGATAGAATAATTTCAAATGGACACATTAATTAAGATAGAAAATAAGGTGAAGACTCTGACTACACTGTTCTACTGTATTCTAGCATAGAGAGAGTACTCCATCACACCAAGCACAAGCGATAGTTCTCAACAACAGAATTGTTTTGTCAACAAACTGCATGACAAGTATAAGGGGAAGAGAAGACAAGACTTGAAAAATCAGAATTATTATAAATACATGAATAGTTACTAACCTCGTCAGCAAGCCTTAAAAGCATTCGCAAAAATCTTGCAAGGTGATTTTGTCTGGCACTGAGCTCTCCTCGTCCTGAATAATCAGTTCTGTACAGAGCCATCGCACTATCCACTATCAACAAGGCGTATCTGAAACAAAATCAATAGAATTACTTTCTATCAAATTCAAAAAATCAAAAATCAAATCAAATCATTTATTTATCCAAAAGATCACACTTAAAAGCCGGAGATAATAAATAGAAATAATTAGTAATATAATAATTATATTAGTATTATTTATCAATAAATTCACACTGCCGGAGAATTAAATAAAATAATTGCTATTATCAATAAATGAAGTATATCACTGACAGGATATCCTGCCTTGGAAGGATGAGTGGTAGAGAGGACTCTCACGTCCTAACTCCCGATAATAAAGAATATTCTCATTTCATTTGCTTTCCAATTCATTTTTATTATGCTATCATTGAATAGCATACTCTTTTCTTCCTTTAAGAAACATTTATTAGCATAATTACAAGATCTATAATTACTTTAATGAAAACCAAAACCGTAAAACTACCTATTATGGTATAAATTTCACCCCCTCAAGAGTTCAGCTTTGGATTTCTCTGTATACTGTATAAATTTCACCCCCTCAAGAGTTCAGCTTTGGATTTCTCTTGCCGTATTTAAATCATATGAGCAACAAAAATATTACGCTTCATTTTTTGCTTTTAGGTGAACAATTTGACAGGAATATGGCAAAGGCAACACGAGTATTTTTTCAGTGTTAATAGTAGCCCATTACATTCCGATTCTGCTCATTTTTCTTGCATGTTTTCATGCTGCATACGCGCGTGAAAAAATACGGCCACTCCAGTTCAATTCGTTAGTCATTTAGTTCTAGTTACACTAAAGTATGGCTGCTCCTTCAACAAGCTCGAGCTTGCTCTTTTGGGGAAGTAATTCCTTATGTTCTGATATATGAAAAGATCAGCTGTACAACTGATATGTAAAATATTAGATGACTAATAGAAATAAAAAACTATGTATTTATTCATGTAAATAAAGCCTTACATTAGACAACTGATTAAGGTCTTTCATTTCATGTTCCTTGTATCATTGTGATTATTTTATTTTTGCATGAGGTAAATGGTTAGAATGTCACCTGGATTCAGCCATCATGGCAGAAGCGGTGAGCAGAAGATTGGTCTGGTGGTCGGAGTTGTATGCGCGCGCATAGGCCACATTGTCGAGCACGTCGCTGCCAGTCAGCTTGTAGCGTTCAGCCACCGCCAGCAGCCGCTCCGGCCGAAACGTGCCCTCTGTATCGATGTACAAACATTTGCCTTCGCCCCCACCTTGTTCTATCGGTAACTGAAATCAGATCAAATCGAAATATTCCAACAATTTTTACATACAACATCTTTACCCATTCAAGTTGCAATAGTCACATAACCTTGATTTGGACTGTTGTATTGTAAAGGACAATATCCTTTGAAAATGGACAATTTGGAGAAGGGACAGTTTTGGCGAAAGCCTGTTTGACCTTTCATTAAGTATTAAGAAAAATAGGCGTCACTTCAAAACTTCTGTTCCAAAATTTACTTGGAAAGATTTTCCATGTCGTAAAAATATCATGGTATTATAATAGCGAACTTTGGTAATAAGTGGAGATTAATAGAAAAATCCTATTCAATCTCTAAATTCCGAGGGGTTGGTAGGCTATTTTATTGTAGTTAAAGATAAAATTTGTATAAAAAAAATATTGATCAAAAATTGTTTTCTATTATAGTAAAAGCTGGATCTTCAATCCCATTTACCTGACAAGTAACAGCTAGCGTGTGACAAATTTGAGTTTTTCCCGTGCGAAATTCGCCAAATATTTCTGTTATCGACCCCGTTTCAATTCCACCAGCCAATAGTCGGTCCAGTTCTTTTGATCCTGTAGTCAGTTGGATTATTTCCGATCTTTTCTGATGAAACTCTGTTGCTGTGGTAAAGCCCATAGGAACCAATTTTACAGCTTCAGTCTAGATAAAAAACAGATTAGAAAAAAATTGAACCCAATAATTATGAATGAAAAAATGCACAAATTATAGATCTGTTTGTTTTATGTTGAGTTTTAGAAGGCTGTGGACTGCCATGCAATACAAACTGATGAGCATATACCTGTTTCATGTGTATAAAAGATGAAGTGCTCTGATACAGTTAGGGCCGGTTCATGAGCTCGGGATTTAGCCAAGTCCTAGACTAAAACGGGTGGCTATCGTAGCATCGACAAACGTTTGTCTCGACAGGTTAATGGGTTAGCAGCATAGAGAGCCCTTAGGTCCCTATTAGCCGAGAGCGACCAGGTCGGCCGACCTGGTGTCCGGGGGCCAAAAAGCATTGAGTTAGATGGGACCCTATTAGCCGTCGGAAACAAGTCTCGGCGACAGAAAAAGTCGCTCGGGCTGTCTTCCGAGTGGGACACCGATTCTGGGCGACCTGGTGTCCCAGAACGGTCGTGGGGCATTGGAGTATATGGGAGCTATTAGCCGTGAGCGACCAGGTCCGCCGACTCGAACAAAAAATGTACCCAATGCGCATGCTCGGGAGTGACAAGGACAGCCATTCATCTCCTTCTCTCTCCCACTTCAGTTCTCCGTCTCACTACAGTACAGTTTCTCGCTATCCGGTGCTGTAGTAGAACATATTTCTACGACTCATTGCGTGAATTGTTTCTGAATAATTTAATAAATTCATTTGTAAGTAAAGTGTAATGTAAAATCAACACCTGAATAACAGATATTGTAGAATTTCTCCATAGTAGGTGAAAGAATGAAAACAATGTTGTCTATAATTCCACAATGAATATTATTTAAAACATACTTAAGTTTCAAGCTCATGGCATCATCTACATAGTGTTGAGTGTTTTGGCTCAACTCAACACTGAAGATGTTGCCATAAGCATCGAAACTTGAGTAATATGTTTTTAAATATATTCATTGTGGAATAGAAAACATTGATTTCATTCTTTTCCCTAGTGTAATATAATAAGGCTTATAGCCGAATTTATTACAGTTTAGTGCGTGAAAAAATGGAGTGTGTTCGAAATCAGGAGAAAAGTGAAAAATTTACCGCTTTAATTGAAAAAAAAACTGAACACGGAAGACTTTATTTATGAAGTGCAGAAGCATAATTCAATATGGGATGCTGAGAAATTTGTGATGAATTTTACTTTTGGAATAGGATAGAGAGAGAAAACAAATGTGAATATTGCAAGGCAGGAGATTGGCGCCAGTCATCCGGTTGTTGACAGTTAAATTGTTTACATTTTGCTGTTTCATTGATAGATTGAACCTTCCTGATTATTCAAGATGTTTACATAGTAGATAGTAGCTTCCAGACCTTTCAAGATAAATATTAATTAATCTTTTCGAGACTATAATAATAATTATTTAAGACTGGTGTGTGTGGTTTTTGTTGATCAATAGAGTCATTGACTTAATGTAAGTTTCTTACAATTCATTTCATACACTTGATACCATTTAATTA
Source organism: Laodelphax striatellus (assembly GCA_017141395.1). NCBI lineage: Eukaryota > Metazoa > Arthropoda > Insecta > Hemiptera > Delphacidae > Laodelphax > Laodelphax striatellus. The sequence continues at coordinate 13,014,439 of CM029534.1, read as the reverse complement.
GTTTAGAAAAAATATTACATGTGATATGTAGTATAAAATATTATATAATATGTATTATATGATATGTGTATAAAAGAAATCTGCAATGTGTATCAAAAAAGAGATACATATCGAGTTTAGCTGCCGATGTGTTGCACAGGGGAAGAGCGAGAAAGAGGTACTTGGGAGTGAGCGAGAACGAAGTCAGCGACTAGGTGTCCTTCCCTATTAGCCGTGGGACACTTTGTCTCGGCGACCGAGTCGCTCTCGGCTAATAGGGCCCTTAGTACATAGTTTCGAGGCTAACGTTTGTCGATGCTACGGTGGCCACCCGTTTTAGTCTAGGACTTAGCTAAATCCCGAGCTCATGAACCGGCCCTTTGTCTAATTAGTGTTCCATTTATATAATTAATCTTTGAGCATCTGTCTTTTTTGTAAGTTTATTATAAATAATAAACATTCTAGATTAAGAGCTCTTTCCCCGCGCACGGATCAATAGTCCATGCGGGGAAATAATTAATGTATTGTTTTTATCTTATCATGTACTGTGCTGTATAATATTTAATGAATTTCTTTGTACGAGAAATATTTATTATAAATCATTTCAAGTACATAAGCTATTTCTATACACCATTACCGTACCAATGGAGAGATAATTTTAATAATAATAATAATAATAATTATTATTATTATTATCATCATCATTTAACAGCTTGTTGAGTGTTTATTATTTAGCTTGACCATGCATTTAAAAAAAAACACATTTTGTTAAAAATTATAAAATAAAATTAGAACTGGTCACTGGTGTATATTATAATAGAACCATATGAATTACCAAAATCTTATCTGCTTTAGCTTCACTGATGCCTTTTATGGTGATGAGATCTTTTTTTGGGGCGAATGCTACAGCTTCGACAGTATGGTAGCCAGCTTCAATAAGCTTCTTTAGGTCGGAAACGGTGATTCCTTGTCCCTGAAAATAGAGAAGGAATTAATGAGTAGGCAAGAATAGAAAGACGTTGAAGGAATGGTGGTTGTTCGAATATCTATAACTAATATCCCACAGATAAGATCTTATAGTTGAAGGAAATTTTCTACAATAAAAAAAAAACTACATACTATGGAATTAATTATCAGCTATGGCATTTCAAATTTATTCTTCATGTAATAAATATAAAATTGATTATTACCTCCAACTTCTTGATAAGTTGTGGTCCATTTTCGTCAAGCTCTTCTTCTTCAGCCTGAACTCGACTTGAAGATAGCATGGGTGATGCTGTCATTGCAGCCATATTTACAAACTGTGAATAGAAATTGAATGTGATTAGTAGCATACTAGCATTGGAAATTTTTATGAAATGTAGTAAAAGAAGTGCTTAACGACAATACAGAAGATGCTCTTTCTGTATGGTGATGTGAGGAGGTAAAATATTATAAGATGTAGTTAGGTATGATGTATACATGGGTATACATTAGGTATACATGGGCTTGTGTGCAGTCAGCTCATTTAAACGAGTGTTTTAATAAAAAATTTTAAGAACATCAATGGTAGAAAAACATCAACAAGATTTAAAATGCTAGAATTCCTAAAAAACTTGTATGAAAAATCTATTTTTAGAAGTTCTTTGACAAATCCTTATATTCCTTCCAGTGATAAAAATATAAAAAAACTATGTGATTAAAACATGGATGCCAAATATCACTTCTAAAACTTAGACATTTTAGGTAACTATAAAAGGTGTAAGTTAAACGACTATTGGAGAAGGTCGGCACATTAGGAGTGGTCCGTAGCAGAGGGCAATAAGCGCCTATAAGATCTGATAATCCAAATGTACCGGGATCGATCCCAGTTGACAGAACGGATTTTGACCTGAACGGACACTCCTGTTTTTTGGAGACATGAATAATTTTCAAATTATCATGACATTATATAGCTAAAAAATAAAAATGAAGGCACATCCATTCTCCAGATCTATTTGAACGATTCCACTATAGGTAATTGATTTGATAGGTCCTAACTCGTCTTACAGAAATTCAAATGTTAGGCCTATAAAGCCTCAAAAAATAGAGTAATAATTTTGTCGCTTATTATTATTTACAATAATTCATTTAGAACCCTTTATAACATATTTGCAAGCAGTAATTCGCATTAAGTTCTGAAGCAAATAAAATAGATAATAGTTATTTTTAAGCTACCTTTTCAAGAATACACCATCATTCAAAGAAAGGAAAATATACTATGATCATGCTATTACAATAAAAATTCAAGTTACTTAACAACACTAATAGAAACAAGTGAGACCGTAATTTGAAATCTTTAATAAATCTGTGCAGAACATAGATAAAGACTACATACATAATAGCCTATAATAGGCCTACTTACTTTTTGCAATACGAGTCCGAGCAATTGTTGAAGAAGAGTAGTTAGCCTAGAACTATAATAAAATTATTAGACTTCTCTGAAAGGTTCAGCCAGTATATACTTGAGAATAGCACAAAATACTTCGACCCTCGTCAAAATGTCTATATTAACAATTGATCTGATAAACACAAAATACATAAAACACAACCAAGCAAATTACATACAATCCCACAATAATTATTGCATAGTCAGTTAGTCACAGCACGTTTCACGTTATTCGATTCCCGCTCTTTCATTTCTGTTGAAATTGTTTGAATTCTGTTTGATCTTGACGTTGGCAAAAACAAGTCTACCAACCATGCCATTTTAATCGTGACCTGGTTTTGACTGATTATGTTTTTACGTTTTGTTCCAAAATAAACTGACTTTTGAATATAATTTATGTATAAAATATAGATTATGTGAAAATATCAATGTAATTTGGTATCAAACTCAATTTTTGACTGGAATAATTAGATCTTCCATCAACAAGATTTATCACTTTTGGAAGCATTGGTGTTGGTACGCTACCCGCGAAAAGTGTAGTCTATTTGAATCTGTACTTTCCACACAATTATTAAATTTTTATGTAAAAGTTGAGATATTATTCTGTTTACTTTACTGTTCATAATAACCTGGTATTATTTATTTTCATTATACATATACATTGTATCAATATTCGGGGTTACAAAAAGTCAACGATTACTTGAGTACCTACCCAATTATATTATTATTTTATTGAAGATAAATTGATTTCCAATCACCAATTTCAGAGGGTATAAATCTTATCGATTCTCTTAAAATTATCCACCACTAGTTTTTCACATCAAACTCATTCCATCGAGTTTTTGAACTTATGTCAATATTTTTATCCAAACCAAATTTGAATACCTTACAGTATTGCATCAGACTCTATAAGATTACAATATGAACTATTACATTCCAATCCAATTATATACTATATAATTATAGAGACCTTGTTCCTTGCTATTACAACTTATAAATAAAAAAGTTTTTTTTTAATCCTTCTGTACGGAACAAGTTACGGCAGTGAACATGCCTCTTCAATAAAAGGTCTTCATCACGAGATGCGTTCCTCTCTATTTCTGAATCCAACAAGTCTGAGGCCCATATCACACGAGATGGTAGCTGGCGACATACTGGCTACCAAACCCAGTAACCAGTGTGTCGTCAGAACTTTTCCCGTAATTTTTCTCTGTTTGCTGAGAACCACCACAGTGAAGTGCATTGTATGCACGATTGTATGAGCAGTTAGCACGTCTATTTACGCAGTGATTAATATCATAAGTGATGCCAAGTATCTTCTTCTTCTTTTATTTATAAAAAATAGGATGTAAAGAAAGAGAAAAATGCATGTACATCCTATTCTTTGAGCAAGAGAATCAAAACGGTTATGGTATATAACTATATTAGACATTGTTTGATGAAATCTGTGCGGACAATAGCAAATTTTTCAATTACTTGCAAATGTCAAAATCCTGTTTCTTTGAGTTGTTAGTCTTTATAAAGGATGAAATAAGTGGCTACGTGAGACTGGCGACATAGTGTAATAGGCTTCCGTTTACTACAATGCAGCACCGCCAGTAAGGGTAGTCAGTGGCGACCGAACATACCTTATACCGTAACATGTGATGATTTATCTTAATTATACTCTAGTCTGGTATCTCAGACCTACAATTTAATTTATGAACACTATCTCGTCACCATCCAGCCTCAAGATGAAGTATAAGTTAACCGAAAAAGTAAAAGTATAGCCTAGCATAGGAGGACAAGTAAAACATGTTTAAAACAACCAAATGCGTTTTCTTGTTTAATAATGAATAATTAATAATGAACAACGAATGAAATGACTCTCACAAACTATTCAGCAAATTTTCATCTCTTCAAATCTCCCAAGTCTTCTATTGAATCCTCATCAATTTCTGGCCACTTCTCTGGAATGATATCGAATAGATCATCTTTGACATCTCCCTGTATTACTATTTCATCATCGCCAGTAACCGACGAGCCGCAAGCGAATCGGGTACCAAAGAATTTCGAAGCCACCTTCAAATCAATGTTGAACGTACTAAGGCCTGTGACAACGGTGACTGATTTCTTTTTGCCTCTGGGTGCCCTTGAAAGGCAGACCTGCAAATACAAAAATATGAGAGAAACAATGAAATTTCAATAAGAAATTATGTAGCAAAAAACTTTACTAAGCTGATAAAATTGATGCACTATACAACATATACCATTACATGCTTATTTACCGCAAATGCATTACCATATATATCATTCCCTATGTCCACACTTGGTCGATTTTTGTCTGCTTTTCGATATTCGTCATAGCGTATGCTGTGCAGCACATGACGCATGCGGTGCAGCATTCGTTTTCCCGTCTCATTTCAATAGGATGCGTGAAGCGCAAGACGAGCAGCAAGACGACAAGCATGATGAAACGAAAGTTGAAAAGAAAATCGACCAGGTGTGGACGTAGCTATTGGTGGAATAAAACAAAGTAAATTATCCCATGACAGAGAGCTTGAGTAAGTACCTTCTTTTCAAATAGTATGAAATCGAAATGCCAAGACATATTTCTGACCAATAATTTACACAGTAAAGAAATTGCCATGATTGCAATGAGTTGCAAAAAGTGTATAATCAGAGTAATAAGATTATAATGAATATAATTTCATTATTTCTTGGATTTTTTCAGTTGTCATAACCTCTCCATTGACTCATGTCAAAAAATCTAGTATGTTCTAGATATGGTGTAGGTCTAGATTCTAGGATCTAGCTAGACCATGAAAAGAACACATGGAATGTTCAGACAATCCATGAGTCTTTTCAACATAAATGATAATACAACAATGGAATTGATTAATTACGTAATAAATGGATAAATAATTGACTATTTTTATTAAGGAAGAAAAACCGCACAATAAAAATTAATAGAAGTGGACCCTCACCTGTTTTGGCCCGTCCTCTTTTTTCCTAGCTTTGACGATTCCTTTTCCTCCTCGTTTCTGTCTCTTCTTCTCCTCTGTTGCATCTTCTTCGCTCACATCAGCCGAGAGTTTCACGAACTTTTCGAATTCATTGGGCAGATTTCGCTCCAGCCACTGTTTGCACTTTTCATACTCGGGATGGTACTCGCAGTACTCAATCGGAAGAGAACAGTTTCCACAATAGATAACCTGTATGGGATACTTGACGTCCGGTTGAGGCCCTGACGGCAACGTCTTCGCTTCACTCATTTGAAAATATTCTTCTCAATTATTCAAAACAACCTGAAATATAAGGAAGAAACTGTTACATAGAGACAAGGGAAGTCAAAAAACCTCATCTATACAAAATTGTATTGCATCAATAGTTACTTGGCTAACAAAACAGTCTCAAATATAGTCTATAAAAAATGAAATAGACTAACAGAAAATTTAATCGTCAGTCAAACAATACAACTCAACACCTTTTTTTTGTTTTTCTTAATTTTGGTGATAACCGAACAAAAGATGAAAAGAAGATCCCGTCTTTCGGAGGAGACGAAAAGCCGTCTGTCCTGACTGCCTAAAACCAGTCATCATCTCTCATAATCACCCATCTCATCACCCACACAAAGCCTAGAGCTCATGTGGGCATCACCCTCAAAAAAAAGATCACTAATTTTAAATCAGGTGAAAATTATTCTAATACAGTAATAAGACTGTAATACCTCAATTTGTATTGATTGTAAACTGTGTTCTGTAGGTAGATTATTATTATGCTTATGGCTTTTATTAGCGGTGAGACCCTTTCGGGTGTTCCGCTTTGCTGAATCATCCACAATCATTTCCATAATGGGAAATGTGGAAAGCATATAGGTTAATGTAGTCCAACATTGAATTTCACTGAATTTTTACGTATCAGTAGATAGATAATAATATGTTATAGCCTATGCCAAATAATGTCAAAATTACTATACAGCTGTTAGTGGACCGTAAACAGAACTAGAGTTTATTTATACATAATAATTAATGAAATGAAATTTGATTAAGCATTTTTTTTTTCAAAGATAAGCAAACCGTTATTACAGTATATATGTACTAAGACCTTACTATGGCATCATGTCAATTAAATTCCCATTCAACTGTAAGGCAAATGTCATCCACAAGATGCATAGTAAGTATGCAAAAATGCATCATGTGGTCGCGCCTTCAGACTGTGGTTGAGTATTCAACTCGTTCTCGCTCGCAACTCGATCCACCTCGAATGCAATGTGGTCTGGAGTGGTCCGTAGCAGAGGGCGATAAGCGCCTGTCTGATAATGGTTCGAATAAAGTTTGGGGGAACAGATTTTGACAATAAAAACGGCCACTCCCGCCTTTCGGAAAAGACGAAAAGCCATCGGTCCCGATTGCCTTAAAATAGTTGTCATCTCTCACAATCACCACTCTCATTACCCACGCACAAGCGTAGAGCTCATGTGGGCATCACCCTCAAAGAAGAGAAAAAAATGAAACTGCGGCTTAATGGTGACGATTCAATCTTGGTAAACGACCACAGTTTTGTACACTTAAGCCTGGTTTTCATTAGTAGAGTTAGTGGTAGAGTTCCCTGGGCGAGTACTAACTATCTTGTGAACTCTCCCAATGAAAACGTTCATAGTAGAGTAGAGTGATGGTAGAGTACTTGTTTTTGAGTACCAAGTAAGTAGAGTAGAGTTAGTATGCTAGTTACTCTACCACTAACTCTACTAATGAAAACCAGGCTTTACGGCCAGTTGCACAAGATCTGATTGAATTTGAACGCCGCAATGACGTCAACTTACCGTATCGTGTCTGGTCGATTGAATGGGAACTAATGGCCTAGCAGCGTCTGCCAAGATAGATAAGACTTATCAAGAATCTATACATCACTAGTCTAAAATTTAAATAAATTACTTTTAAAAATAGGTTCAAGTATTAGAAATAAAACAGTTACTAATATTCTTTTCCCCACATAAGATCTTGGTTTGTGTAAGGTTAAGTGGAAGGATGATGATGATGAGAGATGAATGTACCTAGGCTACAACTTACTGCTTTATAGGTACGTTTGTTTCTCTTTGTTGTTGGGCTTTATTTATTTATTTATTTTATTTATTTATTATTACAAACAAGACGGAAACAACAGGATAAACCCCAAATATGTTTCCTTAACACAAAACAATAATTTAAATAAAATGCACTTTACAAAACAATAATAATTATGAATAATAATAAAAATAATAATGTTGAATAAATAATAATAACTAACTCTATAAGAAAAATATCAAGAGATGACAGAATGATGGAATGAAGAAGAAGATGATGTTGATAGAATTGAAGATGACATGGAAACAGTGATGATGATTATGGTGATGATGAGGATGACGATGATGACAGGAAGAAGCGATTAGCAGAGGTGCGAGTGAGGAGAAAATGATAACTAAAGACAATAAAGAAATTTAAGATATTTTGATGAGCCAAGAGCAAGCGGATTTTCCTCTTGAAGACTAAAGGGCCCTGTGAGAACACATCCAACTCACCACCAAGTCCATTGAGTAGCCTAGGTATGTGGTTCGAAGGTGTAGTATCCACCGACCGTTCTGGACCTTTGAATGAAAAACAATGGATGCAATCTCCGCCTAAGAGTGGGTACAGAAAATCCAATCCTTCCAAGTAGGTAGGGTGAGTCCACATCATTCCGTAAAATCTTATGAAAGATAACCAAGGATGATACCTCTCGCCTTAGTTTGAGAGTTTCAAGCCCAAACAGTGACCTCAGCGGACCTTTATGATACTTAGCGGATACTAAATGATACTTAGCGGAATAGGCATCAAGCGGCCACCTTTATCACGGGAGTTTGAAGCAGGTTCATTCTTCTAATCTAAGCGATTCGATGCCGGCACGTCTCCAAAGCCAACAGCTTTGATATTTTTTAAAAACTCAATCGGCAATACCACGTTTATTAGTCATGTTTATATAATAGTTACAGTATGGTTACACGACTATGAAATAAAATTTTAATTCAAGGCAATCAAGCTTTAAAGCAATAGAACCAAGAAATTATTGATAATTACATTAAAACATTAAAGGCTATTAGTTCTTCCTGACATTGCTGCAAAAATAAAAATATGGTTTTGCAGTAATGGAAACTATAATCTTACTAGATACAGACATGAAAATAAGAAGGCTGCATGCATCGTATTTTACTATTCTGAAGAGAACTGGTAAAATCTTCTATATTCTCTAAAAATAGCTCAATAATGATTAAGATATTACTACTTACTATTTTGATAAAGGCAAAAAATTACCAATGAAAGATGTTACTGAATTCTTTTAAAATGCAATTTTGAAAATAGAGTAATTCCACTTCATAGAATAGGTTAGAAATGTATTTTTCTATTTCACACTGGGAACGTGACATTTTGTCCCAACGACAGTTTGGTCCAGCGACATTCTGTCCCATTTTTGGGACAGAATGTCGTTTCATGGATTGGTCCAACTCAGGAATGTGGGACAGAATGTCGCCATTACCCGTGTCGAAAGAAGGAATGTGGAAGTAAAATTGGACCAAAATGTCGATGGAGCCGAATATTGGTCCAGCCTCAGGAATGTGGGACAAATGTCGCGTTGGTACAATTGTCGGAAAGTGAAGGAGTATAGATTGGACCAAAAGTAATGTACACAGCCGACATATTGGTCCATCACAGAACATATCAGGACAGAATGTCGCTGGTACACATTGTCGGAAAATGAAGGACTAAATTGGACCAAAATGTCGTTACATGGAGCCGACATATTGGTCCAGCTCAGAATAATGGGACAGAATGTCGTTGGTACAACCATCGGAAAGTGAAAGGAGAGTAGATTGGACCAAAATGTCGTGAGCCGACATATTGGTCCAACTCAGGAATGCGTGTAAAATATCGATATTTTCATCGATTCATTCATACTTATCGATATATATTGGTCTAGAATTCGTAATTCGGTGAGCCGTCGGTTGTATAATGTAAAACCTATGTCTGAAAAATTTGAATTGCAAGATGGTTGTATGTTATGCATGATATTGAGAATTTTGAAAAGGAAGATAGTCCAACTTATTTTTCATAGGATGCTGTATTTCTTAGCTTCAAATTCTAATTTGCTTTCAAATCAACTGTAACTCGACAACAATATAATGTTGGGCTAAATCTATAAGTTATCTTATATGAGTTACCGTACGGTATATATTTGCAATTGTAATCTATGGAATCTATTCATATGCAATAGCCTACCCAAGTTAATTGTATCATCCATATTGAACTGAGGGTCAGCATTATTATAAAATCTAACGTTAACTCTTTGGAAATGAACTTCATTTAGGAGATCATTGAATCGTTTTCAAATTGATGAGAGATCACATATTAATTTCTGCTTGAATGGTATCCAGTATACCAGCCACTTGAAGAATATTATTGGAAGATTTCGCGCATGAATTTGCTGCATATGTCTCAAAAAGATTCCTTTGGTGTTCTCTAGTTATATGCTTATGTTGGTTGCACCAAGCAAAAATCAATTTTGATCCAGGATCAGTGCCGTACTGCTAATCAAATGGGATCAGCTTATTTAAAATAGTTGTACCTGGTTAATGCAACCCCAACATTATTAAATCTGAACATATTTCAGCTAGAGCTCAGCAGTCAGCAGCTCCTTGATTCAATAGAGTACCTAATGCAAGAGTAAATGCAGTGAAATGACTAATGAAAACTTGAGATAGTTTTCTTTTGATTTGACTTTTCAATACCAAGTCGAATCCATCAACTTCAAGTTGAACATTTTCAGGGTAGCCTACCAAATTTTCAATTCATAGGCATTAGAATAGAATATTTATTGACCACACGAAGACATCACACATTGTTTAGGTCAGTTATTATATTACAATTAAGTATATGCTAAGCAAGATATAAATAAATAATACAACAACAATAGATAATACAACAATATTTGTGCTACAATTTAAAATCATCTACAATTAATTTTTTTCGATAAACCTTTTGATGGAGTAGAAGGGATTCTTTGAGATATTACATCAATATGCTAATACTATCTTGAACCTCCTATAACCAAGTAGCTCTCTTCAATCAGGAGCCTATTAATAAGTTTACTAACGGCATTAGAGGGACTTTTGGTCAGTCTTATGGAGCCTGCCATTGAATTCATGCTCAATATATTATTGAGATATTTCGAGCCAATTTCATGCAATTGGAAGATCGCCAGTTAATTTGTATCAAATGTTACCAGGTAAAAGTGGGGTGGATTTTTATACAACACATCACCCTATCATTAGAGTGATTCTATACCTACCTTGAAAATGTTTGATGACAGCCCATACAATACAGTAGCCTACATGTTACATATTAATAGCTTGACAATAATATACCGGTACTTTGACATACAGGACTCGTCATAACTTTTTATCAAACAGCCATCATAGTGAAATATTGAAAAGAAGCTCAAAGTTCTGAAATTAAAAATTCAATGTTTACCTATCGTTTACCGTATTAAAACCGACTGTCAATGCAATGTTCATCATATATGGATACCGAACTATAATATATAAAAAGAACCGTTTGTCTATTCATTGACATCTGACCAATGACAATGACATGATAGTCATCATTGACTTTGAAACGATAGAGCGTGAAATAGATAAAGCAAATTATCTCCCAGTTGAATTCAAAATTGAAGATGAAAAATACATCAGAAAATTGCAATATTACAAACGAGTACTTGAGCGCTAGGTACCTCTTCTAAGGATTCAGGTCGTTCATAAATAAACCTATACTGGTTAAAATTTATTCTTCATTTATTGATCATAGATTTGTTGAAGATAAGAAACGAAATAATATTGAAATATAATAGGAACTAAAAATCCTTTCAACTCTTTTATTGCCATTTCAGTTTGTTGACAAATTGTATTATTATAACCTGATATATTAGAATCGTGCTGGCGCACGGCGGCAGGAGGTTAGCCTCCATATTAGATAGAGCGTTGTAGAAATTTCAGATTGTTGAAGTTTTTTTCAACATTGAAAATGTCATTGACAGTGGAAACATTGGCTTACTTGCTTTAGACTAACTTAGAGTTGGCCACCACAAACTCACTAGAAACCTCTATTCATAACTGAAGATTATGTGTCACCTGGTAATTTTATTTTTAATGTGTTTTATATGTAAACTCCAATTTGCTCTCATTCTCTAGTCATTCTCAAATTCACTCACAATACACGAAACAGGCGCAACCTTAAAAAGTGGCATGCCACTAAACCTAGTCATGTAAGTTTTAGGGCTTGTGCAATTAGATTTTACATCAGTTACCAATAGAAATAATAGATTTATCTGTGAGAAACTTCATAATTAAAATTGAGGATTTTATTCAGTAACTGTTTTTATAATAATAATAATAATAATTATAATAATAAAAATGACGAGATTATCACAGTAAGATAAGTTTAGAATGAAAGTTGAAAGTGGAAATAAAGCCAGAGTAAAGCATAAAGAACCCGGAGCACTAAATGGAGCGATAGAAAGGCTGCTTTGCATGAAGAGAAAAGTTGGTGGGCAAACAAAAGAACACCTCAAAGTCCCATAAATGAATCATTCACTCAGCGTTTTCCAATTAGGAGCTCCATGACAAGAATAATAATTTTTTAGCTTTAATATGGAGAATTTTAAAATGTGATAAATGTGATTGATTGACTGTTAACTGTGAGTGATTTGATGTAATTATGTTTTGACTTGGCCATACATGCCATGTACATTACTTGTCTTTGCAAAAAATGGATTTTGACTTTGATTTGACTCCCTGTCTTATCAATGATATAATTAATTATTTATCTCCAGTGAATATCCTCAAAATAATGATTTTTCTCTTGTTTGATAGTGGAGAAAAAGATTACAGAAAATTAAAATCAAATACTGACAATTTCAAAAGTCACTTAACCTTGTTTTTATCGCTTCAAAACATACCTTAATTATGACCTTATGAAAAAGACAAAATATTATACTACCAATTTTTATTTTTAAAAGCATATTAATCGAAAAGTGACTGCATACACTTTCAAACATCACTTTCAAATGTTTGGAAACGATGTAATGTCGGATTGGGATCTGTGATGTCACACACTTACACTCTAATTGACTAGAAGTTCAACAGTCGATATTTCACTTCAAATCAGATATTGAGAATGAAACGTGGTACAGAATATTTAATTTCCACATTGTCGGAAAGTGAAGGAACGGGCAATTGGACCAAAATGTCGTGCATGGAGCCGACATATTGTCCAACTCAGAATGTGGGACAGAATGTCGTTGGTACAAATTGTCGGAAGGTGAAGGAGATAGATTGGACCAAAATATCGTACAGAGCCGACATATTGGTCACATGGGACAGAATGCTGACGGAGTACACATTGTCGAAAATGAATTCGAGCAATTATGGCAGCAAGCAACCGACAAATTGGTCCATCACAGGTGACAGAATGTCGTTGGTACATTTGTGTCGGAATTTGAAGGAATGAAATTGGACCAAAATGTTTGCATGCAGCCGACATATTGGTCCATCTCAGAATGGACAGAATGTCGGCGGTGAAAATGGGACAAAATGTCGTTTGAAAACCCTTGGAGCAGTGGGGTTGGTACAAAAGTGTACCAGCAACATTCTGATCCACTGCTCCAAGGATTTCAAACGACATTTTGTCCCATTTTCACTGCCGACATTCTGTCCCATTATTCTGAGATGGACCAATATGTCGGCTGTACGCAACGACATTTTGGTCCAATTTATATTCCTTTACTTTCCGACAATGTGTACAACGACATTCTATACCACATTCCTGAGTTGGACCAATATGTCGGCTGCTTGCCCGACATTTTTGGTCCAATTTACTCAATTCCTTCATTTTCCGACAATGTGTACCAGCGACATTCTGTCCCATTATTCAGTGATGGACCCACATGTCGGCTCTGTGCACGACATTTTGGTCCAATCTATTTTCCTTCACTCTTCCGACAATTTGTACCAATTACATTCTGTCCTTATTAATCTTGAGTTGGACCAATATGTCGGCTCCATGCACGACATTTTGGTCCAATTCACTTACATTCCTTCACTCTTCCGACAATGTGTACCAGCGACATTTTGTACCACGTTTCATTCTCAATATCGATTTAGGCGAAATATCGACTGTTGAACTAAGTCAATTAGGAGTGTAAGTGTGACATCACAGATCCCAATCTGATATTACATGTTTCCAAACATTTGAAAGTGATGTTTGAAAGTGTATGCAGTCAGTTTTCGATTAATATGCTTTTTAAAAATAAAAATTGGTATAATATTTGTCTTTTTTTTCATAAGGTCATAATTAAGGTATGTTTTGAAGCGATAAAAACAAGGTTAAGTGACTTTGAAATTGTCAGTATTTGGATTTTTAATTTTCTGTAACGCTTTCTTCTCCACTATCAAAAATTAAGAGAAAAATCATTATTTTGAGGATATCCACTGAGATAAAATTAATTAATTATATCATTGATAAGACAGGGGAGTCAAATCAAATCAAATCCATTTTTTGCAAGACAAGTAATGTACATGTATAGGCCAAGTCAAAACATAATTACATCAAATCACCACAGTTAACAGTCAATCAATCACATTTATCACATTTTTAAAATTCTCCATATTAAAGCTTAAAAATTCATTATTATTCTTGTCATGGAGCTCCCTTAATTGGAAAACGCTGAGTGAAAATGATTCATTTATGGGACTTTGAGGTGTTCTTTTTTTTTTTGCCCACCAACTTTTCATTCTCTGTGCAAAAGCAGCCTTTCTTTCATCGCTCCATTTAGTGCCGGTTCTGGCGGCTTTACCTCTGGCTTTATTTCCCAATTTTCAACTTTCATTCTAAACTTATCTTTACTGTTAATCTCGTCATTTTTTATTATTATTATTATTATAAAAACAGTTACTTATTAAAAAATCCTCAATTTTAATTATGAAGTTTCTCACAGATAAATCTATTATTTCTATTGGTAACTGATGTAAAATCTAATTGCACAAGCCCTAAAACTTACATGACTAGGTTTATAGTGGCAATATGCATTTTTAAGGTTGCGCCTGTTTCGTGTATTGTGAGTGAATTTGAGAATGACTAGAGAATGGGAGCAAATTGATTTTACATATAAAACACATTAAAAATAAAATTACCAGGTAAAACACATAATCTTCAGTTATGAATAGAGGTTTCTAGTGAGTTTGTGGTGGCCAACCTAAGTTAGTCTAAGCCAAGTAAGGCCAATGTTTCCACTGTCAATGACATTTTTCAATGTTGAAAAACTTCAACAATCTGAAATTTCTACAACATACCTAATATTATCTAATATAGAGGGCTAACCTCCTGCCGAGCGCCGTGGAGCACGATTCGAATATATCAAAGTTATAATAATACAATTTGTCAACTTAAACTGAAATGGCAATAAAGAGTTGAAAGGATTTTAGTTCCTATTATATTTCAATATTATTTCTGTTCTTATCTTCAACAAATCTATGATCAATAAATGAAGAATTATTTTTAACCCGTGTAGGTTTATTTATGAACGACCTGAATCCGTTTAGAAGAGTACCTAAGCGCTCAAGTACTGTTTGTAATATTGCAATTTTCTAGTGTATTTTTCATCTTCAATTTTGAATTCAACTGGGAGACAATTTGCTTTATCTATTTCATGCTCTATCATTTCAAAGTCAATGATGACTATCATGTCATTGTCAATGAATAGACAAATGAATAGACAACGGTTCTTTTTATATATTATAGTTCGGTATCCATATATGATGAAATTACATTGACAGTCGCCGTTTTAATACGGTAACCCGTTGATAGGTAAACATTGAAATTCTTTAATTTCAGAACTTTGAGCTTCTTTTAATATTTCACTATGATGGCTGTTTGATAAAAAAAGTTATGACAGTCCTGTATGTCAAGTACCGGTATATTATTGTCAAGCTTATTAATATGTAGCTTATGTAGGCTACTGTATTGTATAGGCTGTCATCAAACATTTTCAAGGTAGGTATAGAATCACTCTAATGATAGAATTGATGTGTTGTATAAAAATCCACCTACTTTTACCTGGTAACATTTGATACAAATTAACTTCTTGATCTTCCAATTGCATGAAATTAGCTCGAAATCTCAATAATATATTGAGCATGAATTCAATGGCAGGCTCCATAAGACTGACCAAAGTCCCTCTAATGCCGCTAGTAAACTTATTAATAGGCTCCCGATTGAAGAGAGGCTACTTGGTTATAGGAGGTTTAAGATAGTATTAGCATATTAGAGTAATATCTCATAAAGAATCCCTTCTACTCCATCAAAGAGTTTATCGAAAAAAATTAATTGTAGATGATTTTAAATTGTAGCACAAATATTGTTGTATTATCTATTGTTGTTGTATTCTTTATTTATATATCTTGCTTAGCATATACTTAATTGTAATATAACAACTGACCTAAATGTCAAAGTGTGATGTCTTCGTGTGGTCAATAAATATTCTATTCTAATGCTATATGAATTGAAAATTTGGTAGGCTATAGGTACCTACCGAAAATGTTCAACTTGAGTTGATGGATTCGACTTGTTATTGAAAAGTCCAAATCAAAAGAAAACAATCTCAAGATTCATTAGTCATTCCACTGCATATTCATCTAGCATTAGGTAATCTATTCAATCAAGGAGCTGCTGACTGATGAGCTCTAGCTGAAATATGTTCAGATTTAATAATGTTGGGTTGCATTAACCAGGTACAACTATTTTAAATAAGCTGATCCCATTTGATTAGCATTGTACGGTACTGATCCTGGATCAAAATTGATTTTGCTTGGTGCAACCCAACATAAGCATATAACTAGAGAACACAAAGGAATCTTTTTTGAGACATATGCAGCAGAAATCATATGCGAAATCTTCCAATAATATTCTTCAAGTACAGTACTACAACTGCCGCTGTTATATATTTCTGGCTGGATACTATTCAAGCAGAAATTAATATGTGATCTCTATCAATTTGAAAACGATTCAATGATCTCCTAAATGAAGTTCATTTCCAAAGAGTTAACGTTGAATTTTATAATAATGCTGACTCCTCAGTTCAATATGAATGAAGTACAATTAACTTAGGTAGGCTACTATTGCATATGAATAGATTCCATAGATTACAATTGCAAATATATACCGTACGGTAACTCATATAAGATAACTTATAGATTAGCCCAACATTATATTGTCGAGTTACAGTTGATTTGAAAGCAAATTGGTGAGAATTTGAAGCTAAGAAATACAGCATCCTATGAAAAAGTAAGTTGGACTATCTTCCTTTTCAAAATTCTCAATATCATGCATAACATAACCATCTTGTACAATTCAAATTTCGAGACATAGGTTTTACATTACAACCGACCGGCTCACCGAATTACGAATTCTAGACCAATATATATCGATAAGTATGAATGAATCGATGAAAATATCGATATTTACGCATTCCTGAGTTGGACCAATATGTCGGCTCCGTGCACGACATTTTGGTCCAATCTATACTCCTTCACTTTCCGACAATTTGTACCAACGACATTCTGTCCCATTCTGAGCTTGGACCAATATGTCGGCTCCATGCACGACATTTTGGTCCAATTTACTCAATTCCTTCATTTTCCGACAATGTGTACCAGCGACATTCTGTCCCACATTCTGTGATGGACCAATATGTCGGCTCCGTACACGACATTTTGGTCCAATCTATACTCCTTCATTTTCCGACAATTTGTACCAACGACATTCTGTCCCACATTCCTGAGCTGGACCAATATGTCGGCTCCATCACGACATTTTGGTCCAATTTCCTTACATTCCTTCACTTTCCGACAATGTGTACCAGCGACATTCTGTCCCACATTCCTGAGTTGGACCAATCCATGAAACGACATTCTGTCCCAAAAATGGGACAGAATGTCGCTGGACCAAACTGTCGTTGGGACAAAATGTCACGTTCCCGAGCAGTGGACCAGAATGTCGCTGGTACACTTTTGTACCAACCCTTCACACTTCACAGACGAGACAGGCGACAGGCCGAGAATTAATGAGGAACGAGCACTTCTGACTACAGGAGGCTGTGGAACGAACCATGCTGAGAGAAATGTTCTGTATCCGTTCTTTCGTGGCGTTGCATTTCATTCGTATCTTTTGGATGTCTGCGTTGCACGGATGTCAAACAATCCCACACTACTCACCCACGCTACTAGTACAACAGGTAGCATTCATTCAATTTGGCGGATGGCATTAGACAGATAGAGAGATATTACTTATTGACGTTGCTGATGACTGCAGATTCCGATGGCAAAGAAATAATATCTATCTAATGCCATCCGCTAAATTAAATGAATGCTAATACTTGGTCGATTTTTATGTGCTGCATGTATGCATTTTACATACAATACAATATTACCAAAGCTCATAAAATTATTATACTTCAGCTTTGGTAGCTTGCTGTGCAGCACACAAAAATCAACCTAATGTAGACATTTTCAATGTTGATTTCTAATCTGAGATGACATTAACTTGTAGTGGTCAATGGATTAGTGCCCTAAAACCCCCCGTAGCGGAGGAAAACTAATATAAAGCTAATTTCACTATTATCGATTACTGTCAAATATATACAAGTGTCCTGACACTTCGCAGGAGACTCGTCTAGGATAATTGACTTTATTTATAATGTTCCCCCTCTAAAAAACACGCATTGACTGGACCTATATCAAATGTCATGCTACTAATCGGAATATCAGTATTTCTGCGGCTGATTGAAACAAGAGCCTTGGAAATTGTTCGAATAAAGATTATTCACGGTTTTGATAACATGCTAGTATTTCTAAAACAATCTGTGGTTTATTGGAAATTTGAAGAAGTTGCAGTTTTACACAATCTGACAACGCCCCTATTTCCTTGGATGGAGTCTCAAGTCTCAACTTGTTTTGTTCAATCTGTGTAGTGTTTACTTTCAACTTACATACCGTACTTACTAATACCTTCCTTTCCTCTCCCTGAGAAAAAAAACCTCCTTGACAATATACCTTCAAATGACTCAGATTCTAAAGATTCGAGTGCGAAGTTCAGTAACTAGTATAGAATAAAACCAACTCAAAGTTTACTATTTTCAGATCAATAAATTTGAAATAATTGTAATACATAGATCAAAAAGATCTGGATACCTTTCGTACAGAACTTCAAAATATAAATTTTTCAGCTTTATAATGACCGCATTCCGTATATTTTTGTAAATAAATTCAAGAAGAAAAGTAACAATAAAGTAATAACAAGTCTAGTCAAATCTCAAGGTGAGAGAAGTAGGTATTTTGACAAAGATCTACGGCACATGAAAATTTTTGGAACAACCTCACAAAACTCAATTGAAAACAATGAAAAACTAAACTTCCTCGAAGAAATATAAGGGTGAGTAATCGCTAGTGACATTAGGAGTTGATCTTCAACTAACACGATGAAAAAAGATAGAAATTTCTTTAATAGAAAATACATTACATTGGAAAGCTATCGATGAAAGATTTTTCAGCTCAGAATCCAAGTTAGGACACAGAGTGCATTGCACACAGAAAAATTTGCAAAGATTTAAAAAAGCTTGTATTTCTTTTGTATACTTATTAGTACTTCATTAATGAATCTTTTGTGCAAAGGATTCGATAAATCTGTGAATGTTGACACTTTGCGTTCCACTTGTGTGCTCACAACACCAAACACGTAATGTTTGCCATCAAATTCGAACGTAATGCCTTCTCCACTGTCTCCTTGCTGCACGTTTGTTCCTGAAATAGTAAAGCGTTTCGTGAATGAAAATTAAATTTGATGGCACACTTCTCCAGATATGGTAATGACTTCATTAGTATTATGGTATTTTCAGTACGAGAAATACAAATAATCTAAAGAAAACCTTCTACGGTAAAAGTCTCATCCATGAAAAGTATAAAAATAATATATTAATTTTGACGGGCTCAATTCCCTTATAAAATCAAACCATTATTATAAAAGATCAAAGTTCAAAATAAGACCATATAGTTACAGATCAAACCATATCGATATAATGCCTACTATATAAATTTCATTTATCAATCTATCTACCTTATCTATCTATCTATCTTCTATGATTTAATACATATAGATTGAAGAGTATAATGAATTGCTTTTATTGAATACATTGAAGGAACGAGAACCGAGTGTCAAAGGATATTCAACTCAACTTGCTGGTATTACTATAAAATTAAGCTGTTCATCTGAAATAGGCCTACGGGTTTGAGCTTTCAACCTCACTTTCTAGGAACCTTTATCTGCTTTATTTTATGCAGACTGCTTCGTTAGGGAAAGTTGTGGGAGATCACTACATTGTGTTTTACTTGATGATGATAATACTATAGTCTGTTCACCGAAACCAGTCAGTGAAAGTAACAACTCAGATGATGTATGGAGATGATCTACAGATGATTTATATATATTTATTTATTTAGCGTATGGCTTTTAATAGAGGGGAGACCCGAGTAGGGTTGTTCCTCTTCACCAACATAACCAATTATCCCTTGATAGGGAACATGGTGAAAGTTTGTTTTCATTCTGAAAACAGACATCAGCATTTGAAAAAAGGATTTTTTGATTTTATAAAGTCCGAAAACACTAAAACACAGCACAGAACACCATTTATATATAGATATAATACTATCTATCAGAGGATTTCTGTATTTCTGAGAGAACTGTATTTCTATCTGAGAATAGGAGGAATCAATATTAAAATTATTGGTGTCTTTTTTATTACATTCTCGAGCAATTGAAGACTGATTTTTCTATGTTTTTAGATGGTAAAACTCAAGCAAATGTAATCTTGACAACAAACTACACAAAATCAGTCACTTCTTCATACACATTTCTCACAAGGCTCTAGTACAGTGCGCACAAGTAGTCCGGTCACTTGGCCTTGGCTAGGCGCGGGGTGTCAGTGTAGTATCAGCATAGGCGTCATTTGGGGGTGGCAAGGGGTGGCAGTTGCTACCCCAAAAATCGTATTATCAATTAGTAATCAGGCAGTAATAATTTCAGTTATTTGCAAACAAGTGAAAAATTACAGTTTATAAACGTGGCACAATCTTGATTTTTCATTTAACATTTTCACTGGCACACAATAATAGCTTTCATGTTCAAAAACAAAAAGGAAGGTTGAGACATGATAGTTCTGCCGCTAGAATGCGCTAAAGTAGAGTCGAAGTCGAGTGGTTTATTCCATTATTCGCGAAAGTGGAAAGTCGGAAGGTTGTGACTCCCCATTTCTCCCCTATTCCATAACAATTTATATACTGGAATTTATACTGGACATTAGCCCCAAATCATAGATTCCCGTGCATTTCACATCACTGTGATACCCTCCAAGTAGTGGCGAAGCGTGGTATACTTATTTGGTCATCGCCAAATATATTTTGGTCATCGCCAAATATAATATATTTCCTATTGGAAATATACCCGGCGATGACCGAATAAGTATACCACGCTTCGCCACGGCCTCCAAGCCCCCCAGATCCCTGGCAGACCTTGCCACCCCATTTTAAAAGCTGAAATGACGCTCATGAGTATCAGTGGCAAGCCGACTGCTAGTAGCGTCAGAGAGTCAAGTGCCCAAACTAATTGCGCGTACTGTACTTGGCGGGTAGAATCGATGCCACAATCCTAGATGATTGTATTTTAGTCAATATCACAATAAGGATAAGTAATTTATTAATACAAATCCAGGTTAACACAACAACGATGGATATCTTACTATAAATGGCAACAATAGTCAATTTAATTTATAGAGACACTCACCATTCGTATAGAAGGCACAAAACTTGTCTTTCGAAATAACGTTGCTTTGAGGGTTCTGAACGATTTGTGCCAATTTGTCTTTACATTCAGACTGAGTGTAATAAGGAAGGCGAGCTTTCTGCAAAGTTGGACTTGGCAAATTATTTTCTGTCAAACCCCATCCAACAACCTGAAACAAAATAAAAGTGATAATAGTCTAATATTGTTTGAAATTAAATTTGTGGAAACAAATCACATTTATTCTATTTCTATGTATGGGGAATCCAATTTCACAAGACAAATCCATCCAATGAAGTAAACTGAGTTGGACACCAGGCTTTTAAGTTGAACCCATACATTAGACATGCACTGCTATTATAATGTAGGTAACCTATAGCAAGCCATGGTGTGCATTTCTAATGTGTGGCTAGCTTATTAACGTTTTAATTCAAGTTCATTCTATTGTATGCAATTTGATGAGAAATTTGATCACGAGAATTTTCTCAAGTAAGTTTAGGTCCTTCCATAATTTGTTGAAAAAATTGGATTGGTAGTGTGATTTCGAGGAAAATGTTATTTTATAAATTACTACAACAAATATTCTCAATTAGGACTATCTATACTCTAACATGGCAGTGAAAAAACAATAGACTACTCACAGTTCCCAACATTTGTGATTTTAATTTGAATCTGCCGTTTGTATCAATGCATGCTGGCATTACGAATCGTGAAAGTGTGACTGATGTTGTCAGCTCGATAACACCAAGGTCGTAGTTGTAGTGGAAATCAATTCCCTCGTAGATTTCTGAGACAATTATTCGTTCAACCTGAAAAATGAAAAAATGTAGTAGCCTACAAAGATTAATAAGCAGATGTACTTAATTGATTATAAGAATCAATGTGTACTGCACAAAATAAATCTTCTAGAATAGGGAGTTGTATGAAAGGTGAATATTGAATGAATTGAATGAAGTGTATTATACCGTACTTTTAAAGCATAATAGGTGAATTTAAAATACAATAAATACATAATTTAAAATATTATATAAAAATATATAAAAAATTATACATAGTATATTTTATAAAATATAAGATAAACTATTGTAAATAATTATATAAATTAACAATTAATAATAGGTAAGGTAGTGTACTCTTATAGCATGCCCTATGTCCACACTTGGTCGTATTGTTTGTGCTGTGCAGCACATGAAGCGATGCAGAGCATTCGTGTTTCCATTAAATTTTATTAGGATGCGTGAAGCGCAAGACGAAACGAAAAGCGACATTGCTAATATGTCTGTGTTGTCTCGAATTACATAGATTTTATAACTTGAGAGAACAGTTTGAGAGAAGAGCTGAAGAATAGTTTGGAAAAGAGAGCAGTGGAGAAAATCATCAGTGAAAAATACCGGGAAAACTGGACACTAGAACAAATTGAATGACTGAGAAGGAAAAGTTGGCTTACATCCATGAGTTGAACATCGCTGTCGCGGGGATCGTCGATAGCCCTATGGTACTTGGCCAAGCCGATCCTCAATCGTTGTGGCTGTCTCATCGCTCCATTTTTCCTATGAAGACAATGAGCGGCTGTAAAAATCAAGGTTCAAAATTTAATGAAATCTTCATAGAGAAGATAATGAAGATTATAAAAACTGGCTAATAGCAAAGAATAATCGTAATTCAACTCAATTGAATTTATTGAAACTCACACAAAATATTGAAAACAAAATTACAATACAACAACATCAATTGAAATGATGAGATTCTTGGTAATCTAAAATTCCCGGATCTGTATCGAAAAAATATGAGTGTAATAATAATTCGTTCTGAGAGACAATGTTGAAGAGCCTGCGAAGTGAAGCATTGGTAGTTTGAATAAAATCCAGCAATACGTAGATGTTACTATAGATTAAGGTTGAAAGTTGGCAAAAGCGTCATTATTGCTCTAATGAAATCGAACATCGTACATCACTTGATCCTCATTTTTTTCAGTAGAATTTCATTTGGAGAAGGGTATTACTACTCGTATCACTATAATTCCTCATATCATAATCCTACAATTTCCTACCCTATAGTTTGCTTGTTAGTTTCTAGATACTGCACCAGTGGAAAATAATAACACGTTAATTCGCAACTCACAAAAATGTATTTGATATTTAACAATATTCAATGGAAAGCTAGAAGTAAAACAATACAATAGACGTTGAGACATTGGTCTTCAAAATGGCCTGAATATTACCGGATTTGTTATCAAAGTTGAAAATAACCCTATTCAATGCATCACCTACATCTTAGAATAATTTAAAATTTTTGTTTAAACATTAAGATTCTAGAAACCGGAATATACGATACTAGGCGACTGTACAAAGATTAAATTGCACTCTACACAGCAGAGTATGTAGTCTATAATGCTGATGAAAAAGGCATAAAAAGGGAAAACTATAATTTCAACACTATGATGTACCGTAATAATAATGATACTAGTGTACTGTGTAAAGATTTAACTGCAGTCTATACAGAGAATTTAGTCTGTAATTCTGATGAAAAAGTCATAACAAGAGAAAACTATCACTTTAATACTCTGATCATTCATAAATTTGATTTATTTGAATTCAAATTCTAGTCGGTGATTATTTACCAGTGAGTATAAGATACGGTGTTATCAACGTTCCGCCACAAATGTGTTCATATCTATTTGAATCGCCTCTAGCATAGAGACCAGCATTCCATGGGTGATAGAGAATGTTAGCGTCCTCCCCATGAGTTATCAAAGGAACATTACTCGGCTCCGTTTCACTCTGAATAATGCCGCAACCTGAAACAAAGTGATAATGTAATCATTTTTTGGATAACTAAAGACGACATTATAAAATACACAAGAACTGCATTAAGTTCAATTCCGTTGGCATTTTTTTTGCTGCCGATTATGCCCACATAAGTGTTTTACTTGTGCGTGGGTAATGATGTGAAGGATGATACGGTGAAAAAGTGCCAGACGCAACGGGAATCGAACCCGAGACCGGTGAAGCGATAGCAGACTGAAGGTGTGACGCTTTAGCCAACTGAGCAACACCGGCTCGCCAATTTGAATAATTAATACCATTTAATTTGAATAATATATTTTTGCAATATTAATATTTAAGAATTGTTATGATTTATGTATAAATGTCAAAATAACTCTTATTCTGAATAACTATACTTCAAATCAAAAGCTTTTGGTTAGCTAAGTGCTAATAAAAACGACAAGTACCATAACAATTTAATGTCAACAAAATATTTTCAAAAATCTTCAGCAGGAAATAAATTAATCCTATTCTGTAAACATTTACAAGTACAGTAGGTACTTTATTAGGAAGAAACTTGATCAGTATACTGGAAAAGTACTGGATCAAATAATATAGCTAACTTGGAAATTTATTGCTGTATATTGGTTAATGTGGTTAAAAGGATAAACTGGTCGAATGAAACAGTACGGTCTTCATCTCAAAATTCAGATAGATCAAAGTTCTATAGTAGTAATATTATTGTTTAAACACATAGAATTTTGCATAATTTTACTATTTATTATCCATTAGAAAAATTGCATGGTCTTAATGAGAATATGCGTAAATCGATTTAACACTGAATTGAAAACTAGAAAATGAAATAATGATAAATGATTACTGTATGTGCAGCTTTGTCTGGACGGATACAACCAGGCTCCGTTATCAAGGCACTCATTGTCTAAAAGTGGTAGTCCGCCCCGCGGCGTGTAGCCAGGCTTGCAAACGTGATGCATTTTGGTGCCCGGCTTAATGCGTTCTGTGCAGGATACCTCTTCGCCCCTCAGCGTACACACAGAATTCAGTGTGGACGATATCAATGGATTGCATGTTTCTGCAAAACGAATAACAATTAATGGTTAAAGTGAAGCACTCAGCAATGGTTACAACTGCAGCCATTGTTTATTTTCTTTATTACCTATTAACACCATAGAGTATAAACTAACCAAGTAAAATTGTGTTGTACATTCATAATTTTTCTACTGATAAAATAATACTATTTAAAACACATTCAAGTAGAAAACGGAGTAGGCGTAGTTTCGTTCAGGTGTTGGACATCATTGTCTGAGCAGTTGGACAGTTTGACTCTGGTTCAAGGCTATGGTATGGGAGTGGGTACCGTCACTATGATGTAAAAGTCAAGTTTTCTACTTGAGTGTTTTAAAATAGTGTTATAAGTAAAATGTCAACCATTGCTTATTTAAGCATAATTTTTGTTGTTATTAATGTCACAGAGACAACCCAAATAATAAGTGAAATATCATAATAAATAGACTAATATATTAAAATGTCTTACTTGTGTTAATACCAACATTGTTGTGGAAAAAGGCATATGTTATTCATAGTGGATAAGCCACAATTGAAAATACTGAGCTTTGGATGTAAGTAATGTCAATATGAGATTTATGATGTTCCAATCCTTATCAGAAATAAGTTGATCTGATCGAATGATGACTATATTCATAATTAAATTTGGGGTGTCATCGATGGGCGATGACACCATCGATTCCAATACAACCAAAGAATAAACCCGATTTAGATAATAATTAATTTATATCCTATTTATAATTATTATTCAATTTATTGATATATAATGGATGAATACATACCTGATAATGAACATAAATAATAAATTCAATCTATTTATATCCCAATCAATTCAATATATAAATTATTATAATTTAAAAAAACTTAAAACAAGAGTTATCAATTTTAAAATATTATTGGGACTAATAGGTAACTACTGAAATTTTGGAACCGGAATATCATAATAGGTAAGTTAACTATTTTTAATTATTTATAGCAAAATGTGCTATTAAAATATATAATATTTTTAGAGCTAAGCTACAACTATAGGCTTAATCATGATATAATACGAAAAAACTTAAATTCAACTCACGCTAATTGTAAAACAACAAATAAAATTTTCAATTTTGAAGTTTTGTTAGGTAGGTACTTACGAACACATGCGTGATTCTCTGGGGCCCATTTTCCGTTGAAGCAAACAATATATTCGGGTTTGGAATCAGGAAGGATGAAGGGCTCCTTGCACCGAATATTGACGACTGCAACGTCATTCACCACATCATTTGGCTTCAGTCTACAGTTGTTTTCACATGTGGCCAGTGAGTACTCAATGTTTGGGAACGATGGCACTATGCAATCCTTATTTGAAGCACTGAAACACACAGAATCATTGTAAAGATTTTTCCATCTCTTTCCGTTTAACGGAATAATTTATTTACTGAAATTAAGTATGAGTTTGTGTATTATCTCATCACTGATCTCAAGAGGAGGGCTAGTCCGTGATTTGAAAAACAATTCTTCAACTCTGTTTCATTATTAAAAAATCTATAGACCTCTTATTTGTTTGTTTACTATTTTCAATGCCAGCTAGGCGCCTAATTGTAAACACCGGATACGAGTCGTCGATAGCAAGATTTTGCAAGAAATTCTTCAATTAAAACTGGATATTGTTTGTTTTATGTATAACTTTCCCACTCTCCTCTCTTTAAACATATTTATTTATTTATTTAGCGTATGGCTTTTGTCGGTGGGGAGACCCGAAGGTTGTTCCACCTCGCCGTGATAACCTAATTCCACTTAGGTTGTAGTTTTATCCACTTTTCAGAATGATTTAGAATTTTGAAAGAATTTCTTTTTGATACATAAAAGTCCAAAAGTTCATAAACCACAAGCACAACACAAGAACACGAAAGATACAAGAAAATATTGAAATTTTGAACTAAAAATTTAGAGCCCGAAATTTATGTTATTTACAAATTTTGTCATGGCAACCGATTATATATTTAAACATATAGATAGTACAAATAAAATAAATATCAAGATTATAGAAAAATAGCAAGTTGAATGTAGTGTAACAGATAATATCCATATTGTAATATACATACTTCCGTACGAAATAGCATGCTTAGAAGTAGCCTTTCTTTTTTTATAGTAAACTCGCGTATGTTGACAACCCCCCCCCCCCTCTTTAGATGACATCCCCTAGAGACCTTTCTGGTGGACTTTGCCCCCCCAATAATCCCATGAAGTCGGCGCCGCTGCACAGAATCATTGTAAAGATTTTTCGATCTCTTTCCGTT
Organism: Laodelphax striatellus; assembly: GCA_017141395.1. NCBI lineage: Eukaryota > Metazoa > Arthropoda > Insecta > Hemiptera > Delphacidae > Laodelphax > Laodelphax striatellus. Next base: position 12,986,991 of record CM029534.1, on the reverse strand, counting down.
GGATGGAATAATTCATTTACTGAAATTAAGTATGAGTTTGTGTATTATCTCATCACTGATCTCAAGAGCGGGGCTGGTCCGTGATTCGAAAAACAATTCTTTAACTCTGTTTCATTATTAAAAAAATCTATAGGCCTACCTATTTAATTAAAAAAACATATATAATCATATTTAATAATAGGCCTAATTATGCCATTCGATTCTATCTTAGTTTACTATATACAACGAATATTATCATAGCCCCCTCTAAATTAAAATTGTAGTTTAGAGGAGGCTATGATATTATACAAAAAGAAAATTCTTGGTCACTAATGTCTAATCCAGCGGTTCCCAAACGTTTTTGTCCAGGGACCCAACTGCATTCTGGAATTTTTTTTTCGCGACCCACATATTAAATATTATTATCATCATCATCATAAATAATATATTATTATATTTGTATTTATATTATTGTACTGCCTGAAGTTTTGTTTAATAAACAATTTGAAGTATATACTCTGTTCACGGAAACAAGTCAGTGCGCGTAAAGAAAGTGTGCGTGCGTGTATCGGAAAACAGCTGGACGACCGAGTCAAAGGCATGTTATAACTAAATTTCTCTCACTCTCAATCCGTACCAGCTGAAAACGCGATTAAATGCAAACGCTGAAATGTGAACATGCCGTCATGCTCACAAAAGACACACACACCACTCAGCTGTTACATTTACTGACTTGTTTCAGTGAACAGAGTATAGGTAATAAGCGAGTGACTACTGACACAAGAGGCGGCCGAGCGGGAGGCGGCGGCGGAGGCGGCTGAGCGGTGGGCCGGGAGGCCGGGGGCGGCAGCGCGAGCTCGGTGGCCTGTGTGGCGGTCGGCTGTGCGAGGACGGGCCGCAGCGTGGGCCTTCCAGCGGGCGGCGCGGTGCCGCAAAGAGCCTCGTCCTCGTCCGAGCCGTCCGCGCAGTCGAAGCGTCGGTTGCAGCGTGCCGTCTGGTCCACGCACCCGCCGTACGCGCACTGGAAAGAGTTCTTCGGGCATCTGCAAAGCACAAGCTATTTCATTGATAATGGAGTCTTATTGTTTCAGAAAAAAATTAATACAAATTTATGATAAAAAATCAGCTTGGTAAATAATAATAATAATAATTTCGTGTAACCTGGCTGGCTCAGGTCTGGTGTCAGAGTTTTCAGATCACTCCTGATCAGTTCAGGGTCTCTGACGTGACTTAACGACTGTTTTAGACTGTTTGTGACTTAGCTTGGTAGGCCTAGATGAGAATTATTTTTTAGGATAGCACCCGAATAATCCTTATTATATAAAAAGAGTTTTGCAAAACTAATGACAGCCATTGTACCGTTGTATTGGGCTAAAAGAAAGGTTAGTAGTCCTAGATTTGCAGGTTTTTCATTTTGGAATAAATACATTTGAGGGGTAAAAATGTAAAAAAACTCACCGACATCTCTCGGCGTTTAGAGGAATTAACTTTTAAAATAAATTGTGAAGGATCATCTATCATAACAGATACGTGGCCAACAATCGCCAGAGGAGGGGTAACAACTGGAATACCCATTATAAGGGATGAGTTTAATGTAATACCGTCCTTAACAAATGTTGATAGTGGGAGTGCAAATAGAATGCTAAAGGTACGTTCCATTACTACAAATCACGTCATGTTCCCGACATAATGTTTTCCATTACTACAAATTAGAAGATTTTTGTCGGGAACATGTGATTTTTAGTAATGGAAACTTACCTTAAATGAAAGATCAATGGAGGAATAGTAGAATTATTGTAAAAGTTTTGTTTGTTTGGAAAGAAGATAGATATTATTGAAAAAAGAATAAAAATGATAGGAGAACAATAATACTATTAAAATCGGTAAGCAGACCGCAGCAGAGTCTCACATGCATCTCTTCCTCGATCAAACAGCCAGAAGAGCAGTATTCTCTTATAAGAAGCAGTACTAAATCTATCAAATGTAGAGAACTGAGCAGGTATGTTGCAATACAAATGGTTTACGATATAAATAGGGGAACACGGGGTAGAACGGAATACTTATTGTTTACATCACCATACACAGTGTAAGGGATGTAGTAAATACGATACAATATGGTGGAAAACGATACTTTTCCTTACTCCTTATGTCATTCCTCACCATCTGGAATAGTAAAAAACGCTTTCTAAAACATTGTTACATTAAAAGCATTAAAAACTGTTAAAAGTTGTAAGTACATGACTAAAAACAGCGGTCGCAACAATCCACATGCTCTGCTATTTGAGTTGAGCGGTTATTTAAACGCTTCTCCGCAAGTCTACAACACTGTACAACTCGAAAAACACAGCTATCCCGTTCTGCCCCGTGTTCCCCTAAAGCTGGACAGTAATGGCCACCCTAACATTGGACAAAATAGACAAAGAATTTTTATATTCTATCATTTCAGAGGTCACTTTCTGAGCAGCCCATTATCAGATACGTTAAGTTATCTGATTCAAAAGTTTACCTGTAATTTTGTGTTTCATGTCAATAAAGAAAATATTTATTTATACTAGCCTACTTGGCGTCAATTCTGCTATTAAAAAACCAAAACGGTACTCAAGAAAGTGATTAAAAATAGGCATTTACCCGAAATACTCGTTGTTGCACTGGGTGACTGTCTCATCAGACTGATCCGTGCAGTCAGTGGTACCATCGCATACCGAATACTTGTCAATACACTGTCCATTTCGACACTGGAATTCGTCTGTTCTGTCAAGAAAAGAATAGTTCATTTCATAGATTAGTTGAATTAGTTAAATAATTCATTAAATTATTGAATTATTAAATTAGTTGAATTCATGATGCTGTAAACTGGCATTGAACTCGATGTAATATAATATCATACAATATAATCGATTAATGATTCCTCCATTGGGAGCCTGGCTAATCGTTAGTAAGGCTAGTCAGTCACTCCCTATATTTGGAGGCATATTAAATTGTTGCATTGCACTATATAGCTGCTTAACACAATGTTATCCAGCAGTGCTTTGTTCCCATCACTGGGTTGCGAAGACTAGCTTATGGTTGAGGTGTCAATGTGCTAACCACACGTTACATCTTTTCTGGTTAATGATCATTCACCTCTGCTGATTCAGTCAAGTGGATGTGAAACTGGCAACCAGCTGGTAGGCCTAAGCCCACATAGGGCTGTTGAGCCATTGACAAACAAAAATAATCGATTAATGATTCCAATGTGATACATAAAAATTCTGTAGCTAATATTTTGTGCAGAGTATGTTATAGTTGAATTCAAGAACCTAAAATATCGATAAAAATATACGAATAAAGAACAAAGTAATCCCAATTGCATCATTATGGCTTGATTATATGGGTGCTTTTAATGTGTAACTTTCGATTTTGAAGAAACATGACCGTCGCATGCAACTTTACCTGCATTTTGGATAGTTTCCATTCAGCCACTTGAAGCCTGGACAAGACAACAACAGTTCATCAGAGTTGTCTGCGCAGTCTCTGACGCCGTTACACTTCTTATCAGAATCAACACATGCTCCATAAGCACAACGGAATGATCCTCTTGGGCATCTACCAACAAAAATGCAGTTTTAAGTTTCCTTGTATTTATTTTCAAATTAACTGCAGGAATAAGACCAATCAATACGATGAACAATGAACAGTAAGAATATGTGATCATTTTCTCATCAATTAATATAGGCATAAAGTTTTTCCAAGAAATCAAGTTGATTTTGTCTGCCCAGAAATATTGGAAATCTTCATCATCGGATTGTAACAGAGTGCAATACTGCAATTCCTGCAAAAACATGACTTACATAACAACAAATTTTTTAAATTTTAATTTATTTATTGGCAAAAACAGACAATTCACTCATACATATACATACATGTGCAAAAATAAAAATAAGATGAACATAATATTATACATGTATACATATTTAAGAAGAAAAACATAACTAATATCTTATGTTAGGCATCACCAGCAAAAAGAAAACTCTTTGCCCGCTGGTGAGAGTTGCATAAAAATCCTCACAATAATAAGAAATTGAAACGAAAAGGTTTGTAAAACATAAGTAGAGAAAAAAAAAAATAACTTTTATTCAGATTTTCACATAATAATCGCAAAACAAATGTTCAAAATATTACAAATCTATTTACCTGCAAGGAAAAATCCTGTGCAACATAACTAGTTGAAACATAACTAATAAAAATGATATAGTCTATACTAGAATAATTTACAATTAATAATTTATAAAATGTCAGAGTTCGCTGAATTACATTGAATCCGCGTGTATTGACCACAAGTCGACATTTCATGTAAATAGAATGAAATTGTATCATTCTTGAAAATAAAACATACGGTATCGATTGACCCTAAAAATTCTTAACAATATTGAAAGAAAAGAGATATGTGTAGTTTGGGGATTCGTGAAGTTTAGATAAGTTTAGTCCAATTACTCTCGATTTCACTGCTTGTAGTTCAGGAAATACAATAATGGTGCTTTTATTCACCAGACTGTTATGTTATAATGCATTCATTGTTGCACTTACTTAATGTTATGTTTGATGCAAGTTGCTTGCCACTCGTCAGAGCCATCCCCACAGTTCACTGTACCATCGCAGATGTCGAACTGTTTCACACACTGGCTGTTTTTACACTCAAATTTCCTAAAAAAGAATACAAGATTGAAGAAATGATACAATAATAAGTTGGTTTCAGTTTAAAAAAAAATAAGCACTTGTAATGTTTCACTTACAATGAAAAATGTTTTAAATATTAAATTTCAAAAAAATATGAGAGATAATAATATATACCCACTAAACAAATGAAAAACTGCATAATTATTAAAATTCTTTATTGATGAATAGAACATAAATTCAACTTGTTTTTGTAGAATTTATATTGATGTTGTGGAACATGACATGAGTAGGCTACTGAGACGAATGTTAGGAAATCGTTTATAATATTCATGTCTTGTCTGTAAAATCAATCTTCTCAAATTAAAATAAGTGATAAAGTTTTGTCAATGGAACTTGAATAGAGAAGCTGTTTAATTTTTCAAATACATTAATAAGTTGAAATAGCTTGAGCTTTTAGGTCACTTTCTCCCACACTAGAAATAATCTTTTCTGAATTATTTTGAAAAAACAAAGACAAAAATGAGCAACTAACCCTGGACACCTTGAGGCTTGTCTTTTGCCTCTCTCATAAGTTGAATTGGAAGACGCTGCTATTGAGAATCCTGAAATAGAGAAAATCATTAATAAAAATTGTAATGAATCAGTACTAAAGTGGTCCAACTAGAAGTGACTAATTTAACATGTGAAATGGGAAAATCTGACACCTATACTTATAATGTTGCCAGCTTTCATTTTTTTACTTGTGATTGGATTGAAACTTGAATTTTGCAAATTATTAACTGAATCTCAATTTTATAGAATGATATATAACGAAATTATAGACTAATATTATACCACATTAATGATATATTTCAATAGCGTTCACCAGTTACATAACTGTACCCGAGGGTTAAATCAGCTTTTAGCCAAATCAACCAAGTGCACGTGCTTTGATAGTGTATTCTGAAAAGCCTGTTTTGGAATTTCATTGATACAGTATCAATGATATGACGACATCAGTAGGGAATTATTGGAAAGCTTTCAAAGAAATTATGAATTAATAATCTTTAGTGTTAGAGGAAAAGCAACTCTTAATTCCTTCATGATTGGCATACAGTCAATATAGTCAACAGATTTTTTAAACACTCAATAGAAGAATAGCTTACCAACGAAAATTCTTATTCAACACAATGATCTGATAATGTAGATCATTCACATGATGAACATAATATTAAAAATAAATAATGACAGTTTGATAGCTAAATCAACAAATATTGAAAAACATGACATAATGTTTTAGGCTACATCATCTAAATGAACGCAGGGCTTGTAGTCTATTCTAGAGATAATTAAAATTTTATTTTTTTAAACGTCCAATTTCTTGATAAACTATAATGTGGAGAGATCTCTGACTACCGTACTGGCAGTACTTTATTAACAAAATTGAGGAAATTCTTCAAAATCTAAATTTCTATATTTATAAATTTATGTCCATCACAGGTAATTATAGTTATCAATTATGACATGATCTCTTCTCATTGTTTAGCATAATTTATCATGCAATCTTCTCATGAAATAAGCAGTGACACCTAGAAACTTACGAATTTCTTACTGCATTAGTCTATATAGAGAGGGATTTTTATAAATCTTTAATGAATCTTCCTACAAAAAATCGTTCTTGACGAACAAAAAAGTTGGGTATAAGAACCCAATGAATAATTCAAAGCTATAATAAATAATTTCAAATCACAATTATTTGGTTTCAATTTAGAGCTGAGTTCACTGAAGATTATGATATGTCAGAGTGTCAAGGTCAATAATATTATCTTCTATGTAAACAATTACAGCATGCTTTAGAATGACCATAGATAACCAGAAAACAGATTATGGTAGTACTACACTTCAAACCGAATATTTATTCAATTAAACACTGATTTTACATGATAATTAACAAAATTATAAAATAGCCCCGCGATAATTTCATCAGATAGGTCTATATATTATAGGCCTACCATATAAAATTCATAAGGATTTATTTTCCAACTGTTATTCTATTTAGTTGTGTTTATTATCTATTAGCCTCCTGTTGAAAGAATTTATTTATTTATTAATGTATAGAACCTTCTTCAATCAACGAATAATCAATAACATAACTATACTTCTTTGTATTAATTTTTTACAGAAGTGGAGGAAGCCTCAAGTTTTCCTTGTTCATCTTGGATATTTATCAATTAAATCTGCGATTGAAATTTCAGATTTCATACTAAACCCATACCAAACTCATAAACGAAATTATTTCGCAAACTGGTAAAAAGTATTTGCTTTACGATAATAACTCTAAGAAAATATGAAAATAGGGCTATAGGCCTAGATCTATGCCAATACGTTTAATTCAACAATTCCTTTGAATGCATGAATGAAAAGTGATTAAAAATTTTTTTCAGACAAATACTAAAATTTACTTTAAATCTACCAAATAAACATATTTTATTTTAAAATTTAAAATATTTTTTATACAAAATTTGCCATTGTTGATAAACTCTATTGTGAATAAAGAATCGTGATTAATCAAAGGACTCAATAATTATATAATAATATTTTTTATCAGTTTGCCAAACAAAATAAAATCAACTTTAGAGTAAAATAAGAGATTCAAAAGCAAAATATTATCAGCAGTATTATTAAATATTAACAATATTTTTATGAGTTGGGTCAGTAGGCCTACCTATTTTTTTATACAAAATAAGCTAAAGAGTCTCTGCAAGATATAACAATATAGTATCCTACTAAGCTTACTGGGTTTAAACTGCTTTTATATTCAATTTGATATTAAACTTTTTTTTATTTTGGCATTTAAAACTTTAATGAATTCTTCTTAGTTATAATATATTGAGAGGGGGAGAGATCCAGGAAAACTTTCCTCATTTTCTTAGATCTTGTAAGTGATTGATATTTTATTCCTCCTGAAAAGCAATTAAAAATATTTTCAAAAAAATTAATGTAAGTAGACACTATTTATCACTTATATTATTAGAAAATTATTGAGACAAGTCTTCCAGTGGTAAGAGGTCAAGTTTTTACCAAACACCGTTGATATTGTCAGCAGAGAGATCGTCTGCTTTTTGCAAAGTTGTCTGCTTATAAAATAGAACCGGTTGATTCGCGTTTTTATTGACACGGATAGGAAACTAACACCTACCTTGAACTAGAAGTAACGAAACTGCCGCAAAAAGAATATTGCTCCTACAAAACATCACACACGCACTTGTTGTAAAGGCACTGAATAAAATATTGTTGGGAATTTACACTTAACAACACATGAATCCAGTGGATTGATATGGTAATACTGAGTTGGTGAGCGGGTGCCCATAGGCACTGGACAGTTCGCTCTTTTGATAGTCTGATCATGAACTAGCAGTGCGGTTCGGCTTTTCCCTCTCCCACCAGATTTATCCGCCGTCGCGTCTACCTCGGCGATGTGTGTTTGAAAGAGGGGGACGCAAGCAGAAGAGCAGAATCTTCTTGTTTTCCATGATACCATCAGAACTGTTTACAGTAAAGGAAGTCATCAAGAGCTTTCAACTTGTAATTTTACCTCCAAACACTGACGTATGTTATTACTCAAGTTTTCGTGTTTCTCTCTAGATGAAGACTTGTTAAAATGTGACAAATATAGGCGGAAAATTTTATCTCTCATAGAGAGACGTGTGTATAGGAAGAAGAATAGAATTGAATCAACCCCAATAATTTAGAATAAACTATTACGAGACGTGTTTGTGTTATACAGCATTGGAAAAATGTTTGTTAATCTGGTAAATAATAAAAAAAGAGATTTCGGTTTCTCGATACATATAATATCTATATACATATTTTTTTTCGTTAAGCTCCAATATTTGAGTTAAGTTACTTCAAGTTTATTAAAATCTTGCATTTTAGCATTAGTAATTTTAGTAATTGAATTGCCTTTTTTACAAAACCATATACGCTATAATTATTATTATTATCATCAATTTCACTTGCAGAACAATAACAGAAAAATTATAGTGCTATTTTTGTATACAATTTTGTAAAATGAAGTATGAATCAACAAAAAAGATGTTAAATTAAATAGAATAAATATTCAAAAGAGATAATAAATTAAATAGAATAAATATCCAATAGGCTTGGTACAATTTTGTAGAAATGGAGTACGGTGTGGACAAAAAATTTAATTTTCAAAAAAGAGAATGAATTAAATTGAATAAATATACAATAGTACTTAATACTTGGATAAGAGAAGGATAGAGGCACTTTAATTATTAAAATTTGAAAAAAAATCATTAAAATGTCTTCATTTTTAATTATATTGTAACTGTAGGCTATATGAGATGGGCAGTCATAAAGTGATGTGAGCTGCGGCAACGCATTTATGATGTTATCGTTCTTCCTGTTTATTGTAATGCAGAAATAAAATAGCTGGCTTCAACTTGGGATCGCACGATCGTAACCGGTTCTCTTGTTCTATCTATGCGAAGGTACTCTAACTTTTAGACGTTACAAAAAAGTAAAGACGAAACCGCAATAATAGTATTTGAAGGTACTGTACATACACGCTCACACCTCTCACCATTTTGACTAACTTGAGCGGTGCGCCTATAATCATGCGCCGAAAATGGTGATTTAAACCAGTCATTATCGTGGTTATTGACAAAAACAAGTAAACATTTCGAGAGTAGCAATTCACACCAACATTATACTGGGAAATATTAAATTATACTACAGTATTGCTTTATTCTAAATTCTGAGACTATTATTAATTGTGTAATATATTATTGAATATTTATAACTGATTACTATCATTTTATACTAGTAAAATACTGTATAGTAACTGTAAACGACTCATGAAAATAAAGTCTTACAGATAACCAGAAAAAAACAGATTTAGTCGATTTGAAACGTTTAGGCCTAGAGAATTCAAGTAGATCTCACTACGTGAGTCCTAGGACATGTGATATGGGGGTGAATACTCCAACGTCAAGAACAGTCTCACCCAACAATACGTCACCTGGCTTGCGCGTGGTAGAGCTCCTCCAGCAGCGTGATGATTTAATAGCCCATTCCCAAGATTTAAAAATGCAAGTTGAATCGCTCCAGAAACAAATTGATTCACAGAAGGAATACATAAATTCAATGACGCTTACATTTGAAAAAGAGAATCTATCTGTTAAAGATCAGCTTAAATGTATGTCTGTGACAGTCGAAACTTTGGAGGCAGATAACGATGCTTTGAGAAGTGAAATTAACTTGTTTAGGGACGATGCTAATCAGTGGAAAAATAAGTACGAAGACTTGTCGAGATCTAGATCGAATATTGATGCTGGTAAACGATTGCGGACTAGAAAAGTTCAATCAAAACAATCAAGCATTTCAATTGTCGATGACAATAAATCTCCAACAGTTTGTGCTGAATCCAACCGTTTCAAATGGGAATCAAAAACATACCAGGAGAAAAAACGCAAAAATTCCGGAAATAAGAATCTTATATTGGGTGATTCAATGGTGAAAAACGTGACTCCTCAGGATTGTGTCGTCGATGTTAGACCGGGAATACGTACTGATCAGTTAAGCAGAGTAATACAAAATAAATATAGACAATCGTCGGAACGGAACTATAATAGTGTAATAATTCATGTAGGTACCAACTCAATTCGAAGAGAAACTGAAGAATCATTACTGAATGAGATGAGAAACATGATAAGAACTGCAAAACAATGTTTCAGTACATCAAAAATAATAATTAGCGGCATAATACTAAGACGTTCAGTAAGTGACTCATACATAGGTAGGATTAATGACTCTATCAGAAGTGAGTGTGTCAACCAAGGAGTATTATTTTTAAATCCCAACAGTTTCATCAACATCAAAGAATGTTTAGGCAAAGACGGTGTACACTTGAATAGGTTCGGCTCAAATAGTATAACTAAGATGTGTGATAAGGTTTTGGTTTGTTAAAAAGGAGGAAAACTAATTACCTGCACTGGGGTGTAAAAGAAAATCTTTTGTTTAGAAAGGAGTCAAATTGCATTTTGGTAATGAAAGATATTCAAACGACTCATTTAATATGAAAATAATACATCAAAATATTGATGGAATAATTAGTAAGGTTTCCCTTTTGGACATTCTAGTGGAGAATGAACAACCACATATTTTGATATTGACTGAACATGGGTTGAAAGAAGGTGAAATTAATTTCCTGTCCATTAATAATATGTCTTTAATATGTAGTTACAACAGAGTTGATATGCGAAAAGGAGGTGTATCTATATATGCTAGTCTTGAATTATTGAATACCATTCAGAACAAATATACAGTTCTGAATATTTCTGATTTGTGTAGCATTAAAGATATTGAGATATGTGGTTTTAGTTTCAAGATTGGTGGAAACTCCTATTCTATTATAGGTCTATATAGGTCTCCAAGCGGGGATACTAGTGTGTTTTTTGAAAAGCTTGAAATGTTATTTGATCGTATATGCAACCAGGTTTCTGATAAGATCATTGTTGCGGGTGACTATAATATAAATGTTCTAAATAGTTCCGCTGAACATAGAAATTTGATTAATATTCTGAATTTATTTGATCTGCACTACACCATTAAAGAACCTACTAGAATTTCTAGAGTAAGTAAGACTGCCATTGACAATTTTGTTACTAACATAGAAGTAGGATATTATAATGTACAGATTGTTCACACACTGTTATCAGATCATACTGCACAAGTTTTTCTTACACAATGCGCACATGATTCTAATAGATTTAAAACTACCCAAATGACATACAACCCTCCTAAGTACAACTGCTCATGGGACAATTTAACCAGGCTTAAAGTCTCTCTTTCCAATGAAACATGGTCTTCTGTCTATGATAATTCAGACGCTAATGAACAGTTCTTGTGCTTTCATAGAATACTTGTCAGTCACTTAAGTATGAACTGCCCCATGAAACGCCAACTGAGAAGGTCTCAAAATAAAAATAAAAACAAGGGTGAATGGATTACAGACGAAATTATCCAGATGAGAAATCTTTTAGAACTAGCAAAATGTAATTTGAATAATCTCTCAATGATCTCTAATGAGCAGGTTAAAAGAATTAGACAATTTTATGACACTAAAGTTGTACAAGCAAAAAAGGAATATTTAAGTAATAAAATTTTAACATCTACAAACAAATCAAAAACAAGTTGGGAGGTCATCAATGAGTTCAGAGGTAAAAATAAAGTAAATCAACCGAACATAGAATTGGACCAAAATGAAAAAATTACTACAGATACCAAGGAGATCGCCAATGCTTTTAATAGATTTTTTATATCAATGGCACCTATAATCAGTACTGCAAGATCACAAACGCATATCAATCAAGCTTATTTTTCAAATAAATCCAACTGCAATAATAGTCTATTCTTTTTTCCTACTGATTGCGATGAGCTTCTAAAAATAATAAAAAGTCTCAAAACCAAAAACAGTGTTGGTTTTGATAATATTCCTATGATTGTAATCAAGGAGTGCAGTAGCGAAATAGTAGAGCCTCTTGTTTTTATAATTAATAGTACACTTGAAACAGGTGTTTTTCCTGACCTACTCAAAATTGCAAAAGTCAAACCATTGTTCAAAAAGGGCGTAAGAACAGACATAAATAATTACAGACCAATTTCCATACTGTCAGCTCTATCCAAGATATTTGAAAAATTAATTTACTGCAGAATAATGGATTATCTTGAGCGTTTTGACTTAATATCTTCTTGTCAGAATGGTTTTGTTAGAGGTAAATCAACTATGACAGCAGTATCTTTCATTGAAAGTGTAATTGATCAGACTGATAAGGGTAGATTTGTTATCGGTACACTTCTGGATTTATCAAGAGCTTTCGATAGTGTGGATGTTGACACTCTTCTAAATAGAATATCAGATGTAGGAATTAGAGGAATTGGTTGCAAGTTGATCAAGTCTTACTTGACTAATCGATTTCAATATGTCACTGTTCGTTCCAATAACAGTATTACTGACACCCACTCAGAGCTTTTGAGAGTTAGAAGAGGTGTGCCGCAAGGATCTATTTTGGGACCACTACTTTTTGTTTTATATACGAATGATTTACAATCCTCGATCCCAATGGGTGTTGACGTCACTTTGTATGCAGATGACACAACACTAATGTTCAGCAATTGTAGCCTGAATGATCTAGAAGTGGAAGCTAATTTGATTACAAATTCAGTTGTTCAATACTACAACAAATCCTTTCTAGCAGTAAATCCGAAAAAAAGTAAATGCATCCAGTTTGATTTTAAAAAACATACTTTTGAGCCAATGATTTGTATCGATGATTCTGCTGTTAATAATGTTGATGAAGCAAATCTGCTAGGACTAATAATTGACAAAGACCTCTCATGGAACGCTCATGTTGAAAGACTGGCCAATCGTGTTAGCAGTAATCTATTCGTCCTACGGAGTATTAGCAAATATGTCCCCATTGAAACAAGAAGAGTTTTGTATTTTGCCCTTATCTATACTCACATCTCATATGGAATAGAGCTCTGGGGAGGTACGTCTTTGCTAAACATAAAAAAAATATTTATTTTACAAAAGCGAGCTGTCAGATACATTGCAGGAGTTGTTATAAACCATCCATGTCGAGAGATCTTTAAAAATTTAAAAATTTTGACGCTCCCATGTATTTTTATCTTTAAATTGATTTTATTAGTGACTGGAAATATACATAACTATCGAACAAATTCAAATGTCCATAACCATTTTACAAGGAATAGGAATGGTCTCACTGTTCAGCCACATAGAATTAGTTTCTTTGAGAAAAAACCAAGCTATCTTGGAGCAAAATTATTAAATAGGTTACCGAAGTCTGAACTATAGAGATGTAACTTTTAAAAAAGATTTATATAGGTTTCTCAATGAAAAATCTTACTATAGTTTGGAAGAATTTTTCAATGACGATCGCATGTAACATTTCTTCATTGACTTATATTAATATTATGACTGAGTTAAATTATGTAGACTGTAATAATTGAAATTTACTGACGTTGTTCAACTTTACGGATACTGTATTGTCAATTTTCTGTATTGTGTTGAATAAAATAAATATTCTATTCTATTCTATTCTATTCTATTCTATTCTACGCTCGGACAATATTTACTGCAAATCATACACGATTGAAAAAATTCAAAAATAAATAATTTATTCCTCTGCAGAAAAAAATTACAAACTCAAGCTTAAAATTAGAGCAATACAAAATGAAATGGTACGATAAAAGTAAAATGAGAAAAAATGAATTCGAGTATTACAACTACAAAAACAAAATAATAGTTAAGCTCTATTCTAAAACAGCCTTGCTAAAAAATCAACAAAAAACACTAACAAAATTCTGCAAAGAAATTAAGTAGGTAACTCCCGAGGCATGCCTTTTTGGGAGTTCCAGCACAATATTAACATTTGAAATAATTTATATTGAAGTAAAGTAAATTTTATTGTAAAATAAAGAAATAAAAGTTAATAAAAATTATCGTGGTGCCACTCTAATTAAATTTCAACTGAATTAAAAACTGTGTGAATAAATGATTTATTACTGTAAGATATTGATTGTGTTGTAAATAGAGTTTTTATTTCAAATATCCAATTATTTCGGAGTAGTTTTAATACGGGTAGGCCTAGTTATAAAAGGTTGTCTCAGTTTCAGGTCAGTTTTTTAAATAATCCTTCTATGTCGTTTATCTCCATTATCCATTTTTTCATTTCTTTTCTAAATTTGTATTGTGTTTTTAGTTGTTTTATTCCAGTTGGTATCATGTTGTACACTCTTGGAGCAACATAAAGGTAAAATCTACGATATAATTCTTTATTTGGTCTGGGAGGAATCCAGTTACCAGTTGAGCGCAAAACATAATTACTATATACAGGGGTTCGATCACCACTTCTAACAAAAAACGTAATCAATACCTTATAAAAATACAAGTACCTTAATGGAAGGATACCCCATTCTTTGAATATAGGATATGAGCTTGTCAATCTGTGTTTCTTGGCCATAGTCCTCATAATATATTTCTGTCCTATCAGAAGTGACTTAATTGTAGAGAAGTACGCACCACCCCATACTGTAATGCCATATTGTATCCTACTTTCCACGAGTGCATAATAAAGGGAGCTTAACATGTACTTTGGGCAGAGGCTGCGCATATAATATAACTTCCGACATATTGAGTGCAGCCCTTTTTTTAATTTTAAAACATGCTGTGTCCAACTAAGGTTTTTTTCAATTATTACTCCCAAGTATTTTGTATGTTTTGTTTCTGTAACAAATTTGCAATCGCAGATCGTTAGATTGGAATTCATGCAAGATGTTGTATGTAATGGTATCCTAAGAGCAGGCCTACTATCATCATTAGATCTTAATTCAAAAACTATTATGTTTGACTTTTCTGTATTCAACTGCAAAGAGTTCATCTGAAACCAAGAACTTAGAGAAAAGAGGTCATCAGTAAGCATTTGAGTCAATTGTTCCATTCCACTAGCACAATAGCTTAGGGCTGTGTCGTCAGCAAAAGCTGTAATGGATCCTTGAAGTTTGCCATTACATAAATCATTAATATAAATCAAGAATAGCTCCGCTGAGAGTCCAGATCCTTGGGGTACTCCACTAGTAATTGGCCTTTTTTCACTTAATGCTTCTCCTATTTTAACCTGTTGAGTCCTATTTTGCAAAAAGCTTTTGAACCAGCTGTTGCATATACCTCTCACACCTGCATTGTGTAATTTGGTTATTAGGATATCATGATTGACTGTATCAAAAGCCTTGCGTATGTCAAGGAAAAGGCTAGCACATTTCTTGTTATCATTTATGCCATTATAAATCTCAGTCATAAGTTTCAGCATGGCATCTTCAGTATTTCGTCCCTTTTGGAACCCAAACTGGTTTTTACTGTAAAATTTGTGTTTACATAAAAAATTAACTAATCTTACTCTAACCAATTTCTCTAATATTTTAGCAAATACCGATAAAAGCGCTATAGGCCTATAATTATTTGGATTATCTCTATCACCGGCTTTAAAGATTGGAACAATAATGGCATTTTTTAGTTGTTTAGGGTATTTTCCAGAGCTTACACTGAGGTTGAACAGATATACAAGAACTATAGATATATTTCCAATTATTTTCTTTATCAAATCAATTCGTAAATTATCAAAACCTGGGGCTTTTCTAGATTTCATAGATTTGACTGTATTTTCCAGTTCAAAAATTGAGATCGGCATAAAGTACATTGATGATAAGGTAGCGGTCTGGGGGAATTTATGTACAGTGTTTACATGTCTATGTCCTAGGGATAAAGGAGAGGTTAGGAAAGCGTTGGTAGATATTTCTATAAAATGGTCGTTCAGTTCATTAGCAATTTTCATATTATCCTCCAACACTTCACCACCTCTTGATTTGATCTGTTTTACTTGCTCTTTTGTTTTTGATTCGCCAATTAAGGTATTCATAATTCTCCAACCTTCTTTTGTATTCCCTCTTAAATTATTCAATGTTTTTTTGAAGTATTCGCCCTTAGAAGTTTCGATTTCAGTTTTTATTATTTGATCACGGAGAGCTTTGTTCCTCACACTAAGGCCTTCATTATATGGTTGTCTCAATGTTTTTTTGTATAATTTATTTTTTATTTCGATTTTTTTTAATATAAAGCTAGTTAGCCATGGTTTATTTGAAGGTGTTATGGGGAACGTTTTGTTTGCATTTCTCTTGAAAGTAGCAGAATCAATGCACATTTTAAAAATTTTTAAAAACTCATCAAAAGCAATGTCTATTTCATTGTTCATATACTAGACCAATCAGCCTGTTTCAGTTCACTATTTAATAATTCTATATTTATTAAATTAAATTTATTAGTTGGTAAAAACAACCAACACTTATTGAACTTTTAGTAGTTTATTATTTGAATGGAGGAATGGTGCTTGCTTCGTGATTCAAAAATATAAATATTTCATATTTTGCATCCAGTAGAACTGCTTAGAATTTTAAAAAATAGAATATACTTTGTTTTCTATTAGAGAATAACTGTTGTGTTACTATTATGTATTTTTGGATTAAAAAAAAAAAACAGTCAAGAATATTTTGAGTCTAAGAAGCAAAAGCAGAACACCTAATCTAGCCTGATTACACTTAATGAAGCTTATTGGAAGTAATGAGTTACCGTAAGTTACTTGAAACTATTACAGTAATTTCAAGTTTATTGTATTAAAAATACAAAGTACCGTACCATACTTCTACGTAAGAGTTAAGCTTTATAAAATTTACCACTCAGTGCTCAAAAAGCATCCAGGTTTGTTTGAATTTATTCTTATCTCATGGACGATTCACAGTATAACAGTATAATTCACATAATTTAGATTTAGTTTAGAAAGTACAGTAGTTCTCGATCTTCTCCTTTTCTTTAAATTGAATAAAATGGATCACATTTGAGTGAACTCAATTCAATCCATTAAATTTTATTTTCAATTGGGTGAACTCGTTGGGTGAGACTGCGTTGGGGAATTTGGAATGTGCAAGTTAAAAAAATGGTACATTTTTGCTTCACAGGAGAAAAGGTCTCACAAAGAAATCAAGCGATTTTCACTTATAATAGAGTGAAATATATAATATACAATAATCGAAGAAGTCGGAAATTGGGTCTTTATATAGGAAATCATTGCATTAATACGCTAACGATTAATCTTTCATGTCAAGGATTGTTCTTGATCAATTGAGCAGGTAAAAATGCCGGTTCCTCACTATTGTTCCACCTGCCAAGATATCAACAGCTTGTTGAAATCAATAAACAATTTGGTAAATTCGGAGCTAATTGATGCTTAAACAATCAATGTGTATAATTGGGTCACTATATTATTGAGTTACTTGTTTCTCTTTTCAGTATTCGAGAAGAGTTTCTACGGTGAAAATGGCTCAGGGACAATTATTCCTGAATTCAAACTCAAATTTTGAGTTATCTGTTAGACCCATTTATATTTTTAGCAGAATTTTGGGTCTAGCACCATTCAGTTTGCCTTCATATAAGATTTCATACAAAGATGCAGTTTATTCATTGATACTAGCATGCCTTGTTACATACGATGTGGTCCACAGAATGAAAATAAAAAATTTCGAAACATTGCCAAAAATTGGAAAAATCCTAATAACAATTGAACAGTTCAACATTTGTGTTAACGCTGTAATTTGCTGGATTTTAGCATTTTTACGATTTGGAAAAATGTCGGTGAGTCTGAGAGGATTCCTAGAAGCCGAAAAACTGATTGGAAAATTGAAAGTTTCCCTTCCCCATACATTATTTTTAAAACATCAAAAAATCCATATTTTCATTGTGATGATAACAATCCTCATTAAATTTTTTCTGGAGTTTTTCATAGACGAAGACATACATTTCGGATTCTTGGTAGTGAATCTAGTGAATTACATAGTTCTGCTACAGTTCATAGATATTGTACTATTGTACCGATCTTATTTCAAAATTTTGAATGACCAGTTGAATCATTTGAAAAATAACATTTCTTTCCAAATTCCTAAAAACCACATCAGACTGACTGAAAATCTATTGAAAACAAACTTCATCGCAGATGTAACAGGTCCGTGTAAAAATGGGACCATTTATAGATTGAGAATCATACGAGAGACTCATCGATTTTTGTACAGTTTACAATCTGAGTTTTCAGCGTTTTTCTCTTTCCAACTCTTGTGCAGTATATCCAGTATATTCGTATCAATAATACAGAATTTGTACTTTTTTGCACTCTTTGCTTTTGGCGTACTGGCAATGTACAATCCACGTTTTTGGATGAGCATGGTTAACGCTCTTCTTACAGCTCTTTTGAATTTTGTGATTCTGGTAATACTGGTTCAAGTTTGCACCATCACTAGCGAAGAGGTAAGTATTAATTTTGTCCAAACAATATTTTTCATATTATCAATACATAAATTTTATAATTAATATACCCTATATCAATCCACTTACTACTAATAAACCCTTAATAATATAATATATACTGTTCCATTCGACTAATTTGAAATTTGCCTATAGGTTATCAGTTTTGTCCTAGAAATAAAGTTCAAAGTTTTATTGATGATTGGAATAATACAGAGGGAATAAATTGTACGGTAACCAATGTGATGAGTAAAATTTTTGTAATTATAACCAACTGCAATTATTGTAAGTAAAAACTGTCCATTTATGTATTATTAAGTTCCTTGTAATAGCAGCTTCGAGCTGATGTGAATTTTTAGAAGAAATATTTCAAGCTGTGTGACCAATCAAAAGCTTTTAAAAAAAATAATAATTTTATTAATAGTAATTAATTTTGAGTATTCATTAACAAAGCTCAGGATTTCACAAATGAGGCAAATTTATTGGTTTTCGTTGTCAGGATTGACAAGAGTTTTGTTATGAATTTGACTATATTTTTATAAATTGTAGGAATCCTTTAGTGCTTAGTCTAGTATGGAATAATGTAGTGTAATCTATATGTGTATTATTGGTTTTCAACTGTTTTTATTAATCATAAAAACAAATTTTATTGATCATAATAAAGTAATTTTATTAATCATAAAATATTAAATGAGGAATTATAAATACAGTACTAACAAAAATATATAGAAAATATATATTAATGTAGCCTACTAATCTTATACATAGAAAAAATATACAGATGCTATATTTTTAATAGGAGGCCTATGTTGAAATCTTATGAAGGAGCGAAGTTAATGATTATAATTCAAAAATATACTTTTTCAGATAGTAAAAATTTAATTTATTGTGAGAAATAATACAACTTTATCAAATTTGTTGAATCCAACAGGTAAGCAACACAAGTGTCCTTGTGCATGCTCTCTTGAATAATGAAGACACAAATTCAGATTTGAATGAAGATGTGAGTACCTTCTACAATAAATTCATTATAAGATTAATCTTAGATTATATTATATTTGATTTAATTATATTATTCGAGTTATTCCACTAGAATAAAAGTTAGAGTATCAAATGTTGAGTGTTGATAAGAAGTTCTTGATTTTTCTGTTAATATTGTATATTGTTGGCATTGTATTTTTCATATATTTTTTTCTGGTAAAAAAAGCATTATTCTATTCTATTTGTAAGTGCAGATGTTTAAAGTGAACGGTATTGGAAATTTATAGAATAATAAAATTTATTATGCCCATATCAAGACAGCCCATTAACAATCATGTTTTAAGAAGCTCAGCTTGAATTTAATTCACTCTTGAAAAGCAATCAATCACCTAGATCCAGGTGTTCCGACAGTTTCTGTAGACCTAAGTACAATTGAAGTATTTTTGACACTATAGGCTAGTCTTATCTGCACAATATTGAATTTTCAATTACTTTGATTTTCAAGTTCAACTCTCTAAATTTCAGTTGCTGTTATTCTCAAACCAACTGAGTCATGAAAAAGTTGTATTTACTGCATGTGGATTTTTCAACTTGGATTTCACCCTCATCAACACAGTAAGTATAAAGTGGCCAAACAAATAATGTACAGAAAATTCAGAGTTATATTTTTTGAAAGTTTAAGCGAACATGAATAGAAGATAAAGGAAATGTATTTCTCCAACAATCTGTGAGCGTTCAATGCTTGTTATAGAGAATAATAGATAAAGATACAAAAAAGCTTACACTTATATTTTCTATGTTTTCTTTCAAAACCATGAGATGAAAAATGAGTTTAACGTGTTATGTAATTGATTTCAGGTGTTTGGAGCAGTTTCAACTTACATGATAATTCTCATACAATTCCAGATAACATCATAGGTCATATAACTGAATGACTAGATACAAAAAGAGTAAATTTGAAATCTTCAATAAAATCTAATGAGAAATATGAAAAATGTCACAATTTATCTTCTAGCACAAATTAATTATATTATAAAACATTGTATAATAAAAAATTCAAAGCACCTATGAATTTAATTTTATATATTAATTGAAAACATATTAGAGAAAAGCAAGGATAACTGCAGCCTTATGGTGTTACAATAACTTACCTTGGTGAGAGCGGTTGCTGAGTAATCATGTGGTTAAGTAACAAACATTCAAGACCGCTCTCGGATGGGTGACCGACGCAAAAAATTGTGCAATTAGCCGTAAGGGTCTCCCCACCGATAAAAAAACTTACCTGTAGATATTCGCTGAAAAATTATAGTATATTTAAGGGAAGTTGCATAATTATTATTATTGGGGTTGTGGTTGCAATACCATCTAATAATTGACGAACGTCTGATACTCCCGTACCTCTTCCCGATAGTTCAGAACTCAACTTATTGAATTGGAGGTCCAATCACGTCCATTCAACTGTCATTATCATTTTCCCCCATTACTCACGCACAAGTCTAGGAGCAATATTGTATTTAAAACATCAACAGTGTTGTTTGATGATATAGAGTTTAGATGAAATTTGATTATGATGTGAGAGGTATAAGGATATTAACTTTAATTATACATGGAGGATGAACATGAGACGGCTAAGATGAAACACTATATCAATATTGTAATGATACACTGATATAAGGGAAATTCCTATCTTTCTCCGTTGGATGATGTCACAGTTATTCGATATTACGATTTAAAAATTTTATCTACTCCGTGTTAGGTATCTATAATCTTTGGAGTAAATAACATTGAATAAATGAAAATTATGAGTTAAGTGATGCTCTTATACAAGTAGAATTTGCCTGAGAAGAAAAATGGAAATGTGAATATTGACTTGTAGCTTTAACCTTGATCAATGAGAATAAGTTTTGATATGATTATGACTATCGCAATTTATTTTTTAGTATTATACCCTTTAATCAAGTTGTGTCTACAGCTTCTTGAAAGCTCATTTTTATTTCCTTGTCAATTCATTAATTGATCATAAATTTCTTCATTATCGATTTTCTTTTCCTTAATTCCCAGGTACTCGACTGCACGAGCATCTTAAAATTATCATTACCCGACTTTCCAGGTTATTGGAATACTTAAAGTCAAAACCCTTTTAGTCAAACATAATATCAGTAGTGGTGTAACCAAAGTATAACCAGAAAGAAATTCTTAGCTGGTCTCGGAACAAGTTGACATGAGAGACATATATGTACTAAATTTAAGATTAAGACATCTTCTTAGAAGGTTTTCCAGCCCACTAACAATTTATAGGAATAACTCTTTATAGGAATTGAAAGATAACCTTATAAATATCTTCAATTCTACAGCAACATACAGTACCAACCGGCAAACAACTACAATAATTTTAAATTAGTTTCCAGCTTACCTACAATCTATTTAATTTCAATGTCTTCTTAGAGATTGTCAATTACAAATTTCGAATTTTCATTATCGGTTAAATCAGTGAACGTGTTGATGAAATTGTTAGTGTGCCTGATATGGCTGGTGTTCACGAGAGTTGTGACAATTCCATAAATGTAGTGGACATCGTTGATTTTGAAAGTAAGTCCTGCGCCACTGTCATAATTGCATACAGAAGTCACGTCTGTGCCTGGAAAAAAAACATCGACTAGGTTCAGAAACCGCAATAATAGAATCTCGTTAAAACAATAATTGAATTTGTCTAGAGAGTTGGAACAATACACACGCAATAGTGAGTATATGAAGAACTAATTAGATTTTTCTGTTAATATTAACATCCATTTCAACACATTTTTTATCAAATCATTGCAAATTCAAATTTTCCACCTAAAAATCTTCTCACTCCACAACGCCCACCAATAGAATCCCCATTTCAACTATTTTCCTTCAGTTTGATTACTGAATAACGTGTGTAATGGAGAAAATAACGAGGAGAAAATAATTATGTTGGAGTAATATTTAGTTTGAAAGTTGAAATTTTCATCACTATTTTGTTGATGTGTATATAGCAGAACACAAATATACTTATGCATTGAAATAAGAAAAAAAAATATAAATCTACATGGAATGATATTCACATTACCTAATAAACTGACACATTCATTACACAATACAGAACTAGAACGTATTTGAAATGTTTTTAGGGTTTAAAGAATTTATTAAAAATAGTATAATTTCAAATAATTGGCAAATTCACCTACTTTCAAAATTCTCAACATGAATGATCCCTAATAACACGTTAGCACTTAATGATCATTAGTACTATATGATTCGAAATAAAAGGGACTATGGGTAGTTCGGGTTCTCAAATCGTTTTACGCGTATTATAATTATTAGGAGGCTTTCTTTTTAATCATTTAGAATTTTTAGATCCTTCACCTTCGAATAAATAATACGCAAGAACTGATTCGTATGGATATTTGAACATTTAAGGTAACACATCGCATCGCATACGCATACACTGGAATCATTCCTAATACTGCCCTCTCACTCAGAGCTCAAGCATCACTTAGCAACGGAATAGGCCTTCTTCATTAAGTCTCTAACATAATCATGACAGAATTTGCGCTAGAAATTTCTGTATAACAGTTTTCTATTAATTAAAATAAGTATAGATGCTTTAATAAGTATAATAAAATGAACATCAATATGCAGTGATTAGGAAAAGAAGTTACACACAACTGCCAACTTAAGAGCAACCAATACCACAAACTGTTCATAGCTAGCGGTGGAACAAAACGTACAGTTCATTGTTCAGAAACTAATATTTCTTGGAGAACCTACGGATTTTTGGAGTTTGAATTATTAAAATCATACTAGAGTAACAATTCTTAACGAAAAAAATTATAAAACTTTCAATCACTATAGTGAAAGCAATCAACTGTCACTAATATGTTCGTGCTTCCTTACCAGTGGGAGAGAATGCACAAAATTTATCAGGACTTAGAAATGAAGTTAGATAATTCGAGCATTCATCACGTGGCACATATGGCAGTTGGCCGGACTTCAATCTTTGGTCTTCATCATTCATCGTGCATCTTGATTGTGCTGTGATGTCGCCAGAAGCGCTAGTGTGCAGATGCCAACCAACTATCTGAAATTCAATAAACATTCTCAATACATAAAAATATAGGGAGCTATGATTAATTTTTTCTGTGATGATGCCCACTTAAGCTCTTGGCTTGTGCGTGGGTAATAGGAAAGATGATGCTGAGAGATGAATGGATAACAGCTTTAAGTGGATTCCAAACCACCAGGAAGCAATTTTGATTATCACGAATGAATGAGATTCAGCGGTAAAAGGCCACAAACTGGAAGGTGGTCATCCTTACAACGTGAATAGCAGGAGAACGTCTCTTATCTAATTTGGCGATTAGGTAACGGCAGGACCATCAAAGCCAAACGCTTTGATGAGGTTTCATTTTATAGCGACATTCTTTGGATGATGAATTGTACAAAAAAGAGAAAAATACTGGAATTATTTATCTTGATGCATTTTCTCTATTGTCTTTTATACTGCAGTTCAAATACAACACATTAATTAATTATTATCTATAGTTAACTTGTTTCAAAACCGTAGATGAATTAATTTCTGAAATGAAATTGTTCTCCATGAATGTGGAATATACCAATAAATTACACAAGAGGTTTAATATCTAAGGACACATTATTGAAGATGTGATTCCAAAAAAATAATTAATCATTATACTGTATATAAGAATATATGCAGAGAAAAAATCTAAGAAGACTTACTGAAGATGAGAGTCCAAAAAGAATAATTAATTTTTTTTTGAGGGTGATGCCCACATGAGCTCTAGGCTTGTGCGTGGGTAATGAGAGGGGTGATGATGAGAGATGACGACTGTTTTTAGGCAGTCGGGACCGACGGCTTTTCGTCTCCTCCGAAAGACGGGAGTGGCCGTTTCTGCCAAAATCCGTTCCGGCAACTGTATTCGAACTTGGAACCTTTGGATTATCAGACAGGCGCTTATCGCCCTCGGCTACGGACCACTCCAAATTATACTCCAATTATTATACTGTACGGTATATAAAAACAAATTTCAATATATTATGACCTGGGGCCTGTTGCATGAGAAAATACAAGCTAGTAATACTAGTTGTCACTATGGTAAATTGCCATCTGACAACTAGTATTACTAGCTAGTATTTTCTCATGCAATAGGCCCCTGATGTTTCATAAAACTTACAAGTTCAGAAATACTGGTGGAATGGCGAACTCACAATGAAATTTGAAAAAAATTTCATGAGTTACTACAGATGATCTGTCAGTTTGTGTGTGAGATCGCCATTTAACCTGTTTTTCTTGAATTCTATGCTTTATGAAATAGGTCCCTGGTTAGATTTTATGGATCAGTTTGAATTTTAAAAGGAATTTTGCATTGGCATTTCCTTGTTTATCCTGGTTTTTTGAGTACATTATAATCAGATTCATTCAATTTTACGTAGAGTACGATGGCAAAGAAATATTAATGAATTGGTTATTACCGATCCTTGTCTGTCGGGTGAAAGTTTGTATAATCGTTTTTTGTCAATACAAATTGGCATGACATGATTGTTAACATCCACCGCTGCAGCCAACTCAATAATCGCTAAATCGTTATAGTAATGATTTGAACTTCCTTGATAATTATCTGGTTTTTTAAATTCCGCAATCTGAAAACATAGAAATAAAAATCTGAATAGGATTGAACTTCACTTTATCTTTCAAAACTTTGTAAAATATTAATTAAATTCTCCTCTATTTTCATAAAAATGGTGGGATTGTTTTGAAAGTGGAACCATCAACTACTGATAAAGATTATTGTTTTGCTTCAGATTGAAAAAAATTTAGTAGCCTAACTTATATCCTTTGTTCTTTAAGATCGATTTCAAACATTTATTTCATTTGTAATAACTGAATGAATTCTCAGAGCATCTTAATCATAACTTAATTGTGTAGCTTATGTCCGCTGTTCGAAAACCCTCAGTTTGAAACCCAATACGAGAACGACAGTCGATAGAATAATATCTATAATATAACCTACGCAGTAAAAAGTCATAGAAAAAACTCTTATTTTAAAGTTAATCAAGAATCAGAATTAATCAGTAATATGAATAAATAAATGTATATAAGTATCCCAAATTTATCCAAGTATCTCAAATTGATTAAATCCAAAACAGAACCTGAAACCAACATAAACTTGGAGCATACCTCTCTAATTTGAATAGCCTGATCATGCGGGTGTTGGAAACTGCTATGGTAGTTGCCCAATGCGATTCTCAATCTTTTCTTTTGTCTTAATTGACCATTTTTTGGATTAATGATACAATTAGCGGCTGAAAACGAAAAGAAAGCTATATTAGACATATTTTCAAATATTTGAAATTTTACCAATAAAATTACAATCAGGATTAGTACACCTACCAATCATTTTTCAAATATAATTATACGAGATGTACATGTATGATTTGTAGCTAACTTAATCAATGTAGAATAAATACAGTATCAATGTCAAAAAACTTACCGGTAAGAACTTTGGTAGGTGAGATAAGTGTGCCACTACAAAACTGTACATATTTTCCTCCGGATTTAACATAAATACCAACATTCCATGGATTTCTAACGACTAAGTTGGCCTGGTCATTTGCTGCTATCGGATCTAGTATTCCACAAACTGCAACAAAGATGTTAGCGCATTATTGAATTACGTTATATATACGCCTACGTCAATATTATGTTGAACATTATTATAATATCAAGTCCTTTTAGGAGTCTCCTTAGACAATTTTCAGAATACTTATACATAGTTCAGTGAAATAATTGAGCCCATACATCGAAATTTTTGTATGTAATTCTCTTATAGATGAAACCCTCTTGGATAATTTATTGGTGTCTTCCATATCATCTACATCTTGCTCTCTCACATTCTGAATTCAAATTAATAGAACAAATTTGCTTAAAGACTTCTCCTCTGCGAATATCAAGAAAGGTAGAGTAATAAACACATAAATACGTTGAATTGATCACTTTGATTCAACCAAATAACATTTGTATTGGCATCTATGTGAAATTGATCATTAAAAGTTTCTACTGTTGGAGTAAAGCCGTTGAAAAATATTCAAAACTATAGAATTCCCATTAAATGTCAAACCTTCAAAGCTAATATTCATTATTACTGTTTCCTTCATGATCCCCACTAATAGGCTAATTAATAGTAGGCTATGAAGGTGGAAGGAGTAGATACCAACAGGCGAAATGGGAAATGAACCCACAATATAGCAGTTATAGTCATGTTGTAAGCGCTGTGGCACTATTTATTTATTTATTTAGCATATGGCTTTTAATAGTGGGGAGGCCCCAACATGACCAATTATCCCTTGATAAACAGACATCAGCATTTAAAAAGTATTTTTGATTTTATAAAGTCCGAAAAATAGATAACACTAAAACACAGTACAGAACACTCATTGATGATCGAAAATATGCTGTGGCACTCTAATTAAAATTGGAAAATCACTTCAATTGATAAAAAAATCAATTAACAAGAGTGAAAATAATAATTTATTTCTGGTATCTATTTTCTAGTATGGTGAGATTTTTCATTTTTTACCGATTACTATTAAATAATAAATTTAATAATAATCAGGAGGTTATGCCTGTATGTTTTCCCAAGATTCATTTGTTTCTCGTTGGAGATTATGTGTTTTCCCGATCATTATTAAATAATTGGGAGGTTATGTGTTTTCCCGAGATTATTACAGTAATTGAATAGCAACATTTACGACAACGTTCTTGGTTAGAAAAGCTACTATTATATTGAACAAAAAGTGCCCGTACATAAATTCGAAATATTTGAATGTTGTTACTTACTTTTCTCACAGGAATAATTGAGTTTCTCCCACTGAGCATTTGGAAGACATGTGATCTGTTGGGAGGGGTTGCCCCGTCCACTGTGGCCCTCTTTGCAAGTGGCAGTGGCCACTGTGCCTGCCACACTGGCACCGCAATCCACAGTTCTGCCCTTGTGAATACACCGAAAGTCGGTGTTTGATGAGTCCAACGGAGGACAAGCACCTGCAAAACATTTTCCTGTTTTAAAATCGAAATTCAAACCCGTGAGATACAAAGTAGAGACTTGAGGAACTCAAATGTATGATTTGAAGTCACAAAAAATGCATAGGCCAAGCTAAACAAAATTTGCAGCACTCTCATTCAAATTTTGTGAGATATTCATTGATAATGCAGCTTTCTAGAGTAAAGCTTAAAGATTTCCTGTTTCTATCAACACTTTCGGCCAGTTGTTATTTTGAGGGACTTAAAGATTTGAAAGTAACAAAAAATAAATACAAAAATAGCAACATTCGCTTTCAAATTGTTGAAGCATTGTAAAATAATCATTGATAATGCAGCTTTCTCGAGTAAAGCTTTAGGATTTCCAGTTTCAACAACACTTTCGGCTAGTTGTCAATTGAATTTAACCCCCGTGACGTGACATCTAACAATGCCAAAGCAACTAGAACCAATGAATGCTTCGGACATCAATGCAATGACGCCAGTATACAGTGATTGAATTTAGATGATTTTTTGTGCAACTGGCCGTTTTTAAAATGAATCGCTTCAAGTTGCTTGTGCTGTTATAGTGACTATATAAATATATATAACTTATGAAGCGCTACAGCCCTGCGTGGACCTTGGCCTCCTCAACTATTTGCCTCCAATCATCTCTCTGACATGCCCGCCTCTTCCAATTCCTTACTCCTAAGCATGTCAAATCTTTCTCCACATCTTGCAGCCAGCGTGTTTTAGGGCGGCCTCTTCTTCTCGTTCCTTCCATTCTTCCGAAAAGCATCTGCCTCTGCATTCTGTTCTCCTCCATTCATATAAATATATATACTGTATCTATAATTATAATCACTGTAGTGCTGTAACACCAACCTCGTAATGTTCCGAACTCCACTATTGGGAAGAGCTTTTCCACTCCCAAGTTTCTATCACATCCGCACCCAACAAAGGATAAAATAGGTGGAGCTGGCCATAGAAGTTTTTACATAGCAATGTTGTACTGTATGTTGGTAATAGCCGACCATGCAAGCTAATTATTGATATGAATATCCTCCATCTCTAACCAGTATGACAATAGGTTAGGCTAACTATAGCAGATTAATTTTGTTGAAATGGTCGATTCCGAGAATTATTACAAATTTATAATAAAGGTTACTTGAATTCTGATGAAAAAATTGTGGCTATAGCAGAAAAGGAATTTTCACTTAATCTAAATTCCTTATCCCATATCATACAGCTTTTTTTTTTAGAATGTAGGACTTCTTAAGATTTTTATTCAAATTACGGTCGTGTATGACAATGAATATAATTCTATATTTACTAAAAGTGGCATGATTTTGCAGGAAAACTTATGTTTATCGCGAGACAGGGCATTTCCTCCAAATCTATACTCCTAGGCCCCATCACATAACTTATATTAGAACTTGGTAGTCGTGCGATTATTATTCAAATTACTTATACATTCATTCATTCATTGGCAAGATACATTACAATGTGAGAAGAATCAACAGACATTCGTCCAAAACTGTTTCTTTCCCAAATTTTGATAAATTAATAGTCCAGAGGTTATCACGAATCTAAGATCGAGATTCCACCCAAAAAATGATAAATTTACCACTTACGTAAACAGAGAGAAGTCAAAGACGATTCACTAATCCACTTGGCTTTATAACAAAATATTGTCTGAGTATTCTCATTTGCTAAAAATCCCTTTTCACAACGAAAATAGATAACGTCTGTTTCTTTAACCAGAAGACCTGGATTTAGTATACAATTGGCAGTATCTTGATTTTCTCTGCACCTGAAAGATATGCCTTCTATGGAAGGAATTTTACAAAATCTGAAAAATAAAGAGAATTTATTTCTAATATTTGTGAGAGAAGATTTTTACACACAATTAAAGTTTAGTCAATCAGTTGATTTGATAGTATTTTCAGTTTGCCAATTCATCATTCACCTTCCATACTAAGTTTTTATCATTTTCAGACTGAATTTATTAGCATACTTTGAAAGAGAATAAGATTATATGCAATTCGCAATGAGAAATTTAATAAAATAAAATATTTCGAACAATGCAGGGGTGGAAGCATTTTAACGTTCCACGAAAGGTTTCCTTCTTTTAGTTTTTAATAGATCATCATAGGTTTTAGGGTTGACCCCGTTGAATTCTGATGAGTTCGATTTGAGTACCTTATCTAATTATTTAATTTTTTATACCTCTTTTCATCTAAAGTTTTGATAAGTTCCAGTTCCAGACCTTCTGAATCTCTTATTCAATGGATGGCAATGGAAGCTATTCAATCTATCTAATTTTGAACAAATGACTCAATAAAAACCAAAATCTATGGCATATATAATTATGATTATTATTTGTAGCCCGACAAAATGGATTTCGAAATAATTTTGGGAATAAGATTGAAAAATCGACTTTTTTAGCTTCTTACCTCTCTCTAGTACGATTACAAAGTAGATAATTTTCGTCGGAGCCATCCACACAGTTGTTTTTATTATCACACATATCTGAAGAACGAATGCACGCTCCATACGCACATTGAAAAGTATTCTCTGGACAACTGAAAAGAAAATGAAAAAATAAGTCTCGACGGCGCAACCCTAATCAATGGATAAGTAAGAGGGGTTTAAGAGTTTAAAGGTGATAATCAAAACAAGAATGAATTTAATACAGATAGTCGCTAATTAAACCAACTCAGACCGAAGAAAAAAATAAATCCGAACGTGTTGTAGAATTTATAATGGAAACAATTGTTGTTATGAATATTGTTATTGTAATAGTAGGGGAAAATTATACACTTATGAAAATTAACACTTAAATAGTCTACTTATTGCTCTGAACCAGAGATAATCCATTCAGTCTATTTTTAGATATTCAGATCTAAAATACTTGGTTAAGTAGTTAGTCTATGCTCTGAAATCTTATTATTGCCAGACGATTGTTCAATTTCAATTTAGGAAGAAAACAAGTATTTGTGACAAATTGTATTTGGTTGGAACAGTCTCACAGATTTCCTAAATATTTAGTGTTTGAATAAGATAAATGAGGTATTTGAATAGGCCTACCTTAAACCATAGCAGGCTTCAATGCTTTCATCTGATCCATCGGGACAGTTCTTTTCCCCATCACAACTGGCACTATACGAAATGCATTCACCACTGCGGCATTGAAAAATCCTAAAAACAATCGAGAAATGAGAAAAAATTAAAATACTCAACAATAAGTTACAGGTTGGATAACCAAGATGTGTCTTGTAATGAAAACAGTTTATTTTAAAATTAACCTCGAATTTTTCGTTAATGATAGGCTATTAACATATTATAGGCATTGCAATGGTTCTGCGAAGGGTCACATTTGGCAGGAAAATTTTTTATAGCTGAATTATAGGTCTTTGTGGAAAAGGGAATTAAATAACCAAGTTTGTATTCATGCGATATATGTATGTTAAATACAGCTTATTCTTACCGATATGAGTAAGACTATGAATCCTGGTTGCATAAGACATTCAAAAAGACTTGCTTATCAGCGATTCTTGCAAGCATTATTTACCGTAGTAAGCATATATTTAATCTAATCATTGGCTGAAAGTCAATGACTTCGCCAACATATAACACGTCTTAAAATTAAATCGAAAACAATTGTTCACATAATAAAAACTTTAGATAAGATACGTAGATAACAATCTTCCTCTGTTAGAAGATGTCAAAGACGCGGTTCTATGTATCTAAGTGGATTTCTTAGGACTTCTATTTCATTTTGTTTTATCCAAAACATCGGCAGAGCATAAAGCTCAAAAAAGTATACAATGATCCATATTTTTGTACCTTTGAGGCACAGAAATATTGAAGCTCGTAAGTTCCTTCACTTCAAAATCATAAAACAGAATCGAGTACTTTATTTGCTCAAAATGTCACAAAATTAAAAAAAAACCAAGAGAATTTCTCATTAGGCTGAGCCTGCTTGGAGAAATACTTCGTCTGATGATAACGAAACTATTCTTTGCTAGGTGTGTACGCTTCTCAACCTAAAAGTTCACTTGCTCTTGATCAGTTTTGTCGGTACTGTGCACTCAATTAAAAATTTGAATTTCAACTTTTTCAGTCTAAATTTAGAGTAATTTATTTAGAGTACTAGCATTATTGTAATGTATCATTTTACCCTCTGCAAGGAGGTGCTGGTCGGGTTAGCCATGTAAAGCCGGGGCAGACCTGCAACAGTTCATCAGAATTGTCGCTGCAGTCTTGAATTCCATCGCACTTGCGCGAACTCTCAATGCAACCTCCGTACGCGCAGCGGAAACTGCCAGCTGGACAGCTGAAAAAAAATTCGCATTAGTGTGATTTCACAAAAGAAGCTGTCGCGTTGTAAGCGTTTGCTGAAAATATATTAATTCAGGGAGCGGCAGAAACACCTGACGGGTTTTGTTTGTGCACAGCTAGTACGGCAGACAGGTGGGGAGAGCGGTGTTCTGAAGGCCATTTCTGACGTGCAATTTCAATCACCATGGAGCAGTGGTCCAGTGATGATCGTGCGTTCGTCGTTGAGACATATTTTAAAAGTAGGGATTTTTCTGTCACCCAATTTTTATTTAACGTATGGCTTTTAATAGTGGGGAGACCCGAGTAGGGTTGTTCCACTTCACCAACATAACCAATTATCCCTTGATAGGGAACATGGTGAAAGTTTGTTTTCACTTAGAAAACAGACATCATCATTTAAAAAAAGTATTTTTAAAAGTACACAATGATAGCTTTGCAGACATGTTCATCTGGGTAGTAAGGGACAAGTTCCATCCCGTAACACCATCGAGTTCAACTATTTCAAAGTTGAAACAAAAGCCTGGAGGACCCCAATGTCAGTGAGAACGCTGGAAAACGTTGAGCTAGTGTGATGAATAGCCCGCATGGCCTGCCACACTTATGTATTGAATTATTTGTACGTAAA
Source organism: Laodelphax striatellus (assembly GCA_017141395.1). NCBI lineage: Eukaryota > Metazoa > Arthropoda > Insecta > Hemiptera > Delphacidae > Laodelphax > Laodelphax striatellus. The sequence goes on along the minus strand of CM029534.1, from coordinate 12,954,417 downwards.
ATCTGTGTCAAGTGTCAATCTCTGTCTCATCATTTCAATGAAAATGTTATGGGATTTGTCCGAGCTAACCGATCAAAAGTGTGACATCAAATGGCCATACTGTGATTATACAGTCACTGTAGCTGTAACAAGACTTGAAACCAACTTTCTTTGTAAATGATAAAGAGTACATTACCTGGTACCATACTCATATTGCAAAGAATAACTAAGATTTAATTTGTAATCCCCACAATATTTATCCAATTGTCAAACAAAAAGAGAAATTAGATTATTTTTTAAAAGACCGCAAATATCTTGTTGCTAATACGTATACGTTATCACCAAGTGGAACAATAAATAAAAATGACATTTTATTATTATAATATTCGATTAATGATAGAACAGACGATTTCATTATCATAGAGATTATATTTGCAGCCCTTATTTCCTAGCAAGATCAGAGGTTTAGAGGTGCAAAGAAGTTGCCCACCCCTAGCTAGAGGCACCATTAATCAAATTTTTTTTCTCTTTTTTTTTCTGAGGATGATGCCCACATGAGCTCTAGGCTTGTGCGTGGGTAATGATGGGGTGATGATGAGATATGATGACTACTTTTTAGGCAGTCGGGACCGACGGCTTAACGTCTCCTCCGAAAGACGGAAATAAATGAATGAAATCAAATAATGAATAAATAAATAACTGTCACAAAAATAGCATGATAATATAATAAATGCGGAAATATGAGGATGAATATCTTATCATGAATTTCACTTACTCCACGTTGCGGCATACTGCATGAGTTTCATCTGAGCTATCCAAGCAGTTTTGAGTTCCATCACAAACATCAGAAGATTTGATGCACTCACCGCTTTCACACTTGATGTAGCTGAAACATTTTCGAATAATCAGACTGAATTAAGCCAAAAACTACTAGATATTAAATACAAACTTCTAAATTGTATAAAATTAACACTACTGTTTACTGCCAAGATTAATATTCTGATTTAAATATGATTAATATTCTGTAAATATTTATAAATATTTATCATCTATATCAATTTCAGGAAATAAATAATATATTTAATTACTTTCTCTTAATCATTATCCAAATTATCCAATATGGGTTTACCATAATTAGATGATGTCTTCTTCCTTGAGCAAATCTCACCAGAGATATTTGTATAGACGTTTTTTTATTTCATGCTAAGTTCTTTTAACGTTATCGTATAACAGAATTGAATTAGAAGTGCCTCTTGATATCACAATTTAAATTTAATAAATCATGCCAACTCACAAATACAGCAAAGATAAAAAAATGCTTTTACTTTTCAGAGCAGTCTCCTCGTTTCAATGTAGCAATACCATGTTCTGAAAAAAGAAAAGTAACTTGATTAGTTGAATTCAATATGGGTGAATCTTAAGCAAAATGATCAAAAATAACAATCACAACATGAGAGGATGAAAAAAATGCATAATTTCGCTATGATAGAGCTACACAGTACCGTACTAGACATTTTGCTAACAGACAGAATAAAGAGTTATGCCTGGTTGTTCGTATTAAATGAATAAATAAATAAATAAATAAATAATTTATTTCCACTTCATTGCAATACATAGACAAAAAACAATTTAAAAATTATCATAATATAGGATAATACATAGAATAAATCACACAAACATATTACATAGAGGTTACAAAGTGTCATAAATAAGAAACATCATACAAGTAGTATTATTAGTTCACACAAGTAATAATAATAATGTAAAATAAAATAATAGTAATATGATAGTATAATAATAAATTTTGACAATGTGGTTGTTTGCCTCACACAAAATTATTCACAATATGGAATACGCTGCTTCTGAGGCTTTTGTAGCCTGAGTTGAAGCAACCATACGATTTTATGTACTTAGATGGAAGAAAACAAAACAATGGGGTGGTGGTACAGAAACAAAATAAATATTATTCAATTACAATCAATGATATTGCAGAAAAAGATACAATAAAAATATTAATTTTTTACCTAGATTTCAACAAAACAAAAGTGATTATTTAATTCAATTCTACAAAATCTATCAATGAAGCTATCTATAAATTGAACCGGGCTTTAATAGACGTACGAACAACCAGGCATTAGACTTCCAAGAATTAAAAATTCTCTACAAGAAAGCATCAAGTGTGAAAAATGTCCGCCAAACTTCTCAAATAGAACTTTGTAATGAAATAGGTACACCGCTTGGATGAGACTCAATTGGCAATATTTTCTCATGACTCAAGCCTTTAGAAACGAAAACTTAATTTGACAGAAGGAATAAATAAAATGTATTGACGAGGAAGAATAATAGGCGAAGGTAAAAAATAGAAAATGAAAGTATAGGCGGGATTTGAATAAATGGAGCTCAGAAAATATGAAATGGCAATGAGTTTCACGATCGTGAAACTAGGAGAGATTATTTTGTAGGAAATTTAATTTCTGTGTGGAGAGGCATTTGAAGAATGAAGTATCAAATAGCTGTGGAGTGAAATTGAGAGATTAAAACTACTTGTTCTAGATTGTGGAATGCAAATTAACGCTCTACTGCCTTGTATTGGCAGAAATATATTTCCAATTCAAATCACTTACCAATAATTAGGTCTGGAATATTGTTCAATTTGACCATTGTTTTAACCAAAATAAAATTTTACAACATACACGAACAAATAAAAATATACACATAAAATAGAAAATTGAGAATACTGGGACAAAAAATCCAACAAAAAATTTATCAAGTACCGTATACTTGTATATAGAATCAGGTCTGAATATAGGCTTCCATCAAGAGAAATAATTAGAATTAGGAAGAATGACATCTACTTTTGGTATCTCAAAGCTGAGAATAAATATGAGAAAAGTTTCTTTAAAATTCTAAAGCATAGTTGGCTAGTTTCCGAACACATTAATCAATGTTTTCAATCAGGTCACGAACTAATGTGGTCATTTACCTGCATCGTAAAAGCAAAAATACGCACTATGATTGATGCAATGCACACCGGCAAAATGAATGTCATTCATCTAGATGCATTAGCGAATCTGATGATAATGCAAATATATTCCATTCAATCAACTAAGTTTTGTAGGAATATGAATTTGAGAATTATTGTTTTATTGAATTATTGTCATCAAATAATAATCTACTTACTCAACTGCGTTATTGCAATGATCGTTAACAAAAATAAACCTCTATTACATAAAAACATTAGAATATCACAGTCCCACTATCCAATTACTTAATACAGGAAGAGAAGAGTTTGCAACAGTGCGTTGCAGATATAATACACACAAATAAGCAGGCAATCATATAAAGTAGTCCGGTAGCCGGCAGAACCGGAGAGTCAACTGAACTGACAGCAGTTAGCAATGACCCAAGACCGAGCTTTGGCGATAAAACAACTTTCTGAAGATGTTTCAAATCATCGCTTCATTCCAAGGCTCACTCCCACTACGAACTGTCAGCTGATATCAAGAGATTGTTCAAGGTCGCAATCATTTTCAGACATCTTTTATAATGATATCGCAAGAGTTTTCCTGTTAGGCTGGCATCATCGTTATTTTCTCTCAAGCGGATGATATCCTAATGCAGCGTAGAACGTGCTCCAAGAAGTTACAATTTGGTGTAATATCGTATTTTCCTGTTTCGGAGTTGTTCTATTATTTTATTCGAACATAATTATTTGGAAACTTGAACTGGAAGATAATTTGAAAATTTGAATAATCGACTATTTTTATATCAACTGTTCTCAAACATTTTCCTCAATAAGTTCAATTCAAATAAAGAAGTTTGAAGGAAGATATATCAATTTAGTTAGCCTCTGAGAAATTCTGATATTTTTCAATCAAATATAACTAACAAATCTTAAAATAGAATTTTTTAATTGGAATGAAATATTTTTTTTGCATTTTTTGCTCACATTAAAATGTGTTTAAAAAGTGATAACTTTCAACAATGAAAGTTGAAAATTAATTTTCATGAGCAATAAATTTATATACATGTCAGTGTTACCATTCAATCTTATTCCTCAATATCGAAGCAGAAAAGGGCGAAGGCTTGATAAATCCTTAGTCTTTATTTATTAGTAGATTTCGAATTTTCAAATATGATAAATGATTGACAACTTACATGAATTGAGGTGTCTAAAATAAACTTCGGCACGTCAGAATAATGAATAATTGTCATTTTTCGTTACTTCTGAGTTAAGATTCATTAATTTTAAGAATGTCTAGGTACAGCAAATTAAGAAAAACAAGGACTCTCAGTTTGATAAATATATTAATAATTGCTTCCTTATCATATATAAATACTAATATAAATTTATATTCATTCAAAAGAAATCAAATTTACAGCAAAACAGTAAAAAAGTAGACTTTTTTACCATCCAAGCAGTAATCTTACCACTATCAACGTATTATTGAAAAATTCGAGACTCAATAAATCATAATATAGTATTTCTTGTTAATAAAACCGAGTTATTGAGAATTTTCTTTTATTCATAGAAATATACATTATTATTTAAATGGATTATTCTGGAATAGTAGTAAATAAAATTCAAACACTCAAGTTATGCATGATTTGAGCTTAATCTATTCATATGAAAGTGAATTTTCACGGCCAGCCGAGTTTCCAATATTATAAATAAAGAATAAATAAATCAAAAAACAATACCAATTAAGAAAATAAAAAATAAAAATTAGAAATAAAACAAAATAAAATGAATTTCTATAATACATTTCTGTCACTTTAAAAGTTTCTGCCGGGTTTCGCCAACATTTGTTAGATATTTGACGAGCATCAACAGGTGACAAGGTTATTATAACACTAGTGCCCGGTTTCTCAGTCGTTCAATAAACAGTTTATGGATCCAATAGCAGTATTGAATCAATAACCATGTGTTTTCCAATTCAAAAAAATTATTGATTCAATAGTTTATTGAACAACTGAGAAACTTGGCATTAGTATGCGAAATTCTGACAGTTAATTTTTGAGTTGCTGCAGAAAATTGTTCTGTGTGCATTGATTCATTGCTATATTAGCATTTTATACAATTGTTTATGTATGCGGATTCTAATCACTTGAAATATTATGAAAGACCAGCTGGAGTTTCCGTTGCTTTGCTACAAATTTTTTGTGTGTGCCATGGCCTCTTTTGAAAATCGTCAAATTTTATCTGACAAAGGTTGGTGAAAAGCCAGCAATAGTCAATACATTAAAAGTTGAATTTACCTTTTGTAATTTCCTCATCAACAATTAATAGGAGAAAGGAAAATTTTATGCATCTCATTAATCAATTCAGCTGCGTTTTAACGAAATTACATATGCTGGTGTGAGTTAGGTCAGTGAAAGTACTCAAGGTGAAGCCATGGTTGTGGACGTTCTAGTGCTCGTCACGCCGTATACGACATGATTTTAATTTATTTTGTACATGAATCCTGACCCACTGTCACCGGCGCTCACTGTTGGCTGGCTAATTGAACCGTTCACTGTAACAAAGATATTAACTACATAAGATTACTTGGAAATTAAAACTATTACTGTACTTGAAAAAAATAACTCAAAAGGAAGTTTAATTTTGAAATGAAATCCCACATAATCTGATAGCCAGAAATAGGGCTCTATAAACACCAGGTAGATGCAGCATCTGCCATTTTGGTGGTACACTTCAGACATATTTATGAAATAGCTTGAGTTGGGTGAGTGAATACTGATAGAATTTTTTTATCGTTTTAGAGGCTAAAGCAGGATTACATAAACTGGGAACACGACAAAAATGGTGGGTGAGTGCGTCTACCATGTCTTTAAAGAGCCTTAGCCAGAACCATACCCAAAGTTCATGAAATTTATTAAATCAAAACTCACTCTGCATTGTTGAATTCAACTTGCTATTCATGCATGATATTGATACAATTAAGACCAATCTTTACAATATAGGTGCATGATTACAATCTTATTAGATTTTTCTTCAACGTTATTATAAATTTACATTTTGAAAAGAACACTTAAAGTAATTCTCACCTTCATTGTTATAAGTACAGAAATGATCAGCAGATATCGTACTGTTAGCATGTTCACGACAATACGCGTACGGCTGGAACGTTAAATTGGCAGCTTGTAGAGTTTCTGGGTATTCGCCGTGAATTTCACCCCAGCCGGATAGCTGCAGGAAGTTTACAAATAATACATGTATTGAATTATTCATGAAATATCAAACAAAGAAAGACGCTTGAATGGATTCAATTTAAAAGGAATCAATTCATTCACAACTTGAGTATTTTAATGCTCAGCTTCACAGCATGATAACAAATATAACAGCGAACATCTTCAATAACATGAAGCTAAAAATTGCAAAAATTTGGAATAAACAAAGGCTAAAAATTGCAATTTTAAGCAGTAATATGAGAATAAAGGCTTGAAAACGGTACCTACAATATGTGAGAATTCATAAAAGTACAGTCTCACCAGTCCAATCGATCCACGGTCCAGTTTGTTTTTTGATTTAGCCAAGCAGGCTGGCATAGGTCCATGAGTCCTACTGATGCTGGCTTGCGTTCTCAGTGTGAGGACAGCGACATCGTTCAAGAATGAAATATTTCTTCCTGCATATTTATCAGGAATATGATAATTTTCCAGCTGCAAAATCAAGAAATATATTATTAAGTAGAATTTTCAACTTTATATTAGATTAGTAGGAATTCTTTTGGAAATATTAATATACAGTCGAGTGGCACAAAAACGGGAAAATTTGAAATAATTATAATAAACAAAAAATTGTACAAAAGAATTTTAATGGTCAAAATAATATAATATATGTAAGGCAAGAGTGGAAATTACATTTTTTAAAATCACATCAGTTGAATGCTGTCCATTGCTCCTAACACATTAATTTAATCGATTTTTAAGACTTAGCATTGTGCGACGAAATGTGTCCCCTGGGACGACGTGTTCTTCAATCTGAACCTTGAGCTCAATAAGATTTCTTGGCCTAGTCTGTTACACAACGCATCTTTACCTAGTCTTGTGTACATATTTAGATGTTCCGCATACTGAGAGGTCTGGAGACAGTGGAGGCCAAGCGACGTCGGCGTTCCTTGAAATTATACGCTCCCCAAATAAACGTCTCAATGCAGCCATTCACAAAAGTGATTTTTAACTTTATTGTTATTTCATGTAATTTCCACTCCTGCCTAACACATTTTGAGCATTAAATTTTTTTGTACAATTCATTGGTTTATTACAATTATTTGAAATAATGAAATAAAAGATGAGCATTTGCAATGTATACTACAGTAATGTTATTTAATAGATATAATGTTCATGTACTATAATATCAAGTCTTTCTTTACCTGAATTCTTTGCACCCCATCCTCTATTGTACTCCAGTTGCGTTCCGTCTTTCCCAAAGTAATCCATACATCGTTTGCATTGAGACGCTCAGCAGTATCATCATTAATGAAGCAATGAGCAGCTATAAAATATTAAAAACCAAAACGCAATGTGACATTATTGAGTTGAAAGAGTAGTGTGTATTGCAGAGTGGGGCCTCTAAATTGCTTGAGAGAACCACGTTTTTAATGGATGACTGAAAGTTTCATTCACAGGAATCATGATTTTATTTGATGGAAGGAAACACTCCAACACGTTACGTTCACAAATGTATAGCAGGATGCATTTAATTTGGAGGATGGCGAACAGTGAACAGCTGATGTTAGGCAGCTTTGACACAATAATCCAAAGACTTTTAGTCCAAAGTCTTAAAGACCTTTAAAGTCTTTAAAGGACCTTTTTAAAAGTCTTTGCAAAAATCTGCGAGATTTAGCATTTTGTAGGTTTATTATTGTGTCAAAGCTGCTTGTAACATCAGCTGTTTACTGATCGCCAACCGCCAAATTAAATGCATCCTGCTATATAATGAATCAATTCTTTACCTGTTATGAGAGATTGTATTCTCTAACCCAATCCGATGATAGCTCACTGATTATTCTTTCAATTTATTGTTTAAAAATGAATTCAAATAAAAAAGACAATATTGGTTGCTGCAGTTGATTAGAAAATTGAATCTCAGAGTTATTTTTTGTTTGCTCTTAAAGATTTTATTTTTCCTATCAGTGTATCAATTTCAAACAAAATACTTTGCTGGCCAATAATTCATTTGAGAAACTCAATTTTCTCTAAATTAATGTCGAGTGCAATCCTTACTGGATCAAGCCTTGAGGGAGGAATGGTTCGTTTTATAATCAAGACAATAGATTTATATTCTAAGGAAACGAGATATAATTAAAGATGAAGGCAATACAGTCAACGATATTAAATATTTCAGGTGTTTGAAAGTCTCAGTGACGTTATTAGAATTCCTTTTGTACAAGTAATGTTCAAGTTTGTATTGAAAAATTCTAATTCATTCTTGACTCTTGCAAGCCCAGGACACTTCACATTAGGAACAAGAAACAGAACTTCCATTGTGGACCTTCCAACATTTTGAACATTCTCAAGGAGAAAACCTAGATTAGGCTATAAGGAAAGAAGGCAAAGGTAAAATATTTTATGTATTGAAGTTCTGAATTTTGGGATCCTGCGAACTGCGAAGTTAACACAATTGATCCAGGATTAGAATTTACGACATGCAGTCAATGATGCTATTAGTGTGAAAAATCTATCTAGTCTTATAAATAGGATTTTAGAAACATTTTGAAACTGTCAATAAAGCATATTACCGTACATCACTTTTTTCAACCAATAAAATTGACTGACAATTTCAATCTGACTAACGCGCATGCGCTGTAGTGCTTGTGAGAAGAAATACTTTGAGAACAATTACTTCCATTATGTTGGAAAACTTTTAAAGTCTTCTTGAAATACATCCAACCAAACAAACTCAACTGACCAGATAGGACTGTGAATGGAGATATCAGTGTGCCGCCACAAAACATATTGTACGTGTTGTTTCGACGGTCAAAATAATACAATCCTACATTCCAAGGATGGTTAGTGGCAATTGTGTCCACACCATCATGGATGAGAGGATTGAGTTTCTGCTCTTCAGGTTTGTTCAGAATTCCACATCCTGTAATCAAGATACAAACTTTGAAGCAAAAAATACAATTGTATTAAGAAATAGATGCATTTTAGATTCATGCAAGGATACTAGAATAGCCTTCATAGTGGCAATCACGCTTCGATTCCAACCTCGATTATAAGAGGCGTGACGTCACCAGGAATACAGAATACAGGTGTATACTGTGGTAGGATTCATCTGGCGAATGTTAAACTAGAAATGTACTATTATTACCAAGCAACCCGTTCTATGCATGACGAGTGTGTGGACAGGTCAAGATCGGCTTTATTCATGGTGAAATTGTGTGGCATTGGCTTGACAAATAAATTCAATCCATTTTGTAGAACAGATTATTAAATATTGAATCTGAATGACAACAGAAACAACAAAGATTGAGCCCAATTTTGCGCTTGACACTTAACCTTGGGCCGCACTGCAAGTGAAAAGATGGTAGATGGTGATACAAATCGGCCTCACTGCCACTAACATTAGCTGTCCTCTACCCTCCATGCACTGCCGAATACATTTTTTCATCATTTCATTTTTCATTACACATTATCATTATTCAATTCAATATTTCAAATTTCACTAAGCTTAAATAGCAATTCATCTGACAAAATATTTAAAAATGGCGGGCATTTGAAATTTTTAAATTGAAATAACTCGAAAACTTGTTGCTCGCCATTTTGAAATATTTCGTCAGATATGGTTGCTTCATTTTTGCAGTGACCTTCATCTTGGCTCTGGATTCTTGCTAAATTCAATGAACAAAGATTGGTCAAACCATCCAGGAGAAAAATAGAAAGTGAAAAAACAAAATGAGCAGACAAGTATAGCAAACAAAAAACATTTGAATAGGACCCATGTTTACTGGAATTTTTTTCTTAATTTCAATGTAAGAAAACCGCTCACGAAGTTTGACGGTTCTTTTAGTCGGTATATATTAGTTATTACTATTAAGTTGTGGTAAAAACATGGGAAATTACTGTAATATTCATACAGTCAACAACATTCAAAGAGTTCCCTTCTAATAATGGTGAAAATTCATAACTTCACAATAATTATTAAGATAGAGTATTACTGTAATAACAGTGGGGCGTCATAAGTTTCATAGAAGGCCGTTTGCCGTTCGGGAGACATCTATTGGTGGACTGCAGGAAAGCTTTTCTTTGGTTTTCGTAGCTGTCTCTGCACTCCTGTACCCGGCATCTGTGGCTGGAGGCACCTCTTCGTTACGGCGGAGTTTCACCTTTTGGCCGTTCAGCTCTCATTCCATGATCAACAGACGTCGACACTAGCGGCACAAATTTTCTCGCAATCAAACACACAAACTCAACTATAAAAAGTGCTTAAAAATAATAAAGGCATCTATAGTAAAGCTTATCATCCTGGAAGACCCCATGGGTCCAAGTTTTGAAGTCATCCAAAATGAAATTGTCGGCATATGTTGTCATATTGTGAATTTTAACTAATAAGTATTATAATCGAAATTGACTGGGATTTATTATTTATTTATCAGGCTATTTTTATCGGTAGAGAAAGTTTTGACGGGTGGTGGTTCTAATTACCTAATGGGGTATAATTAGTTTTGTGTCGTATCACCCAACTGAGAGTTGCCCTGAATGCTTTTTCAAATCACATGATTACTTAGCAACCGCTCTCACCGAGTGACCACTGATATTACCTATTGATATTATCTATTGATATTATCTATTGGGATAAAGACACAATTGAAAAAATTAATCTTAAAAGACTTGGGTGAATTTTCTTTTGCTTTAATCATCGTTCCCTATTTTGAACACAAATGAAATATATTATTTGGCACCAATTATACATAAACCAAACCAGATCAAAATATTAATATTGTTCAAAAATAAAAAGGAAATTGTATTCCAATATAACAGCTACTTATATACTGTTCGAGTAAGAGAGCCCCTGGTACTCTCGAGAGCAATCAGGCGAGAGTTACCTGCAATTTTAATACTATTTTCAAACAAAAGAAATGAATTTGATTCAACAATCCAAATAAAAAAATTCTATCAAAAGCCACAAACTAGATTCTTCATTGCTATCTATAATGTATTTCATTTATGGCGGTTGGAAATAAGCTCAAATTTAATTTCCCCTCAACAAATTACAGATCCTTCTATTTCCCAAATGATTGACATGCAATAATTAAATCATCGAAATACGATAACAAATTCAAACTATTTGATCAAACAAAGTTCTTGGAACTTCTACAGAAACACAGAGTCTTTAACTCATGTGAGAAATAATGTTCATCAACCCAATGAATCCTGAATTATGGATTTATTTACTGATGCCTTTGCTGTGGAATTATACTGATTGATTGTACACCATTTTGCAAATGTCCATTATTTAGCATGAAATTATAGGTTAATATATAAAATATTATAAAAACATATATCAGCAGGCTTTAATACTTATCCAAGTAAAGAGGCAAAATTATATTGTCCAAGTAACCTATATACTATATTAAATTATTATACAGGCTATTATACTTACTTTGGCAAGTGTGTTTTGAGGCTGCCATTAGGGATTACATCTCCTATCAACCAGCAAATCATCTGGATTATCATATATGTTGACACCAGAAGAAAATGTCTGTCGTCGTTTACCGCTTCTCCTTTTGTGGAGACAGTCTTCCAACTTGCAGCCGAGACGAGAGAAGCAAGTGATCATCGCCGTGAACAATACACTGTCTCTCCAGGAGGCCCAGAATTGAATAAATTGGAGAATAATTGTCAGTTGACTCATAAAAGTTAATTCAATCAGCAATGATTACTGTAACTTGGATGATAACGAATTTTATCTTCTATATCTCAAGAGAAGGCTTTAATCTGTTGAAAGGCTTTGACTGACTCACTCATTTGATAAGTTCAAACCACTGGGCCAAGAAGCAATAGAAGCTTGAAATCTGGTATGAACTACTTTTTCTTTGAATCGGTATGAGAGATATTTTTTGAAAATAAGATTTCCTCTTGATTCGAAAACGATTGCTATGAATGTATCTGTCATTGTCATTTCCGCTCTTCGTTCATCGTTCACATTTCAGCAAACACAAGAGTGGAGTGAATGTGTGTGTGTGTGTGTGTGTGTGTGTGTGTGTGTGTGTGTGTGTGAGAGAGAGAGAGAGAGAGAGAATTTTAGCTACCAGAATTGATCGTCTAGACTCTCATACGTGCAGTCTGTTTACACCACCTTCTTCTTCTCGGCGAATAGACTATTGTTTCGCATTTGAAAAGTGAAAATAAAGTACGGCCCAACTAACTTTGTTGATGTCATAGGACTTGTTTGAGG